>BSBM01000278.1:7785000-9015000 GCA_027924585.1 Larix kaempferi
TCATAAATATCCATGTACTTTGTGTCTCTTTTAGTATATGGCTCTTTTCTTTTTTATATCTAAATAATATGTGGAGTATGTCCATTATACTCCATACAAGTAATGTTTTTGTTTTCTTTATTGGAAACATATTATGAAGTATAGGAAACATATTATGAAGTATATTATTATTGTGTCATTAGACATGAGAAGATTAAGAATTATACATGTGAGGGAGAGGGGTTTTACACTATTGATAGTAGTTATTGTGGGAAAATATGATTAAGTTATTGTGTCATGTATCTACAATCTAATGGTAACAAGTGTTTCTATGCAAAACAATGTTTGAAGGATGTGGGTGACAATAATCATGACCTTACAATGTGGGTGATAACAATCATGTCTTTAGAAATGTAAATGAGATGGTTTTCCCAACCTCCTTCAATTCAATTATTTGGGGCTCCAAGAGGTCACAAGTTTAAGACCAAAGCATGTCAAGCCAATTATAAATGTCCATAAACATGGAGGTTTATTGGTATTGAAGAGGGGTACAACCCTAGTAGAGAGCATGTTACTCCATTATTCTTGGGTAGGTTAGAAGGGATTAGTCCTAGACATTAGAGGGATAGTAAATATCTCTCCTTTGAGAAAATTCCAAAGTGAATCCATGAACATGTGTCATATTTTCTAGTGAAATGTGACGATACAAATTTGACGTTTTACATATTTGTTAAATAGAAACCCCCGAAACTCATATACACCTTGTGAATCTTGATGTATAATGAAAAGACAATTCGTAGGGAATTGTGTTATCTTTCTAACGATATTTTTTTCAAAAAATATTAATGTCATTTAATGTGTTAAATTTGTATTCAATTATATGTTTGTCCTTGCAAATTTATGGAAAAGTTAACAAGTGACTTTTGTTCCCAATAACTATTTTTGTGTTAAATGTATAGTTTTCATACAAACATTATACAAGCATGATTTACATTGAATGTAGTTTATCCCACTTTGGGGGAGGAAGGTATATTTTCCATTATTTTTCTAAGCTGACAAATTAATATTTGAATCATATTTTATAAACCTTTATGTTCCCAACAATTTTTTTCTCCTATTTATATAATGTAAAACTGAAAAACCAAAAATAACGTTATGAAGAGTAAATATTGGCGATATCCCATATATATTTTTATTATTTTTTGGTTGTGTAATTGTTTTTCCCAATGCCTACATAATTGCGGATTATATATATATTAAAAATATAATATGAAACTAGAAATGTGAAAATGATATGAACTTGGATAAAGGATTCAATGATGAGTTCACTGGAATCAAGTCCACCTCTTGAAATGGAAGAGATGAATGGATTTCACCCTTGGAAGTTGCAACTATGGGAAATATTATAAAAATGGGGTAAGATTTCTGATTTTTAAACCCTTGATAAAACATTATACCTCAATTGAGGATCATGAGAGCCTTGATCAAGCACTTTTGATACAATGTAAAAGGATCTAGATCAAGGGTTTACTAAACCCTTAGTTGAGGTCTTACTGGGTTGACAAAAATGCTTGATCAAGATATAACCTCGATAAAAGATTTGTTGTTAAAAAAAATGAGAAAATAAAAGTTGAATTACCACATAAACAAAATACAAAAAGGTGTACCAACTCACACATGATTTTTTTTTATGGTGAAAAGAAAAAAAGAAAATTATGTGAATCAAATATCAATTTGTAGGGATTATTAAAAATGACAGTGTGGGTCATTTTGGTGGTTAAGATGGGGAATAAAATAAAATTGTGTGAATATTCCCCACAACGAATGCTATGATCCAAGGATGAGCACCACAACAGACAAACACCTGGCATAAAATGATGAAGGGATGGATTAATGGGTTGGCAGGTGGCCATCCTCACACAACTGGAAATCATGCTTCGATGAGTTTCACATTGAACCATTGTAAAGGAATGTACCCGCCCCTAATTACACTTTGGTATGTCGTGCAAGGCCCTGAGATCTCCGTTGTGTGAGTGGTTATGGCAATTTGTGAGATTTCATGCCATGAAAGCATGGTACTTTGGAGAATGGACGGTCCATCAACTAAGGAAAGTCAATACCAAACCTCGATTTGGTTCCTATTATGCGTTGTGACAACTTGGGACATCCCTGAAGTAAGATTATCCATGTACTAGTGCCCCTAGATTTCAACCTATGTAACAGCGGGAAGGTGGTTGGGTTTTGGATGGATGAGAACATCAACATGGTGCACCAAGATGATGAGGTGGAAGATGACTGATGCTCCCAAATGCTCCCGCATGGCATGGGCTCAACGGGAATTAGACAACACGAAAGGGTATTTCCAAACCAAGGTCAATCTATCTGCAAGAGCCCGCATTAAATGCCTGGAGAGAAGGTTGAGAGGTGAATGAAGGTACTCGGATGCTGATAAGCTAGAAGATGACTTTGGGGGGCTTCTAGAATAAGCGGGTACGTCAAGAACCAAAGAGACACAACACAACAAAATGTTGCAAATAGTATGGTGTATGAAATAGATGTTAAGCATGGCCATGGAGGAGGACCTAAAGGGAAAGGATAAAGAGGACATAGGGGGTTTGCAGGTGGAATCTCATTTGGTGGAGTTGGAGGAAGGTATGAGGCGGCTCGCTCGAAACCAAGTGATCTCTGATGTGCACATCAATTCCAAAATGGACGCTTTGGAACAGGAACTTACGAGTAGGAGGTACAACAAGTTGTCACAAGTCAGCCATGAGAAACCACAGTTGAGTATCGGCACTGCCCTATAGTAGTCAAGCACACTGTTAAAACAGAGAATTCAAGTTTCGCTCCCTCTCTTATTGTTATCTCTGATGAAGATTAGGTTTAAATTCTGGCACAGGGTGTTCAAAGATAGTCTCTCCTATCATATTTTTAGTCATAACCCCTAGCCTTTGGGGGATATTCAGACATGCTGGCAGTACTTTCCCTTCAAACTTCTAGCTCAAACTTTGTTCTTTCTAGGCTTTCTATTTATGGTCCCTTGGACAAACTTTGGATGGTTCTAGTGCTCTTTCTTTGTCATCTGGACTCATCCTATAGTATGAATCTCATACTTTGCTATGTATAGTTATTTTTGTTAATGTAATATAATGTCGAATCTTACAAAAAAAATGTGTTAATCAAATATTAGTTTGTAGTAGTTATAAAAAAATGTAACATAGGTCATTTTGGTGATCAAGATGAGGAATACTGGAAAACACATAAGGAAATATGATGACCAATGACTTGATGAAAAAGTATGAGAGAAGGATAAAGAGAGGATGAGAAAAAGACAAGATGAATTGAGAGAACATGGCAATGCCATGTAGGAAGAAAATGTAGGTTAGTGTCAAAATTAACCTATTGCCCAACGTTTGGTGCGACTAATTAGAGAGCCTTCAAGGTATCTGAGGGAAATATCAATCATTTCTAACTATGTCCACCAAATGGATATTATACTCATAGTTTTGATTTATAATTTTATAAATAACATTATATTATATTAGCACATGTTTTATATATAACACATACAAAATTGATTAGACTATACAAGGGTAGATTCTAACCAAACATCGTAGTATGTTGTCTCAAGTTTCAAGAATAACTGGAAGTTGTAGTGGTTTTCAAAGGGATGAAAACATTTTAGAGAGTTTGGGTACAAACACAAGAGAAACATTTGGGGACACAAGTCTTGATCAGACAATTAAAGATCATGTTATTTACATAGTTAATTTGTTTTTTTATAAAAAAGTTGTGATTACATAAGCTCAAATATTACACGGATTCATAAAATTCACACAAAATTAAGAAAAACAACAATTTTTTTGTGTTTTCGAGATGATGTTAAACATGCAAAAGCACGTGAGAATATATCAGAAAATGTGTTAAAGCATTCTCTTCCTTTGGGAAATCAAGAAAATCCAATATTTGGGATGCTTATAGGGAAATTATAGTTGATGTTGCCATACAAACTTCAAGAAGTCGAATGGTGACAATGATGTCAAAATTTCTCCTCCTCTTTTAAAGAAGAACATTGTAAAGGCATACTAAATATGTGGCCTGGATAGATGAAAATGATGAAGTTGCTAGTTGAGATCTTATCATGTAGGCAACTCTATCAAGATAGAGTTCTAGAAGGAATTAGAGAGAATGTGGTTGAATTTTAAGAAATCCATTCTTGTGCTTATATCAAATCAAAATCATTTTGAGTAGGGATGTACTTATCTAAAGGCATGTATGATAAGCATTGTAAGCATGTTATGGAGATGAAGTAAGTTGAACTATTTGAGGAATTTCAAGAAATAAATATTGATGTCAATGTGAAATCTAACTCAGAGCAGGACCAACTAGCTAAAGATTACCTCACAATTAAGAAATTTGGCTAAGTATGCAGATAAATAATGCAAAAAGTATTCTGGACACACAAATGGTAAAAAACCAGTCACAAATGATAAAAAAAAAGACACAAATGATCAAATAGCAGGTTTATTATAACTGTCCAATCCATGATAAGTTGTGAACACCCTTATATAACATTTGGGAGAATTCGTTTTTCTTTGGAGGCAGCTACAAGTGGCTAGCTTACATTGGACCTCAATCCCCCCTAGGTTGACCAATAGGCTCCCATATCACCCCAAACATGTACAAATTGTCAATCTGAACGTTGGGTAGGCATGGGAAGTCATTAATGAGGGTCACACATGTGGTGGTTAGGATTTGGTGGAGTGTAGGTGGCCAAGGATAGGCCAAAACAACCAAGAAGGGGTCAAAATGTCCACATACATTGCATAGGCACCTCTAGTCAAAGACAGTTTCCTTAAAACGGGGAAACGGGGCGCCTTTGCTCAAGTGGTGGCAATAAATGTTGGAGGTGGTAATAAATAGGGTGCCTAATAGCTAGTTTGACTATATTTTTGCCCAAAAGTGGTGGATTGTGTCATAATTTCCCCAACTAACTTCTAACAAGCTTGGATTGTCATCATTAACCTTATTTTGGACTACTTAATCATCAAACTAATGTATGACTAAGGTCTTAAGGTGTAATAATATTCTAACACCCCACCCATAAGCTAGACTTATGTAGCCAATAATAAAAATGAGGCCTTGGCAACTAAGGCTCAAGTTACCACTTACAGCAACAATTTTTATTAGTCCATGTAACCAAGGTAAGGAGGAAAACCACATGGGAAATAAAACCTCTTCTCTAAAATGGACATGAAATACAACAAAATAAACTGCTCCAAAACGAAGTAGGTGTGAACTTGATCAGATGTATGGAGGAACATTCTCCTTTGGAAGAAGTGGATGTTATCTATGAGCTGAAATTTAAAAAACTGACATTTTTTTATATTGATGATTTTGGCATTTCCATCCAAAAGGTGGGGTTTCACAAAACTCTTAAAATCATAAAGTTCATCAATTAGATAAGGGGCATAGAAATTTGACTCTTGTATGCTTGATCATGGTTTTAAAAGGTTAAATGTAGATAATTGTGTATACATTAAAAGAGAAGAACATAGAAATTTTACTGTTTTATTATTATATATTGATGAAATGTTGATTATTGGAAAATACAAGTTGATGATAAACAAGTTAAAATATGAATTAAACAATACCTTTTCAATGAGAAATTTAGGACCAACAAGGCAGATTCCGGGGATGCAAATTATACATGATAGGAAAAGAAGGAAAATATGGTAATCACAACAACAATACCTTGGAAAAGTATTAGAAAATTTTAATATGGCTGATGCAAAATCTGTAGGCATACCACTTGCTTCTCATCTAAAATTAACAATTGAATAAAGTCCCACTAGTATTGAAGGAAAGACAAAAATGTCCAAAGTTCCATATGCTTCAGCAAAGGGAAGCCTAATGTATGCAATGGTTTACGCTCGCCCTGATATTGCACATTCAGTGGGAGTTGTAAGTAGGTTTCTTGCAAATCCAGGTAAGGAACATTGGAATACGGTTAAATGGGTTTTAATATACATTATCTAGGATCAATTGATTGTTTCTTGTGCTTTCGAGGCACTGATACCTTGTTGGAAGGATTTACAGATGTTGATATGGCAGATGATGTGGATTCCAGAAAATCCACAATATGCTACATCTATACTTTTGTAGGAGCTGCAATCTCATGGGCATCCAAATTACAAAAGGTGGTGGCTCTCTCTACTACAGAGGCTGAGTATATTGCAGAAACTATTGCATGCAAGGAGATGCTTTGGATGAGGAGGTTCTTGGAGGAACTAGGTTTGTAGCAAGAAAAGTATGTACTAAATTGTGAGAGCAAAAGTGCAATCCATCTTGCCAAAAGTTGACAAAGATTTTTCCAAGGGATAAGCAGGAGCTTTGTAGAACCTTGGATGGTGTGATGCAAACATGATAAAAGGTGTTTAGGGACTAGATATGTAGCAAGGAGATATGCACAATAGCAAGAGTATTTACCCAAGCTTCAAGTTGGTCTCAAGTGGGAGATTGTTGTATATAAGACCAAATAGAATAATAAAGTATATTGATAATGATAATGATTTGGTTAATAAGTCAAAAATGTCTATATGCCATGGTATTCTAGACAACCCATGGTATTAGCCCATGGTATTGTACTCTTGTACTCTATTTTCTTCCATAGGAGCCAATATATATGTACCTTGCTCACACAAAAGGTATGAGCTAAAAGAGTAAAGTTGAAGCTTGTTGTATGTATTTTGCTATGAAAAAATAAAGATGTCCATTCTAGTTATTTATTTTATGTCATCTTTATTTATTTATGGATTTCTTTAGCTATAATTCTCTTCAAATTTATTGTTGATTGTTGTTTATTTGCCGACTTTTTCTTCAAATTTGTTGTTGATTGTTGTTTATTTATTTTGTTCTAGTATTGTCAGATTTCAAAGTACAAAGTACAAATGCACAATACAAGAAAACACGAAAATGAAAAATAGTAGTGTATTTAAAGTACATAATAACATGAATTTAGAGTACAAAAGTTGTTTTAAATTTGGCTGCTCAAAATTGGATAAATCTTTAACCCTTCAAAAATTCTACTTATCTTCTAATGCATAAGCATTTTAATTGATAAGCCTCCAAGGGTGTACATTACAGGTTGATGATTCCCCTGGAAAAAAAAATATTCTAATTATATAATTACTTTTTATAAAAAATTTACTATATAAGGTGCCCATGATATATTCTAACAATGGGCTCTTTCATTTCCCAATTGTTTGCCAGCTTATTTATAAATAAGAATACAACTATCTATGATTTTGAATATAAACAACAATTTAGAGTTCACTATGAATAAGATCTCCAAAACATGGATTCTTTAAACCTTCTCTAATTTCCCTCAAATAATTTCCTTTTGATTAGGATTTTAAAATTTGATCCAAATACAATATGTAAGAACCTTCTCCCATTGAAGTATACCTGAATTGTAAGATATGAGGTCTATATCTTGTAATTTTCTTTCAGTCATCAATACTATTAGTTAATTATATATTTTGTATTCTTTGTCATCTTATTGGATGTGTTTTCTAGATTTTTATAAGCTAATATTTAAAACAAATGACCAATGCTCATAGTCTCGATGGAATCTAACTACTTGGGTATGCTGGACAATGTTATGTTTACGAGTATAGGCTCTGTAATCTCAGTTGTGCTGAAAACTTTTGCTTCTTGTACTTTATTGATATACTAGCATAGATCCATCTTAAACTCGGATCTATCAAACACCGAGAGGGATCCAATTTCTTGAGGTGTATTTTTTTCTTATAATTTAAACGCAAGAAATTTGATCTTTCTTGATTGATAGATCCGGATTTAAGTTTTAAGTTTTTATTTTATAGACGAACATCGATTTTTTAATTACTTTTCAAAATATTTTATTTTATGAGCCAACATGGATTTTTTTAAATACTTTCCATAATTTTTTATTTTATGGGCTGACATGAATTTTTTTAATTATTTTGTTAGGAACAAACGTTACAACATCTCCCCCATACTGGGCTGTAGAGCACCTCTTGGTGCAATAAATAGGTGATTAGATTATAATATCGAGATTAAATACTACTTGAAATGAAAAAAACTTATTATAAATAAAAAATTGAATCTGTTTTTGCATTAATGTCTTAGTAGAGTTCAGCTTCAATACACAAGTGTCATACTGGTGAAACATGAGTATGGAAGGAAGTAGGGGAAAGGAGCCAGTAGTTGCACGGAGAAACACTAGAAATGGAGGAGATAGAAATGGTGTGGGCTAACCTCAATCTTGAAAATACTAGCTAGCATAAGTGGTTCATAAAAGTAATTTATGTACAAATCATTTTCAATCTTTTTCATGCTTATAAAATTATTTATCAAAAAACTTTCTTATACATTTTGAAATAAATGAGTATTTGAAATTTGAAATTTCATTTCAAGTCATTACCAATTTTAAGTCACATCAATGTTCACCCATTGCTCCCAATAAAAAATACACTAAAACACATTAGGACTAACAACTTGGAACTTTGTGGCCAACATGGCATCAATTTGGATTTGTCACACCTGAAGACTAATATGATTAGATAGAAAATACACTAAAGTATATGTGATAAAAATTTGGAGGAAAAAGAGCTCGAGTGAAGAATTAAGTTAGGCAAAAAGGAATAAAAAAAGATGCACCACTACAAGCTATTAGAAACGATTACAAACGATTACAAGAAGAAAGTGTTCCACAGTCAAAGTCTGCCTGATCAAAAAGATTTTCGGACAACTTCCTAGACAAAATCTTATCTCGTAAGAATCTTGTCATAAAGCCACCAGATCCTTGTTGCACTATTCCTGTTATATATGCTCCAGTTATCAGCCCAGATGCTCTCCATCTCCTCTCCTCCACATATTTTTTCAATGCTTCTTCAATCCCTTTTTCTTCTTCTAGACCATTCGTGACTGACATTGCTTCTCCCAAGCACCTTCCAAGCACCACTGCATCCTCAAGTGTAGAACACCCACCTTGTCCTAATTCTGGAGTCATAGGATGCATTGCATCCCCTGCAACACACACATTTCCCTTGCATAGTTTTCCAAATAACACTGCCCATGGCAACCTCAAGCTGAGTGGCGTTAATGTTAAAGTGTCTATCTGAGTTTTCTTTACTACGTCTAGAATCTGCTCTGGATAATCACCAAGTCCTTCCAATGCTTTTTCCAATATACACTTTGGATCACGTCCAATTTCTGAATCTGTAACACATTCTATTAGTTATGCCTTGCACTCTTGTCATTTGCTTTAAAATAGTTCACAAGGCTTGTGATTACTATTGAGGATGAAAATGTCAAGCTAATGAATTCAAACGCAATGCAATTGTTCAAAATTATCTGAAATGAATATAATAGAAGTTCTCAATAATTTTTAAAGAATTTATTTTTAAGATTGATGATATCCTGCGCCTCTTCATGATCCACGGAGCAATTATAACAAAGGGTGTTATAATATTATACCAGAAGGAAGCGAATTCTGAGTTGTGAACCAGTAAATATCCTTCTCGTTGCACGGAAGAAAACCTGCCCTCAAATGTTCTCCCCAGAATTGCTGCACCATTGGCCCAAACTTATGTCCTTCAGGGTATGTTGCCAATCCCCTAATGGCAGATCTCCCACAAAGACAAGGGGCTTGAAGCCCCAACCAATGGGCAACTACAGAATTTCCTCCATCACAACCTATTAATATCTGTGAGTAGAAAAACATTCCAAATGGTTGAGACCAACATGAAAAAACACTAGACAGATTTAATAATCAATCTCGAATGAACAGACCCCTGTGGTTTTGCCACAAATACAAAAAGACATGTACTACTTGTGTGTGAGGGAGCCCACTGCAGAGATTCCTGACTGATAGAAACCAATACATATGGATCATTAATATTACGTTTGCTTAGCAAAGGGTGATTCATTTCATTACTAAATTTACACCCTAGTTTCATTACTTTAAATGGGGTTAGAAGTTTGGATTTCAGATTTTACCTTAGCTTTGATAAGTGCTCCATCTCCGAGCTTTACTGTAGTTAAAGAAGAATTTGTAGACTGTTGAATGGAAACAACTTTGGCGTTGAATTTGATTGTTCCTGGAGACAATTCGTTTGCAAGGGTTTCAAGAAGCACACTCCTTTGCACGCACCGAAGTTCATGATTTCCGCTGATGGTCAGGAAAAGTAATTAGTATTACAAAGCATGTGAAATAAAGAAGAAGAAATGAGAAATTGTATCAATGTCCATAAATATAATAGGACTAGAAAATATATCATGTCATAGTGGCACTGATGGAGTGCCAAAGGCATCTTCTAGATGCAAAAATGAGTAGGAGTAAAAATAAAGAATACAAACCGGTAAACCCTACACAAAGGGACAGCAGAAGAACCAAAGAAGCAGGAGCATTAATCTAAAGAACCAACAAGACTAAAAAGGGAGGGATCTGAGATGAGAGGAAGTGAATTAAACGACGGACAAACTAGGAAAAACATCCAATGTAAGTAAGAATTTCTTCTAAAGTAGAAGCTTGAGATAACAGTAAAGGCAAATAAAAAGACTACCTGATATAAATCTGGAAACCGAGAGTTTTTCTCTTCAATTTTAGCATGTTGTTTTTTGGTACCAAGTTTTACAGATCAAACTGAGATTGCAAAGGGTGTTAAGAATGTTGTGCCCATTAACAAGGGGTTTCTTATGATTTTTAATTTCTGTTGGTTAGATTCAAGGTTCAGACAAGCATATGACACTTATTAGGTATCTATATTCTAGTTTGACATGGACGATATGCTATGGCAGACACCTGTAGTTAGCACTACTGGTCATTGTATCAACCCCCTTAAATGGTAAAACTAAAAACCCATTAGTTTAAACTCTACATGCCTTGAGATAAGTGGTGTGCTGGTTATTGTGCTCTTATTGTTTATGCAATCAAATCCTGAATCCAGGAGGGCAGGAACAGTAAGATGGTGTGTGTTTACAATTGATATATCGACGTTTGCTATGATCTTGCATGCCTTCTGAGAAATTTATCAACCAGGAGCTCTGCTGGCATACTTACCATTTACCAGAGCCAGTGTATGAGACCTGTTTGGTAAATCCCGAAGGGAAGGAAGTCACCTGTGCCCTGCAAATTGGCATAGAAGAAGCTAAATTATTATCCAAATGGTAGTTGGAGGTAAAGTACAGAGAATCAATTAAGTGAAAGTTATTATGGCCATACCCCTGTAACTGCGGATGCTTCAGACGAAGGGACTGTGCGACACCGAGAGCATCGAGTGCCCTCCAAGCATTGGTCATCAGAGTCAATGCAGCCCCTGTGGCTCTCAATGATTCTGCTCGCTCTAACACCAAGCTATTCAAACCAACTCTGCACAAGGTAATTACAAATGTGACAAATCAACAAATGTTTAGAATCTAGATGATGAGTGGTAATGAAGGCCCAATGAGTGGAAGTCAATATGAGCAAAATAAGAACTAACTCAAACATTTTTCAATGCAAAAGTGGGCAATGGACTACATGAACAGTCCTGCTTTTGAAATAAAGTATTAACAAAATAGGAACTGGCTAAGATAACCTTCACCTTACTTTATAGTTGGATATGCAAAGGCGTGTAAACAATAATGGAGTTGGAGTTGAACAAAGAAAATAAAAAGAGCGCTCTGTTACACTATCCCGCTCATAGTACAACATCAAAACCAAAGTTACCATTAACAGACTTAGCGATGTCAAAGAGTGGAGGGTTGATTTGGACTGGTAGCTGCCTTGAGAAATTAAAAAACAAAAATATACATAGATTTAAGAGAAAAAAATCCATCAATATGAAAATTTACAATGTTTTAATAGTAATTGATTTCAAAGTACATTGACTATACTACATACTACAAAATTCCACAGGCTCTGGACAATTGACTGCTTTGCCACTTGTCTGATGTGAAATCTGGTCAGGAAAACAAGCAAAATAAATGTTTTCGTTTTCTGTCTTGTAGGCATGATGCTTCGCTCAGTCAATCTGACTCATTTGTGTTTGTCTTGCAAGTCTGAATCATATTTCTGAGTCAAAATGGCGAATAGGAGTTGGATGAGCTGGTTTGACTTGGCTTTCTGAAAGAACAGAGCTGAACTGTGGAGCCAACAAAGAAACCAGTAACACTGATCAATAAATTAACCAGTAACACTGATCAATGCATTACAAGAACTAATTCTGACAGATTTATGAGCAAAATTGTCCCTCAAAACTCTCAGTGCCTGCCATGCTTGTTAGTCATGTCGCTGGAGCTTTTTCGTTTTCAAATCTGAAAAAACTTCGATCCACTGAACAACCAACCATACCATTGACAGCTACCCTCAGATATGGGTTTTAAGTAACACAGACTTTAGTGTTCAGTAACTACTCAGTTTATTAAATATTTATTCCTGTATACAGTTGTCAGTCAAGAAAGATTGTTTGGTGTTGGTGAACATGGATTTTTAACCAAAACTTATGCATGAAGTTGTTAACCAAGAAAGATTGTTTTGGGGAGATGGAATTAGTGGCTTTTTTACAGGTAAAACATGGTGTTTTAGGATGTGGATTTTTAACCAAAACATTAAGTTGAAGAAAACCAAAATATATGAGAAGGAATTCATAATTTTACATGTGAATATAGATCCTTAACCAAAACAACATAATATTCTGCATTAAAAAACCACCTCATTGCCTATTTATTGATGCATATGAAGACAGCTTGGAGTTTAAGTTTAAAAAATGAGCTTTGCCATCTCAAAATTAAATTTTTAATGGAAGGTGAAATAGTTATTACTTATTCTACAGCAATTACATCAGGATTTAGGAACTCTGATAGCAGTATCAGAGATCCCAAAGCTAAGAGCACTACTCATTATTTTCATGATTCCATAGATCCATATCAGCTGAATGGATAAAAAGTTACAAGGAGATGAATACAAGCAGAAAGTAAGTACCTCCGGAGGGCAACTGCAGTGGCAAGCCCTGCAATTCCACCACCAACAATTACTATGTCTTCAAATTGTTCATCGTTGCTGCTGCTGCTGCTCATTTTCTCTCGCCGAACTTCAATCCAGTCGGGTGTTTCGAAGGTGGGTAGTAAGACTCAGGACAGAAGAATTGAATCAGGTTTCAAGCTATTCTGTGGCAGGATACCATGAAGGGATAGAACAGACAGGAAACGGGTTTGCAAAAATTCAGTGTTCTATAACTGGATTTGAAGAGTCCTAAAATTAGGAGGTAATGTCTGGCAGAGTAGAGAGGGAGCGAAATTTATATTATTCAGAGCCGCCTTTGATAGACTCAAAAGTCAATCCTCGATTATTATGCTATTCAAATAAATTTATAGCAGTCTGATTTTTATTTATCGAGTACGATGCATTTAGACAATGTGGTATACAAGAATAAAATGAAAGATACAAAAAGATCTCGAAAATGAATATATTTATATAAATAGCAGATATTATTGATTAAAATAATTATATACATTTGAAAGAAAGTATTACTATAAAATCATTCATATACATTTTCTTATTAAGAAAGAAAGCATTATTGGACTCTTTTTCTTTACCTGTCATATTTTTCAAGGTGATTATTAATTGAGAGATTGTAGTTTACATTTAAATCAATTATTTTATATTATCAAAATATTGTTAAAAAAATATAAAAATAGTCATTTTTATTTTTATTATTTGAAAGTGTTTTGCAAATAAGATACTTAAAATAAAATAATAAAATAATTTGATTTTTTATGATGATAATATATTGTTTTGGAATTAATGATAATATTTTGCATAAAATTGGTAGAAATTATTATTATTATTTAAAAAAAAAGCTACCATATATTGATAAGATAAGTAGGATATATATATACTTTTAAAGATTGACAATATAATGGTGTAAGATAAGGTGTATTCATATGATTGGTTTTATTCAATAGAAGTCAAAGTTCCACTCTATTATTGGGAAGAGAGTTTTGATTCATTTTAAAGATAATGAAAACACTCACAAAATGAAACTTTACTTCACCAAAAAAATTTCTCTGTCATATACAATACCCAATATAATATTAAAAATTTTCAACTATGAAAATCATTAAAATCTATAATAGTTTAAAAACCAATTACACTTATGGAATTGTATAGGAAAATCATTAAAATCTATAATAGTTCAAAAACCAATTACATTTATAAATCAATTAGGTTTGATAAAAGTTACATAGTTATTTCAAAGACTAGCTTATTGTGCTTGATACTCCTTTTACATAATTATATTTATTTGATTTGGTAGTTATCTATTAAATTTTCTATGATGTTCACTAACACTAAGATATTTAAATAACAATAAAAAATTCAATAAATATACTAATCACTACACAACAATTCTAAACGGATTCCTTATTATTTACTACTAAGACATGAGATATGTACCCCACTTATATAAAGGGAGACTAAATATTTATTTCATCCCCTGAGATATGTACCCCACTTATATAATGTGAGACTAAAAAACAATTATCATGAGTGCCTATCTCTTTACTTCCAACAACCAGCAACTCTCTTCACTTCCAACAACTAGCAACTAGCACATAAATAACATATTTTTGAATGGTCTCCTTGGAGTGCATCAAACAATAAAATAAAAAGGGAGAATACTTTTATAATTTAAAACACTAATCATGAGCGCCTTGTTCTTCACTTCTATTAATATAAAGGGAGAATAAATTATAATTTAAAACACTAGTCATGAGTGCCTTGCTCTTCACTTCTAGCAACTAGCACAGAAATAACATATTTTCGAATGACTTCCTTGGAATGCATCAAACAATAATTTGTTGAAATAATCAAATAGATTAGATTGCAAGACCCTTGAAAATGTTAAAATTATAGTTTTGAATCATTAAGATTGTGGTTTTAAAGTATTCATATTTTGACTCATCAAGATAGTTTTCAATCATTAAGATTGTGGTTTTAGAGTACTCATATTTTGATTCCTCAAGATAAGGTGGTAAAGTATTAAATATTAAATATTCTCTTTTTTTCAATATCGATGACTACAACTATAGTGCATAGGATGTATGCAACTATGATGCATAGAATGTCTCCTAACTCTTTCTTCCCTCTCCCTTTTACATGTAAGGGGTGGCGAAATTGGTCATGGAAAATGAGTTACTTGGTGTAATTTATAAATACAATTTTGTCAAATTATATAACGTGTTTAGAAAATAAAATGTGTAGTATGGCATTTTCTTAAATTGTGAAAGGGTAAAGGATGTTTGCAAGGTTTACAATAAATGTTAGTTCTATACATGGTATGGGAATACTTTTGATGTGTGGATAGGGATAAATTTTGTGAGATTTTCAATTGCTATGAACTAGATTCATAAGACAATTTCACGTGGAATATTTCAGACAATGAGAGAAGAATAATAGAGAGAATAAATTATGGAAATCACTCTGTATCTTATTCATTGATATGATAACAATATATAATACATCCTCCATGGAGAAAATCGAATTCCTTTGAGGCAATATGGAAAGAGAAAAAAGAAAAGGCTTAGAAAAGGCAGAAAACCCCCTAGGTGGCAAAAGCAGTTTCCAAAACTATTCTAGAGGCTCACGAATTTAGTAAGTATGGTATGGTAGCTCATGAGTGAGGTAAATGGAATGTAATGATGGCTTTAGAAGGTTAGATATGATGTGGAGGTCGAATTGGTGAAGTGGAAAAAGATTTCAAGTAAACTAGTTTTATCTTTTCCACTAGAAAGTAGAAAAAACAGGGCAAAGCTAACTAAATCAGGATAGTGTCTTTCTAATTCAGGAATGGAATAAAATCAGACAGAATCTAAGGAAATCTTATCCAGAATCTATCCAAATCCGTTTTTGTGAATGAGGATAGCATGTGGTCCACTAAAAGACAAAACTGGCGTATTCTACCTAGTCAAAACTCAGGAAATTAATCATAAATGATTAATTAATTCTATCCTAAGTCTAGAATGACATAGTGGGTTTTTAAAATGTTCCAACAACTTTATGGGCATACTTTCGATGTGTGGATATGGATAACTTTGAGAAAGTTTTCTTTGAGAATATCGCATTTTCTAATTGTGAATGCATAGAGGATGTTTGATAGTTCTATAATAAATGTTGGTTATATATTTAGTATGGGCTTACTTGTGATGTGTGGACATGGTTAAGTGTTGAAAAGTCTTATTAATCTCTATTGAAGGCAAGGGTACTATTGCAATCATTTCGTATTGAAATTCAATTACTTCGCAGTTGACTTTTAATTTTTGCATGATTCTTATAGTTTCACATAGGAAATAAATAATTATTATTTTTTATTATCTTCATACATTTTTCTCATTGGATAGAATCTTTGAGGCCTTATTGCTGACTTCTCATTTTTTGAGAAAAAATTTCAATGTTACTTCATTGAAAGACTAAGTTTTTCTAATACATTTGTGTTGAATATTTTTATCTTGGATTAATGCTATGGTTGGCATTAGTTTTTTCTCGATGAATGAATATTCATCATAGCTCTGGCCTATGACAAATAGGAAAAGCATAAACATTTACTGATTGCATTTACCCTTCACTGCCACTGCCAGCGCCACCACCTCTTCACATCACCGCTTCATTGCCACAACGTCTTCATGCAACTTAATAAATATAATTTTACACTGCTTTGATTATGCATATTTGAGATTTTTTTTGAAGGACAACAAAGAGCACGTGAAGCGGAGGAATCCGACTTCTAAATAAACTTCCAACGTAAATACGATAGTGGCTCCATAAATAGGTAATTGGTAAAATATATTTGATAAGATAAGATGATAAATATACAATTGTTGGCCCGCTTTTATAGTAGCTTGGGCATTGCCTATTTGAGGGGACCTATCCTCTCATTTAACTATTGCTCATACTTATTATTAATATTAATGTATTATTAATTATTTGTTACATTGCCTTCCCCTTAAGGGAAGCTTTGTCCTCAAAGCTTTATTGAAGACAAGGTTTATGTTTGCTTTTTTTTTTTTTTAACTATCATCTCTTGATCTTTTGTGTTTAGTCTTTGTGACATTTGATGAAACGAGACGATACGAGTTACAAATTCCCCAGAAGAATTGCTGCATCGTCTATGATGTGTTCCATCCCAAATCTAATTTTATCAAAGCTATTTGATCGCTTTGTGGGATGGGTCTTCTTGTTTGTTGTTTTGTATTTTGATTTGATGTTCTTGTTCGTCTAACATCATCTCTCCTCCATGTGTGTTCATTTTGACCCTTTCATTGGTCAAAATGACCTTTATAATTGGGGTGTTGATAAGGAGTTTTTGTTGTTTGTTCTTCTGCTGGATTGACTTCTTTTTTATCTGTATTGATGACTGGATTTGTATTTGCTTCTTTTTCCTCAATTTGTTTTTTTGAGCCCAAAGGTTTTGATGTCCTCTTCTAAATGTTCGCCAACTTGTTTTCGAGTAAATCTTTATCTTTCTTAAGATTCCTGATCGTTTCTTCTTGAGATTTTGTATAGTCTTTAAGCTCTAATAGTTTCTTCTGGAGATCTTGATTTTCCTCCTCTATATTTTGATGGTCCTGTGCCCTATCTTTTTCCTTCTTGACTTGAAAGAGCAACTTCTGATTATGATCTCTTAAACACGATATCTCTTCTTCTTTGTCTCTGATGACTTTGTCTAATTCTTTCTGCATCTTTTGTCTTGATTTTTTATCTTATTGTGAAATCATCTTCGAAATGTCTTTGAAATATTTAGATGACACATCCTTTGAATCTGATTTCATTGAAACATCCTGCAGTGTGATTTGCTCTTTCTTGTATGAAAACGTTAAAAACTTTTTCTTCATATTTAAAATAAATGATCCCAATGTTTCCATCCAGGGTAAACCTAGAATGATGTCGACTTCGTTTAAATATATAGTCGAAACATTGAATTGGGATGTGAACTTGTACTCATTAATTGTTAGTTGTAAGGTCGTAACTTCATATTGCTTCTCATCGTAGTTATCTCTCTTTTCGATTATACTTGATTCTGGGATTAATAATTGATTTGCCAAACTGTTGCTAATGCGATTTTCCTGTATGGTAGGACAAATAGCAATACTAATATATTTTCCTTGAATAGTTCCCTCAAGTTTTAGTATGCGATTGGCTACTTTTGAGTACGTCTTAGGGAATCTTTCTTGATTTTCACTATAAGACTCCATTTTTTTTTCAAATAATAATAATAATTATTAAGAGTTAATTATTATAATATTGTTAATAAATATAATATAATAATTAATAATTATTATGACAATAATTATTATTACTGATAATAATAATTATTGTTTTTGGAGTTGAAGGATAATAAAAATGGTGTGGATTGAGTGGTTGGGAGGAATGATTGTTGCCTTCCCCACCTAGGTTCAAATCTCACTTTTTGTTTGTTGTTGGAGATTAAAACCAAAACCACTTATGAAGAAACCACGTGCGGTTTCACTTTTTTTTTTACTTTACTTTTTTCTTTTCTTTTTCTTAGGACAAGGTCCTATTTTTTAGCAAAACTTTACTTTTACTTTTTTTTTCTTCCCTTTTTACTTCTTCTCACTTCTTTTTTCTTTATTTCTATATTCTCGTTTCTTTTCTCTTATTTTACTTCTTTCTTTTTTTTACTTGTCTTTCTTTTCTACTTTTTATTTTCTTTTACTTTTGCCTTTTTTTTTTCTATCTCTCTTTTTCTTTTTTACTTCTTTGGGCCAAGGGCCTGGTTTTTTTGGACAAGGTCCTAGATTAGTGGCTACAAACCTTGCTATGATACCAATGTAATATCCATAGTTGGATATTCTCAATAAACTGGGGATGAACCCATAATTTATGAAATAACCCACAAATCCGTAGATGTAAAATGATATATAAATTGATAAGATAAGATGATAAATATACAACTGTTGGCCCGCTTTTATAGTAGCTTGGGCATTGCCTATTTGAGGGGACGCATCCTCTCATTTAACTATTACTCCTACTTATTATTAATATTAATGTATTATTAATTATTTGTTACAGCACGATCCCAAATTCCTGATATTATGTTTGAAGGAGAACAAAGGGCATTAGCCCAAAATCCCTATTGTGGAGTCAACCCCTGAACAATCTCAATTGAATCCATATATGTTACGGATAGCTTTGCAATGAGATCTGCTACTAGAACCAAGTAAGCTTTGCGATGAAATCCTCTATATCCTTATTGGAATATCTGTGTTAGAAAATCTTCCCTATAGATAGGTTAGATATCTCTTCGACATAGTAAGGCTCCCTAATCACCTGACCAAGACAGAAGAAAAACAAATGGTTCTTTACATCTCCTAGATCTATTTCATACACAAGAAAACACAAGCACAAGGAAGATGGAAGAGAGTAGATGTTCTACCTCTACCCTGAAGGTCGTCCTAGTTGCTCCTTCTTGATCCAGCTCTAGCTTGCAAATCCAAACTTATGAGCCTACACACAAAGACAAAAGAAAACACCTTCCAATGCACCAAGTGTATTAAACAAGATCTAACTACCAATTAGTAGACATATTCATACATCCATCAAAAGAGACATGAAATGAGAGATAAGGCCAGGTTTTATATTAGAAAGAAAGGAATGAACAACATGTACAAAAGCATACCTCACTCTGCAACAACATGTCCTTCAGACTCTCCTTCCAAATCCCTTTGAGCACCACAAAATCATAAGGACCACCTCTCTAAGATTTTTCCCATTGTGTGAGCCAAGGCATGAATTCCTCTTTATAGGATGGAGAGGCTAAACCACTTGAGAGAAAGATTTGGATCAAGGGAGGATAAGGTGGATGAAGGGATATTAGGTTACCTTGAATGGAAATTGAGGAGATATTCAAAGGATAGGACGATCCACCTAAATCATGCTTGGATCTTGACCCAAAAATCAAGGCAAGATGGACAAACAAAGA
Source organism: Larix kaempferi (assembly GCA_027924585.1). Taxonomy (NCBI): domain Eukaryota; kingdom Viridiplantae; phylum Streptophyta; class Pinopsida; order Pinales; family Pinaceae; genus Larix; species Larix kaempferi. The sequence continues at coordinate 7,805,004 of BSBM01000278.1, forward strand.
TTGTCACTCCCCTAAGGCTGAGTACGGAGCGAAAAAGATGGAATTTTCGCTCCCTAGAAGGCATGCAAGGAGCGACATAGTTGTAATTTCCACTCATTGGGAAACTAAGAGGGAGCGACACTCTCCAGCAAGGTTCAAATTGAGGTTTGGTAATGTAGTTTTTCAACCTCCAAATGTCAAGGGACCCTCCCAAACATTACTAGGGACTAGGTAAACCACAAGATGGTGGATATTAACACACCTGAGGAACATCACAACCTATGCTTCTCATGGTGATGAAGCATATCAAGTCAAAGGTGAAAATTTGAGGTACAACAATATCTTTCTTTCTTACTGGATAAATATATGCTCATATGCTCCCTACTCTTGTTGTGAGTGCAAATACCTTAGAGATCCCTGAAACCATTTTCACTTTTAAGTTTTTCCTCAAAATTTAAGGAGTTGAAATTATTATACCATAGACTTGCCTCTGAACATATATACTTGATGCGTATATTCAAGTATATCTCTGTTGGGCGTGGCCCAAGTTAAGTTAGTTTTGGACAAGTCAGTTTTGGAGCTGCGAAGTTATAGCACAACGCAGCATCGACAAAGTAAAAGTTACAGCGCTGCGAAGATCCAACGTTGCGAAGTGCCAGCACCGCGAATATCGAGCATGGCAGAATTTTGGAAGGAAAATGGTATGGGTTTCGGTAAGATCAATCGGCGATCTATTTTGGGGAAGATACTCCGAGATTCCCGGCAGGTGGGTAAGGAGTGGCGAAGAAGGAAAGCGACCGGTCGCACGAGCAAAGGCATCACTAGGGAACCGGATACATGAAACCGTTAGAGAAGGAACAACAGGATGAAAGTGAACCGTCTGCATGCGCTCAACAGAGGGGCTGAAAGCGACGTGACCATGCACAATCAGAAGATGCCAGAAGCCAGAGACAACACAGAAGTATGGCCACGACGATGAGTCGCTATCGTATCCTAACAGACTTGGTTAGTGGGGTAACCGCACCATTTTGGGTACCTTAGGGTTTTGCTTTTAGCCCACTATGAATGTAAAGACATGACCTAAGGGCACGATCTATATAAAAAGGTCATTTTTGTAAGGGAAGGGGTTATTGTTTTTGGTTAATGCTTTTTGTTGATCTCTGTTGAGAGACTATTGTAAAGAGGCTCTGTATCTGCGTGCGCAAAGGCCCATTGAAGATAGAAGAGAGTCTGCAGCTAACTACGCAGACCGAAACTATTGAACCCTTCCCATTTATAATAAACAACAGTTCCTGTGGACGTAGCTCCCATCCTGGGGGTGAACCACGTTAAATCCTGTGTTGTGTGATGAAGTTTAGGTGAATGTGATTGTTGCTTATGATGTTGTATTTTGCTTATGCACAATTATTCTTCCATGGTTGCATTAATGTCTATATGTCTAGAATGTGAATGATAATATTGAATTCTAGGTAATCTTACTCTAAGTTAGATATATATGTGGTAAATACTTGTGAATGTATGCATCTTTCATTTCAGAAGACATCTGCTACAGAATAATATAAGTAATGTGTATGGATAAAGGCCTAATTTACATAGTGCATGTAAAATTAGTCACAGCAGATCTAATGAACAAGTAAATCAATCACAACAGATGAACATAGAAAATATGGTGCAAAACTATGCAAAACATGCAGCAGTGCTCAATATCCCAGTAAGGGTGAATTAATTACAATACAATATGACACAATGACAGAGCAATTCGAATTGCCTAAGGAGGTCATTCGAATCACTGAATGGAGTAGCTTGACTCTATCTAGGAGTCCTCATCAATCAATCGGTGGTGCTCATCAATGCACAACAACCAGTCATCCAGGTGTCAATCTGAGTCTAACTGAGTGTAATAAGTGTAACTGAAGTGTGTAGCACTGATTAAGGATCAGGAGGCTCAGTGGGGGCGCATGGGAGGCTAACTGAAGTCAGAAAAAGTCACCTAATCAAACTGGAGGTCCAACGGAAGTGATACAGTCAGTCGGGAGTGAAACTAGCCTCAAATCAGGGAGAATCGGAGCTAACTGAATGTAACTAAAGTGGAACTGCAGTGGTAGGTGAACAAGTGCGCCCTTCTCTGGCAGTAGGTGAGAAGTGGGTGCCTTTCAGCCTAGGAGGGCTAAAACTCTGTGGTAGGTGGCTCTCGGGTGCTAGAATGAGGTGGATAAGGTGCTGGAGGCATCAAACTGGTGACTGGGATGCATGCCAGTGCATGCAGGTGCATGCAAACCCTAGATTCTGCATGCAAACCCTAATTTGCATGCAAGATCCTGAAAAAGATGATGTGGATATCCGAACACCCCCCCTCAAGCTAGACTATGATGTGCCAACAAAAATAATGTGGGGCCCTGGTAACTAAGACCAAAGGTCACCCCAATACAATAATCCAAAAAATGCTGAAAATAAACTAAGTGAGGAAAGAGGGAAAACCCAGTGGGAAGAAAGCCCCCCCTCAAGCTAAAGCATAATAATGAATCAATCTGTCTCCACCATGATGGAACTCACCCCCAACAGTGAACGGAGGTAAGAGAACTTCTTCTCAGTGAAGCTCTTGGTGAAGATGTCTGCAATTTGCTCATCAGTAGGGCAATATTGCAGAATGATGGTGCGGTCATGCACCAACTGTCGAATGTAATGCATATGAATCTCAATGTGTTTGGTCCTCTGCCGCTGAACTGGATCTGTGGAGATCTTGATAGCACTTTGATTGTCACAAAATAGGACAGTCGAAGTAGTGCCACCAAAACCAAACTCGGAAAGAATACCCTGCAACCAAACTGCCTGAATGCAGGCATTGACTGCCCCTCGATACTCTGCCTCTGCTGAAGAAAGTGCAATGGCTGCTTGCTTTTTTGCTAGACCAGCAAATAGCACCATGACCAATCATGAAAACATAACCGGGAGTGGACTTCCGATCAATGCTATCACCTGCCCAATCTGAATCAGTAAAACCAATGAAATCTAGCTCAGAATCTGCAGCATAATGTATGCCAAACTGTCTCGTACCTTGCACATACTGCAAGATCCGCTTGGCTGCTCGCCAATGAAGTTCATGTGGCTGCTGCATATATCTTGACACGGCACTCACGGCATATGAGATATCAGGCCGTGAGTGTGTCAAATAAAGTAGTGAACCAATCAACTGTCGATACATACTGCAATCTGCAAGCGGTGTGGAATCTCCCTCCTCAAGACTGATTCCTGAGAGGAATGGGAATGGGGCTGCCTTACATTCAGCCATATTAAACTTCAATAACAGGTCGGAAGCATATTTTTGCTGAGATATAGTGATCCCATCAAAATTTTGAGCTATCTCCAATCCCAAAAAGTGACTCAGCAAGCCCAAATCGCTCATGTCAAAAGCTTTAACTCGCTGAAGATACACATTCAGATCAGATTTGCATCTTTGGAAATTCTGAGAAAGAAGGAAGGAGTCCATCTTTGCGTACCAAGCTCTTGGGGCCTGTTTTAACCCGTACAAAGACTTCTTCAATCTACAAACCAATGATGGATCTGATGTATAACCCTCTGGCTGCTGCATATAGACCTCTTCAGCAAGGTCTCCATGTAAAAATGCACTCTTCACATCCATGTGGTGCACTTCCCAGTGCTTGGATGCGGCAATAGCTAAAACAAGGCGGATGGAATCCATCTTTGCAACCGGTGCAAAGGTCTCTGTGTAGTCCACTCCTTGGACTTGGGAAAAACCTTTTGCCACCAACCTTGCTTTATATTTGCTGATAGTGCCATCAGTAGCAACTTTAGTACGGTAGACCCATTTACACTTCACTAATTTTCTTCCAGGTGGAAGAGAAACTAGCTCCCATGTATTGTTCTTTTGAAGAGAACTGTACTCTTCATCCATGGCACTTTTCCATCTCGGATCTTGATGGGCTGAATAGTATGATGTAGGATCTGAACCAGCCATCAAATAACAAATCTCAGGAAGAAATGGATCAGCAATAGAAAGAGCCATACCTGCTCTTTGAAAGTCTCCTCTTGTTCGTCTCGGATCAGCAGGATTTCCAAGACTAGAACCAGCAGATTGTAGAGTGTTTTGGGCCCACTTTGGCAACTGAGGAGGATCATAATGATCGGATTCCGAACCTGATATTTCATTATCATCATATGCTGCTACAATATCAGAAATATCAGAACTCATACCTTCATTATCGCTGCTCGGATCTTCTTCTGGTGAAGGCAGTGAATCGGCAGTCTTCTCCTCGACTAGTTGCAATTCTTGAAGCGGTTCTTCAAACTGCACACTGCGCTCTATGAATATCTTTTTAGATCTGATATCCATGAGTTTATATGCTTTTGATTCTTCCCCATATCCTATCAATATGCACTCGATACTTTGTGGATCCAAAGCTTGTCTCTTCTCAGAAGGAATTCTAGCCCATGCAGTAGAGCCAAAAACTCTCAAATTTGACACATCCGGTTTGTGACCAAAGAATGCTTCGAAAGGAGTCATACCTTTCACGGATGAATGTGGAACACGGTTCTGTATATATGCAGCAACATTGATTGCTTCAGCCCAAATATTTACAGCCAAACCTTTCGATTCAATCATGCATGTAGCCATCTCTTTCAGTGACCGGTTTTTCCTTTCCGCTACACCGTTCTGCTGGGGTGTGTAGGGAACTATATGTTGGATCTTAATTCCGCTTTGGGCACAAAGTTGCAGAAACTCGGACTTGATATATTCCCCAACATTATCAGATCTAAGAGCTTTGATCTTGTTCTCAGTGGTGGTCTCAACAGAAGCCTTAAAATCCTTGAATTTTCCAAGCACTTCTGACTTGTTTTTGAGAAAGAATACCCATGTAAAGCGGGAAAAATCGTCAATAAATGTCAAAACATACCTTGAACCATTTAATGACATATGGGGCAGCGGACCACTGATATCAGAATGGATCAATCCCAAAATAGTAGAAGCTCTGCTAGCTTTGCCGCGGTCGAATCTGTGCTTGGGGTGCTTCCCAATAATGCATCCAGTGCATATTCCCTTCGAGGAACGGAGTTGTGGAAGCCCATCTACCATGGATTTATTTGATAGCAGCAGCAAATACTTATAATTTAGATGTCCAAATCTTTCATGCCAAAGCCTACTAACCTCATTACCATGTGTGCGAAGAGCAGTGGGCTTTGCAAGCGGAATAAAGTGCGAAAACTCATAGCATTTTGCAGTGTGGTTTGCCTTTCCAACCGCAACTAGTCTTCCACTTTTGATATCAGAAATTTCAACTGTATTAGGGCTGAATGTGACTTGCTTTGGTTCACCAGTATGTGTCATTTGATACACAGAAAGGAGATTCGAAGCTAAGGAAGGCACATAGAGAACATTCTGAAAGCTTCCATGTTCTACATGAATCGTACCTTTGCCCTTTGAAGAAATTTTTGAGTCATCTCCCAAATGGATGGGGATGGAGCTGTTTGGATCGAATGAGGAAAAAGAATCAATATTTTTAGCCATATGATTTGATGCACCCGAATCTATCAAGAGAGTAGTGGGCTTCGAAACCGTTTCCATGAGTGCTTGTCCTCTTTCATGATCATCATTCCTATCCTTCTTCCTTGCACCGTCAGGAAGGGTTATGTTGTTCTTTTCCAAAAGGAGGGCCATTTGATCTATAGTCTTCTTCATACATGAACTTTCGGGATGAAAGCCACGGTTACAATAAGTACATTTATATTTTTGGTTACCTTCTTTGCCCTTTTGCTTGGATTTCGAACCGGATGGTGCATCCGTTTGCTTGCCTTTGTCATTTTGCTTGTGAGGCTCGAATTTGGGCTTCTCCTTCTTTTGCTTTCCTTTACCATTCGAGATCTTGGGTCCTTGAACAAATAGGGCTGAATCTTTGGAGCTTATGGACCCCATTTGAATCAACTTGTCATGCTCTTTTGTAACGGAATCAATGAAGGCATTCAAGGTAGGCATCTTCCAATTCGGGGTAGTTAGCCGACCGGAATTGAAAGTAGAGACAAATACCGAATAATCTTTCCCAAGCTTGCTTAGAATGGAGAGGATCAACTGTTTATCCTCTTTGATAACACCACTGTTCTTCAATTGCAAGTTCAAGTTCTTGAATTTTGTGAAGAATTCATTGATGGTCTCGAAATTCTCAGGATTAAGGCCAATCAATTCATTCTCTAATTGAAAAGCCCTAAGCTCATCCTGCTTGCCGAATAGTGTTTCAAGTTGCTCCCATATGGCTTTTGGAGTCTTCAATCCGCTGAGATGGAAGTGAAGATCTTTGGAGATGGAGAGACAAAGAAGACCATAAGCTTCATCAAGCTTGTTGTACTGTTTGGTTCGATCTGACACATTGTTTGGCTCCAATTCAAGACCAATAGTGACTCGGTAGTAACCTTTTGAACGTAATATGATTTCCATATCATCTTTCCAATCAAAATAATTGAATGGGGTGAGGATAGGCTTTGAAGAAGAGTATTCCATTGCTAGGAGCGAGTCAACTGATGAAGAGGAAGCTTGCATGCAGACTATAGCGAATGCAATTGCTGTAAGGAATCTTGCATGCAAAAGATAGCGAGTGCAATTGAAGGAGACAATAAACCTGCAAATCACATAAAAAGAACCACAATAAGGTCGAACAATCCACCCTTTGAGAGTTGCATCACACCTGGGATTGGATTTCAAGCAATGTTGAATAGGTCCAATGTATCAGTTCCAGGAATTATGTGGTAACTCAAGCTTCTGGAGTGGTATTGGAATAGTTTTCAAGCTTTGCATGCACAGGAGCGAATGCCCTTGAGATATCTCATGCCAAACTTTTTGCAATTTTTAGCAATTCAGTCAAATCTTCTTGTAGAAACACCTGTAGAAAAGAGATCTTGTCCCTGCAATGGCTCTGATACCATGTAAAATTAGTCACAGCAGATCTAATGAACAAGTAAATCAATCACAACAGATGAACATAGAAAATATGGTGCAAAACTGTGCAAAACATGCAGCAGTGCTCAATATCCCAGTAAGGGTGAATTAATTACAATACAATCTGACACAATGACAGAGCAATTCGAATTTCCTAAGGAGGTCATTCGAATCACTGAATGGATTAGCTTGACTCTATCTAGGAGTCCTCATCAATCAATCGGTGGTGCTCATCAATGCACAACAACCAGTCATCCAGGTGTCAATCTGAGTCTAACTGAGTGTAATAAGTGTAACTGAAGTGTGTAGCACTGATTAAGGATCAGGAGGCTCAGTGGGGGCGCATGGGAGGCTAACTGAAGTCAGAACAAGTCACCTAATCAAACTGGAGGTCCAACGGAAGTGATACAGTCAGTCGGGAGTGAAACTAGCCTCAAATCAGGGAGAATTGGAGCTAACTGAATGTAACTGAAGTGGAACTGCAGTGGTAGGTGAACAAGTGTGCCCTTCTCTGGCAGTAGGTGAGAAGTGGGTGCCTTTCAGCCTAGGAGGGCTAAAACTCTGTGGTAGGTGGCTCCCGGGTGCTAGAATGAGGTGGATAAGGTGCTGGAGGCATCAAACTGGTGACTGGGATGCATGCCAGTGCATGCAGGTGCATGCAAACCCTAGATTCTGCATGCAAACCCTAATTTGCATGCAAGATCCTGAAAAAGATGATGTGGATATCCGAACAGTGCACATATCTGACGAATGTTGAAAGTGTCTAAGTGCCCATCCGCGCAGTCCTAGGTAGCGCAACTACCTTTCGTACTTGGTATCCCCGCAGCGTGAGTCCTGTAGCGTGTTGCTCGCTAATCAGAAGAGTCGCAAGAGGAGAATGTCCACGTCGCAAGCCAGTCCGAACCACGCATCACCCGGTTGTGGAAACTTGATTCCGCAACCTCCCCATAACTTCGCCTTGGGTGAGACCTCAGTCTGCTCATAAACTGTTGCTAAAAGGGCCGGTGAAAAGGGGTTTGTTGGTTCACTGAACCGCGCAGAACCTGGGTCTATCTTGAAAAATTAAAGAACAGTATAAAGAGCCAACAAATGGTTCTATTGCCGTGCTTGAACTGGTGATGTTTTCAGAATATTGGCACCCCGAGAGGACAAAAATACAGGACTGGGTGGACAATAAAAAGAAGGAGTTTGCAAGAAAGGAGAACAAACATCCGTGCTTCTCTGATGAAGAATGGTTGCAAAGATACCTATATTATGATATTTACGAAATTTTCTTCACAGCATTCAACAATGATCTATGCCAAGAGGAGTAAGGACTCTTGAAGGACTATTTGATTTACAGAACAAATTCAGGAGGCCATCCAATGTCAAAACTAATATCTCCTCAATGCAGCATGAGTTGGTAAATTTGGGAACAGAAGCTGAACGCAAATTTGTTAATCTGGGTAAATGTTGTTCGCCAGGAGAGAGGTGTAAGTTCATCCAACTTTTCCAGCATGGACTTATGAAGATCTGAAGACATATGACACGCGTATCATACAGCATGTCATACCCATGAAGCCAGGCGTGAAACCATTTCAGCAACAATTGAGAAGGATGCACCCAACACTCGAACCATTGATACAGAAAGAGTTAAAAAAATTGTTGGACGCTAAGATCATCTTTAAAGTCTGACACTCCGAGTGGATAGCTAATTTAGTTCCCACGCAACAGAAGTTGCCAGAAATAAGATTGTGTGTAGACTTCCAGAATTTGAACAGAGCATCCGATAAAGACAACTACCCTGTGCCACCAATGGAGCATATTTTACAAATGGTATCAGGTTTAGAACTATTCTCCCTATTAGATGGATTTTCTGGATACAATCATCTATTAGTAGCGGAAGAAGACCGACTCAAGACTACCTTCCATATGAAATAGGGAATGTTTGCGTATCGAAGAATGCCATTTGGCCTAATAAACGTTGGAGCTACATTTCAGAGGGCTATGGACATCGCGTTCCAAGGTTTGGTTGGCCACTGCGTGGTCGTTTATTTAGATCATATGACAGTTTTTTCCAAGAAAAGGGAAGACCATGTTTTCCACCTAAAACAGATTTTTGATCACTGCAGAAAATATAGTATATCTTTAAATCCTAAGAAGAGTGTCTTTGTTTCTCTTGAAGGTAAAATTATAGGTCATATCATCTCAAATAAGGGAATCTCAATAGATCAAGAGAGAGTGCAAGCTATAAGTCAGATTCCCATGCCCCATAACAAAAAAGCTATGCAATCATTTATGGGCACCATAAATTTTGTTCGAAGGTTTGTGCCTGATTTCGCTCAGATTGTTAAACCTTTGCAACAAATGGTGAAGCAAAGTGTGAAGTTTAAATGGACGGACATAGAGAAGATTACGTTTAAGGACATTAAAGCCTCCATAGCCAATGCACCTTCTTTAAGAAATCCATATTTTGAAAAGGATTTCATAATGTACACTTTCGCTTCAGATAACTCTCTGCTCACTCAAAAAGGAGAATCAGGAGACAAATATCCAATATCTTTCATGAGCATTGGCTTACAGGGTGCTGAATTGAATTAACCAGCTGTAGATAAGCAAGCATATGCAGTATTTAAAGCGGTAAAACCGTTCAGACCATATATCCTAAAAAACAGAACAAAGGTCATAGTACCTCACCCCGTTGTCAGATCATTGTTTGTCCAAAAGGAACTGGGTGAAAGAAGAGGAAATTGGGCAACTGTACTCCAAGAATATGATCTGGAATTTAAGCCAGCTACCATCATTAAAGGTCAAAGCTTGTGTAGGTTACTCACTAAAAATCCAGTCAGTGAAGAGCAGGAGTGGGAAAATGAAGTTGAATTGAATCTTACTGAGGTATGCCCTATTTTCACTGCTCCTAAGTCTTGGTATAGGGATCTAGTGCACTATTTGCAACAACGATATCTACCAGAACACTCGATTCCTAAGAAGAGAAGGGCACTCCGTTTGAAATCAACATCCTATCAAATAATCGATGGAGTGCTTTTCAGAAAAAACTATGATGGAATATTTCTTAGGTGTCTTGAGAAGGAAGATGCAGAGAAGGTAGTCAAAGAATTACACGATGGCCCTTCAGGGGGGCATTATTTCGGAGATAATACTGCCCACAAAATACTGAGGGAAGGATACTATTGGCCTACTCTTTTTAAATATTTCCATGCTCATTCCAGGAAATGTGATGTATGTCAAAGAAGCGCTGGCAGATTGCCAAAAGCAGTAGGACCATTGCAGCCGGTTATTATCTCTGAACCATTCGAGCAATGTGGCATAAATGTTATTGGAGAGATAAATCCGAACTCTTCGTTGCAACACCGATATATCCTCAATGCTACGGATTATTTCACTCGGTGGACAGAATCTATTCCGTTGCGTAAAGTGAACGAAGACGCAGTTATCAAGTTCTTGCAAGAGAATATCATAACCAGGTTTGGGGTTCCATTTTTTTTAGTTTTTGATAATGAAACTTATTTTTCATCTGTAAAATTAAATGCATTTGTTTATGAAAGAGGAATTAAATTGCATTATTCAGCAAATTATTATCCCAAGGAAATGGACTAGCTGAGTCCACAAATAAAAATCTCATTTGAATCCTTAAGAAAACTGTCATTGAGATTAGATAAGGTGGCACTCCCTTCCAAATGCTTTATGGGAAAATAGGGTTACCCCAAAGAATGCATTAGTTTCCCCTTACACATTGGTCTATGGGAAAGAAGCCATCCTCCCGCCTAATATACTGCTCCCATCCTTACAACTAGCCCAAGCCTCGTGAGGTTCCAGCAGCGAAATCCTACGGTCACGAATTGACACCCTACTGAAGCTCGAAGATTCTCGACAGAAAGCCAAATATAGGTTCCACCAACACCAAGATATTGTTAAGAGGTGGTTTGATAAACATAAATTTGGCAAAAGGTGTTTTGAAGTAGGTGACTTGGTTCTAAAGTGGGATCACCCGCATGATGATAAGGGAAAGCACACAAAATTTCAACAATAATAGCTTGGCCCTTACCAAATTTCCGATAAGCTTGGTCCGTCTACGTACAAACTGAAAGATCTACAAGGAGAGGAAGAAAATATCTTTGCCAACGGCCTTGCTCTGAAGCAGTATTTCACTTAGGTTTAGGATCACTTTTGTACATAAATAAACTTTGTTTTTGAGTTATTACCAGTTTGTTGTTTTTTGTTTTAAGTAGTCTGTTTTGTTTCGATTACTCTCATTCGATTCATTTATTTGCTTTTATTTATGGAAAGATAGGGCTCTGAGCGATCTCAAAGGCATTTAAAGGGAAAAATCTACTTATAGAAGAAAGTTTCTCTATGTGACTTTGCTTTTTGCTGACTGGTTTTTAGAAAGGGAAGATCATTTTCGTTTTCACACTTTAGTCATGATAATCCCTGTTAAATAACTCAGACTTGTGATTTTCGTATTACTATCATGGGGCTCCATTCACTCTCACATTAACGACTATCTCAAGTAGTTCACTATGATGGACCCACGAAGAGGAAGCAGATCTCACAGATGTATGGTATTTAAAATGATCCCATGCTGCAAATCAAAAGCCAAAAGAGATTATGTCAAAGATTCTATTTTTCCATAAAATCTCACCTCTATTAAAGCATGGTTGAGAAAGCAAAGACATCCAATCAAGAAAGATGCTCAAATGGTTAGCTCAGCAATGTTCTTTTTCGTCTGTGAGCATGGAAATCAAATAAATTTCTTGCTCCCACAAAAGGACATTATGGATGGAAGAACCTAAGTCGAATGTTGAAGATTGAAGAAAGCTAACATGGAAGACTTAGACGACAAATTCGTCAATAAAGAAAGCATCTAAAGAAATGCTAACAGCATGAGAATGAGGAACAAACGAATATGTTCGTGGGATTTCGTTACGATCTCGTGGAGTCCTTTTTAGATGGAATCCGAAAGATGGATTTAAAACGAACTCCGTATCTTGGCCTCGGGAGAGTGGTTAAGAAGTATGATTCAAAGTTACCCTTCTTCCCCAAGGACCAATGTGATAAATGTGTTTTTTTTTTCCCTGTATAGAATCTGTTTTGAAAAGCACTATGTTGTTCATGGGATCACTAACATGTAAGTTTTCTGACCTTAATAAGATATTGTTCAAAGATCTGTGTTCACCAGCGAATCGCCAATTGTTGTTGCTACAACTTGATCCCCAATTTTTTTTTGTAAATAATGGGGCCCCTCCTTTTCTCTTAAGAGAGTCTTTAGAATTTTAAATCTTTCTAGAAAAAGTTGCCTTCAAACTTAGTTTTTTCCAAAGATTCAAGCAGGGAAACTTTTTCTCACTAAGTAACACTCAACCTTTTCCAGCCGAAACGGTCAGAATAACTCAACAAGTTGAGCTGAAACAGTCGACTCCTTTTTGTAAAGTTTTGAAGTGTTCTTTTGTTTCGGCGTGACTCACCAAGTTGAGCTAAAACGGTCGACTCCTTTTTGTAAAGTTTTGAAGTGTTCTTTTGTTTTGGTGTGACTCACCAAGTTGAGCTGAAACGACCGACAGAACTCGATTATATTCACCAAAACGGTCACACACTTTCACTTAGTCTTTTGAGTTTCGTCGGAACTCGACAAGTCCAACCGAAACGATCGGCGTTACTCGCTCAGTCGAGCCGAAGCGATCGAGGTTATCGGTTAAACTTGGTCGTTTTTGTTTTTCTCGGAGAAACTTGATGAGCTCGGCCGACGCGTTCAAAGAAACTTAGAAAGATATACAGAAACGGTCGGAGGTTTCTTTTGAATTTGGAGGCCTTTCCTTTCGACGGAACTCACCCAACTTTGCCGAAACAATCAAACTTGGTTAAACCCGCCGAAATGGTTGGAGAAGCTTCTGTTTTGGCGTAAGGTTTTTAGGCCAGTAGAGAAATTTTCTCGCCGCGACCATTTCCGGAGGACTAGATTTTTTGCGCCAAAGTGATCGCCGACGGTGGCTAAGGTACGCCGTTTTTTTTTAGAAGAAAGAACCGTCGGCTGAACTCGAAAGTCCCAGCCGAAACGTTCGCTGACAAAGAAGGAATTATGGAGAAAGATTGCTGAGAAGTCGGCATTAGCGTGGTGCCATTTTGTGTCGCAGAAACTTGACAAGTCCCGTCGATACACATCGCGGCAACTTGACGGGTTCCGACAAAACAGTGGGCGATGAACTTTTAGTAATGGCGAAGTTGAGTGATTTTTGGCACCAAAATGATGTTGGGTCCCTCCCCACTAATTACGTTTTAAATTTTCACCAACCCTGTTTGTGCGGCATTAATTTCCCTTTGATTATAAAAGTTATATATAGGGGTGTAGGTTTTTCTTTGTTTATTTTAACATTGCAAAAGGGAGAACGCTGTTCGATTTTCTTTCATATCCATCACTCGCAGAGTACCAGGTGCCCCAACTCCGTTGGAGCTTTACAGCTAGTTAGCATTTGACAGGTAGGCTACCCTTCTCGTTTTCTTTCATTCCTGATTGGTAGTTAGGAAAAGGGGGTTTATAATTGTTTTCCTTCCTTACCGCCGGTTGGCCCACGCTATCTTGACCCACAAGTAGGTAAACTAGTTGGGGTTATAGTTTTTTGTCAGTAGAAGGGGTTTAAACTTTACCCATACCCCGACCATCGCCTTGCCTCATTTTCAAACTTTCGTCAAGCCTTTTGGCGACCTTGTTGAGCTTTTTCCTGTTTCAAAAATCATAGATTTGTTGAGCATTGTGTATTACACATGCTTCTAGTTGCGCTAGTTGAACCTCCACAGATTTGAGACCAAAATGGACCCACGGTGGCCGTTCTATCACTGCGCAGACTCAAACCCCACTCCCACACTGAGACCTTAGCTAGTCAGCCTGTGCCCTTGAGTGGTTTTCCGCACCTGTGTTTCATTCCCTTCTGGACCTAATCGGCACTGTTTTTATTTTTTAAACTAACATTCCAAAGTTACACTCAGCAGCTAGTTGTTAAATTGGTAGGCATAGTAGTTTGAATTATGTTACATATGTCTGGTTGGCTCACATGCGCGTTAATGAAAAAAAACACAAAACTTAACAAGCATATTAATAGTGTTTTGTTCAACCCTGCACACCTCTTAATATGAATTAAAATGCTTGATGAAATAATGTTGGATTTCTGCTTATACATGGCTTTGTTTTATCAGAATTTAAACAATGACTAAGAAAGGAGTCAAGAAGAAATCCAAGGTAGCTGAGCTGGAGTCAGATGTCGAGATCGTTCTGGAAACCAAGGTAGAAACTATGTACGAGGATACCAAACTAGTGACAGGGATTGCCCCTAAATTCAAGTGGGGGAATTGTATCAGATGATCCGGGACCAGAATGTCCTTGGTGCAGTTCTGGAGGAAATGGTCCTATATCAAAACATCAGAAAATCTGGCATAGCAAAAGCAGCCACACGCCCAGAGCTTTTTCCTTGCTCAGAGGTCATTGGGTGGATTCTGTCGCAAGATGACTCCACATCAAGGATTTTGTTTGATAGCAAAGGAGAGGCATTCGCCTTGTTCCATCCAACCCACATATCAACAGCTTACAAGTTACCACACACTCAAACCTTGCTGACCATAGCTTGGCTTGAAAGTCTTAACATGGACACCCTCGAGTTTGCCAAGAAGTTGTTAATACCAGGAAAGCAGTTGAGGCAAAGAGCAAGCGGAGAGTATGAAAGCCAAAGCCTAAGGCCTCCTTTCAGGATCATAGCCCTAATGCTAAGCAGGATTTTCGGTAAAGCAGATGGGACCATCTATAAGCTGAATTGGATACCTCTGATTCACCATGTATCCTTCAATGGTACAATCTTTAACTGGGCAGACATCATCTCAGATAGGTCATTAGCAATAGCAGCTGCAAAAGGAGGACTAACCCAGAAAAGAGCAGAATTCTACATGTCCTCGTACCTTTTAGACTGCATTTTATCAAGGCATCCTTTCCCCAAGTTGGGCTGCATCTGGAACAAGGCCGATTCCCCAATCTATGTTGATTACAAGATTTTGTGGGCCCATAAATACAAAAGTTCTTACAAGACCATATGTGAAGAACTTATCATGCCTCTGTACGAGCTTATCTTCAACAAAGAGTCAAACTGCTTGTCGGAGAATTCCATGGCAGTCGTAGAACAATATGGGGATTAATATTTTTCGTAGGAGGGAACGTATCTCAGGATGTATGGAGGTTCCAAACCACCATCTCTCTTGCCAAGATATGCAACGGATTATGTAGTTCACAAAGAAGTAGTGAGGCAAGTCTTTATAGATGGGATTGGTGACTTCTTGCAGTAAGGAGCCAGGAGCGCTCCTTACTGTAAGTGTTTTAAAGTGGGCCAAGGGGTTTTGAACCCACAATCCATGCGTTATCAACCAAGTCCCTCCACCATTAAGCTCCAAGGAGAAGGCTACGCCCTTCGACAGCCCTAGAGCTACGAATCTCTGCACAGTCTAACAAGGAAACAAAGTCCATTCCGGATCCGAGCCATTCTCCGTAAATTCCATCGACAATACTTTCTATAGAAATGCTCACCTTCCAGACAACAGATCCATTAGTGAAAGTTACTTTTAAGCCCCTAAATTACATCACCCATACTACCACGGTGCATCCTACAAAATGCTATGGGGGAAGTCCACAGCTAAACCTATGTGTTTCTTTCCAGGGGAAGTTGAATCTCAGTGATGACACAAAGGATGAATTGATATGAATGAGGTGAGATGGGGAGAGTTGAGATCATCCATCTGTTGTGGTTATATCATTAGTCATATAACGTATGTACTAGATGGATCTTTCTATTCCAAATCCAGATGGAGTGGGACAATCACTCTATTCCATTTTTTATTATATTACGAGGCTTAAGATTAAATACAAGGAAACCTATTTCTTTAAAATTCATGACCCTCAAATCAAGGCAACTAAGTTGAGGCGCAGAGCAGTCTCATTAGCCGCTATTACCGGAATCTCCCAACCAAAAACATTGAAGATTAAAGGACATATCAAAAAGAATAATGTCACAGTTCTCATCGACAGTGGCAACACCCATAACTTCGTTAATGTCAACCTTTCTAAAGTATTTAATCTATTTATCTTTCCAGTACCTAACATGAAGGTTATGGTAGCATATGACAAGAAGATTGACAACGTGGGAAAATGTCACAAGGTCAAGTTAGAATTGAAAGAGTACAACTTAGAATCAGATTTCTTTGCGGTACCGCTGGGAGGAGTTGATGTAGTATTAGGAATACAATGGTTACAAACCTTGGGTACATACTCCGCAAATCACCAAGAGCATTTTATTGAATTCCAGTCGCTCGGGAAGACATACAAGTTATACAGGTTCCAACCGCCTCCGACACAGTTAGTTACATCACATCAGATGGAAAAGCTACTTTGGAAAGGCGCACCAGCGTACATACTTCAATGTCAAGAAATGGTGCTTCTAACATATGAAGGAGATATGGACAAACAACCAGAGATACAAGATCTAATTCAAAAACATCACAAGGTGTTCCAAGAGCTTATGATGGATCTCCCACCAAATAGGAAGATTGAACACATAATTGGGATTGAACCAGGGTCAAAACCTGTCAATAGCAAACCATACAGATATCCACATCACCATAAAACAGAGATCGAAAGGCTAACTCAAGATCTTCTAAAATGTGGTGTCATTTCAAAAAGTAGAAGCCCGTATGTAGCCCCAGTAGTGTTAGTACGAAAGAAGGACGGTTCGTTCAGATTATGCATAGATTATAGAGGACTAAACAAAATAACTATCAAAAATAAATTTCTGATTCCGTTCATTGATGAGATGTTGGATGAACTTCATGGGGCCAAGTATTTCTCAAAATTGGATCTCCAATCTGGCTATTATAAAATCAAAGTTAGAGTGGAAGACATAGCAAAAATTGCTTTTTGCACTCATGAAGGTCATTATGAGTTCAAAGTAATGCCCTTTGGTCTGACTAATGCTCCAGCTACGTTTCAAGCTGCAATGAACGAATTGTTCCAGCCATTTTTAAGAAAATTCGCACTAGTATTTTTCGATGACATCCTCATATATAGCAAAACATGGAAGGAGCATCTAGAACACTTAAGTCAAGTACTTACCATTTTGGAAGAAAACCAATTCTATGCAAAAAGGTCTAAGTGCACCTTTGGAAAAGAGGAAGTGGACTACCTGGGCCATAAGATATCGAAGGAAGCAGTTAAAGTCGATCCAAGTAAAATCAAGGCAATCGTGGAATGGCCCAAACCCAATAACATATCAAAATTAAGGGGATTCCTCAGCCTAACAGGATACTATCGAAGATTTGTAAAAAATTACGCCCATAAAACCGGCCCTCTCACAAATTTATTGAAGAAGAATTCCTTCCAACAGAATAGTGAAGCAGAAAAATGTTTTGAAACGTTAAAATGCATGATGTCTTCAACACCTGTATTAGCCACGCCTGACTTCACAAAACCTTTTGTAGTCGAATATGATGCCTCAGGTTTCGAACTAGGAGCCGTTTTGATGCAAGAAGGTCACCCAATAGCATTCGAAAGTAGAAAGTTCAATAAGAGAGAAAGTCTGAGGTCCACTTACGATAAAGAGATGTTGGCCATTATACATGCCTTAACAAAATGGTGACAATACCTTCTAGGGAGCAAAATATTGATAAGAACAGACCATAACAATATTCAATATCTCCTTCAACAAAAGACATTGTCAACAGAACAACAGAAGTGGATATAAAAAATCGCTACTTTTGATTTGGAGATATTACATAAAAAAGGGAAACACAATATAGTCGCTAATGCTCTATCTAGGAAAGATGAAGCCCAAACATATGCAATTTCAATCGTTATTCCGGAGTGGTTGGGCGAAATACGAAAAGAATATGCTAAAGACCCAAACACTTGTGCCTTAATTGAAGATCCGAATAGAGGTCCAAAATTTGAGTGGCGAAACAACATCTTGTGGTACAAAGGAAGGATCTATTTAAACCCAACATCAAGGTTTAAAACTAAGGTGATGATCGAAGCTCACGATTCACCCGCCGCAGGACATGTAGGATTTTTCAAGACATATTACAATGCCATACAATCGTTCTATTGGAAAGGAATGCATAAAGACATTCAAAAATATGTAGCCGAATGCGACACATGTCAAAGGAATAAAAGCGAAAACGTCATGACTCCAGGGCTACTCCAACCACTAAACATTCCGAAGCAAAAGTGGGAGGAAATATCTATGGATTTTATTGAAGGGTTACCCCTATCTAATAGTAAGGACAAAATATTCGTGGTAGTGGACCGATTAATGAAATATGCGCATTTTATGGGTATCAAGAAAACTGACTCCGCTAAACAGATCGCTGAAGTATTTTGTGAAAATATTTACAAATTACATGGATTCCCAAGAATTATCGTTAGTGACAGAGATGCCAAATTCACAAGCAATTTTTGGAAGGAATTCTGCAAACAAATTGGGATCACTCTTAACATGAGTTCAGCTTATCATCCACAGACAGATGGGCAAACAGAAGTTGTCAACAAATGTCTGGAAGCATAATTTCGTAGTTTCGTCACTGACAAACAGAACAAATGGTTACAATGGTTACACCTTGCCGAATGGTGGTATAACACTACCTATCACATGTCAGCTAAGATGACACCCTTTCAAGCATTGTATAGTTATGAGCTGCCCAGATGGAAGGAATTCGTTCAAGGTAATGCAAAAGTACCCGCAGTAAAAATCAACTTGAAGAAAATCAGCGAGTAATGCAAGTACTGAAGGATAATTTATCTATGGCACAAAATCGTATGAAGCAGCAAGCAGATCAACATAGAATAGAAAGAGAGTTTGAATTAGCCGATTGGGTATTTGTAAGGCTTCAACCATACAAAAAATTGTCGCTAAAGTAACAAGGAAAAAACAAATTGGCACCCAAGTTCTATGGACCCTATCAAATTGTCAGAAAGATTAGCCCGGTATCATACGAATTGAAGTTACCTGATTTGAGTCGAATTCACAATGTCTTCCATGTCTCAAATTTAAAAAAGTTGTTGGGTCAACATCAATCCGTTCAAACAACACTTCCCGCTTTAGACAAAGAAGGGAAACTTATCTTAGAACCAGAAGCTATCATCAACATCAGAGAACGGAAATTACGCACTAGAATGATCAAGGAATACCTCATTAAATGGAAGAATTGCCCAGAAGAAAACGCGTCATGCGAAACCGAGAAATTCGTTTAGCAATATCCGTCATTACCTTGCTTTGAGGACAAAGCATTTTAAAAGACGAAGGCAATGTTATATATATTAATTAATAATAAATTAGAATTAAGTAGATTATTAAATATAATTTATTAAATAAGGCAACCTTGGGAAAAGTCACCTCCGTTCTTGAATTATGATATATATTTCCGGGATTTTTCCAATGTAATTCATATTCTACATTATTCAATATAAATTTTCTACATTTATGCTTTCTTCTCTACTCCATTATCTCACCAATACCAGACCATATATGGCATATTCTGTCAGCATACTCAGTCAATAGATGGAAAAAACTCATGAGAGTCATTGGATAGCTGCAAAAAGAGTTCTTCGTTATTTGAAAGGCACTTATAAATTTTTGGAATTGAATTTACTAATAATTGTGATGTTAAACTGGCAGGATATATAGATTCAGATTGGGTAGGAGATGTTGATGACATGAGATCAACAATAGGTTATGTGTTCCAACTTGGATTAGGTGCTATCTCATGGAGCAGTAAAAATCAATCTATTGTGTCCCTATCATCCACTGAGGAAGAATATAAAGCATTATGTAGCTCTACTTGTGAAGCCATATGGTTAAGAAGAGTTCTTGAAGTTGTTGGAGAGAAGCCGAAAGGTCCAACTGTCATCAAATGTGACAACCAGGGTTCAATCAAGTTGGCTAACAATCCAGTCTATCATGCAAGATCAAAACATATCACGAGCATGAATTTGTTCCCAGTACTAGTGAAATTAGAGATAGATCCGAGCATGATACCACCTCGACTCTCTCGGAGCATTCTCACACTTTCACACAAATTATGTATCTTCATGCTTTTTAATGTTGTGGATTTTTTCCTTCCCGTCACAAAACGTTTTATTGAAATACATAACTTTCAATAATACTCTTTTTATAATAATCCTATTGATAATATTTTATTAAAAATTATTATTTTTAAACTTAAAAATTAAGGTATATTTAGATAACCATGTATATTATGCAAAGTAAAGTAAGGTAATTTACAAACATTACTTGGAAAATTAACACAACTCCATTTTGAGAACTATACAAAATAGCTAAAATGTACTTCCAAGAAAAATATGGTTCCTCATTCAATATCAAAAACGAAATAAAATAATTATTAAATCGTGTAAAATGAAATCCATGTGGGAATTCATGCTTTGTTAGCAGTAGTTTCACCAAAAGCAGTTGGAAAGAACTTTTTTTGGTAAAGACAGTTGTATGAGGAGAGAAGACAATGCAAACCCAACAAGACATGTAATTCTTCTTTACAGTATCACGGCCCAAGAACTATCTTTAAACCAACATAGATCCATCTCAAACCCGGATCTATCAAGCACCGAGAGGGATCCAATTTCTGGAGGTGTAATTTTTTTTGTTTTATCTTAAATTTTTTCCACATTAAGAAAAAAATTACCCCTCAAGAAATTGGATCCCTCTCTTTTAATTTTTTAATTATTTTTTTATTTTATTTTTGATAAGTTATGAGCGAACATGAAATTTTTAATTACTTTTGATTTTTTATAGGTTATGAGCCGACATGGAAACATAACGTGACAAATGTGACAAATGTGACAAACGTTACAACATCTCCCCCATACTGGGTTGTAACGTAACATGACAAACATGACAAATGTGACAAACGTTACAACATCTACCCCATACTGGGTTGTAATGTAACGTGACAAAATTGACAAATGTGACAAACTTGACAAATGTGACAAACGTTACAACATCTCCCCCATACTGGGTTGTAACGTAACGTGACAAATGTTACACGTGACATCCGTTACATGTGTCATTCGTTACATGATCTCCCCCATACTGGGTTGTAACGTAACGTGACAAACGTTACATGTGACATCCGTTAGATGTGACATGTGACATCCTTTTCAGGATATCCCCCATACTATTACTTTTTACATTTTATTACTTTTGAAAATGTTACATGTGACATGTGACATCCGTTACAGGATCTCCCCCATACTGGTTTGTAAGCACCTCGTTTACACTCGGTGCAATTAGTTTCTCTTCATTAATATATCTCCTGGAGTTTTTCTACATTTAAAGAGTTTTTCTTCAGTAAATAATCACTATGTTGAATTGATGGCATGGATTTTTTGTTCTCTCTTATTTAAATTATCATCCAAAAGAAATTCAAAACTTTATTTAAATTGAAATAGAATCCATAAATCCAAACATAATCGATAAATAAGAGAGGTTAAGAATTTACAGAAGAACAAAGAATTAAGAAAATTAATTTTCAAAAAAATTGCAAATATTTAATACATGTTAATATCCCTACAATAACATTTTCAAAAATTAATAACCCATCTAAAATACGTTTTAACATCTAACTTGGCAGTCAAGTATTATGGTCACTAAATTCTTTTGGCCTTTAAAGACAGGCAAAATTCCTAGTGACGGGCATTTTGCCCCTAAAATTTCAACCCTAATCGGGAGCACGTTTATTGCTTTGATGATGGTCTTGTAATTACTTCTTTCGGAAACTACTACATTCACTCATATTCTGTCCAAGATTCCCTAAAGAAGCTCGTGATGTGTCGAGGATATCGATGACAGGAAAGCATTCTCAACAAAGTATAATTAGTTGTCAATGGAAGTAGGGCGCAGGGTTGAAATTTGACTGGTAAATAAATGTTATTTGTCATTTTACATTTCAAAATACTGTCACTTCATAAAATTAAACGTCATTAATGAAGTGTGCGTTTTAATTTCACTTGTCATTTTGAAGTGCATTTTTATTTTTACACGTCATTAATATCTATATCCCAAGCATATATTTTCCAATAGGAAAATATCCATCACTTTAAATAAAAAGTGATCATGGAATGTCCTCTGGGGACTTCATTATATATCAAAAGGTATTACAATACTATTCATAAGTTCATAAGTCTGAACGCCATTAAGACTACATAGAAAAATTCAATATTCAAAATGCATGTCTTTCCTATGTTTCTTACTGCCCATAAGGCACTGCCTAGACCTAGATATCCATCAACTGATTGAAAGCTGGTTGATTTTTGTGAATGCCTGTTACCTCTAGTCTTCCAGGAGGTAATGCAAGTGCCAGCTTGGATAGGTAATCTACTTTAGAGTTCAATTCCCGATAAACATGCGAGAACTGGATATGATCAAAGTTAGAGATTAGAGCTCTGATTGCATGAAGGAGATGTTGAAGATGAGGTGCATTTATTTGGATTTTTCCATTTGCCCAGTCAATAGTCATTTTAGAGTCTCCAAAAAGTTGAATCTGCTTTATCTGATTCTCTGCTGCAACCATCAAAGTAGCCCATAACGTTGCTAATTCTACTTTGCTATTGGAAACTTGACCTGGCGCAAAATTTATATGCCATTTCTTAATGTTTGAAATGTGGATAATTCCACCGGCACCTCCCAAGGAGGGGCATCCTTGACTGGCTCCATCAAAGAAGGCCCACGAGATATCGTTGTTGATGGAGGGGACAACCATAACTCTTGGAGATTTTTCGGAAGGTTGTGTTTTATATTCTCTTGTTTTCTGCATTAGAATCAGTATAGAGACATCTGGAGGAATGAGGGTGTCTTGAAAAATCAACTTGTTTCTGCCTTTCCCAATCGTAAAAATGAAAAGTGCAGGATAGGCTTGGAACAAACATATCCTGCAATCGTTCCACTAGTCCATTACATTTTTTTCCACGGATTCCTGTTGTAGGTATGATGCAAAGTTGAGCTTCTCGGTTGAAGTCCTCCAAACATAATATGCATAAGAGCAATGGTAGAAGATATGTGAGATTGAGTCATCAGCCAAGTTGCAAAGGACACATCTACCAGGACCTTGAAAACCTCTTTTCTGTAGATTTCCCCAAGTGAGCAATTTATTGCTCAAGGCCAGCCAGAGTGTGATGATGGACTTTGGAGGGGCTGCGATTTTCCAGATCTCAACAATCTCTCGTTTGACATCAATGGCAACATTAAGTCCAACAAGGGGTTAATATTTCATAAGATGAAATGGATATGAAGTGAGGCAAATAACTATTTTTATAGTTATTAAAATTTGGTGATAAATAGTAGGAAGGTGATGCATGGAAGGAATTGGTGCAAAAATGTCATGTAATGATTAGCACATTTATTGAAATTTATTTTTGTTTGAATATTTTAGTTTTAGTGAACATAATTGAAAATTTTAAAATTTAATAGATAACTATCAAACAAAATAAATATGATTATGTAAAAAGAGTATCAAACACAAGAAATTAAATCTTCAAACACAATAAGTTGAATCTTCGAAATGACAATGCAGCTTCCTATGAAACTTAATTGATTTGTGATTTTATTTGGTTTTAATGATTGACCAAAGTATTATATATTTAATGGTTTCCTTATGTGGGATTGTAATTTTTCTAATACTATATTGGGTACTATTGTACTAAGGGTATTCAAATTGCCCCATTTTCAATGATGGGATTTTTTTATAGTGAGGTAAAGTTCCATTTTTTCTAGTCATTTTTTTATTAAATTTGATGATCTAGATTGTCTTAAAATGAGCCAAAACCTTGGGGGAAGAGTTTTATAATCAAATCCCAAGAATGTGATGGAACTTTGACTTTTGATAAATTTCCTACCAGATTTGGGGTCAATTTCTGTTGGATAAGAGGGATGATATAAATGCTCAGGTTAACAACGCCATCATATTATCATCCTTTATATGATAGTTATCATATCATAACATATTATGATTGCCTTTTTGTTGATATATGCATTAGGACCTAAAACATATTCACCCTCTATTGATTTCATGAATTGTGTCTTGAAGATTCAATTAATGCATGGTGAGTTACGGTGTTATTTCATTTTGATATATTTTATTAATGGTCAAGTTTCTCTATTTTTTATATGAACTTCAATTCAAGTGTAAAGAAATAATTTTCAATAATTTTGTAAATAAAATTT
Organism: Larix kaempferi; assembly: GCA_027924585.1. Lineage (NCBI taxonomy): Eukaryota > Viridiplantae > Streptophyta > Pinopsida > Pinales > Pinaceae > Larix > Larix kaempferi. The sequence continues at coordinate 7,829,178 of BSBM01000278.1, forward strand.
ACTTAAACATATTTAATAAAAATAGAAATGATATTTTAAATAAATAATATTACAACATAAAAGAAAAAATATAAATAAATAGATTAATAAAAAACCTTAAAAAACATCATGATAAAAATAAATTTTTATAATTTTTTCAAATTTTTAATTATGTAATTAAAATAGCTACCACATTATTTTAAAAAAAAATTAATTAAAATAATAATATTTTGACGATTTAAAATAAAAATAAACTTTCAATCGATAAACATAAAAAAATTATTTTTATATAAACTAATAATATTTTGTTGATTTAAAATAATCGATTTATTTTTAAAGGACAAGCTTTAATTAAACCAGAGTTGCGCGTAACTTAGTCTATGTCTTATATTATAAAAATAAAAATCAACATTAAATATAAGTAGGACACCAAAACGTTAAGTAAAATAATTGACAAATTCAATATAATTTAGTTCATTATCACATTTGGCATCATAGTAGTTCCATATCACCCACTACTCAAAACACACTTGAACTCAAAACACACTTGAAGAGTAAATGTAAAAAATAATCAACCTTCATTGTGTCATAGAAGATTAAAAATCTAGATACACATGAAAAGTCAACTAGTAGCTTGGAATGAAAGTTTTAGTCTCCTTATTTTTAGTAATGTGTGGATTACAATACTGTAAGGGGAAGGAGGGGTATGTGTTTTTTATGAAATCTAACTTTGGTGAAATGTGATACTATAAGAGATAAAAAATCATATATATATATATATATGTTCCAATGTGAAGGGGTAACAGGTATGACTTAAGTATCTGAGAAATATGAGGGAAAATAGATTGGTGCTTTTGAAACTTATAGTGACATCATTGGGTGAGGTACAAGGTGACAATGTCCTTAGACCAATGCAAACAACATATGGTCTACTATTGTTATTGTTTCCTTGATTGTTCATTATTTCATTTGCCTCAACAAGCAACATGAATTTTCTTCCTTTTGTACATGATGATCTATAACTACAAATTAGATAGATCAAATTTTTCACATAATGGTAATGTTGCTATAAGTTGGATACATCAAAATACCCACATTTAAAGGAGAATTTGACAATAGGTTTTTTATATTCGCTTATGGATCTAGGAGTTGCACTTGATCTATCTGATTATTATAATGTTTACGTAAATCTACAACGATAGCATTTAATGACATATCAAACTTCACAATAAAATTTTTACAAGGATGAAAGAGATTTTAGAATAAATAGTTTAACTAATTAATTAGCAATATAACTTGATTAAAAAATAAATAATATTGTTTAAACATTAATCAAATAAATATTTAAAAATAATATAATAGAATTATTATAAAAAATAGCATTCTTATTAAAAGAAAATGTCAAAATGGAAGGATTTTGTTAATATAAATATTTAAATAATTTATAATTTAATTTGAATAAAATATATATATTCACATGAAATTAAAATTAATCATTTAATAAATAAAAAATAATATCTTGAAAATTGTTTTTAATTTCTACCATATATTTAAATATGTATAATTTCTTCACATTACAAAATATATATATATGTTTCTTCAAATTACAATAAAAAAAATATATTATATTATATAAATCATATATAAACATGATAAAAATAATGCATACCCCAAGTGAAATTTTCTCATAAATGTCTTAATAGGTCTTTATACAATTCATAATTTTCTTTTACCAAATTTGACTCTTTCAGTACAAAGGGAAAATGATCTAAAAATAATTGCTTCGTCTTGAAAATATATCCTCTTATGGGGATTGAACTTACAAATTTATAATTACATATAAATGAGAACAAACCATGTATTGATATATATAACTCATATCTATATCTATAAATCTCTTTCGTTTTGATTTAACGAGTTACCATCAAATCAAATTGGTGTCATAAAAACATGGTGAGCCTATAGAAATATCCTCTTTATATAAATAGCTTAACCTTTCTCATTTACATAAATATATTGATCAATATTTATGACTTGCATTTGCTTCATTTTTCTGAGAAATCATAGTGATTTTCTGGTTCATTTTGGAATCTTCTGGTGTCATATTTAATGGTGTCCTTGCACATATAAGAAATTGAAGGGGAAGCCATTCAGATAGATGTCTTTTCCTTTGGCCAGGTCTAAAACAATGAACATTGATTTGCAAATATTAGGTTACTTTTTTACAACCATTCACTTTAACAACTAAAATGTTAGAAATTAAATTCCATGTTTTGGTGGTACATGACTCTACTAGCTCTTTCGCATCTCTTCAATTTGTAAGTTACTTGCTAGAAAGAAAAGTTGACTCCAAAACCTAATTTCAAAATATTAAGATTTTAAAGAGAAAATAATTTGTTGTTTTTCTTTAACTTGTGTCTTGCCTAGTCTCTACTCTCTACGACACAGTGATAGCAATGATTTCAAACAAAAGAAAATCATAAAACAATTTGGAATTAAAAATGTCCACCTCGAAAAATCGGTGCGGAATCTTGGAAAACTTGAAACACAAAAGTTGTAGCTCTCGTCAATACTTTTCCAACGGTATCAAACACGTCAAATTCCAAATTTGGAGGAGAAAGTTATCACAAAAATAACGAAAGCCTATTTTATCTCTCTCATATATTTTTTATGATATTTTTTTTAATTTATTTATTTTTATTTATAAGAGATTGATTATATAAATATTTTTACTATTTCAAAATTACTCAACTATCATCTTAATTAATGTGATATTTGATTTTAAAGGAGTTGGAAATAGTGATAATATAAAATAAAATAGAAATAGTGATTGTTTATTTTTAGTATTATTGCAATTATATTTTGTCATTGTAATTTTAGTTTTTTTTAAGTTTCACATTTTATTAAATATATAAAAAGAAGTAGTGGTACATTTATTAAAAAAAAAAAATTATAATATAAATTTAAAAAATTTACCATTATATCATTTATTGTGTATGCACAAGAATCTAAGCCTTTCATTATTATTTTCAACCATCATCTCTTAACTCTACACTAACCCAACATACTTGTCAACTATCATTAATGAGATATTATAGGTTGACATTCACTAGATAACACCTTTAACTTAGTGTGACATGGCATATTTGTACTATGACGTGGCTTTTTTTATTATTTTCCTTGGGAGGCCCATTTAAGACCCCAAATTTTCTCTAATCCATAATTTATCTCCTCAACTATCTTAGACTAAGCATACCTAAGGAAAGATTTTCAACCAGGACTATGGTGCCTCTAATTGAGCCCAACAATTCTACCCAACCCTCTGGAATAGGTATATTTTGCAATAATGAGAGAGCCTTTTGATATTAATGCATAGGGAGCGTGCTATGGCCATCATTTATTAATCTATTGGATGGGGTCAAGAAATCTATGACCTTATTTAATGGAGAACTTGAAAGTCCCATGAATACAAAATTTGGTGAAGTAAGATGCATTTCCCCTATAGAATGAGAGCAATCAAATACAGACCTCGAAAGCATCCCACAGGCCATTTCAAGACCACCCGGGTGAGATACCTCAGACTCGTCATTGAAGACCTTAGCCCCCAAACTGTCAAATAAATGAGAGTTTGGGGAAGAAATAAACTTACCATAATCTATAATCGTTCCCTTCCAAATTTATAATTGACCTCTCACCTCATTATAGTCTAGATTCATCTGGTTCTTCTCTGATTCCTTGTTTATGGTTGTTTCTAGTTCCTCCAATTGACCAAGACATCTCTTCTCCAATCCAATCGACGACACTATACCCAATAGATGTTCTTCACTCTACGAGCTAAATTCTAATTTCGGTCTCGGTCTTTTTTCAACGATCATAAGTGAAGAGCTCCTTTTTTCTACTGAACTGATCTTGAAAGGTGATTCCTCCCCAGTTACATTATTTGGTATGCCAGGATTATGCTTATCTCATAGTTTGGTCTGCTTTACCACATTTACAAGAGATTTCTATGGTTTTTTCAAGGTTTCCAAATTTTCAATCTCTGCCTCAATTCTATCAGTACCATTATTGTGGCTTATCACTCAGGGATGTGTTGGCTCCATAGTCTTTAAAATATTTCTTTCTACTTGACCTACATCTGCTACATGGGAGAGACCTAAATTCCAGTGAGTCCATACTTGCTTCTTGAAGCCTCTGATACAATCATCAACTATGTGCCCATAGGAATGGAAACACCTGCACCCAAAAGACACGCTAATATAATCCAGTGTCTGATCAAATAACAAATCCCGGACCTCCACCTTAATGGTCTCTGTGAGTCCCTCTGCAAGATTCCTGAATTTTTTCCACTTTTCTTTGTTGACAATATTTATATGATGGATCCACAAGCATAGTCTTTCCAATATATTTTCCCAAAGCTATCAAGAATTATTCCTTCCAATATTCCATTGGTAGCCTAAGGGCTTTTACCCATACTGGCACTTGTTGAGAGACTTCTCTTCGCAGGTCAAAAAATCCATGCCAAAATTTCAATGATAGTAAACATGTAATTCAAAACCATTGTCCTCGTAGGGTCTATACAACATCTTCCTACATTTGAAACTTAAAACCAAACCACGTAGCTTAATACTGGCTCCCAAACCTTTGTCATCCAACACTTAAGTGAATATTTTGATATGAACGAATTCTGAAGAAACAACCAAGAAGGGTTTTCCTTGTCAATTCCATGATATTCCCCACTTTAATGTCCTCCTCTATTGTTAATTTGACATTCCCATCGCATTTCTTTGTGACTTTTCACTTCTTTCTTAGCACTTTGACTCCTTCCCCTAGTCCAAATTCCGCCCCTAAGCTAGCAACGTCTATCTTTGGTAGTAGTGCTCCATACATACAAACCTGGTCCAAATCCCTACCTATGAATTCCGTGGCCTTTACCTATGTTTCATATACACATGCATTTGGACCATAATCATGTATACAACTTTCAACCCTAGTTTTAATTTCCTTGGCCACATCACTATTCATATGAATCTCACCATACAGACCTTGGGAAATCTTGCCTTCATCACCCACTTCGAACATATATAAATAATTTTATAATAATAATTTATTTAAAATAATTATAATAACTTGAAACGTGCATGCATTTGGACCATAATCATGTATCCATGCATTTGGACCATAATAATTTCCAACATCGGCATGATTGCGAAGTGTCACAACATGAAGTCGATGCCATGCATGCTCGAGTATGTCGTCTCCTTATGTCGCAACATGCTCTCAATGTCATAACCATGGAGTTACCCCAGACTCTACCTTATGCCTATTACCAGTTTCACAAGGCGCATCATCCTTTGCCTCTCATGACACTATTGGACCTTTTCAACTTGTCAAGCCAAGGTCGTCTTGTTTATCAAATCATGCAAACACTATTCGAGAAATATTCATACTTAAGCTTTCCATCTCCATACTTAAGCTTTCCCTCCATAGTCAATTTTATCCACCTCCATACTTAAGCTTTCCCGACCCCTCCCTCTTCTGTCTATATTAGCAACCATCGTTGTTTCATCCACTACTGTGTTTGGGAAGCTACATCATTACAACGTCATGACTCATAACATAATGAAGTGGCTCATCGTGCTTTTACCTATACAAATTGATTCTCATCTCAACATGTATATACGAGGTCTCCTTCATTAGCAATTTTCAAAGGAATACATGCAAGCCGAATTCAAAGGTCAGATACATGGAGCATACATCGGGGTACCTCTACACATGACATGTTTGGTCTATTCATTTGATGCAAGGATGTTGTGTCATTTTATTGAACCTTGATCAAAGAAAAAACGAGGGTCTTGAATATTTTGATGCGAATGTATGTGTTGCATTTAATGGTGACCAACTTACATAGAGCAGATGAGATAATTATATAAATTACTTTTTAGAATGCAGCAAGAAAAAATATTGGGTGCTTATGAATGGAAAATATGTGACTCATAATTTGTGTGTGTCTAGTATCTACTTGTCTCGGCTAAATCAGACAGATATAAATACTACAGACAGACAGAATATTGGGTGCTTTTTCCTTTCTAAATGTCTATGGTCCCTTTCATGACCGCAAATACTATTGGGACACCCTAAGTCTCTCAGGCATGTTGAATACTCATAAGCTCATTCTCGCAGGCAACCTCAACCTGACTCTTGGTTCCGGATAATTCTGGGGCAAGAATGCACGTACGGACTCTCTAACCCCTTTCTTCCTCAAGTTGTTCGAAAGAAATTCCCTAATAGATGTTCATCCGGTCAAAATCACTCCAACTTGGAAGAACAACAGAGGAGGAGATCAGGCAATCTCCAAAAGATTAGACAAATTTCTTATTTCGGAAGACCTTTTTCAGCAAAGGCTTATTTTCCAGCTCCTCTGTCGAGGTAGGGGGTTCCTCTGACCACAGGCCAATTTCTCTCTCCATAACTATGTCGAAAAAGAAGCCTTCAGCCCCTTTTAGATTCAACCCCTCATGGTTAGAGCGTGAAGAATTCTGCAAGCTCGTGAAGAGAAATTGGTGTCCTCTTACGCCCTCAACCTTTACCTCCTACATGAAACAATTTGACTTAAATCTAGCGCGAATCAAAACCCTTGCAAAAGTCTATGGTAGGGAACGAGAGGAAAATGACTGGCAGGATCTAAAGGAAACTGATTTCAAACTTTTAGATTTGCACAATTCTCAGCCCAATGGGATTTTCTCCAATGAAAAATTACTAACCATGAAATCGTTAGAAGATAAGAAGGATTCTTTACTGGCAAAGGAAGAAGCTCTATGGAGATTGAAGAGAAGAGCACTATGGATAAAGGAGGGAGATAAGAACCCCAAGTTCTTTCACCGTTTTGCAGCTCACAGGAAGAATACCAATACCATTATAGAGGTCAAAGATGACAATGGAATTCTAGCTCAGACCTTTTTGGAAAAGACCAAAGCAGCGGAGGCACACTTCAGAGCTTGGTTCACGGCCCCTCCAGGATGCTTGATAGAAGAAATCCTAGAGGTAATTAATCTCTTCCCAACCCTAATCACAAATGAAATGAGATGTGATTTAGAAGAGGAAGTTAAAGAGGAAGAGATTCATACAGTTCTAAACTCCTTTCACAAAGGGAAGAGCTCGGGGCCGGATGGATTCACAGTTGAATTCTTCTTGGGGTCCTATGAACTGTTGAAAGAGGACTTACTAAAGGTTGTCAAAGAATCTCAGAGCTCCGGTGAAATCCCGGGGTCTTTTAATTCTACCTTCATAACCCTGATCCCCAAAAAACAAAAAGGTGAAACCTTTGACGATTACAAACCCATATCATGCAACAATATGATTTACAAAATAATCTCCAAGGTCATAGCGCAACGTCTCAAACCCATCCTCAGCAAAACCATCACCAAAGAACAATTTGGTTTCCTCTTTAATCGTCAAATACATGATGCAGTGTCTATTTCCCAGGAAGTCTTCCACACTATCAATAAAAAGAAATTACCAGCTCTGGCTCTAAATCTAGACCTTTCCAAGTCCTATGATCAGGTCAATTGGACCTTCCTCCAGCTCCTACTAATCCATATTGGGATGCCACTGCTCATGGTTGATTGGATAATGGGATGCATTCATTCGACTTCCTATGTTGTACTGATCAATGGCTCCCCTTCCTCCTTCTTTCGTCCTTCCCAAGGAATTAGACAGGGATGTCCTCTGTCCCCTTTCCTCTTCCTGCTTATAGCAGATGCATTGAGTTGTATGTTACATAAAGCCAGTACACAGGGGTCCTTAAAAGGAATCAGTGTGTCCACCTCAGTCATTCTGACCCACACCTTATTTGTCGATGACGTTATACTATTTGGAGAAGGCACCCTGTGCACTTTCAATACCATTACAAAAATTCTGGACCTCTGTAAAAAAGCCATAGGAATGGTAATCAATACAGGGAATTCCAGATTGGCCTACAATAATCTTTCAGATTTTGTAAAGGCCAATTTGACTCAATCTTCGCCCTTTCCCCTTTCTCCTCTATCTGAGGGTTTGAAATATCTAGAATTCTCACTCAAACCCAATGCCTATGCATTCCAGGACTGGCTATGGCCTTATAAAAAAATTGAAGATAGAATCCTTATGGGAAAATCATTTCCTCTCCAGAGGAGGAAGGTTTATCCTTCTGAAATTGGTCCTTCAAAGCATCCCAGTCTACTGGGCCTCGATAGATTACATTCCAAAAGGCATCCTAGTCAAAATTAGAAAAAAGTGTTTCTCCTTTCTTTGGACAGCCAACAAGCAAAGAGAAGGAATTCCGCTGGTCACCTGGACAACCACTTCTAAACCCAAGTCTATGGGTGGATGGGGGGTCAAAAACCCCAATCTCTTCTACAAAGCTCTAGCTGCGAAAACACTATGGAGATTAGCAGAATATCCAAGCTCACTTTGGGGAAGAACCCTTCTCTCCAAATATTGTCACCCACTTACCATCACATAATGGTTCAGGTAACCAAACAAAAGGTTCAAGAACTGCTCCATAGGTTGGAAGGCACTGGTGCTAGCCTTCCCATTAATTGGAAATTGGGTGGCCTGGAAAATAGGAGACGGGAAATGTGTTCGAATTGGAGAGGATCCTTGGGCCGCGGCAGGTGAAAAATTTAGATTGTCTGCTGACCTCCTTAGAGATCTGCATTCCAGGAATATTTACGGTCATGAAGGGGTTAATATTTGCGGTCATGAAAGGGACCATAGACATTTAGAAAGGAAAAATGTTGGTTTAGCTCCAGAATTTCCAATTCTGTTTTGAGGGATGAAGTGAACACGGTAGTGGAGAGGAGCTTCATGCCCAGGATCCACGCAGTGAGTAGTCCCCCGGAGTGACTGTCTGCGTCCAAAGTTTCTACATTCCATTCCTTGAAAAGGTTTTTTATCACCTCTGCAGCTCTAAAGCCTTCCATCATCGTTTCCTGTAGTAGAAGAATTTTCGGATTTTGTAACTCTACTAACCTTTTGAGGGAGATTTGTTTGGGCCTTCCCCCTAGACCCCTTATATTTAAAGAGAGCGCTAACATTAAGAACCCTTAGAAATGGCTTTGTCCACTCTAGAAGCCCTACCGATTGTTCTTTGTTTTCCATTTTTGACATCATTAGTAGCCTGTAATTATGTCATGTCCCAAATTTGGTATTGGGTCACAATGGCCTAATCACATTGGCTCTATTCATTAGAGTTTGTCAAATTGATGTTAAAGGTCAAATAATTGCCAAGGAGGAAAATTACTAGTTTCCTAGGTTTGGGGTGGAAGCTTTGGGATTTGGAATAATGGGGATAATAAATAATGTTTGAACATTAGAATGGCATAAATATTTAATAAAGGATATAAATAAATATATACAAGTGAAAATCAAAGTGGCATTTCATCATGAAGACACATGGAGGAAGTGGGACCCACATATGGCTAGATTTCCCCACTACATTTGGCATCATTCTCTCACCAATTCGAATTCAAGGTGAATGGTAACATACTTGGGGGAGTCCAAAAGGTATTATTCATTGCATGACTCATCCAAGGTCGAAATATAGAGGAAGAGTAACTCCCATGGAAGAGGAAGAGGCAATTTGGAGCTAGTGAGACACTTGGGCTAGATTCCCTAGCTCTATGACAACAATAATGAAGATGCTATGACACCTATGACACAAATCAGACCTGAAGGCTGACATATGACATATATGACATGTCAGGGCTAAAAATAGACTCCAAGATGGCGCTCAAGGGTGTTAGGGCAGCTAAGATGCTTCCACATGTGATTTGGTGGAAGTGGGAGACTAGGAATTGTTGTACAAGTGGCGTTCTTTGGAATCTCTTCCCAACATGAGTTGGCATGAGTCTCTTGGAAGGAATTCGACCCATGGAGGACATTAGAAGTTTATAAATGTCAATAACAAAGAATGAAACCATCTTTTGATCATTTGTAGAATTTGCAATTGCATTTGTGAAGAGGGAGAGCTAGTGGATGACTAGTTTCTTGCCTTAGCCAATTTCGAGGGTGAAAGATTTCCATCCAAGTTGGTAATTGGAAAGGCCATTCAGACCTTTCATTTGGAGCTTTAATGGAGTCTTTATTTGCAGGTTTAATCTATAGGGCAGCTCATGGTTTCTTCTATTGCAGCTCACTCCTTCAACCATTTCCAGTTTTGATGGCATATTCTTGATCCTTGAGGGAGGGCGTTTTTGGTGAGATATGGTACTCTTTGGGGGATCTTATAATGCCCCATTTATTTTGTAATATGAATTAAATACTCTGTTCTTCATCTCCAAAAATTTTCAGGTCGAAATTCCAAGTAGAAATGTATAAATCTCATTTTTAATGGAAGAACAATGCCATTTCCCCACTACCTTGTTGTGAGCCAATGTATTGATGATGATTTCGAATGAATGGATGATTATCTGATATATTTGTGATCAATATACTGCCATGGATGTATTCTACAATTTTCATGTACTGTACTTGAGCATTTGAAGTATTTTTACTCAGTTTAATTGCATTGGGAGAAGAAATAGTGCCATTTCCCCAAGGGTCGAATTGGTGATTTTTGTAGTTGAATGGGAGAGGGTTGGAACAGAGATAATAATTAATTAATGGTGCAAATGAGACCTTAATAACATCCTTAATACATTCCCTACCTCTTTTCAGAAATTTGAGTGGGTTTGGAGGCATTTGGGAAGCCATTTTCAGTACTTACCCCAGGGGGATTTGAACCCCAAATTACTAGTAAAATTGCATACTTGGTCCAGAATCTTAAGAGAGTTTGCAGAGGTATTTTGGTGGCCATATATCATCCATAAACATCATATTCAAGTCCTAATATTATTCATACACCTTCCTTGAATATTTGAAGGCATTTGGAGTCAATTCGAGACCTAGAGACCAATACTAGTCAAAGGCAAACTACTAGTAAAGTTCCCTACATTGATCAGAATTGAAAGAGGATTTGCAGAAGTATTTTAAAGGTCCAAAGGAATCCCTGAAACACATATTTATGTTCTAATATCATTCATACACCTTCTCAGAATATTTGGGATCATTTGGGGCAAATTTGGGACCTAGAGATCAAAACTAGTCAAAGGTTGAACAAGGGAAAAAAAAGTGGAAAATTGCAATTTTAATAAAATTCCTAACAAGGGACATTACAAATTACGCTTTGGTAAGAAGGGATCTTCTTCCTACCTTGGTTTTTGGAGGTGGATCCAAGGCGATACCACCTGTGGAAGCTACGAGGGGTTATGTGGTGGAGTAGGACCAGAGGTCATATTTCCGTTTTGGGGGGGATGAGATTGTTATGATAGGGCTGAGGGAGCGGGATAGGGATTTTTGTGAGGAAGCAGGGACAGAGTGGAGCTCCGTCGAAGGGGGAACGTAATTCGAAATGGGAAAAGAAGGAAATGACACGGGACTTGAGGGAATACCTTTTTTTGCTACATCAATATTCGAGCTAGAGCTTCCTTCAAAGTTGTTTTGTGGGGGAAGCACTTCATCTCCCAAAGTGTTGGCTTCTACTGCCACCTTTTTGCATGCAACGTCATGTTGAGCTTGAGCTGTCACCTTGCATGTCAAAATTTGATTATCCACTAATTCAACCAAGGGAGCTTCTGGGGGTGTATATGTCGTCCTGCATACCTCAGACATCTTACCTTCCAGGTCTTTCATAGGAGCTTCAGCAGCGCCATCTGTCAACTTGATTTTTCTAACCCAGTATTTATTATATGGAGGTCTGGAAGAGCTGACTTGTTTCGGAGCTGTGCAATCATTCAGTAAATGCCCGACTTGTCTACAATTAAAACAATGCAAAGGTAACTTCCAATAGTCGATCCTTTGCGTCCATGTGCTCCCCCACATTTCAACTTTGATATCCTCAGACAATCCATCCCTTAAATCCAATTCTATAAGAATGAGAGCGCATCGTCTATCCATTTTCGAATTCCAATCTTCTTCCAGAGCAATGAATTTTCCTAATTTGTTGCCAATTGCTCTCAGAATTGGCTCTTGCCAAAAAACCATTGGTAATCCAGGAAGGATGACCCAAATTTGTTGTAAGTTATGAGGGTCTTTAGTCGCATTGAAATCCATTGTCCAAGCTTTCAGAATTAAGCCTGAAGTTCCCCATCTCCATTGGTTGCTCAGTAGATCAGCTGCATTCTGTTATGAGCGGACTTTGAAGAGAAACCAACCTCGTGGTAGAATGTGGAAGTCCGGGACGTATCCAATTGTAGGAAGCCAATTACGCTCCATCCAGGAATAGAGGGCTTCCTTACCAGTTGTTTTTCCGCAGAAACGACCAACCAAAGTGTATTTTAGATAATCTAGTAAATCGGAAAGACATATATCCTTGCCTACCACTAACTCAGGGTTGGTTTTTCTTGGTTTAATGCTTCTTTTTCCCTATGTCTGCATAATGACAAGCTGTATCGTTGAACATTATTGCAAAGGTTGTTCGAAGTGGGAACTATTAATGATGGGTCAGAGAAATGAGGTGGGGGAGGCGACGTGGAGACAGTTTTGGAACTCGGGCCGGTGAGGGGGGAAGAAGAGGGGTTACAGGGGTGATTAGAAGGGGACTCTGACGTATGCATAATGAGGTGGAGCGGGGAATTCATTACTTTTTCTGAGTAGCGTACCTCCTTATCCGTGCAGAAAATGGGGGCGTTAGGTGTGTCGAAAACATAATCTACTTCGTCTATTACCATGATGTGAAAAATGAACCCTGGGTCATCCGTAATGCAGGGTGACATCCTTCAGTGATAAGGTGGCGAGGGTACTTAGGACGGGTATGGACAGAGCCGAACGAGAACATAGTAAGGGAATATGAAGGGATAAGAAGAAATCGCATTGTGACATGGGGAGTGCGAGGAAGGGACTTATGAAAAATGCAAACCGAAAACTTCAACCTTCCAATTATTGTATCCCAAGCATATATATATATATATATCACTAATTAGTTATTAGTAATTAAATGCATATATTAGTAATATATTGGTAAATATAATACTAATTAGTTATTAGTAATTAAATGTGTATATTAGTGATATTAATTACTATATAATAATATCAACAACAACAACAATAATAATAATAATAATATTAATTACATTTAACTAATGTAATAATACATTTAATTATTAATCATTTAAAATAGTAATTAATATATTTGTCATTATAGGTGATTGGTTTAATCATTATGTTTATTATATTTTTTAAATTGATTATTTTTGTATTATATAACGCAAAATATGACAATTCAGTGTTTTAAATAGATATTATATATGTTTTTTTTTTTAAATTTTTATTATTATGATGGGTAAAATTAAGTTTTAAACATCAAATGAAATGCAATGTTAAAATTAAAACGTCATATAAAAATTTCTTTCCATGCAAGGTAGGAAGTCAATTTTCGAACTAGGGGGGTTTGATCAATAGACTTAGGCCAATGTGGGTGTAACGTTGTTGACCATTGCAAAATAATCACATACAAACCCCAAAATCTTTGAGAGTATTGTATTTGCTTGGGTTCTTCACCCAGTGAAACTATGCCATAGCTCCTTCATTCAGGGGATTTTAAAGAATACCCCTAATTTCATTAGATATTAATAAATATATACCTAAATCCTTTTATTAATTCTCATACTCTACTCAGTGCCCTCAAATACCTACGACATATTGACCTTATTTTTCACAATTTAAAAACCCATTTATTAATCAACAAGCTGAATCCCCATAGCATAGGATGCCCATAATTATTATTTTTTACTTCCATGATATAGGTATTCTGATTTGTGAAAGACACATTTACCCCGGTTGAAAACCAAACTACCCTCTCCAGAAGCATTTTGTATACTCTATAGAGTTCCATCCATAGCCATGAAATCAAGAAGTCGGTCTTCTTGATTTTCTGCACCAAAATTGTTGCATCCGCTGACAGTTCTGGTTAAAATGAGTGGTATCCTCTTGAGTGATCAACATAGATTGTGCGTTCTCGCTCAGTTTCGCATCATCATATCGTTCCAGCCATGTAACCAGATATTTGGAGAATCTATTTGCATATCGAAATAAGAGTCTTACGCTAAGTGAGGGGCATTGGTTAATTTATTGCACTTTATGAACAACCAGAAGATCAAACTAAACCCTGAAACCAAAAAATGTCAATTCGCTGACAAGATTATATCTGTCTGGTTTAGCCGAGACAAGCAGATACTAGACACACACAAATTATGAGTCACATATTTTCCATTCATAAGCACCCAATCTTTTTTCTTGCTGCATTCTAAAAAGTAATTTATATAATTATCTCATCTGCTCTATGTAAGTTGGTCACCGTTAAATGCAACACATACATTCGCATCAAAATATTCAAGACCCTCGTTTTTTCTTTGATCAAGGTTCAATAAAATGACACAATATAAAGTTTCATCATGGCTTTCGGTGGAAAATTATCAAGTCTTAGGAAAACAAAACAACATGTGGATAGCCTGCTAAATCATACGAGACTTTGAATTTATTATTAAATCTCTAAGAAAGGAGGAAAATCGTTATGGAGTAGTTTTCCAATGGGATAAATTTAGATATTTAAGTTTGAATACATCCACAACCTCCTTGCATCAAATGAATAGACCAAACATGTCATGCGTAGAGGTACCCCGATGTATGCTCCATGTATCTGACCTTTGAATTCGGCTTGCATGTATTCCTTTGAAAATTGCTAATGAAGGAGACCTCGTATATACATGTTGAGATGAGAATCAATTTGTATAGGTAAAAGCACGATGAGCCACTTCATTATGTTATGAGTCATGACGTTGTAATGATGTAGCTTCCCAAACAAAGTAGTGGATGAAACGACGATGGTTGCTAATATAGACAGAAGAGGGAGGGGTCGGGAAAGCTTAAGTATGGAGGTGGATAAAATTGACTATGGAGGGAAAGCTTAAGTATGGAGGTGGAAAGCTTAAGTATGAATATTTCTCGAATAGTGTTTGCATGATTTGATAAACAAGACGACCTTGGCTTGACAAGTTGAAAAGGTCCAATAGTGTCATGAGAGGCAAAGGATGATGCGCCTTGTGAAACTGGTAATAGGCATAAGGCAGAGTCTAGGGTGACTCCATGGTTATGACATTGAGAGCATGTTGCGACATAAGGAGACGACATACTCGGGCATGCATGGCATCGACTTCATGTTGTGACACTTCGCAACCATGCCGATGTTGGAAATTATTATGGTCCAAATGCATGGATACATGATTATGGTCCAAATGCATGCACGTTTCAAGTTATTATTATTATTTTATTATGATTATTTTAAATAAATTATTATTATAAAATTATTTATATATGTTCCAAGTGGGTGATGAAGGCAAGATTTCCCAAGGTCTGTATGGTGAGATTCATACGAATAGTGATGTGGCCAAGGAAATTAAAACTAGGGTTGAAAGTTGTATACATGATTATGGTCCAAATGCATGTGTATATGGAACATAAGTAAAGGTCACGGGATTCATGGGTAGGGATTTGGACCGGGTTTGTATGTATGGAGCACTATTACCAAAGACAAACGTTGCTAGCCTAAGGGCGGAATTTGGATTAGGGGAAGGAGTCAAAGTGCTAAGAAAGAAGTGAAAAGTCATAAAGAAATGCGATGGGCATGTCAAATTAACAATAGAGGAGGACATTAAAGTGGGGAATATCATGGAATTGACAAGGAAAACCTTCTTGGTTGTTTCTTCAGAATTCGTTCATATCAAAATATTCACTTAAGTGTTGGATGACAAAGGTTTGGGAGCCAGTATTAAGCTACGTGGGTTGGTTTTAAGTTTCAAATGTAGGAAGACGTTGTATGGACCCTACGAGGACAGTGGTTTTGGATTACATGTTTACTATCATTGAAATTTTGGCATGCATTTTTTGACCTGCGAAGAGAAGTCTCTCAACAAGTGCCAGTATGGGTAAAAGCCCTTGGGCTACCAATGGAATATTGGAAGGAATAATTCTTGATAGCTTTGGGAAAATATATTGGAAAGACTATGCTTGTGGATCCATCATATAAATATTGTCAACAAAGAAAAGTGGGAAAAATTCAGGAATCTTGCAGAGGGACTCACAAAGACCATTAAGGTGGAGGTCCGGGATTTGGTATTTGATCAGACACTGGATTATATTAACGTGTCTTTTGGGTGCATGTGTTTCCATTCCTATGGGCACATAGTTGATGATTGTATCAGAGGCTTCAAGAAGCAAGTATGGACTCACTGGAATTTAGGTCTCTCCCATTTAGCAGATGTAGGTCCAGTAGAAAGAAATCTTTTAAAGACTATGGAGCCAACACATCCCTGAGTGATAAGCCACAATAATGGTACTGATAGACTTGAGGCATAGATTTGAAATTTGGAAACCTTGAAAAAACCATAGAAATCTCTTGTAAATGTGGTAAAGCATACCAAACTATCAGATAAGTATAATCCTGGCGTACCAAATAATGTAACTGGGGAGGAATCACCTTTCAAGATCAGTTCAGTAGAAAAAAGGAGCTCTTCACTTATGATCGTTGAAAAAAGACCGAGACCGAAATTAGAATTTAGCTCGTAGAGTGAAGAACATCTATTGGGTATAGCGTCGTCAATTGGATTGGAGAAGAGATGTCTTGGTCAATTGGAGGAACTAGAAACAACCATAAACAAGGAATCAGAGAAGAACCAGATGAATCTGGACTATAATGAGGTGAGAGGTCAATCAAAAATTTGGAAGGGAACGATTATAGATTATGGTAAGTTTATTTCTTCCCCAAACTCTCATTTATTTGACAGTTTGGGTGCTAAGGTCTTCAATGACGAGTCTGAGGTATCTCACCCGGGTGGTCTTGAAATGGCCTGTGGGATGCTTTTGAGGTCTGTATTTGATTGCTCTCATTCTATAGGGGAAATGCATCTTACTTCACCAAATTTTGTATTCATGGGACTTTCAAGTTCTCCATTAAATAAGGTCATAGATTTCTTGACCCCATCGAATAGATTAATAAATGATGGCCATAGCACGCTCCCTATGCATTAATATCAAAATGCTCTCTCATTATTGCAAAATATACCTATTCCAGAGGGTTGGTTAGAATTATTGGGCTCGAATAGAGGCACCATAGTCCTGGTTGAAAATATTTCCTTAGGTATGCTTAGTCTAAGATAGTTGAGGAGATAAATTATGGATTAAAGGAAATTTGGGGTCTAAAATGGGCCTCCCAAGGAAAATAATAAAAAAATCCACGTCACAGTACAAATATGCCATGTCACACTAAGTTAAAGGTGTTATCTAGTGAATGTCAACCTATAATATCTCATTAATGATAGTTGACAAGTATGTTGCGTTAGTGTAGAGTTAAGAGATGATGGTTGAAAATAATAATGAAAGGCTTAGATTCTTGTGCATACACAATAAATGATATAATGGTAAATTTTTTAAATTTATATTATAATTATTTTTTTTAAATAAATGTACCACTACTTCTTTTTATATGTTTAATAAAATGTGAAACTTAAAAAAAACTAAAATTACAATGACAAAATATAATTGCAATAATACTAAAAATAAACAATCACTATTTCTATTTTATTTTATATTATCACTATTTCCAACTCCTTTAAAATCAAATATCACATTAATTAAGATGATAGTTGAGTAATTTTGAAATAGTAAAAATATTTATATAATCAATCTCTTATAAATAAAAATAAATTAATTAAAAAAATATCATAAAAAATATATGAGAGAGATAAAATAAGCTTTCGTTATTTTTGTGATAACTTTCTCCTCCAAATTTGGAATTTGATGTGTTTGATACCATTGGAAAAGTATCGACGAGAGCTACAACTTTTGTGTTTCAAGTTTTCCAAGATTCCCCACCGATTTTTCGAGGTGGACATTTTTAATTCCAAATTGTTTTATGATTTTCTTTTGTTTGAAATCATTGCTATCACTGTGTCGTAGAGAGTAGAGACTAGGCAAGACACGAGTTAAACAAAAACAACAAATTATTTTCTCTTTAAAATCTTAATATTTTGAAATTAGGTTTTGGAGTCAACTTTTCTTTTTTAGCAAGTAACTTACAAATTGAAGAGATGCGAAAGAGCTAGCATAGTCATGTACCACCAAAACATGGAATTTAATTTCTAACATTTCAGTTGTTAAAGTGAATGGTTGTAAAAAAGTAACCTAATATTTGCGAATCAATGTTCATTGTTTTAGACCTGGCCAAAGGAAAAGACATCTATCTGAATGGCTTCCCCTTCAATTTCTTATATGTGCAAGGACACCATTAAATATGACACCAGAAGATTCCAAAATGAACCAGAAAATCGCTATGATTTCTCAGGAAAATGAAGCAAATGCAAGCCATAAATATTGATCAATATATTTATGTAAATGAGAAAGGTTAAGCTATTTATATAAAGAGGATATTTCTATAGGCTCACCATGTTTTTACGACACCAATTTGATTTGATGGTAACTCGTTAAATCAAAACGAAAGAGATTTATAGATATAGATATGAGTTACATATATCAATACATGGTTTGTTCTCATTTATATGTAATTATAAATTTTTAAGTTCAATCCCCATAAGAGGATATATTTTCAAGATGAAGCAATTATTTTTAGATCATTTTCCCTTTGTACTGAAAGAGTCAAATTTGGTAAAAAAAATTTATGAATTGTATAAAGACCTATTAGGACATTTATGAGAAAATTTCACTTGAGGTATGCATTATTTTTATCATGTTTACATATTATTTATAAAATATAATATATTATTTTTTATTGTAATTTGAAGAAACATATATATATATATATATTGTAACGTGAACAAATTATACATATTTATATATATGGTAGAAATTAAAAACAATTTTCAAAATATCATTTTTTATTTATTAAATGATTAATTTTAATTTCATGTGATTATATATATGTTATTCAAATTAAATTATAAATTATTTAAATGTTTATATTAACAAAATTCTTCTATTTTTACATTTTCTTTTAATAAGAATGATATTTTTTATAATAATTCTATTATATTATTTTTAAATATTTATTAGATTAATGTTTAAACAATATTATTTATTTTTTAATGAAGTTATATTGCTAATTAATTAGTTAAACTATTTATTTTAAAATTTCTTTCATCCTTGTAAAAATTTTATTGTGAAGTTTGATATGCCATTAAATGCTATCGTTGTAGATTTACATAAACATTATAATAATCAGATAGATCAAGTGCAACTCCTAGATCCATAAGCGAATATAAAAAACCTATTGTCAAATTCTCCTTTAAATGTGGGTATTTTGATGTATCCAACTTATAGCAACATTACCATTATGTGAAAAATTTGATCTATCTAATTTGTAGTTATAGCTCATCATGTACAAAAGGAAGAAAATTCATGTTTCTTGTTGAGGCAAATGAAATAATGAACAATCAAGGAAACAATAACAATAGTAGACCATATGTTGTTAGCATTGGTCTAAAGACATTGTCACCTTGTGCCTCACCCAATGATGTCACTATCAAATTCAAAAGCACCAATCTATTTTTCCTCATATTTCTGAGATACTTAAGTCATACCTGTTACCCCTTCACATTGGAACATATATATATATATATATATGATTTTTTATCTCTTATAGTATCACATTTCACCAAAGTTAGATTTCATAAAAAACACATACCCCTCCTTCCCCTTACAATATTGTAATCCACACATTACTAAAAATAAGGAGACTAAAACTTTCATTCCAAGCTACTAGTTGACTTTTCATGTGTATCTAGATTTTTAATCTTCTATGACACAATGAAGGTTGATTATTTTTGGCATTTACTCTTCAAGTGTGTTTTGAGTAGTGGGTGATATGGAACTACTATGATGCCAAATGTGATAATGAACTAAATTATATTGAATTTGTCAATTATTTTACTTAATCTTTTGGTGTCCAACTTATATTTAATGTTGATTTTTGTTTTTATAATATAAGACATAGACTAAGTTACGCGCAACTTTGGTTTAATTAAAGCTTGTCCTTTAAAAATAAATCGATTATTTTAAATCAACAAAATATTATTAGTTTATATAAAAATAATTTTTTAAGTTTATTGATTGAAAGTTTATTTTTATTTTAAATCGTCAAAATATTATTATTTTAATTAAAAGTTTTTTAAAATAATGTGGTAGCTATTTTAATTACATAATTAAAAATTTGAAAAAATTATAAAAATGTATTTTTATCATGATGTTTTTTAAATTGATATTAATCTATTTATTTATATTTTTTCTTTTATGTTGTAATATTATTTATTTAAAATATCATTTCTATTTTTATTAAATATGTTTAAGTAAATTTTATTTACATAATTATTAAAAATTCTTTCTTTACATTTGAATTGAAGTTCATATAAAAAATAGAGAAACTTGACCATTAATAAAATATATCAAAATGAAATAACACCGCAACTCACCATGCATTAATTGAATCTTCAAGACACAATTCATGAAATCAATAGAGGGTGTATATGTTTTAGGTCCTAATGCATATATCAACAAAAATGCTATCATAATATGTTATGATATGATAACTATCATATAAAGGATGATAATATAATGGTGTTGTTAACCTGAGCATTTATATCATCCCTCTTATCCAACAGAAATTAACCCCAAATCTGGTAGGAAATTGATCAAAAGTCAAAGTTCCATCACATTTTTGGGATTTGATTATAAAACTCTTTCCCCGAGGTTTTGGCTCATTTTAAGACAATCAAGATCATCAAATTTAATAAAAAAATGACTAGAAAAAGTGGAACTTTACCTCACTATAAAAAAATTCCCATCATTGAAAATGGGGCAATTTGAATACCCTTAGTACAATAGTACCCAATATAGTATTAGAAAAATTACAATCCCACATAATGAAACCATTAAATATATAATACTTTGGTCAATCATTAAAACCAAATAAAATCACAAATCAATTAAGTTTCATAGGAAGCTACATTGTCATTTCGAAGATTCAACTTATTGTGTTTGAAGATTTAATTTCTTGTGTTTGATACTCTTTTTACATAATCATATTTATTTTGTTTGATGGTTATCTATTAAATTTTAAAATTTTCAATTATGTTCACTAAAACTAAAATATTCAAACAAAAATAAATTTCAATAAATGTGCTAATCATTACATGACATTTTTGCACCAATTCCTTCCACGCATCACCTTCCTACTATTCATCACCAAATTTTAATAACTATAAAAATAGTTATTTGCCTCACTTCATATCCATTTCATATTATGAAATATTAACCCCTTGTTGGACTTAATGTTGCCATTGATGTCAAATGAGAGATTGTTGAACTCAATGTTGTCATATGGGAGATTGTTGGACTGAATATTGAGGTGGTCTATGAGAATTCTTGAAGCTAGTTTGAATATATATATATATATATAAAACAGTGCGACACATATGTCAAAGCAAATGTAGATAGTCAGAGTGAGTACACAGTCGATATGTCAAAGCAAGTTGTGTGTCGAAGTGTTCATGTCGGAGTACACAGATAATAGATAAGTCAAAGATAACAAGCAAGTAGTACATCAATTGAAGTGCGGAGCACTATTGACACCAACGAAGTATTGAAGAAGGATGTGGTATAAGCCCCTAGTTGTAGTAAAAAGCCTTATTTTTCATAA
The DNA here is from genome assembly GCA_027924585.1 of Larix kaempferi. NCBI lineage: Eukaryota > Viridiplantae > Streptophyta > Pinopsida > Pinales > Pinaceae > Larix > Larix kaempferi. Next base: position 7,850,935 of record BSBM01000278.1, read on the forward strand.
AGTCATTGTGGTTAATTCATTAAATTAAGGTAATGAAGCAAACATGTTGGCCCTCATGTGGACATAAGAAAAGCTATAAGTAGACAAGGAATAATGTACTTGGTGAGTATGAAGGGTGTGAATGGTGTGTGACTGCAATTGTGGATGGTATGAGATTTTAATTTTTACGGGATTTTGAAAGGGAATCAATAGCTAGTTAATTCGAGGAAGAAGTGAAAGGTCGCAACTGAATTTGAAATACGCAAAGAAACGAGTCACACGTTGCGGTTGGATAAGTTGAAGTATTTTATAGTTCAGAAGAAGTGAAAGACCACAACTGAATTTGATGTAAGCAAAGAAATGAGTCGCACGTACATTTCAAAAGAAGTGAAAGACCATAGGTCAATTTGAAGTAAGCATAGAAACAAGTCACACGTCGTAGTTGGATAAGTTGAAGTATTTTTCAATTTGGAAGAAGTGAAATATCGCAACTAAATATGAAGTAAGCACACAATCAAGAAGCACATCACAACTGGATAAGTCAAAGGTAAAGAAAGTCAAAGTAGATTAAACTTTATCAGTAACTTTTCATTTCATCAAAGTAGTCTTTTTTTGGTTTAGTTTTGCTTCCTAGAATAATATTGTTGTTTTTATATCTTTCAGTTTTTATCGTAGTATAGGTTTAGAGTAGTATAGCTTGATACTATTCGGATCTATTGGTTTAGCTAGGTTTAATTAGTTCCTTCGTTGTTTTTTTGAAGTTTGACTCGGTTTTTCATTTTGAAAGATCTTTCGATCTTTTCTTTATAAACATTTCTAAGGTCTGCTGAGCCGAAACTTAGGTCCCATTCTACCTTAGCATATACTGTGCCACAACTCTAAGATTACCAACCCTGGTTGATAATTAAATATTTTGGTGATTCCTTAGGATAGTAAATACACCTCAACATTTTGGCGTTGTTGCTGGGGAGTTGTAGATAGGTAGAATTCAGTTGTAGATAGGTAGAATCTAGTTGTAGATAGGTAAAATTCTCTTTTAAAACTTAGTAATAGATTTGAATTCTCCCCTTTGAACTTATAAATAGGTTGGTGGTAGGTGAGCGGTAAGACGAGAGGTAAGAACCTAAGCATCTGTTATAACAGGAATCCCCAAAACCCAGCAATAATAGTGATGTAGTTAGAATTTATTTCAGTTATAGTTTGTTTTCTTGAATAGGTCTAGAGACTCACAAGGTAGATTTATTAAAACTAGCCCTCCTACTAAAATCCCTACTAAAATTCCTACTAACCTATACGGGGGGCGTGCCACGCCAACTACTAACTCAATAGAAAGGTATCGGAAGACACCTAAAGGGGATAGTCCTACTTGGAAAGCTAAGGAAATCCTTTCTGGAAACCATAGGGACATCAGAACAGTCTGTTCATAAAAAAAATCCAATTGAAGAACCTCAGGCTCATATTGAGACTAAATCTAGACAAGAGGAAACTCAAAAGGATAAAACTTCGAAACCTCCCAACCCTCCATTAGTCCAAAAATCCAAAGACATTACTTTTGAATGGTGTATCTGTGTTGACTTTCGAGAATTGAACAAGGCCACTCTTAAGGACTACTTCCCTTTTCCTTTCTTCGATCAGGCATTAGATACCTTATTCATATCTCGGTTTTGTTTGATTAGGCCATAGAAATAGTTTATTTATTTAAACAATGATTAGAATAGGTTACTTCTTGTTATATTAGCTTCTAAACACTCTATTCATTGCTTCCTTGCACTATAGGTTCACATGCATCATCCAAATGGTAGTTAAGATCATTCAAACTACTTCTTTCCTTAGTTTAAATCGTTTTCTTCCATCCGGACTGTCATTCGGACAGTCATCCAGATCGTCATTTGGACCTCAATACTTTCTGTATTGTTTTTATGCTTATTTAGAATCCAGTTTCTTAGGATTTTTAACTGTAATATTTCTTGCTTTTAATTAGCAATCTTAGATGTCATTAAGAGCTTGTTTCACACTGCATAGAGTTTTAATTAGGTTTTGTCATCATTCTTAGTTTCCATCCCATCTTCCTTAACTTTGCTTTAACTGTTTTTCAAGTTATGTCTTGCATGTTTGATTAGCCAATATGTTACTATTCTAGAATCTATCAGTTTCATTCTTAGTGTAGTTTATTTATGTTCATAAGACTTATTTCGGATTAGAGTTAATAATTTTCTTCTCCAAATTATCTCAGTTTTGATAGTTTCTTCGTTAAGCATAGGATCAGTTTCCCATTCACACAGATAATGAAGATGTTCATGAAATAGGGCTTGGTCCAGAAATAAAATATCTTTATCAAGTTTTCTACTTGCTTCCAAATCAAATTTAGTTCAAGTAAATATCTTTATTAAGTTTTCTACTTGCTTCTAGATTTCATTAGTGCCAATTAGAAATTAGGTTAGATTTACTTCCATTTTGTTTTGTTGTCTCATTCGAAAGTCATTACAATACATTCACCCCAATTCCTATCACATTTGACGTACAACATCAAGGAGATTAGAATTAGGTAGTTTAGTGTAATCTTGAGTATTAATTGAATGCATTAATAATTGTTGAATTCATTAAGTAATTTGAAGTTTTTCTTTAAGTTAATTATATAGTTTCTTGTTTTCATAGTTAGTTGTCAAATTGAATCATCTCATAGATAGGTTTCTAAACTCATTTACAGTTGTTTCTAATCCTTAGATTAAAATTTATCAGTAACTTTTTATTTCATCAAAGTAGTCTTCTTTTGGTTTAGTTTTGCTTCCTAGAATAATATTTTTGTTTTTATATCTTTCAGTTATTATCCATATAGTAGACTAGTATAGCTTGATACTAATTTGATCTGTTGGTTTAGCTAGGTTTAATTAGTTCCTTTGTTGTCTTTCTAAAGTTTGACTCGGTTTTTCATTTTGAAAGATCTTTCGATCTTTTCTTTATTAAACATTTATAAGGTCTGTCGAGCCGAAACTTAGGTCCCATTCTACCTCAGTATATACTGTGCCACAACTCTAAGATTACCAACTCTGGTCGATAATTAAATATTTTGGTGATTCCTTAAGATAGTAAATGCACCTCAACAGGGGCAACTGCATTATTGTTTGGGTCTTGAAGTATGGAGGGACAAAGGAAAGACTCTTGGCAACCAGAGAAAATATGCATTGGATATTCTCAAAAGATTCAATATGAATGAGTGGAAGGCAATATCTACTCCATTGATGCAGAATGAAAAACTTAGCAGCAATGATGAATCAAGAGCCAAGTGAATGGCACTTTGTATCGTTAAATGGTGGGAAGTCTCAATCATCTGTTATATATATTAATTAATAATAAATTAGAATTAAGTAAATTATTAAATATAATTTATTAAATAAGGCGACCTTAGGCAAAGTCACCTCCGTTCTCGAATTATGATATATATTTCCGAGATTTTTCCAATGAAATTAATCTTCTACATTTATGCTTTCTTCTCTACTCCATTAGTATTAGAGCCTCTCGGCTCTCGACACCATCCCACCACAATGCACCCTCCACCTCCGCTACCACCTCCCTCACGCGCTCACGCCGCCCCCACCACCAACTGCCACCTCTCTCCATCTACCTACTCCATTCCCCATCCTCCCCTTCCCTGTCTTCTCCTCTGCCACCTGATCCATCCCCCTTTTTCTTCACGCCCTTCCCCATCAATGCATCTTCCCTCCCTGTCATCCCCCTTCTTCTCCTTCACACCCTTCCCCACTTCTCCACTCCTCTGCCATCACCCCACACCGTTTCCATCACCCCATCACCCCACATCCAGTGACTTCCACACCTCCTCTACTCCCGACTTCCCCACTCCCTCCTCTCGCGCACCTCCCTCCTCTGCTGCAACATCGCTGCTACCACCTCCCCATCGCCTCCCCATCCTCTACCCCTCCGCTGCTCCACCCTTGCGCCTCTGTTCGCCATCCCCTCTTCCGCCACCCCTCATGCTCCACGCCCCCTCCATTCCCCCGTGCCCTCCCACACCTCCGCCATCCCCCTGCGCTACTGCTCGCAACCCCCACCATCCTCCTTCTTCCGCCCACCATTCGCCCACCTTCGCCTAGCTCCATTTGCCCACAGTCGGCTGTCAAGAATTTTCTTTTTAATATTAATACCTTAATATTAATAATATTTATTAATATTTATTAATTTAAAAAAAAAACTATATTATATAATGATTATTATTATTATTATTATTAGTTAAAAAAAATTGTGGCGGGCTGGCTTCGTACAGCAAATAAAAATAAATTCACGTTCAATGCTGAGAAGATTCCACCAATCACCAGATCAATGAGTGAATTAAATGCCCGGTTTGATTCAATCAATGAGAAGATTAACAAGAACTATGAGGAACTCCAGGAAAAGATCAATCAAACCAATGACAATTTGGCAACGACTTGGACACAAATCATGTCATGAATAGAGAATACCGTTCTCACTCTACAAGACAACCAAAAGAAAAATGAGGCAGTTTTAAAGGCCATCTTGGAAAGATTACCAGTACCAAAAGATCCCAACTCTCAACTCTCCCAGAACACCAGAGCAGCCGGATCCTTTCAACATGTCGTCATCATTCTCATATACACAAGGACGCCAAATACGGGTGAAAGTTGAGCTACCCAAATATGATGGGGATGAACGACAATGCATAGCATGGATTAACAAATCCGAGAAATACTTAGACATCCACAATATCCATTACGAAGAGGAGAAAGTTAAATATGCCGCCATGCATCTAGAAGGAAACGCTTACAACTGGCACTTATGGTGGAAGAAAACTGCAAGAATATGTTCTCACAACTGGGTTAGTTTCAAGAAAGACCTCATTAAAAGATTCCAAGGCGTTGAAGAAAAAGACTTCTTTGCCAAAATCACAAGATTACAACAGAAAAGCGGTGTCGATGAGTACACCTGTGAGTGGGAAGCGCTGTCGACTCGAGTTCCAGAGTTAACCGATGACCAACACTTACAGACCTACATACACAGTCTTAAACAACACATCTGTGATGAACTAGAGTTACATAACATCTCAACCATGGAGGAAGCCCTACGTAAAGCCAGGATCATTGAAAGCAAATTCAAGAAACCTGTTCATACAAATTTCGATAAGGACGAATACAAAAGGAAGCCCTTCCAATCAACATACACAGGAAATCCAAGATATACACTGCCACAACTCAGGGAAGGAATGAAGCCCAGTTTAGAGGCCCAAAGAATAAGGGAAGGGAAATGCAAGTTCTGTGGATACAAATGGGATCCTAAGCACAAATGCTCACAAAAGAAATTGTATGCCTGTGAAGCAGAAGAAGCAGAGTTGGAAGTCGAGGAACCAATTGAGAATGATATGAATATTCAAACAGACTGCCAAACAGAAATCGAGGACGACACCCCAAAAATTTCATTAGCCGCTATTACCGTAATCTCCCAACCAAAAACATTGAAGATTAAAGGACATATCAAAAAGAATAATGTCACAGCTCTCATCGACAGTGGCAGCACCCATAACTTCGATAATGTCAACCTTGCTAAAGTATTTAATCTATTTATATTTCCAGTACCTAACATGAAGGTTATGGTAGCAAATGACAAGAAGATTGACAATGTGGGAAAATGTCACAAGGTCAAGTTAGAATTGCAAGAGTACAACTTAGAATCAGATTTCTTTGCGGTACCGCTGGGAGGAGTTGATGTAGTATTAGGAATACAATGGTTACAAACCTTGGGTACATACTCCGCAAATCACCAAGAGCATTTTATTGAATTCCAGTCGCTCGGAAAGACATACAAGTTATACGGTTTCCAACCACCTCCAACACAGTTAGTTACATCACATCAGATGGAAAAGCTAGTTCGGAAAGGCACACCAACGTACATACTTCAATGTCAAGAAATGGGCTTCTAACATATGAAGGAGATATGGACAAACAACCAAAGATACAAGATCTAATTCAAAAACATCACAAGGTGTTCCAAGAGCTTCTGATGGAGCTCCCACCAAACAGAAAGATTGAACACATAATTGAGATTGAACAAGGGTCAAAACCTGTCAATAGAAAACCATACAGATATCCACATCAACATAAAACAGAGATCGAAAGGCTAACTCAAGATCTTCTAAAATGTGGTGTCATTTAAAAAAGTAGAAGCTCGTATGTAGCCCTAGTAGTGTTAGTACGAAAGAAGGATGGTTCGTTCAGATTATGCATAGATTATAGAGGACTAAACAAAATAACTATCAAAAATAAATTTCTGATTCCGTTCATTGATGAGATGTTGGATGAACTTCATGGGGCCAAGTATTTCTCAAAATTGGCTCTCCGATCTGGCTATTATCAAATCAAAGTTAGAGTGGAAGACATAGCAAAAACTACTTTTTGCACTCATGAAGGTCATTATGAGATCAAAGTAATGCCCTTTGGTTTGCCTAACGCTCCAGCTATGTTTCAAGCTGCAATGAACGAATTGTTCCAGCCATTTTTAAGAAAATTCGCACTAGTATTTTTCGATGACATCCTCGTATATAACAGAACATGGAAGGAGCATCTAGAACACTTAAGTCAAGTACTTACCATTTTGGAAGAAAACCAATTGTATGCAAAAAGGTCTAAGTGCACCTTTGGAAAAGAGGAAGTGGACTACCTGGGCCATAAGATATCGAAGGAAGGAGTTAAAGTCGATCCAAGTAAAATCAAGGAAATCGTGGAATGGCCCAAACCCAATAACATATCAAAATTAAGGCGATTCCTAGGCCTAACAGGATACTATCGAAGATTTGTAAAAAATTACACCCATAAAACCGCCCCTCTCACAAATTTATTAAAGAAGAATTCCTTCCAACGGAATAGTGAAGCAGAAAAATGTTTTGAAACGTTAAAATGCATGATGTCTTCAACACCTGTATTAGCCATGCCTGACTTCACAAAACCTTTTGTAGTCGAATGTGATGCCTCAGGTTTCGGACTAGGAGCAGTTTTGATGCAAGAAGGTCACCCAATAGCAGGGATAATTTTAAGGACCCATACTTATTTAAAAGTGTATAAACCTTGGCGAATCTTACCAATTCTTAAAATGTCAAAAATAAAATATTTGGCGATATTTTTATAAAATTATTTCAACTTCTAAGGATTTTATATAGTCTATATAATATTTTGGTGATTTTTAGAGTGAAAAAAGTTTACCCCATCAAAATTGGGCGAAATGGGGCTTCAAAAAATGCAAATTGGCGAATCGTTTTTTGGAAAAAAAACATGGAAAAATAGCCCATGGGCTAAATTTCGCCCCTAAAATTATCCTTTCCCAATAGCATTCGAAAGTAGAAAGCTCAATAAGAGAGAAAGTCTGAGGTCCACTTACGATAAAGAGATGCTGGCCATTATACATGCCTTAACAAAATGGTGACAGTACCTTCTAGGGAGCAAAATATTGATAAGAACAGACCATAACAATCTTCAATATCTCCTTCAACAAAAGACATTGTCAACAGAACAACAGAAGTGGATATAAAAAATCGCTACTTTTGATTTGGAGATATTACATAAAAAAGGGAAACACAATATAGTCGCTAATGCTCTATCTAGGAAGGATGAATCCCAAACATATGCAATTTCAATCGTTATTCCGGAGTGGTTGGGCGAAATACGAAAAGAATATGCTAAAGACCCAAACACTTGTGCCTTAATCGAAGATCCGAATAGAGGTCCAAAATTTGAGTGGCGAAACGACATCTTGTGGTACAAAGGAAGGATCTATTTAAACCCAACATCAAGGTTTAAAACTAAGGTGATGATAGAAGCTCACGATTCACCCACCGCAGGACATGTAGGATTTTTCAAGACATATTACAATGCCATACAATCGTTCTATTGGAAAGGAATGCATAAAGACATTCAAAAATATGAAGCCGAATGCGACACATGTCAATGGAATAAAAGCGAAAACGTCATGACTCCAGGGCTACTCCAACCACTAAACATTCCGAAGCAAAAGTGGGAGAAAATCTCTATGGATTTTATTGAAGGGTTACCCCTATCTAATAGTAAGGACAAAATCTTCGTGGTAGTGGACCAATTAACGAAATATGCACATTTTATGGGTATCAAGAAAACTGACTCCGCTAAACAGATCGCTGAAGTATTTTGTAAAAATATTTACAAATTACATGGATTCCCAAGAATTATCGTTAGTGACAGAGATGCCAAATTCACAAGCAATTTTTGGAAGGAATTCTGCAAACAAATTGGGATCACTCTTAACATGAGTTTAGCTTATCATCCACAGACAGATGGGCAAACAGAAGTTGTCAACAAATGTCTGGAAGCATACCTTCGTAGTTTCGTCACTGACAATCAGAACAAATGGTTACAATGGTTACACCTTGCCGAATGGTGGTATAACACTACCTATCACATGTAAGCTAAGATGACACCCTTTCAAGCATTGTATAGTTATGAGCTGCCCAGATGGAAGGAATTCGTTCAAGGTAATGCAAAAGTACTCGCAGTAAAAATCAACTTGAAGAAAATCAGTGAGTAATGCAAGTACTGAAGGATAATTTATCTATGGCACAAAATCGTATGAAGCAGCAAGCAGATCAACATAGAATAGAAAGAGAGTTTGAATTAGCAGATTGGGTATTTGTAAGGCTTCAACCATACAAACAATTGTCGCTAAAGCAACAAGGAAAAAACAAATTGGCACCCAAGTTCTATGGACCCTATCAAATTGTCAGAAAGATTAGCCCGGTATCATACGAATTGAAGTTACCTGATTTGAGTCGAATTCACAATGTCTTCCATGTCTCAAATTTAAAAAAATTGTTGGGTCAACATCAATCCGTTCAAACAACACTTCCCGCTCTAGACAAAGAAGGGAAACTTATCTTAGAACCAGAAGCTATCATCAACATCAGAGAACGGAAATTATGCACTAGAATGATCAAGGAATACCTCATTAAATGGAAGAATTGCCCAGAAGAAGACGCGTCGTGCGAAACCGAGAAATTCGTTCAGCAATATCCGTCATTACCTTGCTTTGAGGACAAAGCATTTTAAAAGACGACGACAATGTTATATATATTAATTAATAATAAATTAGAACTAAGTAGATTATTAAATATAATTTATTAAATAAGGCGACCTTGGGAAAAGTCACCTCCGTTCCTGAATTATGATATATATTTCCGAGATTTTTCCAATGTAATTCATCTTCTACATTATTCAATATATATTTTCTACATTTATGCTTTCTTCTCTACTCCAGTATCTCACCAATACCAGACCATATATTGCATATTTTGTCAACATACTCAGTCAATAGATGGAAAAACCTCATGAGAGTCATTGGATAGCTGCAAAAAGAGTTCTTCGTTATTTGAAAGGCACTTATGAATTTTTGTATTGAATTTACTAATAATTGTGATGTTAAGCTGGTAGGATATATAGATTCAGATTGGGCAGGAGATGTTGATGACATGAGATCAACAACAGGTTATGTGTTCCAACTTGGATCAGGTGCCATCTCATGGAGCAGTAAAAATCAATCTATTGTGTCCCTATCATCCACTGAGGAAGAATATAAAGCATTATGTAGCTCTATTTGTGAAGCCATATGGTTAAGAAGAGTTCTTGAAGTTGTTGGAGAGAAGCAGAAAGGTCCAACTGTCATCAAATGTGACAACCAGGGTTCAATCAAGTTGGCTAACAATCGAGTCTATCATGCAAGATCAAAACATATTGAGACTCAACATCATTTTGTCAGAGAAAAGCTTCAATCCAAAGAAATCGATTTGACTTATTGCAAAACTGATGAGAATGTTGCTAATATGTTTACTAAGCCAATTGGCAAGGTCAAGTTTGAAATGTTTAGATCTATGTTAGGGGTTGTTGAAACTACATTTCTCCATTAAGGGGAGGAATTGGAAATAATGAATAAATGTCCATGTGTGAGTTGTTCATGTGAGCTGTCCTAGGATTCAGTGTGTTGAGTGAGTGTCTAGTTGTCCTTGGTTGTCAGAAGGATCTAGATGACGGTGGTCATCTTCCTAATAATGATATATATATGTAATGGTGTTTGGATGAATAAGACAAGTGATTGGTGAGATATCTATTGATCTCACCTGTGTGGTGTTATCTTTGATTCTAGTTTGTTTTGGTTAATATTAATGACTCGACTTCCTTTGAACGGATAGAGAGGAGGCACACGGAAATGTGGGACATGCGGTGACATGTCGATCTCTTTTACGAATGTGCAATCGAGATAAGGATTGTCATAATGTACCATGATTTTTACTGTATCGACTTCGTGATGACAAACCATTTGACAGAGACAATGTGTTCATCTCTCATACCATTAGCACTAGAAGTGCATATTTTCGGCATATCCTAGATGGTAGAACGCAACAGGAGAAATGTCATCGTTTGCGACAAGAATTTTGAAATAATTTTTTGTAGGTTTCCATGATATTCATGCATCCATCGTGTTGCTTTTGAAACGATTTTGTTAACCAACGTTTCCATCCTGAACAAAATCACTCAGCATTCACCTATTAATCTATTGTGCATGTGCGAGCTGCCACCTTCCTACAAACAAAGTGTTCTTTATTCGTGTGAAGCGAGCATTGGTGAGCTCGAAAGACGAGACACTTGTGGTAGGTTCTCCTCCTGTTAATGCCCAATTTTTCACCTATTTGTTTATAATGTTCGTTAGTCTTCCCTAATTGCATGGTTACGAGGGCATCACTGTCATTATCCGTGTGTCAATGTTCCTTTCCCTTTTCCATCATTGGCACTGTTATTATTATTTCCCTATTTGATAATGTTTTATTAAAAATTATTATTTTCAAACTTAATTTTTAAGGTATATTTAGATAATCATGTATATTATGCAAAGTAAAGTAAGGTAATTTATAAACATTACTTGGAAAATCAACACACCTCCATTTTGAGAACTATACAAAATAGCTAAAATGTACTTCCAAGAAAAATATGGTTCCTCATTCAATATCAAAAACGAAATAAAATAATTATTAAATCGTGCAAAATGAAATCCATGTGGGAATTCATGCTTTGTTAGCAGTAGTTTCACCAAAAGCAGTTGGAAAGAACTTTTTTTGGAAAAGACAGTTGTATGAGGAGAGAAGACAACGCAAACCCAACAAGACATGTTCTTCTTGCCATTATCACGGCCCAAGAACTATCTTTAAACCAACGTAGATCCATCTCAAACTCGGATCTATCAAGCACCGAGAGGGATCCAATTTCTTGAGGTGTAATTTTTTTTGTTTTATCTTAAATTTTTTCCACATTAAGAAAAAAATTACCCCTCAACAAAATGGATCCCTCTCTTTTAATTTTTTAATTATTATTATTTTTTATTTTTGATAAGTTATGAGCGAACATGAAATTTTTAATTACTTTTGATTTTTTATAAGTTATGAACCGACACGGAAATGTAACCTGACAAACGTGACAAATGTGACAAACGTTACAACATCTCCCCAATACTGGGTTGTAACATAACATGACAAACGTGACAAATGTGACAAACGTTACAACATCTCCCCCATACTGGGTTGTAACGTAACGTGACAAAATTGACAAATGTGACAAACGTGACAACATCTCCCCCATACTGGGTTGTAACGTAACATGACAAACGTTACATGTGACATCCGTTACATGTGGCATTCGTTACATGATCCCCCCCATACTGGGTTGTAACGTAACGTGACAAACATTACATGTGACATCCGTTACATGTGACATGTGACATCCTTTACAGGATCTCCCCCATACTATTACATTTTACATTTTATTACTTTGAAAATGTTACATGTGACATGTGACATCCATTACAGGATCTCCCCCATACTGGGTTGTAAGCACCTCGTTTACACTCGGTGCAATTAGTTTCTCTTCATTAATATATCTCCTAGAGTTTTTCTACATTTAAAGAGTTTTTCTCCAGTAAATAATCACTATGTTGAATTGATGGCATGGATTTTTTGTTCTCTCTTATTTATATTATCATCCAAAAGAAATTCAAAACTTTATTTAAATTGAAATAGAATCCATAAATCCAAACATAATCGATAAATAAGAGAGGTTAAGAATTTAGAGAAGAACAAAGAATTAAGAAAATTAATTACATTAATTTTCAAAAAAATTGCAAATATTTAATACAGGTTAATATCCATACAATAACGTTTTCGAAAATTAATAACTCGTCTAAAATACATTTTAACATCTAACTTGGCAATCAAGTATTACAGTCACTAAATTCTTTTGGCCTTTAAAGATGGGAAAAATTCCTAGTGACGGGCATTTTGCCCCTAAAATTTCAACCCTAATCGGGAGCACGTTTATTGCTTTGATGATGGTCTTGTAATTACTTCTTTCAGAAACTACTACATTCACTCGTATTCTATCCAAGATGCCCTAAAGAAGCTCGTGATGTGTCGAGGATATCGATGACAGGAAAGCATTCTCAACAAAGTATAATTAGTTGTCAATGGAAGTAGGGCGCAGGGTTGAATTTTGACTGGTAAATAAATGTTATTTGTCATTTTACATGTCAAAATACTGCCACTTCATAAAATTAAACGTCATTAATGAAGTGTGCATTTTAATTTCACGTGTCACTTTGAAGTGCATTTTTATTTTTACACGTCATTAATATCTATATCCCAAGCATATATTTTCCAATAGGAAAATATCCATCACTTTAAATAAAAAGTGATCATGGAATGTCCTCTGGGGACTTCATTATATATCAAAAGGTATTACAATACTGTTCATAAGTTCATAAGTCTGAACGCCATTAAGGCTACATAGAAAAATTCAATATTCAAAATGCATGTCTTTCCTGTGTTTCTTACTGCCCATAAGGCACTGCCTGGACCTAGATATCCATCAACTGATTGAAAGTTGGTTGATTGTTGTGAATGCCTGTTACCTCTAGTCTTCCAGGTGGTAATGCAAGTGCCAGCTTGGATAGGTAATCTGCTTTAGAGTTCAATTCTTGATAAACATGCGAGAACTGGATATGATCAAAGTTAGAGATTAGAGCTCTGATTGCATGAAGGAGATGCTGAAGATGAGGTGCATTTATTTGGATTTTTCCATTTGCCCAGTCAATAGTCATTTTAGAGTCTCTGAAAAGTTGAATCTGCTTTATCTGATCCTCTGCTGCAACCATCAAAGTAGCCCATAACGCTGCTAATTCTACTTTGCTATTGGAAGCTTGACCTGGCACAAAATTTATATGCCATTTCTTAATGTTTGAAAAGTGGATAATTCCACTGGCACCTCCCAAGGAGGGTGATCCTTGACTGGCTCCATCAAAGAAGGCCCACGAGATATCTTTGTTGATGGAGGGGAGAACCATAACTCTTGGAGATTTTTCAGAAGGTTGTGTTTTATATTCTCTTGTTTTCTGCATTAGAATTAGTATAGAGACATCCGGAGGAATGAGGGTGTCTTGAAAAATCAACTTGTTTCTTGCTTCCCAAATCATAAAAATGAAAAGTGCAGGATAGGCTTGGAACAAACATACCCTGCGATCGTTCCACCAGTCCATTACATTTTTTTCCACGGATTCTTGTTGTAGGTATGATGCAAAGTTGAGCTTCTCGGTTGAAGTCCTCCAAACATAATCTGCATAAGAGCAATGGTAGAAGATATGTGAGATTGAGTCATCAGCCAAGTTGCAAAGGACACATCTACCAGGACCTTGAAAACCTCTTTTCTGTAGATTGTCCCAAGTGAGCAATTTATTGCTCAAGGCCAGCCAGAGTGTGATGATGGACTTTGGAACGGCTGCGATTTTCCATATTTTTTTCCACCAAGGTCGTAAGTCCTCCCTTGCCATTGTGTCTATAGCAGCTTCATACCCTATCTTAGCAGAGAAAGCTCCGTCCTTGTTGTTCTTGGTCCAAACTAACTTGTCTGGCTCACCTTCTCTAAGGAAGATGAAATCTTTTTTTAGGAGGTTGATGTATCGGGTCCATTCTTCTTCCTGAACTCCTCCCAGACCCAGATGTGTGTCAGATTTCCACTCTCCTCTACAAAAAATTCTGTGTTCATGATTGTAAACATTGTACAGTGTGTAAATATTCTTGGAATGCAGATCTCTAAGGAGGTCAGCAGATAATCTAAAGTTTTCACCTGCCCCGGCCAAGGATCCTCTCCAATTCGAACACATATCCCATCTCCTATTTTCCAGGCCACCCAATTTCCAATTAATGGGAAGGCTAGCATCAGTGCCTTCCAACCTATGGAGCAGTTCTTGAAGCTTTTGTTTGGTTGCCTGAACCATTCTGTGATGGTAAGTGGGTGACAATATTTGGAGAGAAGGGTTCTTCCCCAAAGTGAGCTTGGAGATTCTGCTAATCTCCATAGTGTTTTCACAGCTAGAGCTTTGCAGAAGAGATCGGGGTTTTTGACCCCCCATCCACCCATAGACTTGGGTTTAGAAGTGGTTGTCCAGGTGACCAGCGGAATTCCTTCTCTTTCGTTGTTGGCTGTCCAAAGAAAGGAGAAACACTTTTTTCTGATTTTGACAAGGATGCCTTTTGGAATGTAAGCTATCGAGGCCCAGTAGACTGGCATGCTTTGAAGGACCAATTTCAGAAGGATAAGCCTTCCTCCTCTGGAGAGGAAAAGATTTTCCCATAAGGATTCTATCTTCAATTTTTTTATAAGGCCATAGCCAGTCATGGAATGCATAGGCATTGGGTTTGAGTGAGAATTCTAGATATTTCAAACCCTCAGATAGAGGAGAAAGGGGAAAGGGTGAAGATTGAGTCAAATTGGCCTTTAAAGAATCTGAAAGATTATTGTAGGCCAATCTGGAATTCCCTGTATTGATTACCATTCCTATGGCTTTTTTTATAGAGGTCCAGAATTTTTGTAATGGTATTGAAAGTGCACAGGGTGCCTTCTCCAAACAGTATAACGTCATCGACAAATAAGGTGTGGGTCAAAATGACTAAGGTGGACACACTGATTCCTTTTAAGGACCTCTCTGTATTGGCTTTATGTAACATCCAACTCAATGTATCTTCTACAAGCAGGAAGAGGAAAGGGGACAAAGGACATCCCTGTCTAATTCCTTGGGAAGGACGAAAGAAGGAGGAAGGGGAGCCATTGATCAGTACAATGTAGGAAGTCAAATGAATGCATCCCATTATCCAATCAACCATGAGCAGTGGCATCCCAATATGGATTAGCAGGAGCTGGAGGAAGGTCCAATTGACCCGATCATAGGACTTGGAAAGGTCTAGATTTAGAGCCAGTGCTGGTAATTTATTTTTATTGATAGTGTGGAAGACTTCCTGGGAAATAGACACTGCATCATGTATTTGATTATTAAAGAGGAAACCAAATTGTTCTTCGGTGATGGTTTTGCTGAGGATGGGTTTGAGACGCTGCGCTATGACCTTGGAGATTATTTTGTAAATCATGTTGTAGCATGATATGGGTTTGTAATCGTCAAAGGTTTCACCTTTTTGTTTTTTGGGGATCAGGGTTATGAAGGTAGAATTAAAAGACACCAGGATTTTACCGGAGCTCTGAGATTCATGGAAAACCTTTAGTAAGTCCTCTTTCAACAGTTCATAGAACCCCAGGAAGAATTCAACTGTGAATCCATCCGGCCCTGGGCTCTTCCCTTTGTGAAAGGAGTTTAGAACTGTATGAATCTCTTCCTCTTTAACTTCCTCTTCTAAATCACATCTCATTTCATTTGTGATTAGGGTTGGGAAGATATTAATTACCTCTAGGATTTCTTCTATCGGGCATCCTGGAGGGGCCGTGAACCAGGCTTTGAAGTGTGCCTCCGCTACTTTGGTCTTTTCCAAAAAGGTCTGAGCCAGATTTCCATTGTCATCTTTGACCTCTATAATGGTATTGGTATTCTTCCTGTGAGCTGCAAAACGGTGAAAGAACTTGGTGTTCTTATCTCCCTCCTTTATCCATAGTGCTCTGCTCTTCAATCTCCATAGAGCTTCTTCCTTTGCCAGTAAAGAAGCCTTCTTATCTTCTAACGATTTCATGGTTAGTAATTGCTCACTGGAGAAAATCCCGTTGGGATAAGAATTGTGCAAATCTAAAAGTTTGAAATCAATTTCCTTTAGATCCCGTCGGTCATTTTCCTCTCGTTCCCTACCATAGAATTTTGCAAGGGTTTTGATTCACGCCAGATTTAAGTCAAACTATTTCATGTAGGAGGTAAAGGTTGAGGGCGTAAGAGGACACCAATTGTTCTTCAGGAGCTTGCAGAATTCTTCATGCTCTAACCATGAGGGGTTGAATCTAAAAGGGGCTGGAGGCTTCTTTTCCGACACAGTGATGGACAGAGAAATTGGCCTGTGGTCAAAGGAACCCCCTACCTTGACAGAGGAGTAGAAAATAAGCTTTTGTTGAAAAAGGTCTTCCGAAATAAGAAATTTGTTAAATCTTTTGGAGATTTCCTAATCTCCTCCTCTGTTGTTCTTCCAAGTTGGAGTGATTTTGACCGGATGAACATCTATTAGGGAATTTCTTTCGAACAACTTGAGGAAGAAAGGGGTTAGAGAGTCCGGACATGCATTCTTGCCCCAGAATTCTCCGGAACCAAGAGTCAGGTTGAGGTCTCCTGCGAGAATGAGCTTATGAGTATTCAACACATCTGAGAGACTTAGGGTGTCCCAATAGTATTTGCGGTCATGGAAGGGACCATAGACATTTAGAAAGGAAAAATGTTGGTTTAGCTCCGGAATTTCCAATTCTGTTTTGAGGGCTGAAGTGAACACGGCAGTGGAGAGGAGCTTCACGCCCAGGCTCCACGTAGTTAGTAGTCCCCCGGAGTGACCGTCTGCGTCCAAAGTTTCCACATTCCATTCCTTGAAAAGGTTTTTTATGACCTCTGCAGCTCTAAAGCCTTCCATCATCGTTTCCTGTAGTAGAAGAATTTTTGGATTTTGTAACTCTACTAACCTTTTGAGGGAGAGTTGTTTGGGCCTCCCCCCTAGACCCCTTATATTTAAAGAGAGCGCTAACATTAAGAACCCTTCGAAACGGTTTTGTCCAATCTAAGAGCCCTACCGATTGTTCTTTGTTTTCCATTTTTGACATCATTAGCAGCCTGTAATTACGCTTTGGTAAGAAGGGATCTTCTTCCTACCTTGGTTTTTGGAGGTGGATCCAAGGCGATACCACCTGTGGAAGCTGCGAGGGGTTATGTGGTGGAGTAGGACCGGAGGTCATATTTCCATTTTGGGGGGAATGAGATTGTTGTGACAGGGCTGAGGGAGCGGGACAAGGATTGCTGTGAGGAAGCAGGGACAGAGTGGAGCTCAGCCGAAGGGGCAACGTAATTCGAAATGGGAAAAGAAGGAAATGACATAGGACTTGAGGAAATACCTTTTTTTGCTACATCGATATTCGAGCTGGAGCTTCCTTCAAAGTTGTTTTGTGGGGGAAGCACTTCATCTCCCAAAGTGTTGGCTTCTACTGCCACCTTTTTGCATGCAACGTCATGTTGAGCTTGAGCTGTCACCTTGCATGTCGAAATTTGATTATCCACTAATTCAACCAAGGGAGCTTCTGGGGGTGTATCTGTCGTCCTGCATGCCTCAGACATGTTACCTTCCAGGTCTTTCATAGGAGCTTCAGCAACGCCATCTGTCAACTTTATTTTTCTAACCCAGGATTTCTTATATGGAGGTCTGGAAGAGCTGACTTGTTTCGGAGCTGTGCAATCATTCAGTAAATGCCCGACTTGTCTGCAATTAAAATAGCGGGAAGGTAACTTCCAATAGTCGAGCCTTTGCGTCCATGTGCTCCCCCACATTTCAACTTTGATATCCTCATACAATCCATCCCTTAAATCCAATTCTATAAGAATGCGAGCACATCGTCTATCCATTTTCGAATTCCAATCTTCTTCTAGAGCAATGAATTTTCCTAATTTGTTGCCAATTGCTCTCAGAATTGGCTCTTGCCAAAAAACCATTGGTAATCTGGGAAGGATGACCCAAATTTGTTGTAAGTTATGAGGTTCTTTAATCGCATTGAAATGCACTGTCCAAACTTTCAGAATTAAGCCTGAAGTTCCCCATCTCCATTGTTGGCTCAGTAGATCAGCTGCATTCTGTTCTGAGTGGACTTTGAAGAGAAACCAGCCTCGTGGTAGAATGTGGAAGTCCGGGACGTATCCAATTGTAGGAAGCCAATTACGCTCCATCCAGGAATAGAGGGCTTCCTTACCAGTTGTTTTTCCGCAGAAACGACCAACCAGAGCGTATTTTAGATAATCCGATAAATCTGAAAGACATATATCCTTGCCTACGACTAACTCGGGGCTGGTTTTTCTTGGTTTAATGCTTCTTTTTTCCGGACGTCTGCATAACAGCGAGTTGTACCGTTGAACATTATTTCAAGGGTTGTTCGAAGTGGGAACTATTAATGATGGGTCAGAGAAATGAGGGGGGAAGAAGAGGGGTTACAGGGGTGATTAGAAGGGGACTCTGACGTATGCATAATGAGGTGGAGCGGGGAATTCATTACTTTTGCCGAGCAGCGTACCTCCTTATCTGTGCAGAAAATGGGGGCGTCAGGTGTGTTGAAAACATAATCTACTTCGTCTATTACCATGATGTGAAAAATGAACCCTGGGTCATCCGTAATGCGGGGTGACGTCCTTCAGTGATAAGGTGGCGAGGGTACTTAGGACGGGTATGGACAGACCCGAATGAGAGTAGAGTAAGGGAACATGAAGGGATAAGAATAAATAGCATTGTGACAAGGGGAGTGCGAGGAAGGGATTTACAAAAAATGAAAACCGAAAACTTCAACCTTCCAATTATTGTATCCCAAGCATATATATATATATATATCACTAATTAGTTATTAGTAATTAAATGTGTATATTAGTGATATTAATTACTATATAATAATATCAACAACAACAACAACAATAGTAATAATAATATTAATTACATTTACTATATAATAATATTAATTAATATATAATAATATTAATATTAATGTGTATATTAATAATAATAGTAATAATAATGAGGTAGCTTCCCAAACAAAATAGTGGATAAAACAACGATGGTTGCTAATATAGATAGAAGAGGGAGGGGTCGGCAAAGCTTAAGTGTGGAAGTGGATAAAATTAACCAATGAATATTTCTCTAATAGTGTTGGCATGATTTGATAAACCAGACGAATATTTTTTTATTTTTTTTTTATTTTATATTATTACTATTTTTAATTCTTTTAAAATCAAATATCACATTAATTAATATGATAGTTGAGTAATTTTAAAATAGTAAAAATATTTATATAATTAATCTATTATAAATAAAAAGAAATCAATTAAAAAATATATCATAAAAAAATATGAGAAAGATCAAATAAGTTTTTGTTATTTTTGTAATAACGTTTTTCTCCAAACTTGGAATTTGATGTGTTTGATACCATTGGAAAAGTATCGACGACAGCTACAACTTTTGTGTTTTAAGTTTTTCAAGATTCCCCACCGATTTTTCGGATCGGATATTTTTAATTCCAAATTGTTTTATGATTTTTTTTTATTTGAAATCATTGCTAACACTGTGTCAATAGAGAGTAGAGATTAGACAAGACACGAGTTAAACAAAAACAACAAATTATTTTCTCTTTAAAATCTTAATATTTTGAAATTAAGTTTTGGAGTGAACTTTTCTTTTTTAGCAAGTAACTTACAATTTGAAGAGATGCCAAAGAACTAGCTGAGTCATGTACCACCAAAACATAGAATTTAATTTCTAACATTTCAATTGTTAAAGTGAATGGTGTAAAAAAGTAACCTAATATTTGCAAATCAATGTTCATTGTTTTAGACCCAAACAAAGGAAAATATATCTATCTGAATGGCTCCCCCTTCAATTTCTTATATGTACAAGGACACCATTAAATATGACACTAGAAGATTCCAAAATGAACAAGAAAATCACTATGATTTTTCAGGAAAATGAAGGCAATGCAATCCATAAATATTGATCAATATATTTATGTAAATGAGAAAGGTTAAGCTATTTATATAAAGAGGATATTTCTATAGGCCACCATATTTTTATGACACCAATTTGATTTGATGGTAACTCGTTAAATCACAACAAAAGAGATGGCCACCATATTTTTTATTTATTTATTAAATGATTAGTTTTAATTTTATGTGATTATATATATGTTATTCAAATTAAATTATAAATTATTTAAATGTTTATATTAACAAAATTCTTCCATTTTTACATTTTTTTTAATAAAAATGTTATTTTTTATAATAATTCTATTATATTATTTTTAAATATTTATTTGATTAATGTTTAAAAAATATTATTTATTTTTTAATTAAGTTATATTGCTAATTAATTAGTTAAATTATTTATTTTAAAATCTCTTTCATTTTTGTAAGAATTTTATTGTGAAGTTTGATATGTCATTAAATGCTATCGTTGTAGATTTACATGGACATTATAATAATCAGATAGATCAAGTGCAACTCCTAGATCCATAAGCGAATATAGAAAACCTATTGTCAAATTCTCCTTTAAATGTGGGTATTTTGATGTATCCAACTTGTAGCAACATTACCATTATGTGGAAATTTTGATCTATCTAATTTGTAGTTATAGCTCATCATGTGCAAAAGGAAGAAAATTCATGTTGCTTGTTGAGGCAAATGAAATAATGAACAATAAGGAAACAATAACAATAGTAGACCATATGTTGTTAGCAATGGTTTAAGGACATTGTCACCTCGTGCCTCACCCAATAATGTCACTATCAATTTCAAAAGCACCAGTCTATTTTCCCTCATATTTCTCGGATACATAAGTCATACCTATTACCCCTATATATATATGTGTGTGTGTGTGTGTGTGTGTGTGTGATTTTTTATCTCTTATAGTATCACATTTCACCAAAGTTAGATTTCATAAAAAACACATACTCCTTCCCCTTACAGTATTGTAATCCACACATTACTAAAAATAAGGAGACTAAAACTTTCATTCCAAGTTCCTAGTTGACTTTTCATGTGTATCTAGATTTTTAATCTTCTATGACACAATGAAGGTTGACTATTTTTGGCATTTACTCTTCAAGTGTGTTTTGAGTGGTGGGTGATATGGAACGACTATGATGTCAATGTGATAATGAACTAAATTATATGGAATTTGTCAATTATTTTATTTAATTTTTTGGTGTCCTACTTATATTTAATATTGATTTTTGTTTTTATAATATAAGACACAAACTAAGTTACGCGCAACTCTTGTTTAATTAAAACTTGTCCTTTAAAAATAAATCAATTATTTTAAATCAACAAAATATTATTAGTTTATATAAAAATAATATTTTTTATGTTTATTGATTGAAAGTTTATTTTTATTTTAAATCGTCAAAATATTATTATTTTAATTAAAAGTTTTTTAAAATAATGTGGCAGCTATTTTAATTATATAATTAAAAAATTATAAAAATTTATTTTTATCATGATGTTTTTTAAGATTGATATTAATCTATTTATTTATATTTTTTCTTTTATGTTGTAATATTATTTATTTAAAATATCATTTCTGTTTTTATTAAATATGTTTAAGTAAATTTTATTTACAAAATTATTGAAAATTCTTTCTTTACATTTGAATTGAAGTTCATATAAAAAATAGAGAAACTTGACCATTAATAGAATTTATCAAAATGAAATAACACCACAACTCACCATGCATTAATTGAATCTTCAAGACACAATTCATGAAATCAATAGAGGGTGTATACGTTTTAGGTCCTAATGCATCTATCAACAAAAAGGATATCATAAAATGATATGATAACTATCATATAAAGGATGATAATATAATGGTGTTGTTAACCTGGGCATTTATATCATCCCTCTTATCCAACAGAAATTGACCCCAAATCTGGTAGGAAATTTATCAAAAGTCAAAGTTCCACCACATTATTGGGATTTGATTATAAAACTCTTCCCCCAAGGTTTTGACCCATTTTAAGACAATCGAGATCATCAAATTTACAAAAAAAATGACTAGAAAAGATGGAACTTTACCTCATGATAAAAAATCCCATCATCGAAAATGGGGCAATTTGAATACCCTTAATACAATAGTACCCAATATAGTATTAGATAAATTACAATCTCACATAAGGAAACCATTAAATCTATAATACTTTGGTCAATCATTAAAACCAAATAAATTCACAAATCAATTAAGTTTCATAAGAAGCTACATTGTCATTTCGAAGATTCAACTTATTGTGTTCGAAGATTCAATTTCTTGTGTTTGATACTCTTTTTACATAATCATATTTATTTTGTTTGATAGTTACCTATTAAATTTTAAAATTTTCAATTATGTTCACTAAAACTAAAATATTCAAACAAAAATAAATTTCAATAAATGTGCTAATCATTATGTGACATATTTGCACCAATTCCTTCCATGCATCACCAAATTTTAATAACTATAAAAATAGTTATTTGCCTCACTTCATATCCATTTCATCTTATGAAATATTAACCCCTTGTTGGACTTAATGTTGGCATTGATGTCAAATGAGAGATTGTTGAACTCAATGTTGTCATATTGGAGATTGTTGGATTGAATATTGAGGTGGTCTATGAGAATTCTTGAAGCTAGTTTGAATATATATATATATATATATATATATATATATATATATATATATATATATATATATATATATATATATATATATATAGAGAGAGAGAGAGAGAGAGAGAGAGAGAGAGAGAGAGAGAGAGAACAGTGCAACACATATGTCGAAGTAGATGTAGATAGTCAGAATGAGTACACAGTCGATATGTCAAAGCAAGTTGTGTGAAGTGTTCATGTCGGAGTACACAGATAATAGATAAGTCAAAGATAACAAGCAAGTAGTACATTGGTTGAAGTGCGGAGCACTATTGACACCAATGAAGTATTGAAGAAGGATGTGGTATAAGCCCATAGTCGTAATAAAAAGCCTTTTTTTTCATAAAGTCATTGTGGTCAATTGATTAAATTAAGGTAATGAAGCAAACATGTTGGCCCTCATGTGGACATAAGAAAAGCTATGAGTAGACAAGGAATAATGTACTTGGTGAGTATGAAGGGTGTGAATGGTGTGTGACTACAGCTGTGGATGGTATGAAATTTTAATTTTTTCAGGTTTTTGAAAGGGAATCAATAGCTAGTTGATTCAAGGAAGAAGTGAAAGGTCACAACTGAATTTGAAATAAGCAAAGAAACGAGTCAAACGTTGCAGTTGGATAAGTTGAAGTATTTTATAGTTCAGAAGAAGTGAAAGACCGCAACCGAATTTGATGTAAGCATAGAAATGAGTCACACGGACATTTTAGAAGAAGTGAAAGACCATAGGTGAATCTGAAGTAAGAATAGAAACAAGTCGCACGTCGTAGTTGGATAAGTTGAAGTATTTTGCAGTTTGGAAGAAGTGAAAGATCACAACTAAATATGAAGCAAGCACACAATCAAGATGCACATCACAATTGGATAAGTCAAAGGTAAATAAATTCAAAGTAGAGTTTGTTGAAGTACAAATATAAGCCACATCGATATTGGAACAAACTAATTGACAGAGAAAGTGATAGTGACAAATTGATACTCTCAGTATTTCATATCTGGGTGGAAGGATGGGACAAGGACAGGTTGGATCTTGTGATCTCATGGGGTTGGATCCTCCTTCCAGTTGGTGTTGGTAAATCAAGGAGTTGGAGCTTCCTTCAGGTTGGTGCATGTAAATCATGGGGTTGGAGCATCCTTCTAGTTGGTGCTAGAAAACCAGGGGGTTGGAGCCTCCTCCCAGTCATTGCTGGTAAATCAAGCATTTGGAGCTTCCTTCAGGTTGGTACCTGTAAATCATGGGGTTGGAGCATCCTTCTAATTCTTGTGTATTGTGTATCTATGGTTGTTCATTATGCATTATTGATTGATACTGCTCATGATATATTGAATGATGTGATAATGCTAATAAAGTGAATGATTATATATTGTGATCAAAAGTGGAATTGTACGAATACTGATTCAACCCCATCTCAGTATTCCAACAATTGGTATCAAAGCAGGTTTATTCAAGTTATAGTTTAATCACTGGAAAGAAGATCCATGGAAAGGCACGAAGGGATTTCATCAAGTAGAATTCCACTTTTTTATGGAAGCAATTACGAATTCTAGAGCATAAGGATGTGCGCATATCTAACGTCTTTAGGACTTGAAGTTTTGATCGGCGTTGTCAATGGCTACAAAGTTCCAGAAGATCTGCCTACTGATGTTGACAGAAATAAGTTGTATCATAATAATGCAAAATCCATTAATACTATCTTCAATGGTTTGTCAGAAACATAGCTAGTAAAGTTCATGAATGTCACCTCCATGAAGGAAATTTGGGATAAGCTCAAGAACATATAACAAGGAGATGATGGAGTCAAGAAATCAAAGTTGTAAGTACATAGGGGATAGTTCGAAAACTACAGATGAATGAAGGTGAAAACATCACAACATATTTTATTCGCGTTGATGAAGTAGTAATCTCCATTAGAGGACTAGGAGAAGAGTTGAAAGAAAAATTTGTTGTACAAAAGGTAGTAAGATCCCTTCCAATGAAGTTTGACTCAAATATATTAGCCATTGAAGAAGCTTGAGACCTAGATGCACTAACAGTGGAGGAATTAAAATGAATACTTACGGCATCTGAGATGAGAATAGACAGACAAAGGAACTACGTGACACGAAGCAACATTCAAGGCTACCAAGAAGAAAAGAACCAAAAGATGCAAATCAAGTAGCAAGTGTGAAATTGAGTTCGACGTTGAAGAAGAAAATTTTGTTTGAAAACTAAAAAGAGGTGCAGGAAAATTTAGAGGCAAGCTACCCTTCAAGTGTTTTGATTGTGGAAAAGTTGGTCATTATGCTTCAAAATGTCCTCACGGAAAAATGAACAATAGTGTTGGTAAAGATAAGTCCTATCACAAAGGGAAGGAAATGAAATACAAGATAGGAAGTTCTATAACCAAAAAGTATGAAAGACAAAAGAAGAGTTTTTATTCTAAAGAATATAGTAGTTCATCTGATGAATAATATGACAGTAGAAATGACTCAAGCAAAATGTTGTTTATGGAAATAATTTCTCCAAATGAAGATCAAACAATCACTGATAGTGAACAAAACCCCGAGGAGGAAAATACTAACGAAAAAGCATAAGTTG
Source organism: Larix kaempferi (assembly GCA_027924585.1). Lineage (NCBI taxonomy): Eukaryota > Viridiplantae > Streptophyta > Pinopsida > Pinales > Pinaceae > Larix > Larix kaempferi. The sequence continues at coordinate 7,876,236 of BSBM01000278.1, forward strand.
ATTTTGAAGGTGAACTAGTTAGTGCATAGAATGACATGAATATTGCTAGGAAAAAGAACAAGCAACTGAAAGAGCAAATAATCAAGTTCAAAGAAGAAATCATAACAACAAAGGAAGATGAGAATATCATTACAAAATTAAAAATCCAACTTGAAGAAGCAAAAAGAGTAGAAGAAACATTGACAAATCAATTGGAAAGCAGGAAGAAGATGAGTGAATATCTGGAAATTGAAAGTGCTATGTTAAGAAATGAATTAAAGAGCTAAAATCGGACTATCAAATACTAAAATCAGATTGCATAAATTCAAACTGCTCAATTACATATGAAGAACAAGATATAAAATAGATGTCTTAGCCGCACTCGAAGAGATCAAAGGGTTAAAATATGAGTCATATGTTGAGGTGTCAAGGGGTGACTTGGACATTCTAGAAAGTAAAATTAGGTTTTGTTTAAAAGAAATGGAAACACTTACAAGAAAAATGAGTTATTACAACAAGTGTATAAGGAGTCTAAAAGAAAGGAACAAGAAGAGCATAAAGAAGGTAAAAAAGCAATGATTAACTTGAAGAGTCGAGGCGCACAAGTCTTAAGGACCAAAGAAAATGAAATCATAAACTTGAAAGAAGAAATTGCTCATCTAACAGAGAAAAATAGGAAGAAGTCAAATAATAAAAATTGAAAAGCTCTGGAAGATTCAAGAAAATATATTAGTGGGTTGGAATCCCAACTTGAGAAATTCAAAGAAAGAGAGGAAGTTATGAGAAGTTATGTAATGAAGGAAGAAGTTGCATGTCACAATCTTGACTCAAAAGTAGAAGAATTCAAAAAAAGGAATTGAAGAAACAAATGAAAACCATAAGAATATCTTATCAATCCTTGATGAAATATTAAACAATCAAATGTCACCAAATGTCAAAATTGGTCTTGGATACGACAAGACAATTGAGAAGGCTAGGAATGATAAGAGCATGTTGAAATGGACAAAAGGAATAGAACTGAAACATGCTGAGAATTCAGTCAACAATGAAATCAATGAAGAAATAAGTTAGAGGGAACTACAATAGGAAATTATGTCCTATCAAAACAATCTAGAATGAAATAGGTCATCAAAGCAGGTTCAGTCCATGTATGGGAATTTCTTTAGAGGATATTGCTCCTCTTGTTATGAATATGGAAATAGAGCAATGGATTGGTTGAATTATGGTAGAAAATAGTTCAACAATACAGTTAAGTGTCTAAGTTGCAGCCTGTATGGACACATTGAAAAATACTGTCATACCATAAGATGCTATGTATGCAATGGATTTGGACTCAAAGCACCAAACTATCGAAGCTCAGCAAGACATTCAGCAAATACCATGCCACAAACTGTTGGAAATAAAAATGACAATTTGTGGATGAATATCTAAGAAGTGATATTGTGCAACATCAAAAGACATATTCAGATAAGTCTGCATACTTTAAAAGGTGGATAAGAAAAAATCCAATCGTATGTATTGTTGAAGCATATGACACTAGTACAAAGGCAACAAAAGGTTGTTGCATTTCATGCTAATCTCTAAAATGTTATATGAATATCCTTGAGTTCAAAAGAATATTTTATATAATGCATGAATTCAAGGAAAGAGTATATTGACCTAGAATATGGAAGGAAAATCAAAGTTGGAAGATAATTGAAAACTATTATGGATCCATTCATATTAAGCTAATTTTGACAGGAGTCGTTGTTTAAGAAAGTGCATACATTTCAATAGGAAAGTGTTTCAACAATATAAATTAAGCTACACTGCATATATTAATCAGATTGAATTCATACGTAGCAGTCAAATTTTATTAAATTATTTTCACAAAAGTCAAAGTCAACAAAATTTGCTATAATTGGAAAGACTATCAAATGGCATTACAAAATTGCTAGTTTCTCCTCATTTACAACTTTAATATTTGGAGAACTAGTCAAAATTACAATAGAACTGAAGGAGAATTCACTAACAATTAAAGCTCAAGTCATGTCCAGAATTCGACAGTGAGAGGCACATTCCAGTATCCAACGATGATTGCTCTTTGAAATTTGAAGTGTCGGGCATTATCTGAAGTTGTTTCAAGAGAACCATAATTTATTCCTACTACTTTTCCAACTGATCAATTTGTTTCTTCATAACTTCAATTTCTTCATCATTTCTCTTATTAATCTGCATCTAAGCATACCACTCTCTCATATCAAATTCTTTTACTTGAGATGCCCATCTCTCCAAGTTGCTCTTAAGGTTTGTAAAATTTATTTGATGTGAGTGAATAACCATGAAAATTTTGGACACATAATTAACTTGAAAAGGATCAGACATTGCAATGCAATCACCAATGGAATTGAAGCGAGTAAAGCATTAACAGAATGATTGGACGGAACACCAAGAGAATGAACCATAGAGTCAATGCATCTGAAAGAATCACATGATCTCGAAGGATTTCAAATAAGCTTACTAAGTTTGGTAATATTTGTATTTAATGACCTCTCATAACCAATAATGTTTGTATTCAGAAGGATTTATGATTACATGCTCCCGGAAAGATTGAAATGACACAAAGTAAGGTTGCATTCATGAATGATTTAAGAGATTCCTCTCTATCTTATAATGCTAAAGATTGCATGTTTGTGTTAATTCTTCACCTGTGTCAAATCCTTAGCATTTATGGGTATACTAAAAATTATGAATCAAGCTAATGTTATCTAGAAGAGAAAATCTAAATTTAGATATGCAAGTGTGGAAGAGTACTTGCGACATCCTAAGAAATAAATAAGATAAAAACAATAGAAGTCAACAACATGATGTGTCAGCAATGAGCACCTGCGCAGGGCGAGTAGGAATTGAAAAAACACATAATCATAGTGTGAAGACCATTTCCATTGATGTCAAAGGGGGAGTAGCAATGGAGAAATGAAGATAGGGGTAGGAAACAATAAGTAACCAAAATCCCGCAGTAAGGGGAGCAAGAAAGTAGAAGGGTATAATAGCATAAGTGTTGAAGTGTGATGACAAAGGGGTATTTCCATCAATTACAAAGGAGGATATTGTTGAACTTAATGTTTTCATTGATGTCAAATAAGAGATTGTTGAACTCAATGGTGTCAATTGAATAGGTGGTTTATGAGAATTCTTGAAGCCAGTTTGAAGAAGTATATATATGGAAATGTGGTACATATGTCGAAGCAGATGTAGATAGTTGGAGCAATAGTTACCAACAGAAGCGCACAATGATACATATGTCGAATTGAATGCAGATAGTCAGAGTGAGCACATAGCCAATATGTTGAAGCAAATTGTGTGTTGAAGTGTTCATGTCTGAGTACACATATAATAGATAATTCAAAGATAACAAGCAAGTATTATGTCATCCAAAGCGTAGAGTATTATTGACAAACCGATGAAGTATTGAAGAAGGATGGGGTATAAGCCCCTAATGGTGGTACAAAGCCTTATTTTTCATAAATTCATTGTGGTCAATTGATTAAATTAAGGTAATGAAGCAAACATGTCGTCCCTGATGTGGACATAAGAAAAGTTATAAGTAGACAAGGACTAATGCACTTGGTGAGTATGAAGGGTGTGACCGGTGTGTGTGCAACTATGGATGGTATGAAATTTTGATTTTGGGGGTTTTTGAAAGGGAATCAATAGCTAATTGATTCAAGGAAGAAGTGAAAGGAGACAACTGAATTTGAAGTAAGCACAGAAACGAGTTGCATATTGTAGTTGGATAAGTTTAAGTATTTTACATTTCAAACGAAGTGAAAGAATACAACTGAAATTGATGTAAGCACATAAATGAGTTGCACATATAGTTCAGAAGAAGTGAAATACCACACCTAAATATGAAGTAAGCACAGAAACAAGTCGCATGTCACAATTGGATAAGTTGAAGTGTGTTTTAGTTTGGAAGAAGTGAAATATCGCAACTGAATATGATGTAAGAAAATAATCAAAGTGCACATCGCAATTGGATAAGTCGAAGGTATAGAAATTCAAAGTAGAGTTTGGTGAAGTAAAAATATAAGCCATAGCCGATCTTGGAACAACCTAATTGATAGAGACAGTGCCAGTGATAGATCGATACTCTCAGTATTTCATATTAAGTTGGAAGAACGAGGCAAGGATAGGTTGGAGCTTGTGATCTCAGGGGGTTGGATCCTCCTTCCAATCGGTACTAGTAAATAAGGGAGTTGGAGCTTCCTTTAGGTTGGTGCCTGTAAATCAGGGGGTTAAAGCCTCCTTCTAGTTGGTGCTAGAAAATCAAGGGGTTGGAGCCTCCTCCCAGTCGGTGCTGGTAAATCAGGGAGTTGGTGCTTCCTTCCAATTAGTGCTAGTAAATAAATTGAATGTAATATTGATATATATATATATATATATAAGAAATCATTATGTGGTTTTCTCCCTTTCAGGTTTCCACGCAAATTATGGTGTACTATGTATATGTGGTTGTTCATTATGCAATGTTGATTTATACTACTCATGATATATTGAATGAAGTGATATTACTCATAAAGTGAATGATTATATATTATGATCAAAAGTGGCCCTCGCCCCCCTCTTAGTATTGCAACACCCCTTATATAAGGATGAACATTTTATAATTAGAAACACCACTCATTAACACCTATCTCTTCACTTCTAACAACCAATAGACAAATAGCTTAATTTTGAATGACCTCCTTGGAATGCATCAAACAATAATTTGTTGAAATAATTATATATGTTACTTAAAATGTCAAAATTGTGGTTTTGAGTTATTGAAATTGTAGTTTTAGAGTACTCATAGTGTGACTCTTCAAGATAAGATTGTATGTGTGTGTGTGTGTGCATGCGTGTGCATTTTGCAACATCAATGTACTCAGTGCTACAACTACGACGCATAGGATGTCTTATAAAATTTTAGAGGGAAATGAATTGGATGTGGAAAACGAGGTAATTAGAGTAATTTATAAGTATGAATTTGTCTTATAGGATTTTAGAGGAAAAGGAAATGGATGTGGAAAATAAGGTACTTAGTATAATTTGTAAGTATGAGTTTCTTTTATAATATTTTAGAGGTAAATGAAGTGGATGTGGAAAATAAGTTGCTTAGTGTAATTTATAAGTATGAGTTTTCCCAATTGTGTAATATGTTCAGAAAATAAAAAAGTGCAAAATAATATTTTGGGTAAAGGATGTTCAGGAGGTTTACAATAATGTTAGTTTTATATTTGGCATGAACATATTTGTAGTGTGGATAAGGCTAACCCTTTGGAAAGTGTTCTTTGACAGTATCACATTTTCTAATTTTGAAATCATAAAGGATGTTTGTTAGGTCTACCATAAATTAATGGACTTACTTGTGATGTGTGTAGACAGTTGACTCCTAGAAAGTTTGCTTTCGAGTATTTGTTGGGTTACTTTATAAAGATGTGTTCATAAAAAAAATCCATGTGCTTATTAGTCTTTGTTGGGTTACTTTATAAAAATGTGTTCATAAAAAAATCCATGTGCTTATTATGTGTGATGAGCTCTATGAAGATTTGCTCATAAATATCCATGTACTTGGTGTCTCTTTTAGTATGTGGGTTATTTGATTTTTTATATCTAAATAATATGTGGAGTATGTCCATTATACTCAATACAAGTAATGTTTTTGTTTTCCTTATTGGAAACATATTATGAAGTATATTATTATTGTGTCATTAGACATGAGAAGATTAAGAATTATACATGTGAGGGAGAGGGGTTTTACACTATTGATAGTAGTTATTGTGGGAAAATATGATTAAGTTATTGTGTCATGTATCTACAATCTAATCTACAATCTAATGGTAACAAGTGTTTCTATGCAAAACAATGTTTGAAGGATGTGGGTGATAATAATCATGACCTTACAATGTGGGTGATAACAATCATGTCTTTAGAAATGTAAATGAGATGGTTTTCCCAACCTCCTTCAATTCAATTCTTTGGGGATACAAGAGGTCACAAGTTTAAGACCAAAGCATGTCAAGCCAATTATAAATGTCCATAAACATGGAGGTTTATCGGTATTGAAGAGGAGTACAACCCTAGTAGAGAGCATGTTACTCCATTATTATTGGGTAGGTTAGAAGGGATTAGTCCTAGACATTAGAGGGATAGTAAATATCTCTCCTTTGAGAAAATTCCAAAGTGAATCCATGAACATGTGTCATACGTTCTAGTGAAATGTGACGATACAAATTTGACGTTTTACATATTTGTTAAATAGAAACCCTCGAAACTCATATACACCTTGTGAATCTTGATGTATAATGAAAAGACAATTCGTAGGGAATTGTGTTATCTTTCTAATGATATTTTTTTCAAAAAATATTAATGTCATTTAATGTGTTAAATTTGCATTCAATTATATGTTTGTCCTTGCAAATTTATGGAAAACTTAACAAGTGACTTTTGTTCCCAACAACTATTTTTGTGTTAAATGTATAGTTTTCATACAAACATTATACAAGCATGATTTACATTGAATGTAGTTTATCCCACTTTGGGGGAGGAAGTTATATTTTCCATTATTTTTCTAAGCTGACAAATTAATATTTGAATCGTATTTTATAAACCTTTATGTTCCCAACAATTTTTTTCTCCTATTATCAAAAATAAAATTATGAAGAATAAATATTGGCGATATCCCACATATATTTTTATAACTTTTTGGTTATGTAATTGTTATTCTACTAATTGTTTTTCCCAATGTCTACATAATTGCAGAATTGCAGATTTTTTTTATATGTATAAGTTTTAAAATAAAATAAAATAAAAATATAATATGAAACTAGAAATGTGAAAATGATATGAAATTGGATAAAGGATTCAATGATGAGTTCACTGGAATCAAGTCCACCTCTTGAAATGGAAGAGATGAATGGATTTCACCCTTGGAAATTGTAACTATGGGAAATATTATAAAAATGTGGCAAGATTTCTGATTTTTAAACCCTTGATAAAACATTATACCTCAATTGAGGATCATGAGAGCCTTGATAAGCAATTTTGATACAATTTAAAAGGATCTGGATCAAGGGTTTACTAAACCCTCAGTTGAGGTCTTATTGGGTTGACAAAAATGCTTGATCAATATATAACCTCGATAAAGGATTTGTTGTTAAAAGAAATGAGAAAATAAAAGTTGAATTACCACATAAACAAAATACAAAAAGGTGTACCAACTCACACATGTTTTTTTTTTTATGGTGAAAAGAAAAAAAGAAAATTATGTGAATCAAATATCAATCTGTAGTGATTATCAAAAATGACATTGCGGCTCATTTTGCTGTTCAAGATGGGGAATAAAATAAAATTGTGTGAATATTCCCTGCAACGTTCCCCGCAACGAATGCTATGATCCAAGGATGATCACCACAACAGACAAACACCTGGCATAAAATGATGAAGGGATGGATTAATGGGTTGGCAAGTGGCCGTCCTCACACAGCGGGAAATCATGCTTCGATGAGTTTCATATTGAACCATCGTAAAGGAACGTAACCACCCCTAATTACACTCTAGTATGTCGTGCAAGGCCCTGAGATCTCCGTTGTGTGAGTGGATATGGCAATTTGTGAGATTTCATGCCTTGAAAGCATGGTACTTTGGAGAATGGACGGTCCATCAATTAAGGAAAGTCAGTACCAAACCTCGGTTTGGTTCTTATTATGCGTTGTGACAACTTGGGACATCCCCGAAGTAAGATTATCCATGTACTAGTGCCCTTAGATTTCAACCTCTGTAACAGCGGGAAGGTGGTTGGGTTTTGGATGGATGAGAACATCAACATGGTGTACCAAGATGACAAGGTGGAAGATGACCGATGGTCCCAAACGCTCCCACATGGCATGGGCTCAACGGGAATTGGACAACACGAAAGGGTATTTCCAAACCAAGGTCAATCTCTCTACAAGAACCCGCATTGAATGCCTAGAGAGAAGGTTGAGAGGTGAATGAAGGTACTCGGATGCTGATAAGCTGGAAGATGATTTTGGGGGGCTTCTAGAATAAGCAGGTACGTCGAGAACCAAAGAGACACAACACAACAAAATGTTGCAAATAGTATGGTGTATGAAATAGATGTTAAGCATGGCCATGGAGGAGGGCCTGAAGGGCGAGGATAAAGAGGACATAGGGGGTTTGCAGGTGGAATCTCATTTGGTGGAGTTGGAGGAAGGTATGAGGCGGCTCGCTCGAAACCAAGTGATCTCTAATGTGCACATCAATTCCAAAATGGACGCTTTGGAACAAGAACTTACGAGTAGGAGGTACAACAAGCTGTCACAAGTCAGCCATGAGAACCCACAGTTGGGGTATCGGCACTGCCCTAAGGTAGTCAAGCACACCGTTTAAATAGAGAATTCAGGTTTCGCTCCCTCTCTTATTGTTATCTCTGATGAAGATTAGGTTTAAATTTTGGCATAGGGTGTTCAAAGCTAGTCTCTCCTGTCATATTTTTAGTCATAACCCCTGGCCTTTGGGGGATATTCAGACATGCTGGCAATACCTTCCCTTCAAACTTCTAGCTCAAACTTTGTTTTTTCTAGGCTTTCTATTTATGGTCCATTGGACAAACTTTGCATGGTTTTGGTGCTCTTTCTTTGTCATCTGGACTCATCCTACATTATGAATCTCAGATTTTGCTATGTATAATTATTTTTGTTAATGTAATATAATACCGAATCTTACAACAAAAAATTGTGTTAATCAAATATTAGTTTGTAGTAGTTATAAAAAATGTAGTGTGGGTCATTTTGGTGATCAAGATGAGGAATATGGGAAAACACATAAGGAAATATGATGACCAATGACTTGATGAAAAAGTATGAGAGAAGAATAAAGAGAGGATGAGAAAAAGACAAGATGAAGATGAATTGAGAGAACATGGCAATGCCATGTAGGAAGAAAATGTAGGCAGTGTCAAAATTAACCTATTGCCCAACGTTTGGTGTGACTAATTAGAGAGCCTTCAAGGCATCTGGGGAAATATCAATCATTTCTAACTATGTCCACCAAATGGATATTATACTCATAGTTTTGATTTATAATTTTATAAATAACATTATATTATATTAGCACATGTTTTATATATAACACATACAAAATTGATTAGACTATACAAGGGTAGATTCTAACCAAACATCGTAGTATGTTGTCTCAAGTTTCAAGAATAACTGGAAGTTGTAGTGGTTTTCAAAGGGATGGAAATATTTTAGAGAGTTTGGGTACAAACATAAGAGAAACGTTTGGGGACACAAGTCTTGATCAGATAATTAAATATCATGTTATTTTTTTATAAAAAAACAGTGATTACATAAGCTCAAATATTACACAGATTCATAAAATTCACACAAAATTAAGAAAAACAACAATTTTGTTTGTGTTTTCGAGATGTTAAACATGCAAAAGCACGTGAGAATATATTAGAAAATGTGTTAAAGCATTCTCTTCCTTTGGGAAATCAAGAAAATCCAATATTTGGGATGCTTATAGGGTAATTATAGTTGATGTTGCCATACAAACTTCAAGAAGTCGAAAGGTGACAATGATGTCAAAATTTATCCTCTTTTAAAGAAGAACATTGTAAAGGCATACTAAATATGTGCCCTGTATAGATGAAAATGATGAAGTTTCTAGTTGAGATCTTATCATGTAGGCAACCCTATCAAGATAGATTTCTAGAAGGAATTAGAGAGAATGTGGTTGAATTTTAGGAAATATGTTCTTGTGCTTATATCAAATCAAAATCATTTTGAGTAGTGATGTACTTATCTAAAGGCATGTATGATAAGCATTGTAAGCATGCTATGGAGATGAAGTAAGTTGAACTATTTGAGGAATTTCAAGAAATAAATATTGATGTCAATGTGAAATCTAACTCAGAGCAGGACCAACTAGCTAAATATTACCTCACAATCAAGAAATTTGGCTAAGTATGCAGACAAATAATGCAAAAAGTATTTTGGACACACAAATGGTAAAAAACCAGTCACAAATGATAAAAAAACAGACACAAATGATCAAATAGCAGGTTTATTATAACTGTCCAATCCAGGATGAGTTGTGAACACCCTTATATAACATTTGGGAGAATTCGTTTTTCTTTGGAGGCAGCTACAAGTGGCTAGCTTACATTGGACCTCAATCCCCCCTAGGTTGACCAGTAGGCTCCCAAATCACCCCAAACAGGGACGAATTGTCAATCTGAACATTGGGTAGGCATGGGAAGTCATTAATGAGGGTCACACATGTGGTGGTTAGGATTTGGTGGAGTGTAGGTGGCCAAGGATAGGCCAAAACAACCAAGAAGGGGTCAAAATGTCCACATGCATTGCATGGGCACCTCTAGTCAAAGACAGTTTCCTTAAAACAGGGAAACAGGGCGCCTTTGCTCAAGTGGTGGCAATAAATGTTGGAGGTGGCAATAAATAGGGCGCCTAATAGCTAGTTTGACTATATTTTTGCCCAGAAGTGGTGGATTGTGTCATAATTTCCCCAACTAACTTCTAACAACCTTGGATTGTCATCATTAACCTTATTTTGGACCAATTAATCATCAAACTAATGTATGACTAAGGTCCTAAGGTGTAATAATGTTCTAACACCCAAGTGTAATAATGTTCTAACACCCCCCCCCCCCTAAGCTAAACTTATGTAGCCAGTAATAAAAAATGAGGCCTTGGCAACTAAGGCTCAAGTCACCACTTACAACAACAATTTTTATTAGTCCATATAACCAAGGTGAGGAGGAAAACCACATGGGAAATAAAACCTTCCCTCTAAAATGGACATCAAATACAACAAAATAAACTGCTCCAAAATGCAAGTAGGTGTGAACTTGATCAGATGTATGGAGGAACATTCTCCTTTGGAAGAAGTGGATGTTATCTATGAGCTGAAATTTAACAAACTAACATTTTTTGATAATGATGATTTTGGCATTTCCATCCAAAAGGTGGGGTTTCACAAAACTCTTACAATCATAGAGTTCATCAATTAGATAAGGGACATAGAAATTTGACTCTTTTATGCTTGATCATGGTTTTAAAAAGTTAAATGCAGATAATTGTGTATACATTAAAAGAGAAGAACATAGAAATTTTACTGTTTTATTATTATATATTGATGAAATGTTGATTATTGGAAAATACAAGTTGATGATAAACAAGTTAAAATATGAATTAAACAATACCTTTGCAATGAGAAATTTAGGATCAGCAAGGCAGATTTTGGTGATGCAAATTATACATGATAGGAAAAGAAGGAAATTATGGTTATCACAACAACAATACCTTGGAAAAGTATTAGAAAAATTTAATATGGCTGATGCAAAATCTGTAGGAATACCACTTGCTTTTCATCTGAAATTAACAATTGAATAAAGTCCCACTAGTATTGAAGGAAAGATAAAAATGTCCAAAGTTCCATATGCTTCAGCAATGGGAAGCCTAATGTATGCAATGGTTTGCACTCGCCCTGATATTGCACATTCAGTGGGAGTTGTAAGTAGGTTTCTTGCAAATCCAAGTAAGGAACATTGGAATATGGTTAAATGGGTTTTAATATACATTATCTAGGATCAATTGATTATTTCTTGTGCTTTCGAGGCACTGATACCTTGTTGGAAGGATTTACAGATGTTGATATGGTAGATGATGTGGATTCCAGAAAATCCACAATATGCTACATCTATACTTTTGTAGGAGCTGCAATCTCATGGGCATCCAAATTACAAAACGTGGTGGCTCTCTCTACTATAGAGGCCGAGTATATTGCAACAACTAATGCATGCAAGGAGAGGCTTTGGATGAGGAGGTTCTTGGAGGAACTAGATTTGTAGCAAGAAAAGTATGTACTAAATTGTGATAGCAAAAGTGCAATCCATCTTGCCAAAAGTTGACAAAGATTTTTCCAAGGGATAAGCAGGAGCTTTGTAGAACCTTGGATGGTATGATGCAAACATGATAAAAGGTGTTTAGGGACTAGATATGTAGCAAGGAGATATGCACAATAGCAAGAGTATTTACCCAAGCTTCAATTTGGTCTCAAGTGGGAGATTGTTGTATATAAGACCAAATAGAATAATAAAATATATTGATAATGATAATGATTTGGTTAATAAGTCAAAGATGTCTATATGCCATGGTATTCTAGACAACCCATGGTAATAGCCCATGGTATTGTACTCTTGTACTCTATTTTCTTCCATAAGATCCAATATATATGTACCTTTGCTCACACAAAAGGTATGAGCTAAAAGAGTAAAGTTGAAGCTTGTTGTATGTATTTTGCTATGAAAAAATAATGTTGTGCATTCTACTTATTTATTTTATGTCATCTTTATTTATTTCTGGATTTCTTTAGCTATAATTCTCTTCAAATCTATTGTTGATTGTTGTTTATTTGCCGACTTTTTCTTCAAATTTGTTGTTGATTGCTGTTTATTTATTTTGTTCTAGTATTGTCAAACTTCAAAGTACAAAGTACAAATGCACAATACAAGAAAACGCAAAAATGAAAAATAGTAGTGTATTTAAAATACATAATAACATGAATTTAGAGTACAAAATTTGTTTTAAATTTGGCTACTCAAAATTGGATAAATCTTTAACCCTTAAAAAATTCTACTTATCTTCTAATGCATAAGCATTTTAATTGATAAGCCTCCAAGGGTGTACACCATGTAGCTATAGAGTGTATGTTACAGGTTGATGATTTCCCTGGAAAACAAATATTCTAATTATATAATTACTTTTTATAATTATTTTTTACTATAGAAGGTGCCCATGATATATTCTAATAGTGGGCTCTTTCATTTTCCAATTGTTTACCAGCTTATTTATAAATAAGAATACTACTATTTATGATTTCTAATATAAACAACAATTTAGAGTTCACTATGAATAAGATCTCCAAAACATGGATTCTTTAAACCTTCTCTAATTTCCCTCAAATAATTTCCTTTTGATTAGGATTTTAAAATTTGATCCAAATACAATATATAAGAACCTTCTCCCATTGAAGTATACCTGAATTGTAAGATATGAGGTCTATATCTTGTAATTTTCTTTCAGTCATCAATACTATTAGTTAATTAAATATTTTGTATTTTTTGTCATCTTATTGGATATGTTTTCTAGATTTTTATAGGCTAATATTTAAAACAAATGACCAATGCTCATAGCCTCGATGGAATCTATGTTGGACGTTGTTATGTTTGCAAGCAGTACATGCCCTGTAATCTCAGTTGTGCTATAAATTTTTGCTCCTTGTACTTTATTGATATACTAGCATAGATCCATCTTAAACCCGGATCTATCAAACACCGAGAGGGATCCAATTTTTTGTGTATTTTTTTCTTATAATTTAAACTCAAGAAATTTGATCTTTCTTGATTGATAGATCCGAGTTTAAGTTTTAAGTTTTTATTTTATACACGAACATCGATTTTTTCATTACTTTTCAAAATATTTTATTTTATGAGCCAATATGGATTTTTTTAAATACTTTCCATAATTTTTTATTTTATGAGCCGACATGAATTTTTTTAATTATTTTGTTAGGAACAAACATTACAACATCTCCCCCACACTAGGAAGAGCACCTCTCGGTGCAATAAATAGGTGATTAGATTATAATATAGAGATTAATTACTACTTGAAACGAAAAAAACTTATTATAAATAAAAAATTGAATCTGTTTTTGCATTAATGTCTTAGTAGACCTCAGCTTCAATACACAAGTATCATGCTGGTGAAACATGAGTATGGAAGGAAGTTGGGTAAAGGAGCCAGTAGTTGCACAGAGAACCACCAGAAATGGAGGAGATTGAAATGGTGTGGGATAACCTCAATCTTGAAAATATTAGCTAGCATAAGTGGTTCATAAAAGTAATTTATGTACAAATCATTTTCAATATTTTTCATGCTTATAAAATTATTTATCAAAAAACTTTCTTATACATTTTGAAATAAATGAGTATTTCAAATTTGAAATTTCATTTGAAGTCATTACCAATTTTAAGTCACATCAATGTTCACCCATTGCTCCCAATAAAAAATACACTAAAACACATTAGGACTAGACAACTTGGAACTTTGTGGCCAACATGGCATCAATTTGGATTTGTCACACCTCAAGACTAATATGATTAGATAGAGAATACACTAAAGTATATGTGATAAAAATTTGGAGGAAAAAGAACTCTGGAACATGGAGAATTAAGTTAGGCAAAAAGAGAGAAAAAAAGATGCACCACTACAAGCTATTAGAAGCGATTACAAGAAGAAAGTGTTCCACAGTCAAAGTCTGCCTGATCAAAAAGATTTTCGGACAACTTCCTAGACAAAATCTTATCTCGTAAGAATCTTGTCATAAAGCCACCAGATCCTTGTTGCACTATTCCTGTTATATATGCTCCAGTTATCAGCCCAGATGCTCTCCATCTCCTCTCCTCCACATATTTTTTCAATGCTTCTTCAATCCCTTTTTCTTCTTCTAGACCATTCATGACTGACATTGCTTCTCCCAAGCACCTTCCAAGCACCACTGCATCCTCAAGTGTAGAACACCCACCTTGTCCTAAGTCTGGAGTCATAGGATGCATTGCATCCCCTGCAACACACACATTTCCCTTGCATAGTTTTCCAAATAACACTGCCCATGGCCACCTCAAGCTGAGTGGCGTTAATGTTAAAGTGTCTATCTGAGTTTTCTTTACTACGTCTAGAATCTGCTCTGGATAATCACCAAGTCCTTCCAATGCTTTTTCCAATATACACTTTGGATCACGTCCAATTTCTGAATCTGTAACACATTCTATTAGTTATGCCTTGTACTCTTGTCATTTGCTTTAAAATAGTTCACAAGGCTTGTGACTACTATTTCAGGACGACAATGTCAAGCTAATGAATTCAAACCCAATGCAATTGTTCAAAATTATCTGAAATGAATATAATAGAAGTTCTCAATAATTTTTAAAGAATTTATTTTTAAGATTGATAATATCCTGCGCCTCTTCATGATCCACAGAACAATTATAACAAAGGGTGTTATAATATTATACCAGAAGGAAGCGAATTCTGAGTTGTGAACCAGTAAATATCCTTCTCGTTGCACGGAACAAAACCTGCCCTCAAATGTTCTCCCCAAAATTGCTGCACCATTGGCCCAAACTTATGTCCTTCAGGGTATGTTGTCAATCCCCTAATGGCAGATCTCCCAGAAAGACTAGGGGCTTGAAGCCCCAACCAATGGGAAACTACAGAATTTCCTCCATCACAACCTATTAATATCTGTGAGTAGAAAAACATTCCAAATGGTTGAGACCAACATGAAAAAACACTAGATAGATTTAATAATCAATCTCGAATGAAAAGACCCCTGTAGTTTTGCCAGTTGCCACAAATACAAAAAGACATGTACTGCTTGTGTGTGAGGGAGCCCACTGCAGAGATTCCTGACTGATAGAAACCAATGCATATGGATCATTAATATTACGTTTGTTTAGCAAAGGGTGATTCATTTCATTACTAAATTTACACCCTAGTTTCATTACTTTAAATGGGGTTAGAAGTTTGGATTTCAGATTTTACCTTAGCTTTGATAAGTGCTCCATCTCCGAGCTTTACTGTAGTTAAAGAAGAATTTGTAGACTGTTGAATGGAAACAACTTTGGCGTTGAATTTGATTGTTCCTGGAGACAATTCGTTTGCAAGGGTTTCAAGAAGCACACTCCTTTGCACGCACCGAAGTTCATGATTTCCGCTGATAGTCAGGAAAAGTAATTAGTATTACAAAGCATGTGAAATAAAGAAGAAGAAATGAGAAATTGTATCAATGTCCATAAATATAAAGGACTAGAAAATACATCATGTCATAGTGGCACTGATGGAGTGCCAAAGGCATCTTCTAGATGCAAAAATGAGTAGGAGTAAAAATAAAGAATACAAACCGGTAAACCCTACACAAAGGGACAGCAGAAGAACCAAAGAAGCAGGAGCATTAATCTAAAGAACCAACAAGACTAAAAAGGGAGGGATCTGAGATGAGAGGAAGTGAATTAAACGACGGACAAACTAGGAAAAACATCCAATGTAAGTGAGAATTTCTTCTAAAGTAGAAGCTTGAGATACCACTAGAGGCAAATAAAAAGACTACCTGATATAAATCTGGAAACCGAGAGTTTTTCTCTTCAATTTTAGCATGTTGTTTTTTGGTACCAAGTTTTACAGATCAAACTGAGATTGCAAAGGGTGTTAAGAATGTTGTGCCCATTAACAAGGGGTTTCTTATGATTTTTAATTTCTGTTGGTTAGATTCAAGGTTCAGACAAGCATATGATACTTATTAGGTATCTATATTCTAGTTTGACATGGACGATATGCTATGGCAGACACCTGTAGTTAGCACTACTGGTCATTGTATCAACGCCCTTAAATGGTAAAACTAAAAACCCATTAGTTTAAACTCTACATGCCTTGAGATAAGTGGTGTGCTGGTTATTGTGCTCTTATTGTTTATGCAATCAAATCCTGAATCCAGGAGGGCAGAAACAGTAAGATGGTGTGTGTTTACAATTGATATATCGACGTTTGCTATGATCTTGCATGCCTTCTGAGAAATTTATCAACCAGGAGCTCTGCTGGCATACTTACCATTTACCAGAGCCAGTGTATGAGACCTGTTTGGTAAATCCCGAAGGGAAGGAAGTCACCTGTGCCCTGCAAATTGGCATAGAAGAAGCTAAATTATTATCCAAATGGTAGTTGGAGGTAAAGTACAGAGAATCAATTAAGTGAAAGTTATTATGGCCATACCCCTGTAACTGCGGATGCTTCGGACGAAGGGACTGTGCGACACCGAGAGCATCGAGTGCCCTCCAAGCATTGGTCATCAGAGTCAATGCAGCCCCTGTGGCTCTCAATGATTCTGCTCGCTCTAACACCAAGCTATTCAAACCAACTCTGCACAAGGTAATTACAAATGTGACAAATCAACAAATGTTTAGAATCTAGATGATGAGTGGTAATGAAGGCCCAATGAGTGGAAGTCAATATGAGCAAAATAAGAACTAACTCAAACATGTTTCAATGCAAAAGTGGGCAATGGACTACATGAACGGTTCTGCTTTTGAAATAAAGTATTAACAAAATAGGAACCGGCTAAGATAACCTTCATCTTACTTTATAGTTGGATATGCAAAGGCATGTAAACAATAATGGAGTTGGAGTTGAACAAAGAAAATAAAAAGAGCGCTCTGTTACACTATCCCGCTCATAGTACAACATCAAAACCAAAGTTACCATTAACAGACTTAGCGATGTCAAAGAGTGGAGGGTTGATTTGGACTGGTAGCTGCCTTGAGAAATTAAAAAACAAAAATATACGTAGATTTAAGAGAAAAAAATCCATCAATATGAAAATTTACAATGTTTTAATAGTAATTGATTTCAAAGTACATTGACTATACTACATACTACAAAATTCCACAGGCTCTGGACAATTGACTGCTTTGCCACTTGTCTGATGTGAAATCTGGTCAGGAAAACAAGCAAAAAAAATGTTTTCGTTTTCTGTCTTGTAGGCATGATGCTTCGCTCAGTCAATCTGACTCATTTGTGTTTGTCTTGCAAGTCTGAATCATATTTCTGAGTCAAAATGGCGAGTAGGAGTTGAATGAGCTGGTTTGACTTGGCTTTCTCAAAGAACAGAGCTGAACTGTGGAGCCAACAAAGAAACCAGTAACACTGATCAATGCATTACAAGAACTAATTCTGACAGATTTATGAGCAAAATTGTCCCTCAAAACTCTCAGTGCCTGCCATGCTTGTTAGTCATGTCGCTGGAGCTTTTTCGTTTTCAAATCTGAAAAAACTTCGATCCACTGAACAACCAACCATACCATTGACAGCTACCCTCAGATATGGGTTTTAAGTAACACAGACTTTAGTGTTCAGTAACTACTCAGTTTATTAAATATTTATTCCTGTATACAGTTGTCAGTCAAGAAAGATTGTTTGGTGTTGGTGAACATGGATTTTTAACCAAAACTTATGCATGAAGTTGTTAACCAAGAAAGATTGTTTTGGGGAGATGGAATTAATGGCTTTTTTACTGGTAAAACATGGTGTTTTAGGATGTGGATTTTTAACCAAAACATTAAGTTGAAGAAAACCAAAATATATGAGAAGGAATTCATAATTTTACATGTGAATATAGATCCTTAACCAAAACAACATAATATTCTGCATTAAAAAACCACCTCATTGCCTATTTATTGATGCATATATTTATTGATGCTTGGAGTTTAAGTTTAAAAAATGAGCTTTGCCATCTCAAAATTAAATTTTTAATGGAAGGTGAAATAGTTATTACTTATTCTACAGCAATTACATCAGGATTTAGGAACTCTGATAGCAGTATCAGAGATCCCAAAGCTAAGAGCACTACTGATTATTTTCATGATTCCATAGATCCATATCAGCTGAATGGATAAAAAGTTACAAGGAGATGAATAGAAGCAGAAAGTAAGTACCTCTGGAGGGCAACTGCAGTGGCAAGCCCTGCAATTCCACCACCAACAATTACTATGTCTTCAAATTGTTCATCGTTGCTGCTGCTGCTGCTCATTTTCTCTCGCCGAAGTTCAATCCAGTCGGGTGTTTCGAAGGTGGGTAGTAAGACTCAGGACAGAAGAATTGAATCAGGTTTCAAGCTATTCTGTGGCAGGATACCATGAAGGGATAGAACAGACAGGAAACGGGTTTGCAAAAATTCAGTGTTCTATAACTGGATTTGAAGAGTCCTAAAATTAGGAGGTAATGTCTGGCAGAGTAGAGAGGGAGCGAAATTTATATTATTCAGAGCCGCCTTTGATAGACTCAAAAGTTAATCCTCGATTATTATGCTATTAAAATAAATTAATAGCAGTCTGATTTTTATTTATCGAGTACGATGCATTTAGACAATGTGGTATACAAAAATAAAATGAAAGATACAAAAAGATCTCGAAAATGAATATATTTATATAAATAGCAGATATTATTGATTAAAATAATTATATACGTTTGAAAGAAAGTATTACTATAAAATCATTCATATACATTTTCTTATTAAGAAAGAAAGCATTATTGGACTCTTTTTCTTTACCTGTCATATTTTTCAAGGTGATTATAAATTGAGAGATTGTAGTTTACATTTAAATAAATTATTTTATATTATCAAAATATTGTTATAAAAATATAAAAAATAGTCATTTTTATTTTTATTATTTGAAAGTGTTTTGCAAATAAGATACTTAAAATAAAATAATAAAATAATTTGATTTTTTATGATGATAATATATTGTTTTGGAATTAATGATAATATTTTTCATAAAAATGGTTAGAAATTATTATTATTATTTAACAAAAAAAAGCTACCATATATTGATAAGATAAGTAGGATATATATATACTTTTAAAGATTGACAATATAATGATGTAAGATAAGGTGTATTCATATGATTGGTTTTATTCAATAGAAATCAAAGTTCCACTCTATTATTGGGAAGAGAGTTTTGATTCATTTTAAGATAATGAAAGATAAAATGAAACTTTACTTCACCAAAAAAATTTCTCTGTCATATACAATACCCAGTATAATATTAAAAATTTTTAACTATGAAAATTATTAAAATTTATAATAGTTTAAAAACCAATTACATTTATGGAATTGTATAGGAATAGTTTAAAAACCAATTACATTTATAAATCAATTAGGTTTGATAAAAATTACATAGTTATTTCAAAGACTAGCTTATTGTACTTGATACTCCTTTCACATAATTATATTTATTTGGTTTGGTAGTTATCTATTAAATTTTCTATGATGTTCACTAACACTAAGATATTTAAATAACAATAAAAAATTCAATAAATATACTAATCACTACACAACAATTCTAAACGGATTCTTTATTATTTACCACTAAGACATGAGATATGTACCCACTTATATAAAGGGAGACTAATATTTATTTCATCCCCTGAGATATGTACCCCACTTATATAATGTGAGACTAATTTTATAATAAAAAACAATTATCATGAGTGCCTATCTCTTTACTTCCAACAACCAGCAACTCTCTTCACTTCCAACAACTAGCAACTGGCACATAAATAACATATTTTTGAATGGTCTCCTTGGAGTGCATCAAACAATAAAATAAAAAGGGAGAATACTTTTATACACTAATCATGAGCACCTTGTTCTTCACTTCTATTAATATAAAGGGAGAATAAATTATAATTTAAAACACTAGTCGTGAGTGCCTTGCTCTTCACTTCTAGCAACTAGCATAGAAATAACATATTTTCGAATGACTTCCTTGGAATGCATCAAACAATAATTTGTTAAAATAATCAAATAGATTAGATTGCAAGATCTTATAGTTTTGAATCATTAAGATTGTGGTTTTAGAGTACTCATATTTTGACTCATCAAGATAGTTTTGAATCATTAAGATTATGGTTTTAGAGTACTTATATTTTGATTCCTCAAGATAAAGTGGTAAAGTATTAAATATTAAATATTCTTTTTTTTTCAATATTGATGACTACAACTATAGTGCATAGGATGTATGCAACTATGATGCATAGAATGTCTCCTAACTCTTTCTTCCCTCTACCTTTTACATGTAAGGGGTGATGAAATTAGTCATGGAAAATGAGTTACTTGGTGTAATTTATAAATACAATTTTGTCAAATTATATAACGTGTTTAGAAAATAAAATGTGTAGTATGGCATTTTCCTAAATTGTGAAAGGGTAAAGGATGTTTGTAAGGTTTACAATAAATGTTAGTTCTATACTTGGTATGGGAATACTTTTGATGTGTGGATAGGGATAAATTTTGTGAGATTTTCAATTGCTATGAACTAGATTCATAAGACAATTTCACGTGGAATATTTCAGACAATGAGAGAAGAATAATAGAGAGAATAAATTATGGAAATCACTCTGTATCTTATTCATTGATATGATAACAATATATAATACATCCTCCATGGAGAAAATCGAATTCCTTTGAGGCAATATGGAAAGAGCAAAAAGAAAAGGCTTAGAAAAGGCAGAAAACCCCCTAGGTGGCAAAAGCAATTTCCAAAACTGTCATAGAGGCTCACGAATTGAGTAAGTATGGTATGGCAGCTCATGAGTGAGGTAAATGGAATGTAATGATGGCTTTAGAAGGTTAGATATGATGTGGAGGTCGAATTGGTGAAGTGGAAAAAGATTCCAAGTAAACTAGCTTTATCTTGTCCACTAGAAAGTAGAAAAAACAGGGCAAAGCTAACTAAATCAGGATAGTGTCTTTCTAATTCAGGAATGGAATAAAATCAGAAAGAATCTAAGGAAATCTTATCCAAAATCTATCCAAATCCGTTTTTGTGAATGAGGATAGCATGTGGTCCATTAAAAGACAAAACTGGCGTATTCTACCTAGTCAAAACTCAAGAAAGTAATCATAAATGATTAATTAATTTTATCATAAGTCTAGAATGACATAGTGGGTTTTTAAAATGTTTCAACAACTTTATGGGCATACTTTCGATGTGTGGATATGGATAACTTTGAGAAAGTTTTCTTTGAGAATATCGTATTTTCTAATTGTGAATGCATAGAGGATGTTTGATAGTTCTATAATAAATGTTGGTTATATATTTAGTATGGGCTTACTTGTGATGTGTGGACATGGTTAAGTGTTGAAAAGTCTTATTAATCTCTATTGAAGGCGAGGGTACTATTGCAATCGTTTCGTATTGAAATTCAATTACTTCGCAGTTGACTTTTAATTTTTGCATGATTCTTATAGTTTCACATAGGAAATAAATAATTATTATTTTTTATTATCTTCATACATTTTTCTCATTGGATAGAATATTTGAGGCCTTATTGCCCACTTCTCATTTTTTGAGAAAAAATTTCAATGTTACTTCATTGAAAGACTAAGTTTTTCTAATACATTTGTGTTGAATATTTTTATGTTGGATTAATGCTATGGTTGGCATTAGTTTTTTCTCGATGAATGAATATTCATCATAGCTCTGGCCTATGACAAATAGGAAAAGCATAAACATTTACTGATTGCATTTACCCTTCACTGCCACTACCAGCGCCACCACCTCTTCACATCACCGCTCCATTGCCACAACGTCTTCATGCAACTTAATAAATAGAATTTTACACTGCTCTGATTATGCATATTTGAGATTTTTTTTTAAGGACAACAAAGAGCATGTGAAATGGAGGAATCCGACTTCTAAATAAACTTCCAACGTAAATACGATAGTGGCTCCATAAATAGGTAATTGGTAAAATATATTTGATAAAATAAGATGATAAATATACAATTGTTGGCCCGCTTTTATAGTAGCTTGGGCATTGCCTATTTGAGGGGATGTATCCTCTCATTTAACTATTACTCCTACTTATTATTAATATTAATGTATTATTAATTATTTGTTACATTTCCTTTCCCTTAAGGGAAGCTTTGTCCTCAAAGCTTTATTGAAGACAAGGTTTATGTTTGCTTGTTATTTTTATTTTTTTAACTATCATCTCTTGATCTGTTGTGTTTAGTCTTTGCGACATTTGATGAAACGAGACGATACGAGTTACGAATTCCCTAGAAGAATTGCTACATCGTCTCTGATGTGTTCCATCCCAAATCTAATTTTATCGAAGCTATTTGATCGCTTTGTGGGATGGGTCTTCTTGTTTGTTGTTTTGTATTTTGATTTGATGTTCTTGTTCGTCTGACATCATCTCTCCTCCATGTGTGTTAATTTTGACCCTTTCGTTGGTCAAAATGACCTTTATAATTGGGGTGTTGATAAGGATTTTTTGTTGTTTGTTCTTCTGCTGGATTGACTTATTTTTTATCTGTATTGATGACTGGATTTGTATTTGCTTCTTTTTCCTCAATTTGTTTTTTTGAGCCCAAAGGTTTTGATGTCCTCTTCTGAATGTTCGCCAACTTGTTTTCGAGTAAATCTTTATCTTTCTTAAGATTCCTGATCGTTTCTTCTTGAGATTTTGCATCGTCTTTAAGCTCTAATAGTTTCTTCTGAAGATCTTGATTTTCCTCCTCTATATTTTGATGGTCCTGTGCCCTATCTTTTGCCTTCTTGACTTGAAAGAGCAACTTCTGATTATGATCTCTTAAACGCGATATCTCTTCTTCTTTGTCTCTGATGACTTTGTCTCATTCTTTCTGCACCTTTTGTCTTGATTTTTTATCTTCTTGTGAAATCATCTTCGAAATGTCTTTGAAATATTCAGATGACACATCCTTTGAATCTGATTTCATTGAAACATCCTGCAGTGTGATTTGCTCTTTCTTGCATGAAAACGTTAAAAACTTTTTCTTCATATTTAAAATAAATGATCCCAATGTTTCCATCCAGGGTAAACCTAGAATGATGTCGACTTCGTTTAAATATATAGTCGAAACATTGAATTGGGATGTGAACTTGTACTCATTAATTGTTAGTTGTAAGTTTGTAATTTCATATTGCTTCTCATCGTAGTTATCTCTCTTTTCGATTATACTTGATTTTGGGATTAATAATTGATTTGCCAAACTGTTGCTAATGCGATTTTCCTTTATGGTAGGACAAATAGCAATACTAATATATTTTCCTTGAATAGTTCCCTCAGGTTTTAGTATGCGATTGGCTACTTTTGAGTAGGTCTTAGGGAATCTTTCTTGATTTTCACTATAAGACTCCATTTGTTTTCAAATAATAATAATAATTATTAAGAGTTAATAATTATAATATTGTTAATAAATATAATATAATTATTATTATGACAATAATTATTATTACTGATAATAATAATTATTAATTATTATAATAATTGTTTTTGGAGTTGAAGGATAATAAAAATGGTGTGGATTGAGTGGTTGGGAGGAATGATGGTTACCTTCCCCACCTAGGTTCAAATCTCACTTTTTGTTTGTTGTTGGAGATTAAAACCAAAACCACTTATGAAGAAACCACGTGCGGTTTCACCTTTTTTTTTACTTTACTTTTTTCTTTTCTTTTTCTTAGGACAAGGTCCTATTTTTTAGCAAAACTTTACTTTTTCTTTTTTTTTCTTCCTTTTTTACTTCTTCTCACTTCTTTTTTCTTTATTTATATATTCTCGTTTCTTTTCTCTTATTTTACTTCTATCTTTTTTTTACTTGTCTTTCTTTTCTTCTTTTTATTTTCTTTTACTTTTGCCTTTTTATTTTCTTTCTCTTTTTTTCTTTTTTACTTCTTTGGGCCAAGGGCCTGGTTTTTTTGGACAAGGTCCTAGATTAGTGGCTACAAGCCCTCCTATGATACCAATGTAATATCCATAGTTGGATATTCTCAATAAACTGGGGATAAACCCATAATTTCTGAAATAACACACAAATCCGTAGATGTAAAATGATATATAAATTGATAAGATAAGATGATAAATATACAATTGTTGGCCCGCTTTTATAGTAGCTTGGGCATTGCCTATTTGAGGGGACACATCCTCTCATTTAACTATTACTCCTACTTATTATTAATATTAATGTATTATTAATTATTTGTTACAGCACGATCCCAAATACCTAATATTATGTTTGAAGGAGAACAAAGCGTATTAGCCCAAAATCCCTGTTGTGGAGTCAACCCCTGAACAATCTCAATTGAATCCATATATGTTATGGATAGCTTTGCAATGAGATCTGCTACTAGAACCAAGTAAGCTTTGCGATGAGATCCTCTATATCCTTATTGGAATATCTGTGTTAGAAAATCTTCCCTATAGATAGGTTAGATATCTCTTGGACATAGTAAGGCTCCCTAATCACCTAACCAAGACAGAAGAAAAACAAATAGTTCTTGACATCTCCTAGATCTAGTTCATACACAAGCAAACACAAGCACAAGGAAGATGGAAGAGAGTAGATGTTCTACCTCTATCCTGAAGGTCGTTCTAGTTGCTCCTTCTTGATCCAGCTCTAGCTTGCAGATCCAAACTTATGAGCCCACACACAAAGACAAAAGAAAACGCCTTCCAATGCACCAAGTGTATTAAACAAGATCTAACTACCAATTAGTAGACATATTCATACATCCATCAAAAGAGACATGAAATGAGAGAATAGGCCAGGTTTTATATTAGAAAGAAAGGAATGAACAACATGTACAAAAGCATACCTCACTCTGCAACAACATGTCCTTCAGACTCTCCTTCCAAATCCCTTTGAGCACCACAAAATCATAAGGACCACCTCTCTAATCTTTTTCCCATTGTGTGAGCCAAGGCATGAATTCCTCTTTATAGGATGGAGAGGCTAAACCACTTGAGAGAAATATTTGGATCACGGGAGGATAAGGTGGATGAAGGGATATTAGGTTAACTTGAATGGAAATTGAGGAGATATTCAAAGGATAGGACGATCCACCTAAATCAAGCTTGGATCTTGACCCAAAAATCAAGGCAAGATGGCCAAACAAAGATTGTCACTCCCCTAAGGCTGAGTACGGAGCGAAAAATATGGAATTTTCGCTCCCTGGAAGGCATGCAAGGAGCGACATAGTTGTAATTTCCACTCGTTGGGAAACTAAGAGGGAGCGACACTCTCCAGCAAGGTTCAAATTGAGGTTTGGTAAGGTAGTTTTTCAACCTCCAAATGTCAAGGGACCCTCCCAAACATTACTAGGGACTAGGTAAACCACAAGATGGTGGATATTAACACACCTGAGGAACATCACAACCTATGCTTCTCATGGTGATGAAGCATATCAAGTCAAAGGTGAAAATTTGAGGTACAACAATATATTGCTTTCTTATTGGATAAATATATGTTCATATGCTCCCTACTCTTGTTGTGAGTGCAAATACCTTATAGATCCCTGAAACCATTTTCACTTTTAAGTTTTTCCTCAAAATTTAAGGAGTTGAAATTATTATACCATAGACTTGCCTCTGAACATATATACTTGATGCGTATATTCAAGTATATCTCTGTTGGGCGTGGCCCAAGTTAAGTCAGTTTTGGAGCTACGAAGTTATAGCACATCACAACATCGACAAAGTAAAAGTTACAGCGCTGCGAAGATCCAACGTCGTGAAGTGCCAGCGCCGCGAAGATCGAGCATGGCAGAATTTTGGAAGGAAAATGGTATGGGTTCCGGTAAGATCAATCGGCGATCTATTTTGGGGAAGATACTCCGAGATTCCCGGCAGGTGGGTAAGGAGTGGCAAAGAAGGAAAGCGACCGGTCGCACGAGCAAAGGCAGCACTAAGGGAACTGGATACATGAAACCGTTAGAGAAGGAACAACGGGATGAAAGTGACCCGTCTACATGCGCTCAACAGAGGGGTTGAAAGCGACGTGACCAGGCACAATCAGAAGATGCCAGAAGCCAGAGACAACACAGAAGTATGGCCACGAGGATGAGTCACTATCGTATCCTAACAGACTTGGTTAGCGGGGTAACTGCACCATTTTGGGTACCTTAGGGTTTTGCTTTTAGCCCACCATGAATGTAAAGACATGACCTAAGGGAACGATCTATATAAAAAGGTCATTTTTGTAAGGGAAGGGGTTGTTGTTTTTGGTTAATGCTTTTTGTTGATCTCTGTTGAGAGACTATTGTAAAGAGGCTCTGCAGCTGCGTGCGCAGAGGCCCATTGAAGATAGAAGAGAGTCTGCAGCTAACTACGCAGACCGGAACTATTGAACCGTTCCCATTTATAATAAACAACAGTTCCTGTGGACGTAGCTCCCATCCTGGGGGTGAACCACGTTAAATCCTGTGTTGTGTGATGAAGTTTAGGTGAATGTGATTGTTTCTTATGATGTTGTATTTTTCTTATGCACAATTATTCTTCCATGGTTGCGTTAATTTCTATAGGTATGGAATGTGAATGATAATATTGAAGTCTAGGTAATATTGCTCTAAGTCAGATATATAAGTGGTAAATACTTGTGAATGTATGCATCTTTCATTTCAGAAGACATCTGCTGTAGAATAATATAAGTAATGTGTATGGATAAAGGCCTAATGTACATAGTTCACATATCTGACGAATGCTGAAAGTGTCTAAGTTTCCATTCGCGCAGTCCTAGGTAGCGCAACTACCTTTCATACTTGGTATCCCCGTAGCGTGAGTCCTGTAGCGCGTTGCTCGCTAATCAGAAGAGTCGCAAGAGGAGAATCTCCACGTCGCAAGCCAGTCCGAACTATGCATCACCCGGTTGTGGAAACTTGATTCCGAAACCTCCCCATAACTTCACCTCGGGTGAGACCTTAGTATGCTCACAGACTGTTGCTGAAAGGGATGGTGAAAAGGGGTTTGTTGGTTCACTGAACCGCGCCGAACCTAGGTCTATCTTGAAAAGTTAAAGAACAGTATAAAGAGCCAACAAATGGTTTTGTTGTTGCGCTTGAACTGGTGACGTGTTCAGAATATTGGCACCCTGAGAGGACAAAAATACAGGATTGGGTGGACAATACAGAGAAGGCGTTTACAAGAAAGGAGAACAAACATCCGCGCTTTTCTGACGAAGAATGGTTGCAAAGATACCTATATTCTGATATTTACGAAATTTTCTTCGCAGCATTCAACAATGATCTATGCCAAGAGGAGTAAGGACTCTTGAAGGACTATTTGATTTACAGAACAAATTCAGGAGGCCATCCAATGTCAAAACTAATAGCTCCTCGATGCAGCATGAGTTGGTAAATTTGGGAACAAAAGCTGAATGCAAATTTGTTAATCTGGGTAAATGTTGTTCGCCAGGAGAGAGGTAAGTTCATCCAACTTTTCCAGCATGGACTTATGAAGATCTGAAGACATATGACACGCATATCATACAGCATGTCATACCCATGAAGCCAGGCGTGAAACCATTTCAGCAACAAATGAGAAGGATGCACCCAACACTCGAACCACTGATATAGAAAGAGTTAACAAAATTGTTGGACGCTAAGATCATATTTAAAGTCCGACACTCCGAGTGGATAACTAATTTCGTTCCCATGCAGAAGAAGTCAGGAGAAATAAGATTGTGTGTAGACTTCCAGAATTTGAATAGAGCATCCGATGAAGACAACTATCCTGTGCCACCAATGGAGCAGATTTTACAAATGGTATCAGGTTTAGAACTATTCTCCCTATTAGATGGATTTTCTGGATACAATTAGCTATTAGTAGCGGAAGAAGACCGACTCAAGACTACCTTCCATACGAAATAGGGAACGTTTTCGTATCGAAGAATGCCATTTGGCCTAATAAACGTTGGAGCTACATTTCAAAGGGCCATGGACATCGCGTTCCAAGGTTTGGTTGGCCACTGCGTGGTCGTTTATTTAGATGATGTGATAGTTTTTTCCAAGAAAAGGGAAGACCATGTTTTCCACCTAAAACAGATTTTTGATCACTGTAGAAAATATAGTATATCTTTAAATACTAAGAAGAGTGTCTTTGTTTCTCTTGAAGGTAAACTTCTAGGTCATATCATATCAAGGAAGGGAATCTCAATAGATCAAGAGAGAGTGCAAGCTATAAATCAGATTCCCATGCCCCATAACAAAAAAGCTACGCAATCATTTATGGGCACCATAAATTTTGTTTGAAGGTTTGTGCCTGATTTCGCTCAGATTGTTAAACCTTTGCAACAAATGGTGAATCAAAGTGTGAAGTTTAAATGGACGGACATAGAGAAGATTACGTTTAAGGACATTAAAGCCTCCATAGCCAACGCACCTTCTTTAAGAAGTCCATATTTTGAAAAGGATTTCATAATGTACACTTTCGCTTCAGATAACTCTCTGCTCACTCAGAAAGGAGAATCAGGAGACAAATATCCAATATCTTTCATGACCACTGGCTTACAGGGTGCTGAATTGAATTAACCAGTTGTAGATAAGCAAGCATATGCAGTATTTAAAGCGGTAAAAACGTTCAGACCATATATCCTAAAAAACAGAACAAAGGTCATAGTACCTCACCCCGTTGTCAGATCATTGTTTGTCCAAAAGGAACTAGGTGAAAGAAGAGGAAATTGGGTAACTGCACTCCAAGAATATGATCTGGAATTTAAGCCAGCTACCATCATTAAAGGTCAAAGCTTGTGTAGGTTACTCACTAAAAATCCAGTCAGTGAAGAGCAGGAGTGGGAAAACGAAGTTGAATTGAATCTAACTGAGGTATGCCCTATTTTCACTGCTCCTAAGTCTTGGTATAGGGATCTAGTGCACTATTTGCAACAAGGATATCTACCAGAACACTGGATTCCTAAGTAGAGAAGGGCACTCCGTTTGAAATCAACATCCTATCAAATAATCGATGGAGTGCTTTTCAGAAAAAACTATGATGGAATATTTCTTAGGTGTCTTGAGAAGGGAGATGCAGAGAAGGTAGTCAAAGAATTACATGATGGCCCTTCAGGGGGGCATTATTCCGGAGATACTACTGCCCACAAAATACTGAGGGCAGGATACTATTGTCCTACTCTTTTTAAATATTCCCATGCTCATTCCAGGAAATGTGATGTATGTCAAAGAAGCGCTGGCAGATTGCCAAAAGCAGTAGGACCATTGCAGCCGGTTATTATCTCTGAACCATTCGAGCAATGGGGCATAGATGTTATTGGAGAGATAAATCCGAACTCTTCGTTGCAACATCGATATATCCTCAATGCTACGGATTATTTCACTTGGTGGACAGAATCTATTCCGTTGCGTAAAGTGAACGAAGACGCAGTTATCAAGTTCCTGCAAGAGAATATCATAACCAGGTTTGGGGTTCCATTTTTTTTAGTTTTTGATAATGCAACTTATTTTTCATCCGTAAAATTAAATGCATTTGTTTATGAAAGAGGAATTAAATTGCATTATTAAGTAAATTATTATCCCAAGGAGATGGACTAGCTGAATCCACAAATAAAAATCTCATTTGAATCCTTAAGAAAACTGTCATTAAGAATCAGATAAGGTGGCACTCCCTTCCAAATGCTTTATGGGAAAATAGGGTTACCCCAAAGAATGCCTTAGTTTCCCCTTACACATTGGTATATGGGAAAGAAGCCATCCTCCCGCCTAATATACTACTCCCATCCTTACAACTAGCCCAAGCCTCGTGAGGTTCCAGCAGCGAAATCCTACAGTCATGAATTGACACCCTACTGAAGCTCGAAGAATCTCGACAGAAATCCAAAGATAGGTTCCACCAACACCAAGATATTGTTAAGAGGTGGTTTGATAAACATAAATTTGGCAAAAGGTGTTTTGAAGTAGGTGACTTGGTTCTAAAGTGGGATCACCCGCATGATGATAAGGGAAAGCACACAAAATTTCAACAATAATGGCTTGGCCCTTACCAAATTTACGATAAGCTTGGTCCGTCGACGTACAAACTGAAAGATCTACAAGGAGAGGAAGAAAATCTCTTTGCCAACGACCTCGCTCTGAAGTAGTATTTCACTTAGGTTTAGGATCACTTTTGTACATAAATAAACTTTGTTTTTGAGTTATTACCAGTTTGTTGTTTGTTGTTTTTTGTTTTGAGTAGTCTGTTTTGTTTCGATTACTCTCATTCGATTCATTTATTTGTTTTTATTTATGGAAAGATAGGGCTCTGAGTGATCTCAAAGGCATTTAAAGGGAAAAATCTACTTATAGAAGAAAGTTTCTCTATGTGACTTTGCTTTTTGCTGACTGGTTTTTAGAAAGGGAAGATAATTTTTGTTTTCACACTTTAGTCATGATAATCCCTGTTAAATAACTGAGACTTGTGATTTCTATATTACTATCTTGGGGCTCCATTCACTCTCACATTAACAACTATCTCAGGTAGTTCACTATGATGGACCCACGGAGAGGAAGCAGATCTCACAGATGTATGGTATTTAAAATGATCCCATGCTGCAAATCAAAAGCCAAAAGAGATTATGTCAAAGATTCTATTTTTCCATAAAATCTCACCTCTATTAAAGCATGGTTGAGAAAGCAAAGACATCCAATCAAGAAAGCTGCTCAAATGGTCAGCTCAGCAAGGTTCTTTTCTGTCTGTGAGCATGGCAATCAAATAAATTTCTTGCTCACACAAAAGGACATTATGGATGGAACAACCTAAGTCGAATGTTGAAGATTGAAGAAAGCTAACATGGAAGACTTAGACGACAAATTCGTCAATAAAGAAAGCATTTAAAGAAATGCTAACAGCATGAGAATGAGGAACAAACGAATATGTCTGTGGGATTTCGTTACGATCTCGTGGAGTCCCATTTAGATGGCATCCGAAAGATGGATTTAAAATGAACTCCGTATCTTGGCCTCGGAAGAGTGGTTAAGAAGTCTGATTCAAAGTTACCCTTCTTCCCCAAGGACCAATGTGATAAACGTGGTTTTTTTTCCCTGTATAGAATCTGCTTTGAAAAGCACTATGTTGTTCATGGGATCACTAACATGTAAGTTTTCTTACCTTAATAAGATATTGTTCAGAGATCTGTGTTCACCAGCGAATCGCCAATTGTTGTTGCTACAACTTGATCCCCATTTTTTTTTTGTAAATAATGGGGCCCCTCCTTTTCTCTTAAGAGAGTCTTTAAAATTTTAAGTCTTTCTAGAAAAAGTTGCCTTCAAACTTAGTTTTTTCCAAAGAGTCAAGCAGGGAAACTTTTTCTCACTAAGTAACACTCAACCTTTTCCAGCCAAAACGGTCGGCATAACTCAACAAGTTAAGCCGAAACAGTCGACTCCTTTTTGTAAAGTTTTGAAGTGTTCTTTTGTTTCGGCGTGACTCACCAAGTTGAGCTGAAACGACCGACAGAACTCGATTATATTCACCAAAACGGTCGCACACTTTCACTTAGTCTTTTGAGTTTCGTCGGAACTTGACAGGTCCAACTGAAACAATCGGTGTTACTCTCTCAGTCGAGCCGAAGCAGTCAAGGTTATCGGTTAAGCTTGGTCATTTTTGTTTTTTTCAGAGAAACTTGACGAGCCTGGCCGACGCGTTTATAGAAACTTAGAAAGATATGCCGAAACGGTCGGAGGTTTCTTTTGACTTTGGAGGCCTTTCCTTTCAACGGAACTCGCCCAACTTTGTCGAAACAATCAAACTTGGTTAAACCCGCCGAAATGGTCGGAGAAGCTTTTGTTTTGGCGTAAGGTTTTTAGGCCAGCAGAGAAAGTTTCTCGCCGCAACCATTTCCAGAGGACTAGTTTTTTTGCGCCGAAGTGATCGCCAACGGTGGATAAGGTACGCCGTTTTTTTTTTTAGAAGAAAGAACCGTCGGCTGAACTCGAAAATCCCAGCCGAAACGTTCGCTGACAAAGAAGGAATTCTGGAGAAAGATCGCTAAGAAGTCGGCATCAATGTGGTAAGGTTTCATCCGCTGTTTTGTGTCGCAGAAACTTGACAAGTCCCGTCGATGCACGTCGTAGCAACTTGACGGGTTCCGCCAAAACAGTGGGCAACGAACTTTTAGTGGTGGCAAAGTTGAGTGATTTTTGGTGCCAAAATGATGTTGGGTCCCTCCCCACTAATTGCGTTTTAAAGTTTCACCAACCCTGTTTGTGCGGCGTTAATTTCCCTTTGATTATAAAAGTTATATATAGGGGTTTAGGTTTTTCTTGTTTATTTTAACATTGCAAAAGGGAGAACACCATTCGAGTTTCTTTCGTATCCATCACTCGCAGAGTACCGAGTGTCCCAACTCCGTTGGAGCTTTACAACCAGTTAACATTTGACAGGTAGGCTACCCTTCTCGTTTTCTTTCATTCCTGATTGGTAGTTAGGAAAAGGGGGTTTATAATTGTTTTCCTTCCTTACCTCCGGTTGACCCACGCTATCCTGACCCACAAGTAGGTAAACTAGTTGGGGTTATATTTTTTGTCAGTAGAAGGGGTTTAAACTTTACCCATACCCCGACCATCGCCTTGCCTCGTTTTCAAACTTTTGTCAAGCCTTTTGGCAACCCTACCGAGCTTTTTCCTATTTAAGAAATCATAGAGTTGTTGAGCATTGTGTATTACACATGCTTCCAGTTGCGTGAGTTGAACCTCCACAACTTTGAGACCAAAATGGACCCACAATGGCCGTTCTATCACTGCACGGACTCAAACCCCGCTCCCACTCCGAGACCTTAGCTAGTCAGCCTGTTCCCTTAAGTGGTTTTCCGCACCTGTGTTTCATTCCCTTCTGGACCTAATCGGCACTGTTTTTATTTTTTAAACTAACATTCCAAAGTTACACTCAACAGCTAGTTGTTAAATTGGTAGGCATAGTAGTTTGAATTATGTTACATATGTCTGGTTGGCTCACATGCGCGTTAATGAAAAAAAACACAAAACTTAACAAGCATATTAATAGTGTTATGTTCAACCCTACACACCTCTCAATATGAATTAAAATGCTTGATGAAATAATGTTGGATTTCTGCTTATACATGGCTTTGTTTTATCAGAATTTAAACAATGACTAAGAAAGGAGTCAAGAAGAAATCCAAGGTAGCTGAGCCAAAGTCAGATGTCGAGATCGTTCTGGAAACCAAGGTAGAAACTGTGTACGAGGATACCAAACCAGTGACAGGGATTACCCCTGAATTCAAGTGGGGGAACTGTATCAAATGATCCGGGACCAGAATGTCCTTGGTGCAATTCTGGAGGAAATGGTCCTAAATCAAAACATCAGGAAATCTGGCATAGCAAAAGCAGCCACACGCCCAGAGCTTTTTCCTTGCTCAGAGGTCATTGGGTGGATTCTGTCGCAAGCTGACTCCACGTCAAGGATTTTGTCTGACAACAAAGGAGAGGCATTCGCCTCATTCCATCCAGCCCACATATCAACAGCTTACAAGTTACCACACGCTCAAACCTTACTGACCATAGCTTGGCTTGAAAGTCTTAACATGGACACCCTCGAGTTTGCCAAGAAATTGTTAATACCAGGAAAGCAGCTGAGGCAAAGAGCAAGCAGAGAGTATGAAAGCCAAAGCCTAAGGCCTCCTTTCAGGATCATAGCCCTAATGCTAAGCAGGATTTTCGGCAAAGTAGATGGGACCATCTATAAGTTGAATTGGATACCTCTGATTCACCATGTATCCTTCAATGGTACAATCTTTAACTGGGCAGACATCATCTCAGACAGGTCATCAGCAATAGCAGTTGCAAAAGGAGGACTAACCCAGAAACGAGCAGAATTCTACATGTCCTCGTACCTTTTAGATTGCACTTTATCAAGGCATCCTTTCCCCAAGTTGGGCTGCATCTAGAACAAGGATGATTCCCCAATCTATGTTGCTTACAAGATTTTTTGGGCCCATAAATACAAAAGTTCTTACAAGACCATATCTGAAGAACTTATCATGCCTCTGTACGAGCTTATCTTCAACAAAGAGTCAAATTGCTTGTCGGAGAATTCCAAGGCAGTCGTAGAACAATATGGGGATTACTATTTTTCGTAGGAGGGCACGTATCTCAGGATGTATGGAGGTTCCAAACCACCATCTCTCTTGCCAAGATATTGCAACGGATTATGTAGTTCACAAAGAAGCAGTGAGGCAAGTCTTTATAGATGGGATTGGTGACTTCTTGCATGATCAGAAAAAGGCCTCATTCCCACTATTGCCTCTCTGCAACGGGTCATATAAATTCTCCAAGGTTAAAACTGCTAATGCTTTTGTTCAAGAATTGGAAGCTTTCCATTTTGGAGAGAAGAGTTTTCACCGAAATGACGACTACGGAAAAGTTGTAGAGCATTGTGTAGCAATCAAAGTACATTTTGAATATGCAAATTACTTTGACAAAGATGAAGCATTTTTCAGGAGCGCTAGCAATATGACTGAGCTCAACAAATGCTTTCGTCCCAAAAGCGGATCTAGTTCCAGCACTGCTACCCAAGTTGTTAAGCAGGAGGAATTACAGAGGAAAAAGGACAAAGCCGAAGCTCTCGCAAAGGAGGAACAAAGTCTAAAAGAAGAGACTGAAAAGGCCCAGAGAGAAGAGGCTGACAGGTTTCAGAGAGAAGCAGCTGAAAGAGTTCAGAAGGAACAGGCCGACAGGGAGAGGAAAGAGGAAAGAGTTCAGAAGGAAGCTGTAGCAAGGAGCTTTGTAGAACCTTGGATGGCGTCATGCAAACATGATAAAAGGTGTTTAGGGACTAGATATGTAGCAAGGAGATATACACAATAGCAAGAGTATTTACCCAAGCTTCAATTTGGTATCAAGTGGGAGATTGTTGTATATAAGACCTAATAGAATAATAAAATATATTGATAATGATAATGACTTGGTTAATAAGCCAAAGATGTCTATATGCCATGGTATTCTAGACAACCCATGGTATTATCCCATGGTATTGTACTCTATTTTCTTCTATAAGAGCCAATATATGTACCTTGCTCACACAGTTGAAGCTTGATGTATGTATTTTGCTATGAAAAAAAAGGTGCTCATTCTAGTTATTTATTTTATGTCATCTTTATTTATTTATGGATTTATTTAGCTATAATTCTCTTCAAATTTATTGTTGATTGTTGTTTATTTGCTGACTTTTTCTTCAAATTTGTTGTTAATTGTTGTTTATTTATTTTTCTCTAGTATTGTCAGATTTCAAAGCAAAAATGCACAATACAAGAAAACACGAAAAGGAAAAATAGTAGTGTATTTAAAGTACATAATAACATGAATTTAAAGTACAAAATTTGTTTTAAATTTGGTTGCTCAAAATAAGGATAAATCTTTAACCCTTCAAAAATTCTACTTATCTTCTAATGCATAAGCATTTTAATTGATAAGCCTCCAAGGGTGTAGACCAAGTAGCCATAGTGTACCTTACAGGTTGATGATTCCCCTAGCAAAAAAATATTCTAATTATATAATTACTTTTTACTCTATAAGATGCCCATGATATATTCTAACAGTGCCCATGATATATTCTAACAGTGGGCTCTTTCATTTTACGATTGTTTACAAGCTTATTTATAAATAAGAATGCAGCTATTTATGATTTTGAATATAAACAACAATTTAGAGTTCACGATGAATAAGATATCCAAAACATGGATTCTTTAAACCTTCTCTAATTTCCCTCAAATAATTTCCTTTTGATTAGGATTTTAAAATTTGATCCAAATACAATATGTAAGAACCTTCTCCCATTGAAGTATACCTGAATTGTAAGATATGAGGTCTATATCTTGTAATTTTCTTTCAGTCATCAATACTACAATTAATTATATATTTTGCATTCTTTGTCATCTTATTAGATGTTGGATCAAATTGGAAAAGACCTAAAGTTAAAGATTCATCAATAAGCAATGCTGCCCCAATACCTAACCAAAGGGCTACTACAGTACCGATCAAGGATATTGTTGTAGCTACTGGACGACGAAATGGATTCTGAAATTGATTCACATTCTCTAGAAAAGGTACCGTCAATGATCCCGCAGGTACTGAGGCCATTAAAAGGACACTTAATCATTTGTTAGGTACTGTACGAAGTATTTGGAATACAGGGAAAAGATACCATTCGGGCAATATCTCCAAAGGAGTTGCAAATGGATTTGATCTGATAAAATTGACGATCTATGATCGAGCAGATTGGGAAAAAGACCAATTATTCCTAATCCTCTAAGATCCAAATTTTTATCCCTAAAGCTCCATAGATGGTTTGAACCAGATAATAACAATAATCAATCCTAACCCGAATTGTTTGTAGGGGAACCCTACTTCCCTTGTCCCATTTTTCTAGATTTTTATAAGCTAACATTTAAAACAAATGACCAATGCTCATAACCTCGATGGAATCTAACTACTTGGGTATGTTGGACGCTGTTATGTTTGCAAGGAGCAACAACCCTGTCATCTCAGTTGTGCAGAAAATCTTTGCTCCTTGTTCTTTACTAATATATAAATAGGTGATTATATTATAATATCGAGATTAGATACTACTTGAAACGAAAAAAACTTATCATAAATAAAAAAATTGAATCTGATTTTGCATTAATGTTGTAGTAGACGTCAACTTCAATACATAAGTATCGATCGATTTTATTAATCTGAAATAGCCGTGTTTACTGGTGAAACATGAGTATGGAAGGAAGTAGGGGGAGAGGAGCCAGTAGTTGCACAGGGAACCACCAGAAGTGGAGGAGATAGAAATGGTGTTGGCTAACCTCAATCTTGGAAATACTAGCTACCATAAGTGGTTCATAAAAGTACTTTATGTACAAATCATTGTCAATATTTTTCATGCTTATAAAATTATTTATCAAAAAAATTTCTCCTACATTTTGAAATAAATGAATATTTGAAATTTAAAATTTCATTTCAATTACTACCAATTTTAACTCACATCAATGTTCACCCATTGCTCCCAATAAAAAATACACTAAAACACATTAGGACTAGACAACTTGGAACTGTGTGGCCAACATGGCATCAATTTGGATTTGTCACACCTCAAAACTAATGTGATTAGATAGAGAATACACTAAAGTATATGTGATAAAAATTTGGAGGAAAAAAGAGCTCTAGAACATGGAAAATTAAGTTAGGCAAAAAGGGATAAAAAAGATGCACCACTACAGGCTATTAGAAGCGATTACAAGAACAAAGTGTTCCACAGTCAAAGTCTGCCTGATTTAAAAGATTTTCGGTCAGCTTCCTAGACAAAATCTTATCTCGTAAGAATCTTGTCATAAAGCCACCAGATCCTAGTTGCATTATTCCTGTTATATATGCTCCAGTTATGAGCCCAGATGCTCTCCATCTCCTCTTCTCCACATATTTTTTCAATGCTTCTTCAATCCCTTTTTCTTCTTCTAGACCATTCATGACTGACATTGCTTCTCCTAAGCACCTTCCAAGCACCACTGCATCCTCGAGTGTAGAAGATCCACCTTGTCCTAAATCTGGAGTCATAGGATGCATTGCATCCCCTGCAACACACACATTTCCCTTACATAGTTTTCCTAATAACACTGCCCATGGCCACCTCAAGCTGAGTGGCGTTAATGTTAAAGTGTCTATCTGAGTTTTCTTTACTACGTCTAGAATCTGCTCTGGATAATCACCAAGTCCTTCCAATGCTTTTTCCAATATACACTTTGGATCACGTCCAATTTCTGAATCTGTAACACATTCTATTAGTTATGCCTTCTACTCTTGTCATTTGCTTTAAAATAGTTCACAAGGCTTGTGACTACTATTTGAGGATGACAATGTCAAGCAATGATTTCAAACGCAACGCAATTGTTCAAAATTATCTGAAAGGAATATAATAGAAGTTCTCAATAATTTTAAAGAATTTAGTTTAAGATGATGATATCCTGCGCCTCTTCTTCATGATTCACAGAGCAATTCGAACAAAGGGTGTTATAATATTATACCAGAAGGAAGCGAATTCTGAGTTGTGAACCAGTAAATATCCTTCTCGTTGCACGGAACAAAACCTGCCCTCAAATGTTCTCCCCAAAAGTGCTGCACCATTGGCTCAAACTTATGTCCTTCAGGGTATGTTGCCAATCCCCTAATGGCAGATCTCCCAGAAAGACTAGGGGCTTGAAGCCCCAACCAATTGGCAACTACAGAATTTCCTCCATCACACCCCATTAATATCTGTGAGTAGAAAAACATTCCAAATGGTTGAAACCAACATGAAAAAACACTAGATAGATTTAATAATCAATCTCGAATGAACAGACCCCTGTGGTTTTGCCACAAATACAAAAAGACATGTACTGCTTGTGTGTGAGGAGCCCACTACAGAGATTCCTGTCTGATAGAAACCAGTGCATATGGATCATTAATATTACGTTTGTTTAGCAAAGGGTGACTCATTTCATTACTAAATTTACACCCTAGTTTCATTACTTTAAATGGGGGTTAGAAGTTTGGATTTCAGATTCTACCTTAGCCTTGATAAGTGCTCCATCTCCAAGCTTTACTGTAGTTAAAGAAGAATTTGTAGACTGTTGAATGGAAACAACTTTGGCGTTGAATTTGATTGTTCCTGGAGACAATTCGTTTGCAAGGGTTTCAAGAAGCACACTCCTTTGCACGCACCGAAGTTCATGATTTCCGCTGATAGTCAGGAAAAGTAATTAGTATTACAAAGCATGTGAAATAAAGAAGAAGAAATGAGAAATTGTATCAATGTCCACAAGTGCCCAAAATAGATAATAGGACAAATGTCCACAAACGACCAAAATAGATAATAGGACTAGAAAATACATCATGGCATAGTGGCACTGATGGAGTGCCAAAGGCATCTTCTGGGTGCAAAAATGAGTAGGAGTAAAAACAAAGAATACAAACAGGTGAACCCTACACAAAGGGACAACAGAAGAAACATTAATCTGAACCAAAGAAGCAGGAGCATTAATCTAAAGAACCAACAAGACTAAAAAGGGAGGGATCTGAGATGAGAAGAAGTGAATAAAAAGATGGACAAACTAGGAAAAACATCCAATGTAAGTGAGAATTTTTTCTTAAGTAGAAGCTTGAGATACCACTAGAGGCAAAATAAAAAGACTACCTGATATCAATCTGAAAACCAAGAATTTTTCTCTTCTATTTTAGCATGTTGTTTTTTGATACCAAGTTTTACAGATCAAACTGAGATTACAAAGGGCATTAAGAATGTTGTGCCCATTAACAAGGGGTTTCTTATGATCTTTAATTTCTGTTGGTTAGATTCAAGGTTCAGACAAGCATATGACACTTATTAGGTATCTATATTCTAGTATACATGGAGGGCAGAAAAAGTAAGATGGTGTGTGTTTACAATTGATATATCGACGTTTGCTAGGTCTTGCATTCCTTCTGAGAAATTTATCAAGCAGGAGCTCGGCTGGCATACTTACCATTTACCAGAGCCAATGTATGAGACCTGTTTGGTAAATCCCGAATGGAAGGAACTCACCTGTGCCCTGCAAATTGGCATAGACGAAGCTAAATTATTATCCAAATGATAGTTGGAGGTAAAGTACAGAGAACCAATTAAGTGAAAGTTATTATGGCCATACCCCTGTAACTGCGGATGCTTCAGACGAAGGGACTGTGCGACACCGAGAGCATCGAGTGCCCTCCAAGCATTGGTCATCAGAGTCAATGCAGCCCCTGTGGGTCTCAATGATTCTGCTCGCTCTAACACCAAGTTATTCAAACCAACTCTGCACAAGGTAATTACAAATGTGACAAATCAACAAATGTTTAGAATCTAGATGATGAGTGGTAATGTGGTAATGAAGATCCAATGAGTGGAAGTCAATATGAGCAAAATAAGAACTAACTCAAAAATTTTTAAATGCAAAAGTGGGCAATGGACTACATGAACAGTCCTGCGTTTGAAATAAAGTATTAACAAAATAGGAACCGGCTAAAATAACCTTCACCTTACTAAATAGTTGGATATGCAAAGGCGTGTAAACAATAATGGAGTTGGAGTTGAACAAAGAAAATAAAAAGGGCACTCTGTTACACTATCCCGGTCATAGTACAACATCAAAGCCAAAGTTACCATTAACAGACTTCGCGATGTCAAAGAGTGGAGGGTTGATTTGGACTGGTAGCTGCCTTGAGAAATTAAGAAAACAAAAATATACATAGATTTAAGAGAAAAAATCCATCAATATGAAAACTTACAATGTTTTAATAGTAGTTGATTTCAAAGTACATTGACTATAATACATACTACAAAATTCCACAGGCTCTAGACAATTGACTGCTTTGCCACTTGTCTGATGTGAAATCTGGTCAGGAAAACAAGCAAAATAAATGTTTTTGTTTTCTGTTTTGTAGGCATGATGCTTCGCTCAGTCAATCTGACTCATTTGTGTTTGTCTTGCAAGTCTGAATCATATTTCTGAGTCAAAATGGCGAGTAGGAGTTGGATGAGCTGGTTTGAATTGGCTTTCTGAAAGAACAGAGCTGAACTGTGGAGCCAACAAAGAAACCAGTAACACTGATCAATAAATTAACCAGTAACACTGATCAATGCATTACAAGAACTAATTCTGACAGATTTATGAGCAAAATTGTCCCTCAAAACTCCCAGTGCCTGCCATGCTTGTTAGTCATGTCGCTGGAACCTTTTCGTTTTCAAATATGAAAAAACTTCGATCCACTGAACAACCAACCATACCATTGACAGCTACAATCGGATATAGGTCTTAAGTAACACAGACTGTAGTGTTCAGTAAGTACTCAGTTTATTAAATATTTATTCCCGTATACAGTTGTCAGTCAAGAAAGATTGTTTGGTGTTGGTGAACATGGATTTTTAACCAAAACTTATGCATGGAGTTGTTAACCAAGAAAGATTGTTTTGGGGAGATGGAATTAGTGGCTTTTTTACTGGTAAAACATGGTTTTTTAGGATGTGGATTTTTAACCAAAACATTAAATTGAAGAAAACCAAAATATATGAGAAGGAATTCATAATTTTACATCTGAATATAGATCCTTAACCAAAACAACATAATAATCTGCATTAAAAAACCACCTCGTTGCCTATTTATTCATGCATATGAAGACAGCTTTGCCTATTTAAGTTTTAAAAATGAGCTTTGCCATCTCAAAAATTTAATTTTTAATGGAAGGTGAAATAGTTTTTACTTATAGGGATTTAGGAACTCTGATAGCAATATCAGTGATCCCAAAGCTAAGAGCACTACTGATTATTTTCATGATTTCATAGATCCATATCAGCTGAATGGATAAAAAGTTACAAGAAGATGAATACAAGCAGAAAGTAAGTACCTCTGGAGGGCAACTGCAGTGGCAAGCCCTGCAATTCCACCACCAACAATTACTATGTCTTAAAATTGTTCATCGTTGCTGCTGCTGCTGCTCATCTTCTCTCCCCCAACTTCAATCCAGTTGGGTGTTTCAAAGGTGGGTAGTAAGACTCAGGACAGAAGAATTGAAAGAGGTTTCAAGCTATTCTGTGGCAGGATACCATGAAGGGATAGAACAGACAGGAAATGGGTTTGCAAAAATTCAGTGTTCGATAACTGGATTTGAAGAGTAGAGAGGGAGGGAAATTTATATTATTCAGAACC
Organism: Larix kaempferi; assembly: GCA_027924585.1. Classification (NCBI taxonomy): domain Eukaryota; kingdom Viridiplantae; phylum Streptophyta; class Pinopsida; order Pinales; family Pinaceae; genus Larix; species Larix kaempferi. Next base: position 7,918,365 of record BSBM01000278.1, read on the forward strand.
ACCTTTGATAGACTTAAAAGTCAATCCTCGATGATTATGCTATTAAAATAAATTTATAGCAGTGTGATTTTTATTTATCGAGTACGATGCATTTACACAATGTGGTATACTCTAAAATGAAAGATACAAAAAGACCTTGAAAATGAATATATTCATATAAATTGCAGATATTATGTATTAAAATAATAATTATATACATTTGAAAGAAAGTATTATTATAAAATCTTTCATGTACATTTTTCTTATTAAGAAAGAAAGCATCCTTGGACTCTTTTTCTTTACGTGTCATATTTTTCAAGGTGATTATAAATTTTGAGATTGTAGTTTACATTTAAATCAATTATTTTATATTATCAAGATTATGTAAAAATAGTAATTTTTATTTTATCAAGATTATGTAAAAATAGTAATTTTTATTTTTATTATTTGGAAGTGTTTTATTTTCTTATTAAGAAAGAAAGCATAAAGCATTGTTGGACTTTTTTCTTTAGGTGTCATATTTTTCAAGGTGATTATTAACTTAAAGATTGTAGTTTATATTTAAATCAATTATTTTATATTATCAAGATCATGTAAATATAGTAATTTTTATTTTTATTATTTGGAAGTGTTTTATTTTTATGCTGATGGGTATTTTGAAAAGCATTGTAGCTTTTTCGTCGTCCCTTTGGCCAATGATCTGCTCCCATGTGTCCTCCTACCTCTTTGCCCCGTGTCCTCTTCATGCACCTAGAATGTCCGCTATGTTTCCCGTGACCCCACGGTTTATGCTCTCATCCGGTGGACTCTCCTCGCCCTCCTAGTCATCGTCCGGTGGACTCTCCTCGCCCTCCTAGTCATCGTCCGGTGGACTCTCTTCGCCTTCATGGTCGTTGTGCTGCTGACATTAAAGCTGGAGTGGCAGATAACTTGCGTTGAGGTTTTCCTCGAGTGCAGAGAGGGATTTTGGTACATGCGTACTGCAAATAGTTGTGCCGAATGCAAGGGATCCAAAACTTCAGAGCATGTATTTGCAAATTTTGGGGTTGCAAGCCAAATGTCGTGGGCGATAGGTTCCTCGAACTGGAACTAGAACTGCATGGCTTGGATTTCCTCCTGTATTGTTACTCGAATCCATTGGGGTGTTAACGTTTTCGGCTCTCAAGGCACATTTCCATTGTTGGCTCCTACTGTAACTCATTTGCTTCAGAGCACATTGCCATTGTCGGCTCTTACTGTAACTCATTTGCTTCAGAGAGAGTTGTTTATCATTACTCAAGGATTTAGTTCCACGGGTTTAAATGTTAATGGCATTTTTGTTGAACTTCAATAGAGTGCATTTGACCACACAGGTAAATTTGTCGTTGAGCTGAGGATTTCTTAAGTTAATATTATAATAGGTTCCCTTTCACACTTCTTCTGTTGATAAATAACTCTTAGCAGGACAACGACAATGGCACAACAAGTTGTAGATGGCAGAATAGAGATGGATTTGAATGACTCCATGCTTTCATGTAGAGGATGAAATAGGGTTCCTTATGACATTACAGAGCAAGAGCAAGACCTAAATGGTAGATGGGAAGTGAGCTCGAATGATAGCTAAGGAAATGAGCTGGTTGAAGTTTGGGAATTTCGGCCAAGGTACTTTGCGTACATTTGACTGTTTGTTTAGTGCTTGTATTTGACACTTCTCTCATAGATTGTTCATAGGAGATTGTTTGAACTTTGAATCTAAGTTGCATGTTTCTATTCCTTTTCATCATGCCCAAGAATCTTCTTTTGTATTGGGGAATTGTTGTTGTTTAAATTTGCATTCAAATGGTTTAGGCAGGAAATTCATTCATAGTGAAATATGCTAATGTACATATGATGAACCATATCATTGGAATGCTAGCTAACTAAATGTGAGTGCAGAAAGTCATTGAAAGCATGCTTGTTAATCATTCTTGTTAACATTGAAAAATTGCCATGGATACACAAAGCAAACCTACAAGGCGATAGGAAATACGTATTCAGATGGACCTTAAAATTTTGTAGCGCTCCTTCAACAATTGTCTAGTCTTCTTTCCTCTGTGTTTCCTGGATATTGCTAAGTTCCTTCCTTTTTCTATGTAAAGTCAAGACACCCACTATGCTTTGTAAGCATATCCCAGTTCTTAAATCCAGCACCTGTGTGAAGCAAATCAAATAGCATAGCAGATGATGGAATCAGACTTGCCTCTTCCATGGTAAAGATAAGCTTGGAAAATCACATTCTCTTTGCATGCTATAGTTGTTTTATTTGCATTTTGCTAAATGCTTCATTGTGTCAAACTTGAAATTATTTTCTGTCAATTTGGATATTGGATAGGCAGGAGAAGAATTGAGCTAGGGTGGGATTTTTATTTTGAAGATTAAGATGGAATTTTGATAGGAAGTTTACTATTGGTTTTGGAGAAAAATTGAGTTTTTGTAGTTGAGTAAATTAGTGCTTTTCATCTAGCCTCGATTTCCAATCATACTCACATAAGTCCGAATCCCCACATTTGTATAGTAAACTAATTGGTGTAGACTAGTGCATGGTGCACTTTTCCTGGGGGATTTGAGTAGGGCACTTGCTGGCATGGAACTAGAAAAATGCTCAATGAAATTGGCAATAACCAATGGAGCTAACCCCTTAGACCATGTAAAAAAAGTCTTATCAAATATAAAAAGAGCTTGGGCAAGTATCCAATTTAGAATTTTCAAACCAAGAGAATGCTTCCCAGTGCTTATAGCTGGATGAGCAATCTGAAGTTTGAACACATGCTTTTTAACATGAATCTTTGGTGCAAATTGCCAAGGACAACTCTCATTCACCTAGAAAACCATCATGCCATTTCCAATCATACCACTCGTTGCACCAAGAATTTTATTGGAATTAGCAATATTTTGTCTTTCAAATTTGACAAATGTGCAGAAAAATGAATGTTTCACAGAATGCAGTTCAAACATGAAATCTTTATGTGACTAAAAATTTGACAAATTTGCAGAAAAAAATGATCGTTTCACAAAATGCATTTCAAACATGAAATATTTACGTGATGTTGTTTATTCTTTAATATGAAAGAACCATCTAAAGATCTTGTGAATCACTTTGGATGGATCTTGAAATGCTCATTTTGACTGCCTGCCAAAATAACTTGTTTTATTCTAGAGTGAGGATAAGGTCTTGGTGTTGTACACACTGTAAGTTGTAGAGTGAGCATAAGGTCTTGGTGTTGTACACTCTGTAAGTTGTTGCTCTATGGAAGACAGATTAATTATTAAATCATTAATGGTCTGCAAAATCTATCGCCAACAAATGAAACCTCCTTTTCCAAAGACTTTGGCATTTGTAGTATAATTGTTTTTTAAAAACTATTCTTCCTAAACCTGTTTTCAAGGTCATGTCCTACGGGACACAAAATTACATATATGAATACAATTTAATAAGTGTCTTGTTTATCAGCGATACCCACTCATAATACACCTACAAAAGAGAAAATAAGAACTTTTAACTTCCACATACGTCGTTAACTTACTCCATTTTGTTCTTTGGGATTTTGTTCGATAACAATTGATGAAATATTCTTAGTTTTGTACCACTAGACTTATTGTTGGGCCGGGACGGGATGATTAAACCCCAGATACAATTGATGGCTAGATCCCAGTCAGCATTGAGAGAATAGACCAGTTTGATTCATTAGAGGATATCCCTATTTTCCCTTTCTTGTTAGTCCCTGTTACCAACCATACTCCAACTACCCTTTTTATTATTCCCACCAAACACTCAACCTCATTACTTGTAGGTACCACTCACTATGCCAGGATATGAATGGATTGATGCCCGGGTATTAATGATTTTAAATTTGCAGGTTTATAACTTTATATGCTACCATGCTGCTAGTTACTTTCCTGTTACTTTGATTGTAGAGGATATGGAGGCTTTTGATTCCAACCGATCGTACGGTATGTACTGTCAAGTTGTTTGTTGGGTTTCTATTCAAATAGGAATTCAATGTTTTTAGATGTCAGTACCACCTTCAAGGATAGTTTTAGTGGCTAGGCTAATATTTAGTTTTAAATTTTCACTACATAACTTTTGGAAAAATATGCAAGTTAGAAATGGGATATGTTTGAAATCTAGTTGTTTTAAAGCTTTTATTTTTAGATTATTTGCCCATTCTTTTATATACTCTATTTGAAAAGCATTAGAGTTTAGAATTTTAATTTATAATATTTTTCATTCCTATGTTTGATGTTCTTAAATTCTTGGTTGAAGCATACCCATGAATGTATGCCCGTGGAAGATACCATTTCTTGAAATTATAGCTGTTTACCTCATGCTTCTTGACCAATTTGTCATTCTTTCCGTCAGTTGATTTAATGTAGGATACATGTATTTGATTTCTCTGAATCCACTGTGATATCATATTGAGCTTTTAGAGATGACCCAGAAGTTCTGACTTAGTGGCTTCATAACCAACTTCTAATCAAGACATTAAATGTCTCCTTGGGGGATTTATTACTCTGAGATATGCACTGGAAAAAGAAAAACAAGGCTGGACAACTTGGGCATGGAGAAATATGAAATCCTAGCCATTTGTAGGTGGCATTGCAATGTTTTTATTTGAGGTAATCACACGTTTCAATTGCTCCGCTTATTTGGCATTTAACATCATTTCATTTTTCTTTTGTAATTTCATTTTCTTGTATTCTTTGGAGGTTGAGAAATTCTTTCCCAATGGATATAACAATCTTTGCACTTTTCAACTTTGAGGGTTCCATAATCCCCCCATTTGCAATTTATATCTTTTCTAATTATTCAACTGTAGTATTTTAAATTTTATAGCTTTGATTTATTTTGCAATGATAAGGCACAAAACATTCAATTACAGATTCTATATGCTCGAATAGCTGGATATCCGAAATAAATATCTTATTTTAATGAGGGTTTCCAAAATCCCTCTTATCTTGTCCTTTAAACAATTCATCTTGATAATTTTTCCATGGAGAGCTATGTGTTTGTAAAAAGTAAACTTATGAGGCCCTAAAAAAGGTAGACTTCAATTTTACTTCTTTAAACACTATCAAAGATATCAATGATTTTATAGAGATAACGAGTTTCAATTATTTTTCTAGACCTTCACACATTTTTTGTTCCTCTTTTATGGCTTTTGGAGCATTTTTTAAAATATTAAAATTTGTGTTTTCAATGTAAACCTAGTACTACATATTATAAGGACATATTGATAGCTTTTATTAATATGCATGACTGTGGCCTTGATGCAAAGATCAAGATGAATTTCAGTTCATTTAGTTGTTTTTCATGAATATTTGATTTTTAAGTTTGTTATGGGAATACATTTTTATGAATTCCTGTAGAATGTAAATATTTAAGTTGAATCAAAAGTTGAAATGCCCTTTAAAATTTAGCTCAGTAAAACATGAAAAAAACCATTAAATTATGCAAAATCTCGTGTTATGCCAATTTTCTCAGATGGATCGGGTTGTGATGGAAACACAAATTTACTTGTGGAGTTGCATTGGATTGATGTCATGTCCCAAATTTGGCATTGGGTCACAATGGCCTAATCAAATTGGCCCTATTCATTAGAGTTTGTCAAATTGATGCTAAAGGTCAAATAATTGCCAAGGAGGAAAATTACTAGTTTCCTAGGTTTGGGGTGGAAGCTTTGGGATTTGGAATAATGGGGATAATAAATGATGTTTGAACATTAGAATGGCATAAATATTTAATAAAGGAGCTAAATAAATATATACAAGTGAAAATCAAAGTGGCATTTCATCATGAAGACACATGGAGGAAGTGGGACCCACATATGGCTAGATTTCCCCACTACACTTGGCATCATTCTCTCACCAATTCGAATTCAAGGTGAATGGTAACATACTTGGGGGAGTCCAAAAGGTATTATTCATTGCATGACTCATCCAAGGTCGAAATATAGAGGAAGAGTAACTCCCATGGAAGAGGAAGAGGCAATTTGGAGCTAGTGAGACACTTGGGCTAGATTCCCTAGCTCTATGACAACAATGATGAAGATGCTATGACACCTATGACACAAATCAGACCTGAAGGCTGACATATGACATATATGACATGTCAGGGCTAAAAACAGACTCCAAGAGGGTGCTCAAGGGTGTTAGGGCAGCTAAGATGCTTCCACATGTGATTTGGTGGAAGTGGGAGACTAGGAATTGTTGTACAAGTGGCGTTCTTTGGAATCTCTTCCCAACTTGAGTTGGCATGAGTCTCTTGGAAGGAATTCGACCCATGGAGGACATTAGAAGTTTATAAATTTCAATAACAAAGAATGAAACCAGCTTTTGATCATTTGTAGAATTTGCAATTGCATTTGTGAAGAGGGAGAGCTAGTGGATGACTAGTTTCTTACCTTAGCCAATTTCGAGGGTGAAAGATTCCCATCCAAGTTGGTAATTGGAAAGGCCATTCAGACCTTTCATTTGGAGCTTTAATTGAGTCTTTATTTTCAGGTGTAAGCTACAGGGAAACTCATGGTTTCTTCTATTGCGGCTTACTCCTTCAACCATTTCCAGTTTTGATGGCATATTCTTGATCCTTGAGGGAGGGCGTTTTTGGTGAGCTATTGTACTCTTTGGGGGAGCTTCTAATGCCCCATTTATTTTGTAATATGAAGAAAATACTCTGTTCTTCATCTCCAAAAAGTTTCAGGTCGAAATTCCAAGTAGAAATGTATAAATCTCATTTTTAATGGAAGAACAATGCCATTTCCCCACTACCTTGTTGTGAGCCAATGTACTGATGATGATTTCGAATGAATGGATGATTCTCTGATATATTTGTGATAAATATACTTCCATGGATGTATTATACAATTTTCATGTACTGTACTTGAGCATTTGAATCATTTTTACTCAGTTTAATTGCATTGGGAGAAGAAATAGTGCCATTTCCCCAAGGGTCGAATTGGGGATTTTTGCAGTTGAATGGGAGAGGGTGAGAACAGTTGTAATAAACCATTAATGGTGCATATGAGACCTTAATAACATACTTAACACATTACATACCTCTGTTCATAAATTTTAGTGGGTTTGGAGGCATTTGGGAAGCCATTTTCAGTACTTACCTTAGGGGGATTTGAACCCCAAATTACTAGTAAAATTGCATACTTGGTCCGGAATCTTAAGAGAGTTTGCAGAGGTCTTTTGGTGGCCATATGTTATCCCTGAACATAATATTCAATTCCTAATATAATTCATAAACCTTCCTTGAATATTTGAAGGCATTTGGAGTCAATTTGAGACCTAGAGACCAATACTAGTAAAAGGGAAATCACTAGTAAAGTTACCTACATTGACCAGAATTGAAAGAGTATTTGAAGAAGTGTTTTAAAGGTACAAAGGCATCAATGAAACACATATTTATGTTTTAATATCATTCATATACCTTCTCAAAAGATTTGGGATCATTTGGGGCAAATTTGGGAACTAGAGATCGAAACTAGTCAAAGGTCGAACCAAGGAAAAAAGTGGAAAATTGCAATTTTAGTAAAATTCCTAACAAGGGACATTACAGTGGTATCAGAGCATGGTCCTTGCACCTGTGTATTAGGTACATACATTCAAGAATAATTGTCATCCATGTCTTACTATTATGATGAATCCTATGAGTACAATTCTTATGAGGAATATGCAGATGCTTATGAGCAATATGAAGCAGAATGTGAATGGTATGAGGAAGAGGTGCCATCATGCAACACTTCTTACAATTTCAAGAGAAATGAAGATTATTCTTATGAATTTAAATCTGATGAATATGAGTGTGTCACACCAACCAAGGATAATTCTATGAGTGAGTTCCAAAGATGGAGAGCAAAATATAAAACCTTGCCCCAACAGTATCAAAAATATCAAGAATATCTTGCTTTTAGCAAAAACACACAAAATGCCATGTCTTTTGAGTACTATGCTGAACATGTTTTTGAAAATAGGCCCAAAAATGAAGATGTGGAGTTAGTGAAGAAAGGTTTATGCACTTCTTGTAAAAACCCTTGGAGCGAGTATCACATATGTGTGCATGAAATGATGTCCTCCTTGAGGAGAGCTTTTGAGATTTATTCAAGAAGATATTCCAAATATATTGATCCTAAGGAAAACAAGGGTCAAAATGCATCAGCTTGCTTTAAGGATCAAAAGGAAGAGACATCACAGGAGCATGAAGAAGATTCTATTGAAAATATGGAAGATCATTTCGAGACACCTTCTAGCTTAGACATGAACCAAAGAGCATCTACTGATGGATGCTTAAACTATGAAGGAGTACCTACTGATGGGTGCTCACACCTCTATGTTGGTGACATAGAGATCACTTTTGAAAGTGTTTCTACAAGTACAAGTTTCATTAAGCATGATAATGAAGACCTTGTACCAGTTGAAGAAGAACCAAGATCAACTTCCCCATCACCACTTGAGCTTCATGAAGTTGGTCCAAGCAAAATTGAAGAAGATGAGGAGGTTCATTTGCAAGAGCCTCATTTTCTTGAAGGGTCCTTAAAGATGAATGAAAATAAGATCCAATAGTCCCTCAGCATTCTCCATGACACTCAAGCATTGGTGTCAAATTCTTGTTGGAGAGCTACTTCATTGGAGGAAACATCCTTCCTTGAAGACATGGAGAAGATTCAAAGAGCAATGTGCCACATCAAAGGTAATTTCATGTCTTTGCTTTTTGATAGAAACCATTTGTTTGAACTTAATGAATTGTTACATGATGCATACTTGAAGAATAATGAGGATATTCATAAGCTCACAATTCAAAATGAGCAACTTCTTGAAAAGTTGCAAGATATTTGTTTTTCCTCCTATGTTTCATATTGTCAAATGGTAGATTGTTTAGAGGATTGTCATGACATGGTGGATCATGAGAAATGTGAAAATTTGAATGTTCTTGATGTGTTTGAAGATGAAATTGAAGAGATCCAAACACTTGATGTGGTGGAAGAGGAATTTGAATTGCCTCTTGATGAAGGTTATGCAATTTTTAAAGAAGAGCATGATTCCTCTACATTGGAACCAAACTATGACAAAGAGTTCACACTTTTGAAGGAGCTACATGATACTACCCATATGGATCCTTCCCATGATGAAACTTCTGTACTTTTTGATCGTTTGGGTGATTTAGTTCATTCTCCTACATCCTACAATTCCATGTTTTGCAACATTAGTCTCAATGAAGTATGGGTGAAAGGGTTCTTTTTTATGGTGCCACATGAGGAGTATGGAACTCCTAGATTTAAATTTCATGATGACATGGTTGGAGCACATTCTTATTCACATTTGCAGCAACATAATTTGTCACTTTATGATGATTCACATCTACATGGATGCACCTATGATATGGATTTGAGTCACTTGAAGACTCATGGTTTTTCTTGCTCAACACTGGGTTCATTCGATGTTAGAGGAACTTCATCCAACACTTGGGTGAATAGATTTATGATGGGAGAACATTTTTGTTGGCAGCCACATACTTTGTTACATCTTTATGATTCTCACATTCATGGATGTATGGGTGAGACTTCTTTGAGTCATTTCAAGTCTCCTTGTTTTTTCTGCTCATTATTTGGTTCAGATTTTAGTGGAGATTCTTCATTCACTTCTTGGATGAAAGAATACATGGTTGAATATTTTGATGCATATCACATCCTTTTGGAGCAGCATTATAGGACATGGGATCCTCACCTATGTCATTGGAGTAGATTTGATTGGTCACTTGAAGATTGTATGCACTTGGAAAATCGTGGTCTACTTGCTTGGAGGTACAAGCACTTTCATGATTCTTTGATGAAGCACCTCCTTGATGTACATTTTCATTATGTAGTTATGTACTTTGATGATATATATTTTGTACTCATGATGTTTGGAAGAATGCATACAAGAAAATGGGATCCAGGAATCATCTTATCTGATGGTATGGGTTGGACAGCACTCTTCATTGTTGGGGTGCAATACAAGCAATGGGACCCTGGAATAATTTTTATCTCATTGGTTTCAAATTTTTTGGGGAAACAAGCAGTATGGGAGATGGATTTCCCCACTTAATAAAGTGACTTTTATCAGAGTAGTGCAACAGCAAGCATGGTGGTTCCTCTCTAAAATCTTCATGGAAACTCAAAGACTCAAGGTTTGGCAATTCAATGGCAACTTCAAAGAATTATACAGAAAGCAGGTTCGTCAACACCCATGTTTGAAATTGCTTGAGGACAAGCAATATTGGGAAGGGAGGATTTGTCATGTCCCAAATTTGGCATTGGGTCACAATGGCCTAATCACATTGGCCCTATTCATTAGATTTTGTCAAATTGATGCTAAAGGTCAAATAATTGCCAAGGAGGAAAATTACTAGTTTCCTAGGTTTGGGGTGGAAGCTTTGGGATTTGGAATAATGGGGATAATAATTGATGTTTGAACATTAGAATGGCATAAATATTTAATAAAGGAGATAAATAAATATATACAAGTGAAAATCAAAGTGGCATTTCATCATGAAGACACATGGAGGAAGTGGGACCCACATATGGCTAGATTTCCCCACTACACTTGGCATCATTCTCTCACCAATTCGAATTCAAGGTGAATGGTAACATACTTGGGGGAGTCCAAAAGGTATTATTCATTGCATGACTCATCCAAGGTCGAAATATAGAGGAAGAGTAACTCCCATGGAAGAGGAAGAGGCAATTTGGAGCTAGTGAGACACTTGGGCTAGATTCCCTAGCTCTATGACAACAATGATGAAGATGCTATGACACCTATGACACAAATCAGACCTGAAGGCTGAAATATGACATATATGACATGTCAGGGCTAAAAATAGACTCCAAGAGGGCGCTCAAGGGTGTTAGGGCAGCTAAGATGCTTCCACATGTGATTTGGTGGAAGTGGGAGACTAGGAATTGTTGTACAAGTGGCGTTCATGGAATCTCTTCCCAACTTGAGTTGGCATGAGTCTCTTGGAAGGAATTCAACCCATGGAGGAAATTAGAAGTTTATAAATGTCAATAAAAAAGAATGAAACCATATTTTGATCATTTGTAGAATTTGCAATTGCATTTGTGAAGAGGGAGAGCTAGTGGATGACTAGTTTCTTGCCTTAGCCAATTTCGAGGGTGAAACATTCCCATCCAAGTTGGTAATTGGAAAGGCCATTCAGACCTTTCATTTGGAGCTTTAATGGAGTCTTTATTTGTAGGTGTAAGCTACAGGGCAGCTCATGGTTTCTTCTATTGCAGCTCACTCCTTCAACCATTTCCAGTTTTGATGGCATATTCTTGATCCTTGAGGGAGGGCGTTTTTGGTGAGCTATTGTACTCTTTGGGGGAGATTATAATGCCCCATTTCTTTTTTAATATGAAGAAAATACTCTGTTCTTCATTTCCAAAAAGTTTCAGGTCGAAATTCCAAGTAGAAATGTATAAATCTCATTTTTAATGGAAGAACAATGCCATTTTCCCACTACCTTGTTGTGAGCCAATGTATTGATGATGATTTCGAATGAATGGATGATTCTCTGATATATTTGTGATAAATATACTGCCATGGATGTCTTATACAAGTTTCATGTACTGTACTTGAGCATTTGAAGCATTTTTACTCAATTTAATTGCATTGGGAGAAGAAATAGTGCCATTTCCCCAAGGGTCGAATTGGGGATTTTTACAGTTGAATGGGAGAGGGTGAGAACAGTTGTAATAAACCATTAATGGTGCATATGAGACCTTAATAAAATACTTAACACATTACAGACCTATTTTCATAAATTTTAGTGGGTTTGGAGGCATTTGGGAAGCCATTTTCAGTACTTACCTTAGGGGGATTTGAACCCCAAATTACTAGTAAAATTGCATACTTGGTCCAGAATCTTAAGAGAGTTTGCAGAGGTCTTTTGGTGGCCATATGTTATCCCTGAACATCATATTCAATTCCTAATATCATTCATAAACCTTCCTTGAATATTTGAAGGCATTTGGAGTCAATTTGAGACCTAGAGACCAATACTAGTCAAAGGGAAATCACTAGTAAAGTTACCTACATTGACCAGAATTGAAAGAGTATTTGCAGAAGTGTTTTAAAGGTACAAAGGAATCCCTGAAACACATATTTATGTTTTAATATCATTCATATACCTTCTCGGAATATTTGGGATCATTTGGGGCAAATTTGGGACCTAGAGATCGAAACTAGTCAAAGGTCGAACCAAGGAAAAAAGTGGAAAATTGCAATTTTAGTAAAATTCCTAACAAGGGACATTACAATTGAAGATTTACAGATTGGGCATTTATTAATTTCTATTTCTTTGTTAATGGCAGAGTATGGGTTTATGATGGATCTTCAGAATTGGATTCGGCTATTTTGAAAATTTTCACGTATGTTGTTGTATTTACTATTGACTTTACATGCATGTACATTTAGTTGTGCTTGATTAACATATTTTTACATTGGATTTTGCAAAAGTATGGACTTCTATTTGTTTAGTAAGAGTTGTTGAGAGATTCTAGGTTTTCATCTACTACATTAACACTACTAACTCCTCTATTCATGTTTTCTAGGTTTATATAATTATGCATGTGGATGTTGTGAATTGGAATGATGTGCCCGGTTAATTTTCCAGATTTGCATAAATATACATTCCATTGTGGTGATTTTGCTTGGTATTACGTAAACTTATTTATTGGGCATTCATAAATCTGCATACCATAACAAGTTCATTTAGATCAATATATTTAGAAACTGAGTTATATTTAATTTATTTTACAACCATCGTTTATCCACAACAATCAAACCAACGACCTTGAGTGCCATTATGGATCCTTTATTTCTTTAGTTGGCATAGTGGAGGCATCATAGCAACCCCAATTGTATGGCTGGAGAGTGTTGAGTGCCCTTTGGCTCTCTCCTATGATGGCACATTGCTTTGAATTAGAAAAGAAACTAGGGATCCCAAAGCATTAAGGTCAATTTAAATTCAGGTATGTCTTACCACTTATTGTGAAGCCAATGTGTCCGTGAATATAATTACACTCCACAAAGACCAAACTCACAATCATGTGTGAGGAAATATCAATGGGTAGTTAGAGAAGACTTTCATTTTGAAGTCAAATATTATGTTTCTATCATATTAGGAAAATAATTGGAGAATATACTAACCTAGAGGTATTAAACAATGATCAATAACATTTAATATCAAGTATAATGATTTCAAATCAAAACTTCCTATAACATTTGATAGACAAGTAGCTTCTTAGATTAGTGAAACACATGAGGTAAGTTCTTGACTACAAACCGTTTTACTGAGTGTAGATAGGGATAAGGGGTGAGTTAGTTAATCATTATGGTTTCTACATTCAAGTGGGCATTGTATGGAGAATAAGAAAGGACACAACATAGGGATAAGGGGTGAGTTAGTTAATCATTATGGTTTCTACATTCAAGTGGGCATTGTATGGAGAATAAGAAAGGACACAACTCTTGTACCGAAGGTTGCCTTCATTTTTTTACACAAATTACTCTTGATTAGTTTGATCTACACAATTATATGGATGTATGATTTCAAACAATAGTGCACTGATGATCTATAATAGCCAACTCGAGGATAAGCGTGAAATACCTAACAAGATTATATCAGGTTAACCTTCAGCTACTATACCATCCTTAAGAAAAGTACTAACTTCATTTAGGTTTGCAATCCTAGAAGCACTCTCTGGATACTTACTATATATATATATATATAACTCTGGGTTCACTCTCTTGACAAAATCAATGGGTTAGTTGTTAGATGGCTGCATAAAAGCCAATTTCTATTTAGTGTTGCCTCAATTTGGTGTATTTTTAGTTTATGTAAAATTTGCATTCTTGGAACATCATCTTAAGTAAGTAAAGCATATGGAAAAACTTGTTTTGTTGACATAAATCCTTAGCGACAGTAAAATATCAAAATATAGAGTAAACATAGTATTAGATACAAAGTAAGATGGTAATTTTTAAGCCCTAAAACCACCTTTCTCATTCCTTTGCTATTTCTAGCTTAATAAACACAAATGCATGACATCCAATTTGATTACATGCAAGATTCAAGTATGTAACACACATAATTGTTGCAGCACCAGAGGCCATTGCATTTTAATATTTTAGTCCACAAGGTTTATGTGGCCAAAGTAATAAATTAAATAGTATTGATGTCCCAACTTTGTCTTGTATTAATCCATCATTTTTTTTTGTACTAGGGGAATCAACAACTGGAGTTAGGCTAGTACTTGCGTGACATGGGGTCGAGGGATCCAATCTCGCTACCACTCTACCCCTAGGTGCATCCACAGGGCCCGAACCATGGCGCACGGGTAAGATTGGGGGATTCGAACACGTGACCTTCCATTTACAATTGATTACAATTTATTATATTTACCACTTGAGCTGCCCCCCACGGGCATATTAATCTATCAAATTAAGTGAATAGTGGAATGGAATTCACAACACCGTGCTACAATTTTTTATATAAAATTCTCAGTGGTAAATACTTTCATCCACCATTTCTTCTCAGCGCAATTTGTGATCTACAACCTGTTAAGTGAACTTCAGGTGGAAAGATAGTTCTACATACCCATTACAAATATTTATTTAGTAAAATCATTTCAATTGCAAGGCTACTCAACTGAATTGTTTTACTAATAAATAACATGGGCTTTGTCAATTATAAAGCCATAAATTATTTTAGCATATGTGTCACACTATTAGTTGCTCGGGATTATTTATTATATTCACCTTTATGGTTTCCTTTCAAAATTTTATACATAATATACGATCCAGTGTGAAAAGAAAACTCCTTTGAAATTCTTTGTTGGTGTTGATTGTATGATTATTTGTTAGATTAAGGAAATGGGTCATGAACTTTCTTTGGTTGATACTCTTTAAAGTATAATGCTTTATATATTTTTTATGTGTATGCTGTTAAGGAATGGAAGGAATTTAACCAATCTCAAAATTTTGGTGCTTCATTTAGTTTTGAAAAGGACTTGCTACAATGTTGTTGAGAATATATTGGCATCACCCATGTTGGATTCTGATGAGAATTACCACCGTGTCATGAAGGAAAAGATAAGATCCTACCATTATTTCTTGGTGGAATGAAAGACTTGAGATCATTATGTCTTGAGGTTATTTCCATTGTGCTGAATAAGTATGATTCAATTGATTATGATACAAATTTATGGAATATATTGTTTATGGCAATAAAACCATCAATTGAGGAATTTATGGAAGAAAGTGGGAGCAGTGAAACACCTAGCTCATTGTTTACTTGTTTTTAAGAAATGAGCAACCATTTAAAGCTTGCTTCATTTTTCAAGAGAGAAATAGCTTGTCCCCAATATTCTGCCAATCTTGTATGTTAAAAGTGTTTCAGTAGCCATGGTTTCATCAATTATGAGTTTCATTGAGAATCTTCTAAATTTGGAGCATGGAAATCATGAAGATTAAGATAATATTCTATTGCATGCATTTTTTTACCACATATTGATATACTCTTCACAAGTGTGCAGAATTTGCTTCATCTTCGTTGGGAGAATATGAGGAAAATCCTTACAGGACCTGGAAGCATGAGCTAATTTCTTTCTAAATTGTTGGGAAAATATGAAACACATTTAAAAGGGGTGAATCAATTTGTCGATTACCTATTACCATTCCTTGATGACTAAAAAATAAGAATGAAAGAGGCTTTTCCAAATTTGGGTGACATAAGTGCTATGAGAATGCTAACTATGTTAAGTTTATTGCTAACTTTGTTTACATTTAATATTCAAGTGCATATTTGTGCTATCTTGAGGGATATTTTTATTGTTGATCCTTCCTTGACCTTTCCTGAAAACTAGTAGTTGATTTGTGATGGTATTACAACATGGAAAAACTTTAGTCCATGCACTTTTTTTGGGGTTTTTTCCCAAAACACCAATTCAATTTTAGCTTCCCTTTTAGCCATTTTACCTTCCAACAACAACTTATCGGCGTATTATTGCACCTTTTTGGGGCAATTGCTAGTTTTATTAATAAAGAAAGAATGGTTGGACTTTTTTTCTTTACGTGTCATATTTTTCAAGGTGATTATTAATTTAGAGACTTTAGTTTACATTTAAATCAATTATTTTATATTATCAAGATTATGTAAAAATAGTAATTATTATTATTATTATTTGGAAGTGTTTTGCAAATAAAATGTTTAAAATAAAGTAATGAATTTTTTTATTTATTTTTAAATGATAAAGATATTGTTTTGAAACTAATGATAATATTTTTCATAAAAATGGTAATTATTATTAGTATTATTAAACAAAAAAAACTACCATATATTGATAGGATAAGTAGGATATATTTGATATACTTTTAAAAATTGATAATATAATGCGTGTATTCATATGATTGGTTTTATCCAATAAAAGTCAAAGTTCCACTCTATTATTGGAAACCTTGATCATAGAATATTGCCAAGAGAGTTTTGGTTCATTTTAAGATAATGAAAACCAAAATGAAACTTTGCCTTACCAAAAAAATTTACCTTGTCATATATAACACCCAATGTAATATTAAAAATTTTCACCTACAATTTTGCATAGGAAAATCACTAAAATCTATAATAGTTTAGTAAATTATTAAAACGAATTACATTTATATATCAATTAAGTTTGATAAAAAGTTACATAGTTATTTCACAGACTTGCTTATTGTGTTTGATACTCCTTTTACATAATTATATTTATTTGGTTTGGTAGTTATCTATTAAATTTTCAATGACGTTCACTAACACTAAGATATTTAGATAACAATAGAATATTCAATAAATATACTAATCACTACACAACAATTCTAAACAGATTCCTTATATACCCTTATTATTTACCACTAAGATTTTAATAAAATGATTAATCTCCTCACTTTATATCTATTTAATCTCATGAGATATGTACCCCACTTATATAAAGGGAGACTAAATATTTATTTCATCCCATGAGATATGTACCCCACTTATATAATGTGAAACTAATTTTATAATGAAAAACAATTATCCTGAGTGCCTATCTCTTCACTTCCAGCAACTAGTAACTGGCACATAAATAACATATTTTAGAATGACCTCCTTGGAGTGCATGAAACAATAATATAAAAAGGGAGACTACTTTTATAATTTAAAACACTAGTCATGAGCACCTTGCTCTTCACTTCTAGTAATATAAAGGGAGAATAATTTTATAATTTAAAACACTAGTCATGAGTGCCTTTCTCTTCACTTCTAGCAACTAACACATAAATAACATATTTTCATGAGTGCATTGCTCTTCACTTCTAGCAACTAACACATAAATAACATATTTTCGAATGACTTCGTGGGAATGCATCAAACAATAATTTGTTGAAATAATCAAATAGATTAGATTGCAAGGCCCTTGAAAATGTTAAAATTATAGTTTTGAATCATTAAGATTATGGTTTTAGAGTACTCATATTTTGACTCCTCAAGATCGTTTTGAATCATTAAGATTATGGTTTTAGAATACTCATATTTTGATTCCTCAAGATAAGGTGGTAAATTATCAAATATATATTTTTTTTTTCAATATCGATGACTACAACTATAGTGCATAGGATGTCTGCAACTATGATACGTGGGAAGTCTCCTAACTCTTTCTTCTCACTCCCTTTTACATGTAAGGGGTGGCAAAATTAGTCATGGAAAATGAGTTACTTGATGTAATTTATAAATACAAGTTTGTCAAATTATATAACGTGTTTAGAAAAATAAAATGTGTAGTATGGCATTTCCCTAAATTGTGAAAGGGTAAAGGATGTTTGTGTTAAGATGATATGCTACTATAGACTAGATTCCAAATTCATTAGATTTCAATACATTATTCACAATAGCAGCATAATAAGGATCTTTGAAAGATGCACAATCACAAAGCACAAAACAATATATCCTGGGAAACCCTCAAGGGGAAGAAAAACGAGCAAGAACTTCCTCAATGTTACAACGTAATTTTCCACCTTGTGAGCATCAGCACTCTTTGGCCTTCAGGATCCATTTTACTGACTCAGATGTACTTTATGTCCTCCAGACACATTTTTTCCCTATTTTTTCTCCATGTACGCTAGTTGTATCACTTTAGCGGGCGTGCCCACAAGCTGCATCACTATAGCCCGTGGGTAGCATGTAAAATGGTAAAAGTCACTAGAAAATTACTTTTACTCACAAGAAGCGGTCTTAGGGTGACCTTTGGCCCTCCATTTGCCCAGTAATGCTTCGATATGTCCTTTCACTTACCTTTGGAAGGATATATATTGAGCTCTTATGGCATATGGAAGGGAGGAGAAAGAGAGAGCAAGATAACTCTAGTGGATTTTTGCCTCATCTTGAGTCTACACTCATTGATCCCTGTTGTTGTGAACCCCTTATTTTCACCTTCCAAACCCCTTCGATTGTTTGAGTTTTCCATTGCATAGAGGATTGAAGTGGTGGAGGCACAAGTGGAGAGACCCAGTTCTTGGTTCAGATTGGTTGCCGGTAAGAGGTCATATCACATTGTACTTGTTATTTATTAATAGAAATACTCATATTCTCGTCCATTAATGTTGTGAATGTTGTTTATATTACATTGGGTTGCATTTACTTATGATATCATGGACCATTTCTATTGATGATGTTAATGTCTTTCATATATTATATGCACTTGTTGTGTATTGGCTGTCAAGACTAATTTGTAGGTTCAAGTGCGTGGATTGAAAGCTTCAACGGGGATCTACATTGAACGTCCGGATCGAGGTTGGTTATATTCTCCGTTATCTCCACATTGTCAATTTTATAGCATTGCATTGGAAATTGAGTTATTCTATGGTAGTCAGCTATCTGTTGTGGTTTACCCCAAGCCATAGGAAGTTTTCTCCGTAACAGAAATGGAGACTCCGCTGGGGAGAACATCCATTTTTGGGGATTTTTAGGCTTTAGTCCCTATTTAGAGTTGTTGTGTGTCGAGTCTCTGTTTCATTCATTGGCTGTTAGGATACCTTATAGAAAATAGGTTTTCTCTAAGACATTGGACTCTTTTACTGCTCATTTGCCTTTCCTTGTACGCGGGTCAAGCTTGTTTTTCCTGCATCTACCCGCCTCTGTCTGCATTATAGCCCGCGGGTACCCGCTGTTATTCCTTCGACAATAGCGTACAACTCTGACTTTGATTGGTTTATGCCCTTGTGTTGTTGTTGGGTTGCTTCTGAGTGTTCCTGAGTCTTCTTTGGCCTTGTTCCTGACTGTTCCATGCCTTGTTTGTGACCAGAAGCTCTTCTTTCTCTTTGTTTTGAGTCTAGTTAGTTTGCCACCATTTTTGGTTTTTTAGCTCATTACATTGGCTGAGTCTCACTGTTTGGGATGTGCTGGGTTGCCTTAGTGATCTGCTCTACATGTCTGTAACCAGATAGGTAGATTTCGCTTGCATTTTTCATTTCAATATGTTGAAAAATACAAAAACATAGTTTTGCATTTTCCTTTTGCTTATAAGTGAAAATACAAAAAAAATACTTTTATGTACTACATTTTGCATCAGAGTGTTTGTGCTTTCATTTAGGTTCTGCTTGTGCATTGCAAATACAAAAGAGTTGCATTTTTATTTCAAAACCGTTGGATTGATTGTCATTCTAGTGGCATTGTTTTTATTGGATAAATGAGTCTAGAGTTTGTTGATGGTGCATACTATTGAGTCATATACATCATTAGTTTCACGACCATATCCTTTGAGTAACCATAGCCATTAAAATTAACACTTAATCTTAAAATTGATTAGAATGATTTTTATTTATAGGGTACACCAACTGGCACAGGTTTAGGGTCTTGGAATAGATCATTGTGAGTTAACAATCCAAGACTACTAGACGTAACATTATGTGTCTGACCAGGGAGTGGTGAAATCCATTGTATACATCGGTGTTCTCAAGAAGCTCTACTCAGACGAGAGTTAAGAACGAGGTCACGGGAGGTTGGTTGAGGAGATAGCCCTCTGATACTGGCTGAACGTGGGAGATATATCTAGGATTTGTTCGTATATGGGGGTATCGGAGGTTCATCCTCTTGTGCTTCAGGCTTAGCTACCCTTCTCATACGACGGATCCCACCTATGACTATCCCCCTGAGCATTGGTTATATCGTGGTGACCTTAGTTTTCTTACCTAGGTATCACATAGGGTATTCGTAGTGGTTATACTGCGAGTGTCCTGAGTCAGATAGAGGTCGGACAACACAGTTTCCTGTTGTATAGGGACTTGACCCTGTGCACGCAGTGAAGTCTGGGGGCCTTCATAACTGATTCTGTTACCTCTGGCTATAGTTTGGGAGTCTTAAGCCTCTCCTTTCTTGCCCTTCTTTTTGTTGTTGGGCTACCGAGGGCCCTTTTGATTATTCTGAACCTGGTTTACAGATTCAGAAGTAGAAGGAGAGGTTGTGACGGAGGTCACTTATGCAGTCGATTGTTTGACGGATAAAACATGAACCTGCTTAGTCAATGCTTTAAAATCCACAGAATCTACTGAACCCTCTATGTCGTCAGCATGTGGTCCAGGTTTAGGTCTGCCAAGATCAGTGTTTGATCGTGATGCGTCTGGTATAATCTCATAAAGTATCCCAGACTGTGCATAAACAAGGTCTAGCTGCTGGGTTCATAAAATGGCTTCTTCCTCTGAGGACACTCTAGAAGTAGCTACTTCCTTAGAAATGTAAGGAAGCAGTGATTTCAGATACCACTCAAGAAGAAATTCTAGAGGTATATTGGCTTTAATGAGCCTCTTCCGTCTTCGCCACTCCTGAATGTGATCAGATAAGTGAGTGGTCTTACTTTGTCTAAATGTAGACAAAAGATCTGTCCTGGCATCGTACTGAATAGGAAGCTAGAAGTGGTTCAGAAAAACTGTCGCGAGATCCCAAAAATTAAATTAACGTAGCTTCCGGTAACTCAATGTACCATTTGGCCGCAACACCGGTTAAGGTTCTTTGGAAAAGTCTCAACCTAACGAAATCTTTGTTCAACGAGTTCGAAGAACACCATAAATGGAAAGTGGTAACATGATCACCAGGGTCCTCACCAATTTTTCCTTCAAATTTTGGAATGTCCGAAGGTAACTTAGTAGGAACTGGTGGCCATGTCGTGTTATGGTACACCGGATCATTCGTTAACTTGGAAATATCTGGTAAATTCAGAGTTGCCAGAAATGGTAAACGAGGTCTATAAGATGGAATTTGATAAGCTGGGGTCATAAAGGGGAAACTACCCATAGTCTGACCCATGAACTGCTGGTTGGGGTTTCCCCCAGCCATCTGCTGGTAGGGGTTTCCCCCAGCCATCTGCTGGTAGGGGTTTCCCCCATCCATCTGTTGTTGTGTGAAAGTGTTGTTGAAATTCCCCCATCCAAATGAAAGTGGGTTTGGTACTCTGAACGTTTGTCCACTGAGGCTGGGCGTTAGCCCCGCCATATTGTTGATTAAGGATGTTACCCCCTCCTCCCGAAAATAGAGAAAAATGGGTGTTTCCTGCAGGTACATTATTTTGATTCATGTTGTAACCTGCAAAGGTGTTAAAACCAGGGGTCGTCAAGGTGGAAGGCGCAGTCATGGTACTCATGATAGGCATAGTTGTAGAGGTGTTTGGCCCTACATTGGGTGTGGAAATCCAAGTACTAGGTATATGGTATGACTGTTGAGTTGCAGGAGGTGGACCGATATTCACTGTATTACTGGGTCCAAAAGTAGGCGTAGAGGCGGATGTCAAAGCTGTTGAGCTTGGCATGCCTAACGTACCAGCGTTAAAACTGAAGGACGGAGTTGAAACAACAACTGACTGAGTCGAACTCGGTATAACAGTGGAAGGCGGATTTACAGTATTTGTGTTCATACCTATTGTGGGAGTCTGTGGAACTCCTTGTTCGCCTCCCGGGTTAGTCATAATATGCCCAGGTGTGAACAAATATGCACTATAATCAAGTTGAGGGAAACCCACAGGTACCAAAAGTGGATTGTTAAGTTCGGTCAAAGGAGGATTAAAAGGAGTATTAAACTCACCAGAAGTGAGATCCTCAATCTCGACTGTATTAAAAGCTTGCTGATCTAGAGTCCTAGGTTGTGGTTCACCAAGAACCTCTATTTCACTAGTAGTTTCAAAAGGACCACTGGAGTATGTCCTTTGTTGTCTTGGTGACGATAGTGGTTCCACTCTAAGTGGGAGAAGGTTTTTCAACCTTCGACACCTACGAAGCTGTTTGTCTTCCATGATTATATATAAAAATAAAACTAAGTAAAAACCTAGTGGCCACTAAGATTAAGGGGCAAACAACATACCACTAAAAAATCCTAAGTATACAAAGCAGGCAAACAAGATGCCTTCCGGAGAAGAGTCTGGGATGATGAGGGCCCAGAACATATCAACGAAGGAAGAAGAACAGTTACCCAGGGTCCACAATACAATGACTAAGGGTGCAAGCGCTGGAATCACCCAACCTCCCTCCCAAAGACCTGCAAGGGATTTCCTCCCACGTCTGTCCTAGGTACAACAGATATAATCCTCTGCTGTCACCTGTGTATGATCCTATAGGTCTGATACTAAGGCTACCATAAGTACGAAATATCCTGGAGGGACAGTCGTCAGCCTGATCAAAATGCATGGGCAGGGTAGCAAATCCCGAAGTCCAGATGGACCCCTGTACGCGAATTGACCCTGGTTTATGGTTGAAGGGAAAGTGAGGGGATATCCTCAACAAATCTGATCTTCCACGGCCTCATTCTTAGCTCTGGTTTTAGTAGAGTTTCCCAGGAATATTTGATACATATGGATTTACCTATATGAAAGTCGCACTACGATTGTTGAGTAATGAAACAAGCTTCGAGCAGTTTAAGGTGTTTTAAGCTCGAAACTCTAGCCTAAGCTAGTTGGTGTCGTGTATCCCTAGAAAGAAAATCGTTTCTAATTGATTTTATTAAGATTCTTTTTAAGGTTACTTTTTACTTAGTGGGGCAGTGCATTGTGTGGTGTGGTTGCAACAGAAAGTAAAGTGCATGAAATGAAACAACTTTCAACAACAAAAAGATTCTTTCATTTTTTCGTTTTATATTCTTTCCAAAATGAAGACTAAGCAAACCTAAACAAAGCTTTCTTTTCAAATTCATAACAAAGTAAACTATGCTACTCTGCGAAGATTATAAACCTTACTACTCTAAACTACCAAACTTATTTTGGTTTTCCTGTTATATAAACGAAAAAGAACTTGAAAGCGGAAGCAAGTAAGACCTACAAAAGATATGCAAGTAAGGAAAAATGACTCTAAAGTTCACAACAGTCAAATCAATGATTCGACAAAGACTTGTCCTTCAAAGTTTTTTTTTAAAGGAAAAAAGCTTTAAACTTGGAAACAGAGTGGAAAGAAAACAGGGATGAGAGATGCTTATAACCAGAAAACAAACTTACAAGATTGCTCCAAAGCACCAAACCCTAAACAAGAACACTAAGCCAAGTAGCAGGTAGGCAAGCAACTAAAGACAACCTTACTAGCATAAAGACTCAAATGGGAAGCAAACTAAGGTACTTCAAACTTACTTGATACTAAAAATGACAGCAAGATCAAGGAGTGTCGGGACTCAAAGAGCTTTTGAAAACACCCCAAAGACTCCAAAAGATGGGCCAAACCCTAAATCAGAGGATGAGGCACCCAAAGAGCATACTAGTGTCGCAACAAACAACAAGTGTTAAACACAAAGGTTTGTATACCTGCAAGACACTACTAGGGTAAGGACGAGCAGCTATGTCCACTAAGGAACAATGCACGGTCTCCAAAAAGATTCACTAACAAACAAGACACTTCAAAAGTAATCAAGTAACCAAAAGATGACTTAAGGGACTCCAAAGAGGCCAAAGAGACTCAAAGAAGGATTACAAACCTCAAAAACCAATTAAGAAGGCCAATAACAAAGTTAGAAACCAAACCAAACAAGCGGAAAATAAAAACCCTACCTCAAACAGAGAGTTACAGGAATGTGCTCTACTATGCAGTAGGAAACTTAGCGCACTCTGGAAGGTGTGCCCTATTGTGCAGTAGGGAAAGTAGCGCACAAGCTTAGGTATGCACTACTGTCTGTATAGAGGAGTAGTGCACAAGTTAGGAAAGGTTAAAAACTAGCTTTGTAGAGGTGTAAAAAATCTGAGTCAGGCAAAGGAAAGCAGGTAGGGATGACCTACAAGGCCTCTCAAAGGATTAAAGGGATCAAAAAGTACTGGAAAGACAACAAAATGGGTTTCCTAGAGCAGAGAAACAACCGGCTCCCCAGTGGAGTCGCCAGTCTGTTGTTCGGGAAATTCACCCTATAGCGAGGAAAGAGACACTATCAACTTCTGGGGTGACAGGTAAACACATTGATCGTATTACATAAGCATCTATAAAGGGAAAGAGATCAAATATCTTGAAGACATACCTTATTAACGACATTTGATCCTAGCTTTGCTTGATCTTGCGCTCAATATTCAACTTGATCTTTCGCTCAATAGACCTGCAACACAAAGATACCTTCCTCAGCGTATCTTGACTGATATAACAATGATGAAATTGAAATACAATTTAAACATCAAGAACAATCAAGCATTTTAACCAAACAAACACACAATCCATTAGGCATTTGATTGGGATAGGAAGGATGTTTCAACCTTTATTGTCAAAAGCAAATAATCAGTACAAATTATACCTGATCATACAGCATGCTTGTGCAACTGGACTCTGGGCTCCTTCTCTTCTCTAACTTTGGAATTATTCCAACATAACAACCCTTAATGCAAGTTTCTCCTCTTGTGAATGAGAGTCTCCATATGTCTAACCCCTCTCCTCAATCCTCCTTGTATTTATAGGACAAGGTAGGCAGTTTAGATCGAGAGGTGGTTGAATGGGAAGTTGGGGAAGTTGCAGAACCAACTACAACTAATCCCAATTCGTCAAATTAATATATTTTTTTATCATATTTTAAGATGTGTGCAAGTTTTTCACAGTGGAGTAGCGCACAATATGCAACTTCATTGTTTAACAACCAGCGTTTGCAATTTTTGGAGGGCCTGTGCTAGTATACTGAAGTGGAGTAGCGCATACTAGGACATGTGCGCTACTATTGAGCTTGTGGAGTAGGGCATGAGCGCTAGTATGCTGAAGTAGAGTAGCACACAGGTTAAAACATGAGATTTTTCAGGGTTTTGCTAGCTTGCAGAAGGGTAACTCAGGTCAAAGTATCATCCAAGGTCATCATGCTCTTCAATCCAAGTTGTCATTTTGTGTGGTTGACAGCTAAAGGTGACCATGGACGGAGAAGTGAAAATTTGACCTGTAACAGCGAGACATATCGGTTGTAGTGTCGGGAGCTCATTTAGCCACTCTGTTTGTCTGCTCTTGGCTGTAGTTTCTCTAGGTGTGTTCTTTTTATTTTCTGTTTTTGATCGATAGTTTGGCCGTTAGGGGACACTTTGATTTTGTAGTCTCTCCAGAGATATCGTGGCGCGGAGTCCTGCTCTCCGCTGATCTTGTTAGTTGGCTGGTTTACCAACTATCGAGCTTACATGCCGTATTGATCAGGGACGCTGGAAGGCCCCCCTCCGAGTCTTTGGATTCTTTTTAAGGGTATTGCGCCAACATTATGACTGCACATTCTGGCACAGGAGAAATCCCTACGGCTCCATCAGGTCTATCCGAATGCACTTCAGACACCTCTACTCCTAGAGAGGCATGGGGGGGTGATCCGCCCGAGACCTAGCCTAGTTTGTTTGGTCCGGATTCGCCCGAGACACAACCTAGTTTGTTTGGTCCAGATCCACCCGAGGACGACCCGTTCGATCCTTTAAATCCACATGATTTCTGATATGGGATTCCAGAGTTACATGATCACACAGGTCCACGACCAACGATACCCCGTTCTCTTTTGGTATGCCTAGTTACAACATAGTTGATCCTTCTGCTATGTTTGGTAGTCATGCTGACACTAGTCATGGTGTTAGCAACACTGCACCCACTGGGGGAAATACCCTTGCCGGGGGCACCACGTTTTCCACTCACACACACAGTATGGGTACTGGTCACATCCCTCCTAACAATGTAAATGTTGGAGGATGAACGACTCCTGGGACTACCCATCCTAATAGGAACACTGTTCGGAATACGACTTTCCATCCACATAATAATACACATGCCCATACACGAAAACCTAGGACCACTTTTGCGAATGTTAACATTCCTCCCAATCACGGGGGTGGACACATACCACATACTTTTACGTCTGCTGCCACTACTAGTAATGCTAATGTAGGAGGTGGGCATATACCTTATACTCACGGTCACAATGCCACCATTCCTGCTACTAGTAATGCCAACGTTGGGGTTGGGAATACATCTCATACTTATGGTCACCACACAACTGCTCACGCTACTAATAATGCTTATGTAGGGGGTGGGAACATATCCTAGCATCATGGTCATTACAACATGGTTCCCGCTACGAATAACACGTATATGCCCCATAATTATGGTGGTAACCCTTACTACAATACGGTCGGTGCTAGCTCTCAATACAACCCACCTCAATATGGTGCTCAAAACGCATATATACCTACTTACCCTCATATGGGTCAAATTGGAGGAGGTTATCAACCTTATGGTCCGTCTGGTCCGTATAATCAACATTTTAATGGTCATGGTCAAGCCTATGGTCCTTCTTATCCTTCAGGTCCTTACAATCAACCTTTTATGGGAGCTTACAATCAAGCTTTACAGCCTCAACTCCCGTTCCTTGCTCGACTGAAACTTCTGGATATTTTGAAGCTCACGAATGATCCGGTCTCTCACAATCCCAATTGGCCTCCGATCCCTACCAAGCTCCCTTCGGACATTCCCAAGTTTGAGGGGAAGAGTGGTGAGGATCCGAGTGACCATGTCATGACCTTTCACCTTTGGTGCTCATCCAACTCGTTGAATCATAATTCTGTCTGTTTGAGACTATTTCAACGCACCCTCACGGGGGCAGCCGTGAAGTGGTATGTTGAGTTGCCTGGGGGAACTTATAGGGGTTTCAATGAGATAGCTTTGGTTTTCTTGGATCATTTCCAGCTGCCAGTTCGTTATGATACTAGTACTGAAATTTTGTCTACCTTCCGACAGAACAAGGCCACGCACATTTCTTATCACGTTCAAGAGTGGCGTCGATGGAAGAGGTTAGTGAAAGCTAACATTCCTCCATAGTTTCTGTTGGAATGGTTCCTCAAGTCTTTACTCCCATATATTGCTAAGGATGTTTCAATGTTTGGCATTGTGACTGAGGAACAAGCCATCTTAAAAGTCCAGCAGTTAGATTTATTATATTCTATGTCTGGCATTTTGTATGACATTATTCCTGATGCACCGCGAACATGACATGAGCCCAAGACAGTTCTTGGACCACATGCCTATGACATCGTGGGATCCGCAAGTACTTGACCTATGGATTTGGTTACCAATCAAATGCAAAATTTGTCGCTTAACCAATCTACTCCTGGACAGGTTCATACCTTGTCCACTTCCACCCCGTCGTTCGATGTACATGCTATGCAAATGACGACCCCATCGGGTAACCAACAGCCTTGTGGTAAGAAGAAGGGGAGAAACAACCGTAAGGGTGGAAACAATGGGAACAATAATAGTGATCATAATACTCCTTGAAAAGAGAACGCCAGCCCTCCTCGGGACAACGACAATGCTGGTGGGGACCGTAAGCCTAGACATAAAGTGAAATTCCCTTGCAAGCTTTGTGGGGAAGATCATCTTACTCACTTGTGTCCTCATATTGAAGAAGCATCGAAGCATCTGGCATAGAGCTGAGCTGTGTTAAAAGATCCCCTTCCTGATCATCAGAACATGGCTTCGCATGCTCCCGCTACTGGTTATGGACCTAATGAGACTACAACATCCTCTTCCAATACTAATGGTTATGGATGCATGAATATGGTCAAATCGGAGGTTAGTGTTGCTACTCGCCAACGTGATTATGGAGCACCACAACCGAATATGGGGAATGAGCCTCCTCCTCCTCCCGATAACTCCTTGCATATCGAGAAGCCTTCTACTATGCCACAGATACCAAAAGGTGTTCTCAAGCGCTCCACGCATAATCCCAATGCTCGAGCCACCCATAACTATTCCATTGTAGAAGATTTGGGTCAGACTTTGTGTGCTATGTCGACTCTTGAAGTTTTACAAGTGTGTCCTTCTCAAAGGAATGCCCTTTTGAGTGCGTTAGGAGTTCAGGATGGGGGTAGTCCTAACGTTATCAAGTTTGACACTACTGATGTCCAACCTCGCTTACCTTACCACATGGATTTTCAGATCCAGGTGGAGAGCCTTCAGAATTTCTTTAGAAGAATGGTGGTTGATGAAGGCGCGTCTACATCAGTAATGTCCTTATCCTGTTGGAAATATCTTGGCTCTCCTCCCTTAGCCAAATCTGTGACCATGCTCACTGCTTTTGACGATCGCTCATTTAAGCCGCATAGGATTATCCCTTCCCTTTTTGTCCGCTTGGGTGGGAAAACCATGCCTATTGAAGTTGAGGTGATTGATGCACCCATCGACTACAACCTTCTCCTGGGCTGGAACTGGATGTACGCTATGAAAGTTGTCGAATCCAATGTATTCATAGTTATTTGCTTTCCACATGAAGGCAAGATTGTGACAATCAACCAGTTGGATTTCGTTAGTCCTGGTTCCACAACATCCACAGGATCAATGGTCCCTCAAGTTACAGATTCTCAGCCGGCAACTGGGAACATGGGTGTCAAATTATACCCCTCATTGTTGGGATCTTTTGATTTCCCTACACCCATTAATTTTATTGGAACCATCTCTGATAATGCGCCTCCTCCACTAATTAATGTTCCATTCCGGACCTCGTATTTAGATGATCCATGGACCTTACCATCCACGAATCCCACGTCTGGAGACATTGCGCATGTCGGGATGACTATGCCACTATCTGTTGTTGAGCTTGCGTATCAAGATATTCAACAAGCCACTGTAGAGCTGGATCCACCCTTTTTTTGGACAGATGAGGAAGATCCCGTTATGCTGTCGGTTTGGGTAGCCGACTCATCTTGTTCACATGATTTCCTTGATGGTACTTTACCTTCAGATGAATATATTATTGAGGCCATGTGTGGTAGTGAGAGACCTTGGGAGGACATGCATCATCGCTCTTATTTTCTTCCAAACCTCGATCTCATTGAGCAAAAAGAGTTTAGGATGACTCTTGCCGAGATGGTTGGTCACCCTGTGGTTCCTCTGGTTTCACATGGGATTTATGCAGAGGGGAACATGGATAATATTTCCCCCACTACACCGATCAACATCTCTCGTACTCCCAGAAAGATTGAGAACGTTTACATCGGTGACAATTTCTTTTCGGAATAGGTTGCCATTTACACGGAGTTTTTTACGGAACTTCGGGAAGATTTCTCCTGGTCATATGAGGAGATGCCAGGAATAGACCTTAGTATTGTTGAACATGAGATTAGAATGTATCCAAACGCTAAACCTATTTGACAACGTATTTGTGCTGTTAACCCTAGGAAGGCAGCCGCTATCAAGGAAGTGGTGGAGAAACTGCTTGAGGCTGGTTTCATCTACCCTATTCCTCTTACCGAATGGGTGTCAAATCACGTTCCTGTGGATAAGAAGTAGGGAACTATTCGAGTATGCACTGATTTTAAAGACCTGAACCGTGCATGTCCGAAGGACAATTTCCCCACTCCATTCATTGATCAGATCTTGGATGCTTGTGTAGGGAGTGAAATTTTTTTGTTCATGGATGGCTTTTCGGGGTATAACAAGATTCTAATCAAACCCAAGGACCAACATAAGACTGCATTAATTTGTCCTTGGGGTACATTTGTGTACCGAAAAATGCCTTTCGGCCTTAAAAACGTCGGAGCTACGTTTCAGCGTGCAATGACCTATGCCTTTCACGACCTGAAACGTATAATGGAGGTTTTCTTGGATGATCTTGCTGGCCATTCTCGCAAGAGAGTGGACCACCCCAAGCACCTTCGTTTGATTCTCGAACTATGTATACGCTACAAGATTCGATTGAATCCCAATAAATGCATCTTTGCTGTGAGGACAGGTCGCCTTTTAGGTTTTATAGTTTCGAAGGAGGGTATCAGAGTCGATCCTCTCAAAGTTGAGGCAATACATCGGTTGCCTCCTCCGCGCAACTTGTTACAACTTCAGAGCCTCCAAGGGAGAGCTACTTTTCTACGCCGATTTGTAGTGAATTATGCTAGTCTTACCAAATGTTTCGCGCGCTTATTGAAGAAAGACACACCGTTTATCTGGGATGAGCGAGCCCAACAGTCTTTTGACGCCCTTAAGAAAGCTTTGGTATCGGCCCCTCTGCTTAGTCCACCCGACTTCGCGAGAGATTTTATACTTTATGTGGCTGTTGGGTGTGTGAGCTATCTCAAAGAAAACAACTAATATTTAATTATCGACCGGGGTTGGTAATCTTAGAATTGAGGCAAAATATATGCTAAGGTAGAATGGTACCTAATTTTTCTAGCTTGTCATACCTTAAAAATATTTAATAAAGAAAAGATTGAAAGATCTTTCAAAATGAAAAACCAAGTCAAACTTCAAAAAGATACAACTATTGAATTAATTAAATTTAACTGAACCAACAGATCAGAATAGTATAGATTATACTACTCTACTCTATGTTTAAACAATGGAAAGGGATAAAAATAAATACTAAGAAGCAACTACTTCTGAACAAACGAGAAACTACTGAATTTAAACTTCCAGATTACAATTATGAGCAAAATCAGAACTAAAGATATGAAATGATTAATTCACAACTAATCTAGGAAAAGAACTGATAACTAAATTATAATTGTTAGGGAGAACTTGTAAATGTAAATTATTGTAAACTGAACTACCTAATTTCAAATTCTAACCTAGGAATTAGAAAACAACTGTAAATAAATGAGAGATCTATCTATGAGATGACTGAATTCGATGATAAATTACATAAATAGAAACTATGTTAATCAAGGAAAATTACAAACTAAATTATTTCAACAACTAATTCAAGAAAAAGTAACTATTCCCATGTAACAAGAACTGGAGTGAATGTATCGTAGTGACTTTTAAATGTAATAGCAAAACATAATGGAAGTAAATCTAATCTAACCTCGACAAAGAGATGTAATCTACAAAGAGACCAATTACAATTAACTTTAAACATGTTGATCTATCTACTATCCATGAGCAGACTAGAAGCAAATAGAAAACTTGATAAAGATATTTACTTCTAAACTTGATTTGGAAGCAAGTAGAAAACTTGATAAAGATATTAATATAGAAGCAAGTAGAAAACTTGATAAAGATACTTATTTCTGATCCAAATCTTAAATCATGAACATCTTCATTATCTGCATGAATGGAAACTAATCTTATGATTAACAAACTAAAACAACTTAAGGAATGGAATTATTACCTATGATTTGGAAATAAACTATCTAGAAACAAACTGATAAATTCTGAAACAGTAACTAACTATCAAATATGATATAAAGAACTTTCACTTTGGAAGAAAGTTGAAAGAAGATAAAGGAAGAAAATATGGAAGGAGGAAATAATAATAAAACTTAATTAAAAACTCTATGTAACATAAAACAGGATTTGAATTACATCTAAAACTGTTAATTAGAAGCAAGAAGCATTATACTTAATAGGTAGGAGAAACTAGATTATGAAAAAGCATAAAACTAGTGCAGAAAGGGTAAAGGTCCGAATGACGATCTGAATGCTTGTCCAAATGACAGTCCGAATGAGTAAAAATGAACTAAACTAAGGAAAAGGAGTAGTTTTGATGATCTTAACGTCAGCTGGCGAATACAGATGGACCTACAATGCAAAGAAATCAGTGAGAAGACTTGTTGAGAAGCTATGTTAATAGAAAGCAACCTATTCTAATCATTGTCTAAAGGAGATAAACTATTTCTATGATATGCGAAAAGAAGATTTAGCATGCAAGATAGGGTTAAATTACAGCTATAGGAAGAAAAACTAACAGAGAGAAACTAAGGAAACTAATGCTAACTATGGAAGAATTTGAAGCAATATCTAACTACGGGTGATGGAAGAAAACTGAAACCAAACTACAAACTATTAAGCTTGGTCGACCATTTACTAAATATGTAAACACAAATTAAGTTAGTAGCATAACATAAATTATAGAGAAGAAATAAATATCATATACAGAAAAACAAAACTAATTACATATACAGGAAAATAAACTAACTATTTGCAGAAAAGAAAATGCAGAAAACAAGAACAAAACCTCCGGTTGATGAGGGGCCCTTCCCAGTAATCAGAGATGGAAAATAAATTGATTTAGCCACTCAGAACATCAACAAACTGGAACTTCCATTAACTTGAGAGAATTACAAAATGTGTACTATCTGCTCTTGATATTCTCTAACTCTAACTTTGTCTACAGACTAACTTCTCCACAGCATCTTCCAGGCTTCACGGGGTTGATTCCTTCACAAGGTAGTTGCAGCGTCGATCTTCCTTTGATGTGGGGAAAGAGGTAGTGCACTGGATAACTTAACGAATGGAGGAGAGGACTACTGGAGCATTGACGTGGGCGAAGCATTGTGTTGGAAGGATGAGCATGGATAGACGGGATTCTTCCAGAACACCGACGTGAATGGGAATGTGAGATTCCAGGCTGAACGGACGAGAATCGACGTGTTGGAGTGTTGATGTGGACGTGGGATGTGCTGTCGAGCTTGGAGAGCATAGGGACGAATCTTCCAGAACAACGGCTCATTAACCATGACCACCGTGTGGCTAACAGAACCCACGTGCCCATTTTTTACTTTAATAGCCCGAAGCATGCTAACCGTGGATTTCGCGAGCTGAATGCAAGGCTGAAAGACGAGCTGAACATGGTTGAGCTTAAGCAACATAAACATGCGGTCTGAATGAAGGATCGTTTGAAAAACACAACCTGTAAATCAAAACTTAAATGTCAAGTATGCCCATAAAATGTCATTTAAACATAAATAAATCATAATATAGCAAGATGTGAACAAGATTTGTGTAATAAATAAATATATGCATACCTGGTCTGTTTGATGGGCTAAATGGAGAAAATAATAACTTAATATAGCAAGAATAATGAAAATAAAACCATTCAGAGTAGAATCGATGATAAAAAATGGTGACAAAATGGACACCGACAGTGGCTGCATCTTAAGAGACGATTGGCATGGTCTTGGTTTAGGTTGATGATGTGCTCGTGGAGCATGTGATCTATTACCTTAGTCGAAACCTAGTAGACGTTGAGCTGAGATATACTCACATGGAGAAGTAAGCACTTGCGACTGTTCATGCAGTCCAATGGTTACGACACTATACCATGCTTAGGAAAACCACAGTTATCGCGCATATCAATCCATTTCAGTTCGTGTTATCGCGATGTCTTATAGAAGGGGAGTACAATAAATGGATTGTGATCCTTCAAGAGTTTGATCTCAATTTTCCTTCGGCGAAGTCATGGAAATCCTTGGTTTTTGCTGAGCTTATGTCGGACCTTCCACGACTTGATGAGGATGTTGTCCATGAAGATTCCTTTGTGGATGAACACTTATTTCTTATCTCGTCAGAGGACCCTTGTTATGGGGATATCATTGTATATCTCCAAACTCTGAAGCTTCCTTCGCATTATTCACGGGATGAGAAATGGCGTGTGAAACATCATGCCAAAGATTATACTATCGTCGGCTACACTTTGTATCGTCGAGGAAAGGATTCTATTCTTCGTCGTTGCTTGACTCATGAAGAAGCTGAGCATGTGCTTAATTATTGCCATGCTGGGGCGTGTGGCGGTCACTTATCCAGGCTTGCTATAGCCCAACGTATCATGCGAGCGGGTTACTTCTGGCCGTCAATCTTTAAAGATTGTGTCAACGCTGTAAAGAGATGTCACCCTTGCCAGGTGTTTTCTCTAAATGTACACTCGCATCCAGCGCCCCTTCATCTGGTCATCATCGTCTGTCCCTTCACCAAGTGGGGGGTGGATTTCATGGATTGAAAACCAGCTTCGGCTGGGAGGCATCACCATATCATAGTGGCCGTGGACTACTTTTCCAAATGGGCTGAGGCCATGCCTACCATTAAATTCGATGGTTCTACAGCAGCCCACTTCGTATTCAATCAGATTATCACTCGGTTCGGTATTCCGAAAGAGATTGTCACTGACCATGGCAGTCACTTTCAGAACAAAATGATGGAGGATTTATCACTTAAGCTTGGGTTTCGTCAAGAACACTCATGTTTTTACTATCCCCAAGCGAATGGTCAGGTTGAAGCAGTAAACAAGTCTTTAAAGACCATTCTCCAATGTACCATCCAACAAAGCAAGAACAATTGGCACATCATGTTATATCATGCTTTGTGGGTGTATTGAACCGCAGTCAAGATGACCACCGGGTTCTCACCATTTCAGCTGGTACACAGTGTGGAGTTGATCTTACCGATTGAATGCGAAATCCCTTCGTTGAAACTAGATATAGAGCTCTTCCCTGATACGTCGGGTATTGAGCAACGTTTAATCCACCTTGAGCAACTTGACGAGCAACGTCGAGATGCCAATAAGCGTCGTATCAAGGTTCAGTATGATAGGTCTATCCGTCCCCAACAATATGCTGAAGGTGACTTGGTCCTCTTGTATGACCAAGCTAAAGAACCCCTGGGGGCAAGAAAGTTTAACCCCATGTTAGGGTTTTTGCCTCTTCCAGAATTCAGCCCTAAACAAGTGACCTAGGCACAAAGGTCATATCTTGGGCTAGGAAGGTCCAAATGGAATTTCATAAAAAGTGTCAGTTAGGGCACGGACCTGTAGTTTCATAGGTCTGAGTTTCAAACGTCGAAGTTGAAAAATGCCACGTGGAACTCCGTACAAGTTCGCTATGTTGTTTCATCTAATAAACAGGTCATGTTGCGACACTTAGCATATCTCTCTCATAGAGAATCCATTTGAGGTCAGATATGTGGGGTTGGAAAGATGACAGGTCAGTCTACCACAGGACGAAGTTTCAGACCCTGAGGATCCGAAATTTCAGAGATGCACTAGAAACAATATGGCATATATTTTTGTCCAAACAAAATTGGATTCTGAGCATTTTCATTTTTGGCTTGTCACTACTGTGGGAAATTAGGGCTTTTGACAGAAGTGGAATTTTGGAGTTCTCTCAGCACAAGATTTCTCTCCTCAGAAAAATTGAAATTTAGAGACCAAGATCAAAGTTTTTTGTTGGGTAGAACCTTAGGATATATCAAACCCTAGTTCGGGTTTTGGAACAGAACAAGCAGAAAACCAGATTTTGACAGAAGTTGCATATTCGAAATTCGTAGGTCATTTTTAAAGCGTCAATTTTTGAAGTTTTCAAAATATGAGCACACCAGCTTGCTCGCCTCAATCAAATGCATCTCCCTGTCTATAAAGAAGTTTGAAATTCCAAGTTTGGATTTTTAGGGTTTCTCTGCCAAACCCTAGCCAGCTCCAGATCCAGTTTTAGCAAATCAAAGTGTATAGGATTGGGTTAATCCTAGAAGAGAATGAATTGGACTCGTACATAAGTGAAGAAGTTCCAATTCCAGAGGGAGATGAGGCTAAGGCATTACATAAGAAGACTACAAGCATCCCGATAGGTATGACTTGAGGAGATACAGGTATGTTTTGAAATCTGTTCATGATTAAATTTATAGGTTTGTCTTCATATTATTGAGGTTAGTACAATATTGATTAATTTTAGACTTGTCTTATCACCTTAGTAAAATTTTGAATGTATATGAATGGTAGAAGACATTCATTGATTAGGGTTATGATACTTATGATTGTACTAATGCACTGCGGTGTTGTATGAGGATGATGTTGTCTGCTAACATGAAAGGTACATCAAGAAAGACAAATCAAGTTCTATATGAAGAACATATGACCATGGTGACATGGAGACAAAGACTCATCCATAGCCATTGATCACATAGAATCTCTACTTACGAGGTATGTATAATTTGGTTCTACAATGCTTAACTTATGAGATATGCATGTTACTAGCACAAGGTCTCTAAATCATTGAAGAGAACAAAGAAGACATTGTTTGGGTATGTTAGACATAACTCACAAACATGATAATCCAGGTATGTTTTTATTATATCAAGTTAGAATCCTACCTTGTTTTAGGGTCTCATATAAGTATACTTTTGTATGATTGATAATGATTATTCATGAAGTTATAAGTTTGAGTTTATGCATATTATGCTTCTTAGTTTGATTAATGATATGACAAACTAGAAGAGTCCTATGGTCAAATAAGAATATACATGAGTAAAAGAAGTACTCCCTAAAACCTTGAATACTAATGCTTGTGATAAATTACATGTGTATGAAATGATCATGACCATACATGTTTTGATAGTATTGAGATTATACTAATGCATGTATGATTATGTATGAGATATTGAGGATGACACAATGATGACACTAGTGCACACTTAAGCGTGCATAGTGGTCTAAGATGGATATAAGTTCAAAGACAGATAATCCAGGAAGCAAAGATCAAGAGGGAGCACACTCCAGTAGTTTCTGCAAGGAAGCAAAGATCAAGAGGGAGCACACTCCATTAATTCTATAAGGAAGCAAAGATTGAGAGGGAGTCCACCCAACAAGCAAACAAAGATAAGTATTTGAATTGTCATTTATTATTACTTAAATGATGTTGTTCATTCATGTACATACTTATGTTCCTAGATTTAGGATGTACATTATGCATTTTATAAAAGTTGCATTATTGAACAAGATACTACTAATATAGTAATGGGTAAGTGGCCTATGGTACTGTACAACACTCCATTGATACTTATCTAGAATGAAACCGCTTTGCTGACATGTTGGAGTAGTGCACACTCTTAACAATGTTCTGGTAGAGATGGAAGGCATCTAGAAAGTTACGGAATATGGATAAATGTTGTATTGAAGCATTGTCTAAGATAATTGCATGACTGTATGACATATGTATTTATGTGTAAGAATTTGTTCTGAAATCTATGAGATGTTTCTAATCATGAAATTGAATTTGACTTGTAGGAAAGATCGTGTACAATCACCTACAAAAGAAGGACAGTGACATTTGTTCCAGTAACGGAATTCAAGAACACTACCTATTGAAGATATTGAAGAATTTGAAGTTCCCAGGATCCGGGATGCAGTAATGGAAGGATGCCATGATCGAGGAGTACCAGTCGATCATGAAGAATGATGTTTGGGATGTGGTCCCGAGACCAGTAGGGAAGTCTGTTGTGACTTCCAAGTGGATCTACAAGATCAAGCATGCTGCAGATGTTATCATAGAGAAATACAAGGCAAGTTTTGTGGCTCGTGGATTCTCCCAGAAAGAAGGGATAGATAATGAAGAGACCTTTCCACCTGTAGCCAGATACACTTCCATCAGAACAATACTTGCTTTGGATGTAGTGATGAAGTGGAAGATACACCAGATGGATGTCAAGACAGCTTTCTTGAATGGTGTATTCAAAGAGAAAGTGTATGTGGAGCAGCCACTCGGTTTTGAGACACATGATAGGGATTCATATGTGTGCAAATTGAAGAAGGCCTAGTACGGTTTGAAACAAGCACCTATGACATGGTACGGTAGGATTGACAGCTTCCTGACTAGTTTGGGCTTTACCAAGAGTAAAACGGATTCCAAACTTTACTACAAGGTTGAGGAAGGAAATACATACTCCTACTATATGTGGATGACCTGTTTATGACAGGTGAGGATGGATTGATTGTTGATATGAAGAGGAAGCTTGATACCAAGTTCGAGATGAAGGACTTGGGGATGTTGCACTATTTTCTAGGCATGGAGGTGTGGCAGAGTGCGGATGAAATCTTCCTTGAACAAGGGAAGTATGCAGTAGAGATCCTGAAGCGGTTCAAGATGATGGACTGCAAGGCCATGGCCACACCTATGGAATTGAGACTGAAGCTATTGAGTGATGCTTCATCAGAGTCAGTTGATGCCACGATGTATCGTTAGATGATTCGGTCCTTGATGTACCTGACGAATACGAGACCAGAGATTTGCTTTGCTGTAAACACATTGAGCCAGTTCCTAATGGATCCGAGACATGTTGCAAAGCATATTCTGATTAACCTGAAGGGTTATGTTGATTTGGATTGGGTAGGCAGTGCCATTGATAGGAAGAGCACTTCGGGGTGTTGCTTCAGTATGGGATCAGGTGTGATCTCTTGGTTTAGCAAGAAGCAGTCCTGCATGGCATTGAGTATAGACGAAGTTGAATATGTAGCAGCTTGTTTATCTTGTGGTGAAGCAGTGTGGCTTCGCAAGATGTTGACAAGATTGCTTGATGCATAGATTGATGTTACGGAGATACTCTGTGGCAACCAGAGTGGCATCAAGTTGACAGAAAATCCTATGTTTCATGATAGATCGAAGCACATCGAGATTAAGTTCCACTATATCTAGGATATGGTGCAGAAGGGAGCTGTGAAGCTCGAGTATGTTCCTACAGAGGAACAAGTTTTTGATGTGTTGACTAAGTCTCTAGAAAGAGAGATTGATGGAGATCCTATCCGAAGGGATAGATGCCTGTCCAGGAGGGATATAAGATCAGTACTTGCTTACTGATAGTTCCAGCTCTCACGAGCTAATGCCTATCCGTAGGGATGGATGCCTCTCCAAGGGTGAGGGTAGATCAATACTGGTTGACTGATAGTTCCAATTCTCAGGAACTGATGCTTATCCGTAGGGATGGATGCCTCTCCAAGGGTGAGGGTAGATTAGTACTGGCTGACTGATAGTTCTAGTTCTCACAAACTGATGCCTATCCATTGGGATGGATGTCTCTCCAAGAGTGAGGGTAGATCAATATTGGATGACTGATGGTTCCAGTTCTCACGAGTTGATGCCTATCCGTAGGGATGGATGCCTCTCCAAGGGTGAGGGTAGATATGTACTGGCTGACTAATAGTTCAAATTCTCACCAACTGATTCCTATCCATAGGGATGGATTCCTCTCCAAGGGTGAGGGTAGATCAGTACTGGTTGATTGATAGTATCAGTATTTAGTTACTGATGTTTGTTACAGGTGTTCCCGCTGATGGCGCTACTGATGAGGATGTTCCAGCAGATGGTGTTCCAGCTGACGATGATGTTGTTCCAGCTGATGGTGCTGCTGATGAGGATATTCCAGTAGATGGTGTTCCAGTTGATGAGGTTGCTGACATCAGAAGATATTCCAACTGATGATGTTGTTGATGAGGATATTCCAGCAGATGATGTTTCAGCAAGAGGATGATTGCTGATGATGGGGTGACCGTATGGTAGATAGGTTTTGTAGAGGCATATAATAAGTCCTGAGATGTACATACTAGATGGCTTGCTCACATAGATGATGAAGACCTACATCGAGGCTAGGCCTACATCCAACATGAAAAAGGGTTGGCTCTATAGAACTTCCTATGACGAGAAGAATTGAGAGATAGAACCAATGATCAGATGATGAGTACAACAACAGTGACGATGATGCTCCAGTGATCCAGTGACGATGATCCAGCTCCAGTATTGAAGACTTGTTCCTACATGTATTGATGAATTGTGGCAAGAGAATACCTTCCTAGTTAAGAGGGAGTGTTGATGTATTTGTAACTTCGGAATATATTCACTTATATATTGTATGTATTACATTTGTACTTCATTGTATCCCCAACGGAGATGTATTATTCCTCCAATTGGAAGTGTCGTCATTTGTATTTGCAAGTGTGGCAAGTTACATTGTAAGTGTCGTAACTTATACTTGATGGGTTATTAGACCACCTTAGAGGGGTCGGTCCAGTATGGGTTAAAGGGTTATTAGACCACCCTAGTGGGGTCGGCCCAGTGACAAGTGCTAATGGGTTATTAGACTCTCCTAAGGGAGGTCGGCCCAGTTAGAGTAAAAGGAAAGTAAAGGTAAAGTATAAATAGAGAGGAGCACCTCTCTATTTATCCATTCATTCACTCACTCACTTCGTATTAGTGAGAGAGAGGAGGAGTGCGCACAAGTGGAGGAGGAGAAGTTGTTAGGAGACTATCTATTGTTTTGTGATCTTTGTGTTGGTGCTCATTATATATTTGAGGAATTTGCAATGGTTTTTCACCTTCTTGGTTTTCCCCGGTGAAATGCTTTCTGTCTCTTGTCTCTTATGTTTGATATGCTGTACATGTTGTTCTCTCAGTTAAGATCCTAGATCATATTGAATTAAATGATTAAAAACTAACATAGGCATCATCAACAACATCATCTTGAACATTGATTGGCACATCTATAAATCATTGGAAGTTATTCAACATCAACATTAGCAATTGGAATAGTTGTTGTAACATCATCAACATTTGCAGCATAGAGATGGAACCTCATCATCATCTTCAGTACAGAGCTGAAGTATCATCATCTGCAACACTGGAGCATCCTCGTTTACAGTACTAGAACACCATCATCTGCAGCACTGGAGCATCCTGGAACATCATCATCTACAACACTGGAGCATCCTCATCTACAGTCCTGGAACATCATCAGGAGCATCAACACCTGTAGCACACATGATACTTCCTTTCAGAACTAGGGATCGTGGACAATCGTTCCTTTCATAACTTGAGATTTAGTCTAACAACTCTGGTGATCCTTCCTTTCA
Organism: Larix kaempferi; assembly: GCA_027924585.1. Lineage (NCBI taxonomy): Eukaryota > Viridiplantae > Streptophyta > Pinopsida > Pinales > Pinaceae > Larix > Larix kaempferi. The sequence goes on from BSBM01000278.1 coordinate 7,959,241, forward strand.
GAACTAGGTATCATGGACAATCCTGTTAATTTTTCAAAATTTACTTCAATCTGATCTAGGATCTTAACTGAGAGAACAACATGTACAACATATCTATAGCATATCAATCATGGACAAAATAATTCAAGCACACAAGAGACACAGAGTTTACTTGGGAAAACCGTAAAGGTGAAAAACCCTAATAACTTCCTCAGAGATAGATAGAGCAATGATACAACCCAAGCATAAGAGATAGACATCTCCTAGCAGCAGCTTCTCCTACTCCACAAGTGCGCCACTCTCCTGAGAGTGTGTGAGAGAATAGAATGATGAAATAGAGTGCCTCCCGCACTTTATTTATACTTGACTTGACTTTCCTAATAACCTTTACTAGGTCGGCCTTAACTTAACCACATAACATAATGCTGACTGGGTCGACACCCAATAGGGTGGTCTAATAACCCTTTGACCCACATGGCTGACCCCCAATAGGGTGGTCTAATAACCCTTCGACCCACATGACTTATACAGGGCTGACCCCAACAAGGTGGTCTAATAACCCATCAAGTATAAGTTACGACACTTACAATATAAATGATGACACTTCCGTATAGAGAAATAATAACATCTCTATAGGAATACAAACAATTTTGTATAGAGGAATAATACCATCTCTAGAGGAGTACAATATACATATATGAAATACATTCCGAAGTTACATATACATCAACACTCCCTCTTAACTAGGAAGGTATTTCTCGACACGGGTCTTCTAGCACAAGTCTTCTTATCTGGATCATCGTCACTGAATAATCATCATCGAGTCATCGTCATCGTCACTGCTGCTGCTATCTCAATCAATCTCTAAATTTACTCGTCATAGGAAGTTCTACAGAGCCAGTCTTTTTTCATACTGGATGTAGGCCCACCACCTGTAGGTCTTCATCATTACTGGCCATACTATGGAATCCTCAGGACTTATTACGTGCGTCACAAAACCTTAAAAGAGTCTCTTGACTAGAAAGAACTCTAAAGAGCATATGAATCCTTTTTCATCTTGTCCATATCTCCAGGACTTATTACATGTGACTGTCACAAAACCTTAAAAGAGTGTCCCAGGAACGTTTATGTGCATAACATGACCAGAAAGAACTCTAAAGAGCATCCCAGGAACATTTATGTGCCTAAGCACGACCGACAAGATCTCTAGGACTGATTACATGTGACCTCTGCTACAAACCCTTGAAAGAGCATCCCAGGACTTATTACAGGCACACAACCCAACCTATAGGATATCCCAGGTCTTACTTGTAACAGCCCACCACAAACCCTTGAAAGAGCATCCCAGGACTTATTATGGGCACACATCCCAACCTATCGGATATCCCACGTCTTACATGTGGCCCACTATCAAAAACCCTTGAAAGAGCATCCCAGGACTTATTACGGGCACACAGCCCAACCTATCAGATCTCCCAGGTCTTACATGTGATACACAGTGCCAGTCCTTTTTCATACTGGATGTGACCTAGAAAAAATCTAGGATTTCCTTTGCACAACCTGTCCATGGCCACAGAGTATCAATATGATACCCACCATACATCATCCTGATGTACACATGATCATCCTGATCATACAATGCATCTACCTGATGCATACCAAGTATCTACCTGATCCATATCACCATACATGATCCACCTGATACATACATAGATACATGATCCACACAATGTATCCACCTGATATATATCAACATACATGATCTACCTTATCATACATAGTATCCACCTGATACATATATAGATACATGGTCCAAGCATCCAACATGATGCATATACAAATACATATAAATGATCCAACTAATCATATCCAACATCCAACATGATGCGTACATACATATACATATAAATGATCCAATTGATCATATCCAGCATCCAACATGATGCGTACATACATATACATATAAATGATCCAAATGATCATATCCAACATCCAACATGATGTGTACATACATATAAATGATCCAACTGATCATATCCAGCATCCAACATGATGTGTACATACACATAAATGATCCAACTGATCATATCCAGCATCCAACATGATGTGTACATACAAGTGATCCAACTGATCATATCCAGCATCATCCTGATGCATATACAGAGCAGTAATTGGAGCATCGTCCTGATGCTCATCATCCAGCGCTTACATCCACAGCCATGTGAAGGATCCTCCTTCCAACATGCTTGGAATGGCTTCAGCAAATGTGTCCATCATTTCTTCCTCGAAGTGTCGTCAATCTGAAGAACTCCAAGCCTCTCTCTGAAGTACTCAAACTTCACTTTGGCTAGTGGCTTCGTCAATACATCTGCAATCTGATCATTGGTCACAACATACAGGAGCTTCATTGCTCCTCTCTGTACCATATCCCTGATATAGCAATATTTGATTTCTATGTGTTTCGACCTATCGTGGAAAATCGGGTTCTCAGATAGCTTCACACAACTCTGGTTGTCACAAAAGATACCAGTAGCCTCCAGCGGGAGATCTAATAACTCTAACAGTAGCTTCCGCAGCCATACTGCCTCACAACTAGCCGCACAGGATGCAACATACTCTGCCTCGGCTGTACGTAGTGCTACAGAGGAATGCTTCCTACTAAACCAAGAGATCACACCTGATCCCATACTGAAGCAACACCCAGAAGTGCTCTTCCTATCTGTATCACTACTTGCCCAATCTGAATCAACATAACTCTGTAGGTTAAACTTTTGATTCACATCATACTTGAGCCCATAATCAATTGTACCCTTCAGGTACCTCATAATATACTTTACAGCAATAAGGTGAACACTCCTTCGATCCATCAGGAACTGAATCAATGTGTTCACCGCAAAGCAAATATCTGGTCTTGTGTTCGTCAGGTACATCAAGGACCCAATCATCTGACGATACATAGAGACATCAACCGGCTCAGATAAAGCATCACACAGAAGCTTCAGGTTCGATGCCATAGGTGTGAGTATGGCCTTACAGTCCATCATCCCGAACCTCTTTAGGATATCTACTGCATGCTTCCCTTGTCCAAGGAAGATCCCATCTGCACTCTGCCACACCTCCATACCTAGAAAATAGTGCATCATCCCCAAGTCCTTCATATCAAACTCGGTAGCAGGATTCCTCTTTGTATCGATAATGAGTCTATCATCTCTTGTTACAAATAGGTCATCCACATATAGGAGTAGTATCATAGGATTTCCTTCCTCAACCTTGTAGTAAAGGTTGGAATCCGCATTACTCTTGGTAAAGCCCAAACTACATAGGAAACTGTCCATCCTACCATACCAAGTTCTGGGAGCTTGCTTCAAGCCATACAAGGATTTCTTCAATCTGCACACATATGACTCCCTGTCATGTGTTTCAAAACCGAGTGGTTGCTCCACATACACTTCCTCTTCAACTACACCATTCAAGAAATCAATCTTGACATCCATCTGGTGTATCTTCCATTTCATCGCTGCAGCCAGAGCCAATACGGATCTAATGGAAGTGTATCTGGCTATAGGAGAAAAAGTCTCTATGCTACCACCTGCAGCATGCTTGATCTTGTAGATCCTCTTAGAAGTCACTACAGACTCCCCTTCAGGTCTTGGGATTGCATCCCAAACATCTTCATGATCGACTGGTACTCCTCGATCATGGCATTCTTCCCAGATCTTGGGAACTTCAATATCTTCAATATTTTCAATAGATAAATTTGTTGCTGAAACAAATGTTGTAGTCCTTCTTTTGTAGGTGATGGTATACGATCTTTCCTACACAACAAGTTAAATTGCATGATTAGAAAACATCTCATAGTTTTCAGAACAAATTCTTACACATAAAGAAATATGTCATACAGTCATGCAATTATCTTAGCCGATGCTTTAATACAACATTTATCCATATCCCGTAACTTTCTAGATGCCTTCCAATCTCTACCAGAACATTGTTAAGAGTGTGCACAACTCCCAACATGTCAGCAAAGAGTTTTCATTCTAGATAAGTAGCAATGGAATGTTGCACAGTGCCATGGGCCACTTACCCATGTATATTAGTAGTATACTGTTCATCAATGCAACTATTCTAATATGCATAATACACAACCTAATTCTAGGAACATGAGTATATACATTATTGAACAGTATTATTTAAACAATAAAATATGCAAGGAATGATAATTAAAATACTTATCTTTGTTTGTTTGTTGGGTTGACTCCCTCTTAGTCTTTGCTTCTTTTCTGCAACTCCATTCTAATGTGGATTGTGCGAAGTGGTCAACTCCCTCTGAATATCTGCATCCTTGCAGAAACTACTGAAGTGTGCTCCCTCTTGATCTTTGCTTCCTTGTAGGAACAACTGGAGTGTGCTCCCTCTTGATCTTTGCTTCCTTGCAGGAACAACTGGAGTGTGCTCCCTCTTGATCTTTGCTTCCTGGATTACCTGTCCTTGAACTTATATCCATCACTATGCATGCTTATTAGTATCATCATTGTGTTATCCTCGAGGTCTCATACATTATCACACATTCATTAGTATAATATTAATACTATCAAAACACAATAATCTTAAACATGTATAGTCATGATCATTTCAAACACAGATAATAAACATTAGTATTCAAGGTTTCAAGGAAGTCTTCTTTTACTCATGCATATTCTTATTTGATCATAGGACTCTTTTGGTTAGTTAAATCATCAATCAAGATAAGAGACATAAAATGCATAAACCTTTGATTACTTACATTTCTAACTTTATGAATAAACATAACCAATCATACCAAGTATACTTATATAAGGGATCCTAACACAAGGTAGGATTCTAACTTGATATAGGAAAAACATACCTGGATTGGTATGTTAGCTAGTTATGTTTAACATACCTACATGATGTCTTCTTGTTCTCTTCAATGACTTGTGCTAGTAACTTGCATATCTCATAGGTTAACCATTATAGAACCAAGTTATACATACCTCGCAAATAGATCTTCTAAGTGATTGTTAATGGACAATCCACTCGACCGGAGGTGAGCCGGATATCCCTAGCTCAATGCGAGTCTAGAACAAATAAAACAGACTACAAATGTGTTTCCTAGATCTACTTAAGGATCAAGTGCTAAATGTCTTACCTCTTTGATTCGCTATTCTTTCTCCCGCTATGTTGCTCCACGTCCCACGGTCGTCAGATCCAAGCTGCAAGACCTGTCAAGACACAGAAAAGAGAAACGAGTAAAGAGCATCTATACAATAAGAGATCTATGTAAACAGTTAAGCAGGTAAACAACACAACATCATCATACATAAGAGACAATATTGGTGGAAAGCATTTGTATTACTGCAAATAGAGGAGTACATGATAGAGATATAGAACTACAACCAATGACTTAACGTAGCAGCCCTTCTCCACACAAGCCAATTGCCAAGCCCTTCCAAGGAAGCATGAGAGTCTCCAAGAGGTGAGGGAAAGTGTCCAAGAGAGATTTCACCAGCATATAGATACCATAGTCTTCCTCCCTTTGGTATGGGAGTGAGCCTCGTATATATAGGACTAAGTGGATGAGATTATGGATAGGATAGGTTGAGAGATGGTAGGAGAGAGATAGGGGATCTTCCCAATGAGTTAGGGGTTGAGTACCAACTCTCCAAGAGATAAGGGATAAGCCCCCAAATGGGCAAGCTTCGAGAAAGATCTCGAAATGGCTATTTTTTCCCATTAACAGACCTCGTCACACCTTTCTATGGAGCAACCTGCGACGTCGCATGTTGCTAGTGTGCAACCTGCGACGATCTCTCAAAAGGTTGTACAAACTGAGTACAAATCCTCTCAAATGAATACTTGGTACAGATGAATTCAGGGATGTATACACAATGGTCAAGATGACGACATTATCACAATGGTCATGATGACAACACTTGGTCATAATGACGGTATTTGCAACGGTCATGATGACGACACTTGCAACACTTGCGACACTAGCACAAGGGTGACGACATTTTGGTGTAACAAAATTCCCTCCAAATTATGAAGTTGTTAAGGATGTACAGGTGAAGTGCTTTGATAGAAATAATGGCAAAAGACTTGTCGGATGAAGGATGCTGCTGCAGTACAACTGACTCTGAACTGACAATCTCATATGTAGTACAACATGGCTGCTGACCAATACATTGCAGATCCATGGGAGTAATGACCGAATGAACACAATCATGGCTACTAGACACAAGCCTAGATCCATAATGAGATGATAACACAGCCACGACCAATACAAAAGTGGATCCGTGTAATATGACTCAATACAAACTCCATCGCAACCTGGGTAAAACATGACTCCCCAGGGTCTTCAAGCTGAACCTGCAATGATACGAAAATATCCATGTGATTACAAATGTCTTGATGTCGAACATGGTAGAAACCACTTGATTATTGGTCATTGATGTAAACCATTAACAAGCGCGAGGGAGATCACCATTAATGTCAATGATTCCCAAGGTATCACAATACATATCATCAAGTGTGAATAAATGAGTTGACGTCGAACGCAAGATGAAATATTTCAATCAAGAGTCAATGATGTAAACTCATGATGAAAGCGAGGTGACCTGCCATTGAGGCATGCAGGACCAAGGTACTTGACTGGTTTCTAGATTCAATCCTTGGATGATGAGTTGAAGTTGACAAGGATGAATCCGTCGAAGGAGGGCCATGATGAATCCCCCATCAATCGACATGAAACACGACAAAAAATGTGTAGAGTGGATCAGATGGTACAATAACATGTGAGATTGACTCAAAGTAACAATGGCATGACGACATGTGTACTGACTGAGAATGATGAGTGAATGTGTTCTTGAACATGGGCATGGCATGACTTGGTAGTATTGACATGAGAATGATGCAAACTTCTAATGCAACTGATAGTGGAAGCTTTCTCCGAATGACTCAGAGGAGTAACAGAACTCAGAAAGTAAGTAGGGACTCATAGACAAATAGATGACCCAAATATCGGTATGCAAATGCAGACGAGTGCCATGTTCAAGAACGACTATATACTGCCACTAAGGTATGTAACACAAACACTTTTCTTTTTCCCCATCATGAATGATGAGTGCCTCACTTGTTTTTTAGCGAGCTTGATGAGGGTAACCAGATTCTTGGTATAGCTCATCTCATAGATGTGTCCAATCCTAAACATTTTACGAACCTAGGAAAGGAGTGGTTCGTCCCATAATGGGCCCTTCAATGTTTAAAATTTAACGAGTCCAAAGAAGGAAAACTCGGCGCCATTTCATGTTTAGAGAGTCTGAAAAGAACTAAAGGAGACTCCAACGGTCCTTTTTCATAAAGTTAGCCTCATCGCTCGAAAAAGGGTAAAACAACGCGGGAGAGGACTCTTCCAGCCATGGTTGGCTGGAGTATTCCTTTTTCGTAAATAGTGCTTCCGGGTCCGAAAAAGGGGTAAACTATCACCAGAAAGATGATCATTCAAATGCTTTTACAAGCGTGAAAGCATCAAGTTCGCTTGGCAATCTTTTCTTATTTAGGGAGTCTGAAAAGAGCTTAAAAAGGAATCCATGAGCAACTTTGTCATGGTGGATGACCGAGTACGACAAAGGAAAAAGTAAACTCGGCACAGTTCCTTTTCCGTAAATAGTCTAGCGAGGCCGGATAAAGTGATAAACCTATACTCGTTAGACACACCTTTTTAACTCAAATTTTTAACGAGCACGAGAATGGTATCAAAAGCACTCGAAATCTTTTTCATGTTTGAACCAGAGCACGAAAAAGTAAAAACTAAGCTCAAACCACTTTTCATGTTTCAACCAGAGCACGAAAAAAGTGAAAAAGTAATTTCAAATGTCATCTTACTGTTTTTAACGAGCTCGAAGATAGGTTGGAAGAATGCTCATGATGTCTGCTTCATTTTTTAATGAGCTTGTAACAGAAAAATGAACTATGCTCGGGCTAATTTTCATGGTTTAATGAGCTTGAAACCTAAAAAGGGAAAGTATGCTCGAAAATATTCCCAATGGTGGATTTCTTCCTGTCATGAAGTCCAAAGGTTGGTGCATGCCCCCAACATGATTGCTAGAATTAAGTGACTTAGCTCCAACGTGGTGTGGAGAGGCAATTGTGTTGACTTCAATGTAACTTCCAGAGGTTGAAGACATGCCCCCAAGCTTCATTTCATCCGCCTAAGGCATAAGTGGGTGAAAAGAAGGTTCAGGTACTAAGTCAGTGGGAAGACTCGACTCAATGAAAAATGAGTTGTTTCGTTTTTTAATGAGCTTGACACAAGATTAGAACTCTGCTCGCGGGAACCTATTTCATTTTTTAACGAGCTTGACATAGAATGGAACTATGCTCATAGGTTAAGGTCCATTGACGGGTTCCTTCCCAACATGATGCCCAGAGGTTGGTAAATGCCCCCAACATGATTGCTAGCGGCTTAACATGGTAGTGATCCTTCAATATGATTGTTGATGGTACGACCTGTGACATGCCCCCCAAGCATCATTTCGTCTGAAAATAATGCTTGCTAACCCAACTACCAGCCTAGCTACTAATATGAAAATGTTCACCAAGGGGGGGAAAACGAGAATCAAATGAAATGAAGGTTCAAATTCTAACTCTAGCGAGAGACTCAAACCGATGGGAGGGAGATCTATTTCATTTTTACACAAGCTTGAAATAGACAATAACTATGCTTGAGGGGGCCCATCTTATTTTTTAACGAGCTTGAAATGGAATAAAACTATGCTCGAGTGGATGGTTTCATTTTTATGCAAGCTTGAAACCAAAGGTAAACTATGCTTAGACGGGTCTATCTCATTTTTTAACGAGCTTGAAACAGAATAAAACTATGCTCCAATGGATTGGTTTCATTTTTATGCAAGCTTGAAACCAAAGGTAAACTATGCTAGGGTGGTTGGTATCATTTTTTAATGAGCTTGAAACATAACATAAATCGTGCTAGTAGGAACCTATTTCATTTTTTAATGAGCTTGAGATAGAATGGGAACTATGCTCATGTGAAATGGTTTCATTTTTATGCAAGCTTGAAATCAAAGAGAAACTTTGCTTGAAGGTTGGTTTCATTTTTTAATGAGCTTGAACATAACATAAACCATGCTCGTACCCCCCATCCTCAGGGGGAAGAAACCACTAAAACATGTGGAACATTTAGGGAAGTCTGATGACTAGGAGTCATATGATGAGTGAGTGTCACAAAGGAAAGCTGATCAATGGTCACAATATTCCCATGATGAGGAAAATACATCACTCGAAAGAGCATGGACACTATAGCTTTCATAGCATAGACATAATCATGTCCAAGGAGCATATTGAAATCTAAAGGACCTTGGACAACCATGGAATCAACATAAATAGTTTTACCTCTCAACGTGATAGGTAACTGCGGGAGAATCCCTAACGGTCCGATAGGCCTTCTATTAAAAGCCAAAATCTGGTCAGTGAATAGCACAAGTTGAGGCGAACCTATGGCTTGACAAGCAATTGAGGATAAAATACTAACAGAATCTCCCTCATCAACTATCGTACGAAATATTTCTTTATCGGAAACTCCTACAGATATTTGAAAAGGAATACTCGAAGGAAGACGAGATTCTGTTAGACCATTCCAATCAAAGGAAATGACCTTAGTACTTGGAGGGGGTCCCGTAGAAATGGATAGGGTTTCCTATTGCCTAGGACATTCTGAACTGACTAGGAAAACATCAGCGGTTTCCAATTCACTCTCACTTGGAAGATAAGAATGAGACGAAGATTGTGTCATGGTGACTGCTTCAGTCTGGACTTTCTCCAATGAAAGAGCGGGATTGAGTGGAGATGATATCGACTCAATCACTTCACTCTCCAAAGGAAGAGTGGGATCAACTACAGATGAAACTGAATTGACCACTTGGTCAACCAGCGGGGGGTTGAGGGACAACTTACTATCACTTGTTGGAAGCACCTATTGAGAACTAGTAATATCTTCCAACCACCGTGAAGCTTCATCCATGCTTGGACAAACGTAAGTACGATGCATTCCCTTCCATATCCAGCAAGGGTCTGCAGCTCTACGCTTTCGACCCTTCACCAATGGGTCACTGGTCGAGGGAGTATCATCAACATGATGGTCAGAGGTTCACGATACAAACGGTTTGGGGTTTTTAGACCACACTTCTGACACATAGAAAAGATCGGGACAATTCTTGAGAAGGTGATCACCCTTGGAAAGTTTGCAAGGGAACTTTGTCTTATGAGGTGTTCTCATAGAATGAGTGCCATCAAAGGCAGATGGTTGACGCTTGGTCTCTTTCTTATCTTTCTTCTTTTTAATCTTCCCTTTCTTCTTCTTCACACCAGCCTTCTTACTAACATCAGAGTTTTCAGTAGGAGAAGAGGAAGAGATGGAAGCCAATTCAACTTTCGACGGAGAAGGAGAAGGGTCATCATGAGATTGATGCTCATGTGGTGAAGGACCTAGGTCCGACACGATGGGTGCACTTGGCGTAATCGGATTGGAGAATAACCATACTGGTAATCCTATCGTCAATCCAGGAAGACTCAACATAGCCATAAAGGGAGGACCAACAGTTCCACAAGGGGGAATAACAAATGGCATACCTTGGAAAGGGGTGCCTTGGTTGGTATTCACAGAAGAATCTTCCATATCTAAACTTCCTAAGAGTCTCTAAAGTGCCATACAAATCAAGCACTACTCAAGTCTAAAAGCCACAAGCGAACTGTGTGAATAGGTGTGGATTCAAAGTCTGGAACCTCACGGGATTATCAAGGCATCGCAAACTGCGATATACTGCAGGGTCCAACAATATGATGCGACAAGGAGGATTGGGACCATACCCTTTCCTGCATACCTGATTACCTAGACAGTACATGCGTGCTAATCTCCCCGAGTGCTGTTCTCGGTGTATTTCTTTGAAAAGATGGCCAAATGGTTAACTCGGTTGGTTTCAAGAATCCTAATGGTGTCTCCTGATAAACGCAAGGTACGTGGGAGCTCAAATCCGTAGTGGTGTTGTCTAATGCATAGCCGTTGGCACGATACCTTCCGATATACGTGTCGAGTACGTGATACACCCTTCGATATACGCCAAGTATGGATTATGGTACTTGGTGGGTACGTGAAGGAGCTCGATATACCGATGTACGTGGAAGACTATAATACCCCCGGACTACAGTGCTGGAAAATAACGACAGGTGGAACGCTTAATGACGCTGGAAGACGTCTCTAACTTACACACAAGTTGCTAAATGATTTTAACCTAAGCTAGCGTTAATTCTATCTTGTACAGTTAGGTGGATGCATGAGGTGCATACATAAATGTAAACATAATGCAATCCTCAACTACATGATAATGCACATTTTCCTTTCCTTTTCAATGAAAACTACTTAAGGTAGGGAGAGATTTTTCTTTCTTTCAAACCAAAAGTACTTAAGTAGTAGCGAAAAGAAGAATTCCTTCCTAGAGTGCAATAATTCTAACTTTCTGCAATAATCAATTAAAAAGCGCAAAGAAAATTAAAGATGCAACTAATCTTAACAATGTGTAAGACAAAATGATGAAGCACTTTCAATTTTCAAATGCATGTACCAAAAATGGAATTTGATAACTAAACGCTTTTCATATTTATATACAGAAAGTGAGAGGATATCTACAACACTCTAATCTTTCAGAAATTCCCAAAGAAAAATGGAAAGCACCCAAACAACTCAAAGGCACTCAAGAGAGGCTCAAAATCTACCAAATGCAATAATTATAACTCATTTCCTATCTTTTTGCACTTGAAAAAGAAACATTTAAGCTACGGAAAGAAGGATTCCACTAACGTTTTCAATCAACTACAAGACAAAGGAAAGCATTTAACAATCTTATCTAACCCAAATGCATACAAATATGAAATGAATCTTTCTTCTTCTTATGAGTGTGAGACCAAGAATTTCAAATGATCAAATTAAATCAAGAAGAATACTTATGTTTTCCAAATTCACGAATATAGCAAAAGAGTGGCAAAATCAAGCTTTTCTTTGAACTGAAGTGGAGGCAAAGAATCAATCTTTCCCAAAAATGATTGAATAGCTCAGCATGTAAGGGAAACAAGATGCATAACCCAAGAAAGAGAGGCTCAAAAAGACATGGATATCCGACACTCTTCAAGTTTTTAAAACAAGCTAGTCACGCCAAACCAAGATTGATCTCAAAACCTTGAGATGGGTCAAAACGACTGATGAATGCAAGCAAAACACTAGTTTTTACTCAAGGGGCTAAACATGAATCCAAAACTCAAAAGACCCAAAAACCAATACAAACAAGCCAAACAAAACACACGAATTAAATATGGGATGTCTGGCTGGATCTCACAGCACAGAGGGAGTTCATCTAACAAACCAAAGTTCAAATTGTCAGATGAGTGAAGGGATGCCAGTATGCCAACTTTTGATAGATCGGCGCACTTTGCCTTCACACACAGTGCGACATCGCAGTTTTCCTTCACGGGAGGTGCGACGATGTCGCAGTATACTAATGTAAAGGATGCGATGGGTGACTAACAGAAGCTCAAAATGACACAGTGTCGCTCTGTTTCCACTACCCAGGTGTGACAGGTGAGTTCTAGATTAAAAAATGAATCAGATCTCTAAAAAATGAACCACCAACAGGTTTGAAACTGAGTTGTATAAACTCAAAAGAAGAAGATCAGGATCTTCAATGTGAAGATCTGACAATGGAATCAATCCTAAGAAGGAAAATGGCAAAAGAAATGACAACAAGACTTGTGACAAGTAATCAACTGAAAATGACTCAGTTTAACGATCACTAAACAAGAATACTCCCCAGTATGGTTGCTAGATTTGTTAACGGACAATCCACTCGACCGGAGGCGAGCCGGATCTCCCTAGCTCAATGCGAGTCTAGAACAAATAAAACAGACTACAAATGTGTTTCCTAGATATACTTAAGGATCAAGTGCTAGATGTCTTACCTCTTTGATTTTCTATTCTTTCTCCCACTATGTTGCTCCACGTCCCACGGTCGTCAGATACAAGCTGCAAGACCTGTCAAGACACAGAAAAGAGAAACGAGTAAAGAGCATCTATACAATAAGAGATCTACGTAAACAGTTAAGCAGGTAAACAACAAAACATCATCATACATAGGAGACAGTATTGGTGGAAAGCATTTGTATTACTGCAAATAGAGGAGTACATGATAGAGATATAGAACTACAACCAATGACTTAACGTAGCAGCCCTTCTCCACACAAGCCAATTGCCAAGCCCTTCCAAGGAAGCATGAGAGTCTCCAAGAGGTGAGGGAAAGTGTCCAAGAGAGATTTCACCAGCATGTAGATACCATAGTCTTCCTCCCTTTGGTGTGGGAGTGAGCCTCGTATATGTAGTACTAAGTGGATGAGATTATGGATAGGATAGGTTGAGAGATGGTAGGAGAGAGATAGGGGATCTTCCCAATGAGTTAGGGGTTGAGTACCAACTCTCCAAGAGATCAAGGATAAGCCCCCAAATGGGAAAGCTTCGAGAAATATATCTAAATGGATATTTTTTCTCATTAACAGACCTCGTCGCACATTGCTATGGAGCAACCTGCGACGTCGCATGTTGCTAGTGTGCAACCTGCGACGATCTCTCAAAAGGTTGTACAAATTGAGTACAAAACCTCTCAAATGAATACTTGGTACAGATGACTTCAGGGATGTATACACAATGGCCAAGATGACGACATTATCACAACGGTCATGATGACAACACTTGGTCATAATGACGGTACTTGCAACGGTCATGATGACGACACTAGGTCATGGCGATGACACTTGCAACACTTGCGACACTTGTGACACTTGCACAAGGGTGACGACATTTTGGTGTAATAGTGATTCATGACAATGGATGAATATTTGTCCTCATGTCATCATGATCATATGTTCTTGAAATAGAACATGATTTGTCTTTCTTGGTGTACCTTTCATGTTAGCGGACAACATAAACCTCATACAATACCATAATGCATTAGTACAATCATAAGTGTCAACACCCTAATCAACGAATATCTTCTATCATGTATTCATAATTTTATTAAGGTGATACGACAAGTCTAAATTTAATGAAGACAAACATACCATAAACTTAATCATGAACAAATCTCGAAACATACCTGGATGAGTCATACCTGTTGAGATTGCTTGTAATCTTGTTATGTAAGGCCTTAGTTTCATCTCCCTCTGAAACAGGAACTTCTTCACTTATGCAGGTGACTAATCCATTCTCTTCTAGGATTAACCCAATCCACTTGATTTGCAGCAACTGGATTTGGAGTTGGATTAGGGTTTTTTAGAGAAACCCTAAAAATTCAAACTTTGAATTTCAAACGTCCGAAAAGATTGAAATATGCGCCTTGATTAGCTAATCAAGCTGGTATACTCATAATTTGAAATTTGCAAAGTTTCACCCCTCAAATTTGCCTTTGAAACTTCTGGATTCACTGGACATGACCCCGAACTAGGGTTTGATAAAGCCCACCCTTTTTCCCAATCAAAATTTTCAATCCAAAGCTCTACGCTTCTATATTTCTGAGGAGCTTCCAGCCGTGGTCACAGATTTCAAAAATTTTCATTTTTGCAGAAGCCCTAATTTTTCACTTTTTCGATCAAAGTCCCGAACTAGGGTCTGATCAAACCCGGCCTTCTTCCCAACCAAAAATTCTGATCTTTGTCTCTAAATTTTGATTTTGATGAGTAGCATTCAGCCGTAGTCTCCAATTACAAAAATTCCAACTTTCTCCGAAACCCTAAATTCCGGAAGCCATGAATGAGGGTGCTAAAAAATAATTATGTTTTGACAAAAATATGTACCTGATTGTTTCTAGTGTAACTCTGAAATTTTTGATCCACAGGGTCTGAAAACGTTTCTTGTGATATCCTGACCTATCATCTTTCTAACCCCACAGTTCTAACCTCAAATGGATTCTCTGAGAGAGAGTTATGCCAAGTGTCGCAATGTGACCTTTTTATGGGATAAAACAGGAGAGCGAACGTGTATGGCGTGCCACGTGTCACTAGTTCAGTTTCAGCCTTTGAAAATGTTACCTGAGAAAGTACAGTTTGTGCACTACCTGTCACATTTTATGAAATTTCATTTGGAGCTTCCTAGCCCAGGTTATGACCTTTTTCCCAAGGTCACATGTTTATGACTGAGATCTGGAAGAGGCAGAAATCCTATATTGTAAAGATCATAAATCACCAAGTACAACGAATTAGAGGTTTTCCTTTGGACACAAGGTACATGGGGATCTTAGCTTTTCCCTGTACTATTTTTAGACCCTGAGACCTCGCCAAAATTTATTTATAGTGAAAGTGCTACAATGATTGGTTTTTTCTATTTAAAGCCCTAGCTTCGCAATTGCAACAAGTGTCATACATGCCATACCATGCCTTCTTTCAGGCTAGCTCTGATACTATGTTAATTTTTTAGAATTTACTTCAATCTGATATAGGATCTTAACTGAGAGAAAAATATGTATAGCATATCTGTAGCATATCAATCATGGACACAATAATGCAAGCACACAAGAGACAGAGTTTACTTGGGAAAACCATAAAGTTGAAAAACCCCAATAACTTCCTCAGAGATAGATAGAGCAATGATACAACCCAAGCATAAGAGATAGACATCTCCTAGCAGCATATTCTCCTCCTCCACAAGTGCGCCACTCTCTTGAGAGTGTGGGAGATAATAGAATGATGAAATAGAGTGCCTCCCACACTCTATTTATACTTGACTTGACTTGCCTAATAACCTTTACTAGGTAGGCCTTAACTTAACCACATAACATAATGCTGACTGGGCTGACACCCAATAGGGTGTTCTAATAACCCTTTGACCCACATGGACGACCTCCAATAGGGTGGTCTAATAACCCTTCGACCCACATGAATTATACAGCGCCGACCCCAACGAGGTGGTCTAATAACCCATCAAGTATAAGTTCGACACTTACAATATAAATGACGACACTTCCATATAGAGGAATAATAACATCTCTATAGGAATACAAACACTTCCGTAGAGAGGAATAATACCATCTCTATAGGAGTACAATATACATATATTAAATACATTCCGAAGTTACATATACATCAACAAATCCTTCCTTTCGGAACCAGGGATTCAGTCCATCAACACTGATGATCCTTACTATCAGAACTAGGGATCATGGACAATACTTCCTTTTGGAACTAGGGATTCAGTCCAAACAACTCTGGTGATCCTTCCTTTTGGAAGTAGGGTTCATGGAAAATCCTTCTTTTTCAGAACCAGGGATTAAGTCCAAACAACTCTCGTGATCCTTCCTTTTGGAACTAGGGATCATGGACAATCCTTCCTTTCGGAACCAGGGATTCAGTCCAACAACACTGGTGATCCTTCCTTTCGGAGCTAGGGATCATGGACAATCCTTCCTTTCAGAACTAGAGATTCATTCCAAACAAATATGGTGATCCTTCCTTTCGGAAATAGGGATCATGGACAATCCTTTATTTTGGAACCAAGGATTCAGTCCAAACAATTATGGTGATCCTTCCTTTCGGAACTAGGGATTGTGGACAATCCTTCCTTTCAGAACTAAGGATTCAGTCCAACAACACTGGTGATCCTTCCTTTCAAAACTAGGGATCATGGAAAATCCTTCCTTTCGGAACCAGGGATTCAGTCCTGTTCGGATAACCACATCATCTTTTTCAGGATCTTGCATGCAAATTAGGGTTTGCATGCAGAATCTAGGGTTTGCATGCACCTGCATGCACTGGCATGCATCCCAGTCACCAGTTTGATGCCTCCAGCACCTTATCCACTTCATTCTAGCACCCGGGAGCCACCTACCACAGAGTTTTAGCCCTCCTAAGCTGAAAGGCGCCCACTTCTCACCTACTGCCAGAGAAGGGCGCACTTGTTCACCTACCACTGCAGTTCCACTTCAGTTACATTCAGTTAGCTCCGATTCTCCCTGATTTGAGGCTAGTTTCACTCCCGACTGACTGTATCACTTCCGTTGGACCTCCAGTTTGATTAGGTGACTTGTTCTGACTTCAGTTAGCCTCCCATGCGCCCCCACTGAGCCTCCTGATCCTTAATCAGTGCTACACACTTCAGTTACACTTATTACACTCAGTTAGACTCCGATTGACACCTGGATGACTGGTTGTTGTGATTGATGAGCACCACCGATTGATTGATGAGGAATCCTAGATAGAGTCAAGCTACTCCATTCAGTGATTCGAATGACCTCCTTAGGAAATTCGAATTGCTCTGTCATTGTGACAGTTTGTATTGTAATTCATTCACCCTTTTTCTGGGATAGAGAGCACTGCTGCATGTTTTGCACAGTTTTGCACCATATTTTCTATGTTCATCTGTTGTGATTGATTTACTTGTTCATTAGATCTGCTGTGACTAATTTTACAAGTCCAAACAACCCCGATGATCCTTCCTTTTGGAACTAGGGATCATGGACAATCCTTCCTTTCGGAACCAGGGATTCAGTCCAACAACACTGGTGATCCTTCCTTTCAAAACTAGGGATCATGGACAATCCTTCCTTTCAGAACTTAGGATCACTGTCTAGGGATGATCAATCCCACCTGCATCATCATATCATCAACACTACTCCCCCTTTCGAGGGTCTGGATGCATGTAGTATGCATGCAAATACATAAATGATAGTGAGAATATTCCAACACTACTTTGGTCGGGAAATCCTCCACTAATTTCCCTTCCCTTGGGAAACCTCACCTACTCCTTGGTTCTCTCTTATTTAGTCCTTTTCATCTCTCATTTGAGAGATGACACCTTTCCTTCACTAGCCTTGGCTAGTGTTGTTCCCAATGCTTGTTTCTTTGTTTTTTTGTGCTTTATCATCTCCCATGCTTTTTTCTTTCTCTTTTTTGTGCTTTGTCTTTGTTAGTTTGACTAGTGTTGTCACCCTTCTTGCCAACTTGTCCTACCTGTGTCATAATGAAGTTCCTAATTGGCCTAAATAGGGTGCAAAACACAAAATTTCACTACCCAAGTAGCTTTATAGAAAAATATAGTGTATGCTTAACAAACAAATACCAACAAATATGATATCAAATCCCATGAAAGGTACAAGGTTTTGAAATTGATATAAAGTTAATTTACATCAATAATTGTGAAAATATGTGATGTGTTTATTATAATGATGACAAAAAGGCATGTGATAAGATAAATGAAAAGAGATCTAGCAATCAATTTAGTATATACAATTATGTTTTTAACCAAAAAAAACCATACAAATCAAACACCATTCCAAATTATAAAAAATATTCAAAAATACCTTTGAAATACCATAGACAAAATGTTAGTCCTAAAGTTTACAATCGACTATCAAATTGTAAATCTTAGGCACCTCAAGATATTTGGAAGGTTGCAATTTTAAGATAAAAGGTGAGATGAGTGAGTGTTATGTTCAAGAGGTTAAAAAAAATGATAACATCAAAACTCAAGGGGTATAGGGTATCAAAAGGCCTATCTTTCGGTGGATGAATTTAGCAAAAAGATAAGTAAACTTTAAATAAAATGAGAATATACAATATACAAATAGTTTACCGCTTATCTTCCACTAGCAATTCATACGATTCCAGAATAAAATCATATACTGACTATGTCCTTTGAAAATTACAGGTATCAACAATAGAAACTTTATTGCAAAAGAATCTATAATTCAAGAAATGAAAAGATTTTATACAAAAGGCTCATATCATATTCAAATAATAATAAATTCTAACTTACAATACATAAGTTTCATCTATCAAAATAGGAAGATTTGATCATAATCCCTTGAGAGAAACAACTTCCTGTTACAAAAATATGAGTCTCATTCGCGATCCTCTCTAGTAGATCCCTCTCTATTGAGTCTCAAAGTTTATTTTATAATTACATCGCATAACAGTCAGATCCAAAAAATGTGGATTGAGAATACTAAATATAAAACAAAACTAACTTGATCCTAATTTAAAGAAAATCTAGTTACAAAGTATAGGCCTCAAGTCTTTGTTACATCAACATCTTTGACTAAAATCTATAATTCGCCTAGCCGATGATGATACCAAATGAAAAACACTTGTCAATTTGTGAAAATTCTTCGTGAATTCTATCAAAACCACATTTGGAGGAATATGCAAAAATGATACTGGAACTAGACAATATTCTGTAGCGAACTGGGAACATACTGCTTAGCATTTTATGATTTCAAGAGTGTATTCAATTGCTCAGATTCCTTCGCCTATAAAGATTTATCTTCAATACTCTGGATTTCTTGTGCAACCTAGCATTATATTTCTGAAGCTCCTTATTCTTCAATCGCAACTTTTTCTTCTTGTCAACGAACTTTTCTGCTAACTCACAGAGTTGGTTATATATGCTAGTAAACTCATCATAATCTTTGATAACTAACTCCTTTTCATTCTTCGGAGCAATGTTGGCCTGTTTCAAATTTTCATTCAATATTTCAATGGTTGATATATTTTCCTGAAGTTGAACTATTTACCTTTGTTTTACCTCCAGTGTTTCTTTAACTATAAAATATTCAGCAAGAATTTCTTTAATAAGCTCATCTTCATCAAGCATTTGCGATTGTTGTTGTTCGACATCACGAAACCTCGTTGTTTCATTTTGACCTTTAGACCTGTGATAATTTATTCGGTCTCTTTTTCTTTCTTAGAGTGAATCTGCTCAGCATTACTACCCCTGGGTAATTCTGGAATAGCCTTCAATCCCTGTTCCGCCTGAGTTAGAGTATGAGTGATTGTCTCTTATAAGAAAGTGATCCTCGGATCAACTTCTTCAGACTCATCATCTACAAATAAAACATCATCCTTTTTAATTGATGGATCCATGGAATCCCTTGCATTAAGTATGAGTTGATTGGTAGGGCGAGTACGAGGTTGTTTGGAAAATAATTTGCTTGTATGAGGATATCTGGATGACTTCCTAGCCCTTTCTGAAGTAGGGTAATCACCTGCAGGTTTGGCCACTGATATTTTAGATTCCTTCTGGGATAATTTAGGCTCTATATCCATTGCAATCTCTCCTTCCTTTATACTAGACTGTACCTTATCTAAAATAATATGCCTACCACTTGACAACTTTGATTGTGACTGATACTTCCGCGTTTGGATTCGAGTCACCGTAATTGGTATTTCTTTAGTATATTTTGAACATTAAGATACCCTAGTGTGATGCTTAGAAATCCTAGAAGAAGGATCATTTGAGGAGGGAGTTTCTACCACGCTTGAATCAGGAACAGGGTTTAGTCTCATAAATTGGGATTTCTTCATTGAAATTAGAGTCTAACTCTTGAGAGGCACGCTCCTCTTCGAGAGGGAACCCAGATGAAAGCAAAACATTCGGCCATGTTTGCCCTAATTTTTCTAACTCAACTAACACAATAAGTTTAATAAGACCAAAATAAAAAATGTTGAGCTTTGAATGGTCGTGATGGCTCTATATCCTCATAGACATTTTGGTGAGACTTCTCAGAAAATAGTAGGGAAGGCTTAGTTACCTACCACCATAAAAATGCAATAGAAATCTGATATGATGAAGTAAGGTTGCAAAAAATCTACCTTAGCAGGTCACATAAAGTTGTATCATCCTAAGAATCTCTGTCCATTTTGCCTTAAGATAAAATATGTGTATTCCCTTATGCCAATTAGGATTCTTTGCTTGAGGAATGAACTAAAATTAGTTGAGAATATTTGATTTTCAAACCATTTATCTCCTTTTAAAGGAATCCCTATTGTGTTTTCTATCGAATGCTCTATGACTACAAACTTGAAATTTACAAAATGAATAGTGCATCCATCAAAGGTATTAGAAAACTCTTCAACAAACCCGATCATTTGACCCCTGCAACTTCTGAAAAAAAAATACCAACTGACATCCTTAAATCCTTGAGAACGGTCTAGAACAACATATAAATAGCTAATATGGAAAGGTTCATATACGCAAACCACACCTCCCTTCTTTCTCATGGTTGAAAATACATTCAATATAAAATAGGGAACAATGGTGGAAGGAAGCTAGGAAAACTGCGGCCTTCAGGAATAAAACGAACTTATAAAGACTATTGTGACCAACATTTATACTTAGGAATAATCATTCTTCAAAGTTGAGCATGATCCAAGTGGTTTTGTCTTAAGTATATTTTGAACTGTGAACGATTCCTTGTTCTCCTTATAAAATCACAATTGTGCAATGAGTTGTCGAATCATTGACATGTCAGAAGATGGGCCAGTTCCCGTAATGATATTTAAATTATATTTGCGAAGTACTACCAGAAATGGACCATTTATGATGGTACTATAATCATCTCACAATCAATATTAGTAGCACAACATAATGAAATTGAAACCATATAGCTTAATAATCTAGACTCTACTTATTACCATAAAATATGATATCATTAAAATCAATCCAAAAGAAGAACGAACAAAGGAGAGAAACAAAAACACTTAACTAAGAAAATTATTTAAAGGGGCAAGGGAATATGAAATCGAGAATAAATTTGGATAAGAAAACCCAAGACTAACATGTGGCTCCGTTTGGGGATGGATTCCTCCTAGTGAGGCTCCAAGAACTGTAGACCATGTTCCATTCCCTGATCATTAAATATAATCCATATTCTTCCTTGTTGAAAGCACACATTTTCCATTGGGTTATGGAGTCTTATTAAATTCCACATTGGTATATACAATGAGACTACCACCAGCACCCAATCAAATGAAGAAGTGTTTCAGGAAATGCCCATTAACTGGGTTTTCATCAAACTCTATAACCTCTAAGTTCTGAAGAATGAAACTATTATTGTCCAATACCCTTGCAATCTGGAAAGGACCAAACCATAAATGATCAAAATTTCCATGTTTAGACTTGTCCTCTATTCTTGCATCCCAACGTAGCACAATATCTCTGTTAGAAAAACAGGATCGCAGAGCAATAACAATAAACAAGATGCAAATAAAATCACACAAACATATTACAAGAGTGACACCAATATATCGTGGTTCACCCAAGATGGGATATGTCCACATTGAAATTTCTAGTCCTTATTATTATACCATCTAGCAAATGAAGGGATACAACTTGCAGCACATCTGCTTCACTTCCTCTTCACTGTCTCACAGTCTCTCTTTCACGATCTCAGAGATCTTTACAATTCATAATACCCAATACATCAACCCTAGCCGTATTACAATGTCTTTCTTATAAAGGGAAAATACAATGGGAAAATAACACGGTTACCCAAAACCATGGGCCCGTAATCTATTGGCGAAAAAATAAAGTTGCACATGCCGGGATCATAATCAAACCTGGGGTACAAACACGACTGAATCATCGTCTATGAGACTGGAAGATTAGGTTCCACAACCAACAATATCCAACTTGAAAACTATCTTCTTTTGAACTCTTGTCAAAAATAGCCTTAACTTTATCCTGATATGCCTAAGCCTTATCACTTAATGAATCTCTGACCTGTTGAACCTCAATTAATTGACAAATCCTTCTCTATGACTGGAAATAAAACTGGATTAATATGCCTCATTTTTTTCCTGAAGGGTTTAGTACCCATTTTTAGAGGTATTTTATGTTGGATAATACTAATATCATATGTTCTAAGATACTAGTAGGACCAATCAAATATATCCACAAATTCCTTTAGCAGGGATGCATACCTTTCTTTCAATTTTTCAGGTAAAGATTTGGACAATCAGACCATTTTAGAACTTCCTTCACTTCCAATATCACAACTGGTAGTATCTTCTTATGAGGAATGAATAGTAAGCTTCAAATGTGAATCTTCTTTTGAAAAGATCCTTTTAAGAGACACCAGACCCCTTGGGATAAAATTACTCTTCAATTCCACAACATTATGATTTGCAATCATATTTTGAAAATATCCCTTAGGATTACACTGTAATTATTCATCTTGGTCAATCTGAGAAGTGGAAAATTCATCCGTCAATTACAAGAATATTTTGATCTCTTGATCATCATGAAACACACGCAAATGTTTGATGTTATCTAGAATTGAGGGCCTATACCTCATTTCAACTTCATATCTCAACTGCAAAGCAAAAGGAGTGCTAAAGCCATTTGCTGCTAATGCTAAAGAAGCATCCCTTTGATTAGCACTTCTAGGAATGTAGGTAATATTAAAAGCTTCGAAGAAATTTTCAATCAGATCACATACCTCATTTATGTAATGTTTTAATCACTACTACTTGGTTTGATATACTTTCTTTATGTTACACCAAAATCTTGTCACCATGAGCCATGTGTCAACTTTGTGCCTAATCCCTAAAGTTCCCTTAGCTAAAGTGCATTGAGTTTGGGGCTTTCCCTTCTCTAAGTACACCAACACTTTTTCTCTTCAGACAAGGTGCACCGACACACTTTGCACACTGACAAGGTGCTCCACCGGTGCTCCTTCCCTTCATGCAAGGTGCGCCAACCCTTAGTGGTACTATGTTTCTTCATGCAAGGTGTGCCGAGGGTGTTTAAAGGAGAAAACTCGAAGCTTCGAGGCCCTTCTTGAAGCTTGATGAGGTGGAGGGTCATCCCTAACTTCTAGGTGAGGTGGAATTTCGGTTCCTAACCTAATGGGAGGATCCCTTATACCTCTCCCCCTAATCCTCAACCTATTATATCCCCTTTATCCCTATAAATGCAACCCTCATCTCCATTGAGAGGGGAGAAAGGTCTATGGTACTCTTATGCTGGTGAATATCTAGGTGATCCCTATCATCCCTTGGGAGGCATCATTCTTTGGAGGCTTGGCATGGATTGTTGGATGGAAGGTTGCAACGTTGAGGCCTAGGTTGTAACATTCTTTCTCTATGTATTTCCCTTCATTACAGTAATACAATTTCTTTCCATAAACATCGTTGTGTTGATAATGTTTATAAATTTCTTCATTAACCGTTGCTTTAGATCAAATATGCTTGTATCGTTTGTTTGTTTCCATTTTCTCTACAGGGTTTTGTAGCTCAATATTTGAAGGCTCTCAATCTTGGATCAACAAAGAGGAAAGGCATTCACAGACTTCGGGTAAGTGATCTATCTGTTAGCTTGCATATTTATTGATCTAGGAAAGAAGGTTGTATTTTGTACTTCAATTGTTCTATACCTAATTAGGATAGGTATATCTGGCCTATGTCCGCTTGGGTGGATTGTCCAACAACAATTTTGGCGACTGTATTGGGGAAAGAACATAGATTTGATTTCATAGATTCAATTTCATTTGTCTTTGATTTCATGCCTCTTTATCAATCCTTTTTTTAGCTTCTTGAGGCCCTCCTACCCTTATATTTTGTCTTTAAATAGTTTCTTGGGTCCCCCTGATTCTCTTTGGGATCAGTTTTAGGCCTCTTTCCCCTTTTACCTTAGGAAATCTAGTTTTTCTGTTACTTGTTATTCGCCCAGCGCACCTAGGTTGTGCATACAGAGCGCTCCTGTGTGGTCAACTCTCTTTGCCTTAAGAGAAAGTGCACCACCAGTGCTCTTTGCTAGTGTATAGAGTGCGTCAACCCCTCTCTGGCACTCCTTGCATGTGTACAGGGTGAGCCATTCCTTCTCAGGTGCTCTAGTTTGGGTTCCTAGGGTGCGTCGGCCCCTTCAAGCCTAGTTTTTAGCTGGGATTTCCTTCTTTTTGGGATTTTGGCCTCATTGATTGTGGTTTGTAGGTCGTGTATTACAGTCACACACCCCCTAGATCCAACATTGTTTGTGTTTGGAAGTGTTTTTGTTGATTTTGGATGTTTCAGTAGTCAATGAAGTGACATGGTTGTTGGGGGAATTTTAATCCCCCACTGGTTGGTTCGATCTTTCCATCCTTGATCACCTTACCTGATCTTTTTAGATCTGTTTAGATCATTAGATCTTATCTCCAAACCCTTCCTCCACTCAATCATTCAGTTTTGATTGCATTTGGTATATTTTGAGCCTTTCTTGAGTGCCTTTGAGTTGTTTGGGTGCTTGTCGTTTTTCTTTGGGAATTTCTGAATGATTAGAGTGTTGTATATATTCTCTCCTTTTCTGCATATAGATATGAAAAGCATTTAGTTATCAAGTTCCATTTTTGATACATGGATTTGAAAATTGAAAGTGCTTCATTATTTTGTCTTATACATTGTTAAGGTTTGTCACATCTTTCATTTTCTTTGCGCTTTTTGGCTTATTATTGCAGAAAGTTAGAGTTATTGCACTCTAGGAAGGAATTCTTCTTTTCTTTGCTACTTAAGTAATTTTTGGTTTGAAAGAAAGAAAAATCTCTCCTTACCTTATGTAGTTTTCATTGAAAAGGAAAGGTAAATGTGCATCGTCATGTAGCTAGGATTTGCATTCTTTTTACATTTCTTGTCTACACCTCATGCATCCACTTAACTGCATAAGATAAAATTAATGCTATCTTAGGTTAAAATAATTTAATAATTGTGTGTAATTTAGAGACATGTTCCGGTGTCGTAAAATGTGGCAGCTGTCATTATTTTCCTACATTCCATTCTGGGGGAACTGTAGTTCTTCCACTTACGAACCGGTATATCGAAACTCTTTCACGTACCAACCGGAATATCGAAGGCTCTTTCACGTACCTTAGGGTATATCGAAAGGCACTTCACGTACTCGGCATATATCGAAAGGTGTTTCACGTACTCAGTAGTATATCAAAAGGCTCTTGTCATACGGTTGTGCATAGACAACACCACTACGGATTTGAGCTCCCACGTACCTATAGTATATCGGAAGACACCCTTAGGATTCCTGAAACCAACTGAGTTAACCATTTGGCTGTCTTGGCATCGCAATACACCGAGAACAACACTCGGAGATATTACTACGCACGTGTCATCCAGGTAATCGAGTATTCAGGAAAGGGTACGGTCCCAATCCTTGTCGCATTTTACTGTTGGACCCTGCGGTATATAGAGCATTGTGGCACCTTGACAATCCTGTGAGGATCCTGACTTTTCATCCACTCCTATTCACATAGTTTGCTTGTTGATTTTAGACTTGAGCAGTGTTTGATTTGTGTGGTACTTCAGAGACTCTTAAATATGGAAGACCCTCCTGGGACTACCAACCAAGAGAACCCTTTCCAAGGTATGTCTTTTGTAGCTCCCCCTTGTGGAAGTGTTGGTCCTCCCTTTATGGCCACATTGATTCTTCCTGGGTTGACTATAGGATTAACTGTGTGGTTATTCTCCAATCTCGTTATACCAAATGCAATGTTTGCGTCGAATCAAATTCCTTCACTACATGAGCATCAACCTAGTGTCAATCCTTCTCCTTTTTAGTCGAATGTTGAATCGGATTCCCTTTCTTCCTATTCGCCTGTTGAAAACTATGATGTTAGTAAACGGGCGGAGAAGAAGAAGTTGAAATGGAAGGCTAAGAAGAAGAACACTAAGCAGAAGGTAACAGTTCCAACCTCTGACCATCATGTTGGGAACCCACCAGCCGTTGATCATCATGCTGGGAGTATTGATGTACCTGTTTCAATTTTGCGTAAACCTAAGTTCCCTTGCAAGATTTATAAATGGCCCCATTTCCTTAAGGACTATCCTGGTATTTACATAGTCTTAGAATTGTGGTCGCAAAATTCTTAACCACCTATGTCATCACTCTTTGGTCATCATGCTAATGATGATCCCTTGACTAGTGACTCTGTTGTGAAGAGTCGGAAGGGTAAAGTCAAGAATCCTTGCTTATTATGTAAGGAAATGCACCGTACTTACCTTTTTCCTTGCATGGATGAAGCTTCAAAGTTGTTGGAAGATATTATTGTTCCTTTTCAATGGCTTCTAATAGGTTATCATAGGTTTCCTATTGACCCCCCATTGGTTGACCAAGTGGTCGATTCGGTTTCATCCCTGTCTGATCCCACTCTTCCTTCCAAGAGTGAATATAAAGTGTTCAATTCGGTTTCAACCGTAGTTGATCCCACTCTCTCTTCTGAAAGTGAAAATGAAGGGGTTGAGTCGGCCTCACCTCCACTCGGTCCCACTCTTTCATTGGAGAAAGTCTAGACTGAAATAGTCACCATGACACAATCTCCGTCTCATTCTTATCTTCCAAGTGAGAGTGAATTGGATACCGCCGATGTTTTCCTAGTCGGATCAGAGGAGATCCTGTCCATTTACATAGGAACCCCTCCAAATACTGAGGTCATTTCCTCCGATTGGAATGGGCTAACATAACCTCGTCTTCCTTCGAGTGTTCCTTTTCAAGTATCTGTAGGAGTTTCTGATAAGGAAATATTTCGTACGATAGTTGATGAGGGAGCCTCTGTTAGTATTTTATCCTCAATTGCTTGGAAAGCTATAAGTTCCCCTCATCTTGTACCAGTCACTGACCAGGTTTTGTCTTTTCAGAGAAGGCCTACTAGACCTTTAGGGATCCTTCCTCAGTTACCTATCACTTTAGGAGGGAAAATTGTCTGCATTGATGTTATGGTAGTCCAAGATACTTTAGATTTTAATCTGCTCCTTGGACGTGATTATGCCTACGCTATGAAAGCTGTAGTGTCCTCACTCTTTCGAGTGATGTGTTTTCCTCATTATGGGAATATGGTGACCATTGATCAGCTTTCCTTTGTAACACCCACTCATCACATGACTCCTAGTCATCTGACTTCCTTAAATGTTCCGCATATTTTAGTGGTTTCCTCTCCCTCGTGATGGGGGACAGGTCTACATCCTCTGGGCATCATGTTGGAGTTGTTCCCCTAGCTTACTATGCTAGGGGGCACCCTACCAACCTTGGACATCATGTTGGGTAAGGCTGATCTTCAAGCAGAGTTTGCCTTCTGGTTTCAAGCATGTTTAAAAATGAAATAGATCTTCCTCTCGTTAGTTCGAGTCTCTCGCTAGAGTTCGAACTTGAACCCCTATATTATTATGCTGGGGGGCACCCTACCAACCTTTGGAAATCATGTTGGGTAGGGATGATGTTCAAGCAAAGTTTCCCTTCTAGTTTCAAGCTTGATTAAAAATGAAATAGATCTTCCTCCCATTAGTTCGAGTCTATCGCTAGAGTTCGAACTTGAACCTTCATTTCATCTGATTCTCGTTCCCCCCCTAGTGAACATTTTCATATTGGTAGCCAGGCTTGTAGTTGGGAGCATTTTCAGACGAAATGAAGCTTGGAGGGCATGTCGTACCGTCAGCAATCATGTTGGGGGCACACTACCAACCTCTGGACATCATCTTGGGTAGGAACCAATCCCAAGCATATTTTACCTTTGGTTTCAAGCTTGCATAAAAATGAAACCAAGTTTTATCCATGAGCATAATTCCCTTTCTATGTCAAGCTCGTTAAAAAATGAAATAGGTTCCCATGAGCAGTTTTCTGTTCCTGTGTCAAGCTCGTTAAAAAATGAAACAGATCATTTTCCATTGAGTGGATTCTTCCCATAGACTTAGTACTTGAACCTTCTTTCCATCCTCCTATGTCATTTTGATCTTCGTTCTTCTCTGGTGAACATCTTCATATTAGTAACCATAAGTTTAATCGAGTGAAGATGTAGATTAAGAGAATGAAATGAAGCTTGGGGGGCATGTCTTCAACCTCTGAACATTATGTTGAAATCAACTTGATCACCTCTCCAAACGATGTTGGAGTTAAGTCACTTCTAGCAATCATGCAGGGGCATGTACCAAACTTTGGATATCATGATGGGAAATAATCCACCAATGGGAATATTTTCGAGCATACTTTATTTTTGGTTTCGAGCTTTCTAAACCATGAAAATAATCCAGAGCATAGTTCATTTTCTGTTACAACCTCGTTAAAAAATGAAGCAAACATCATGAGCATTCTTTTCACCTGTCTTCGAGCTCGTTAAAAACAGTAAGATGGTGTGGAGCATTTTTTTCTCCTGTCTTCGAGCTCGTTAAAAACAGTAAGATGATATTGAGCTTACTTTTCACTTTTTTCGTGCTCTGGTTGAAACATGAAAAGTGGTTTGAACTTATTTTTTACTTTTTTGTGCTCTGGTTCAATATGAAAAAGATTCCGAGTGCTTTTGATACAATTTTAGTGCTCGTTAAAAATTTGAGTAAAAAGGTGTGTCTAACGAGTATAGGTTTATCACTTTATCTGGCCTCGCTAGACTATTTACAGAATAGGAACTGTGCCGAGTTTACTTTTTCCTTTGTCATACTCGGTCACCAACCATGACTAAGTTGTTCATGGAGTCCTCTTTAAGATCTTTTCAGACTCTCTAAATAGGAAAAGATCGCCAAGCGAACTTGATTCTTTCACTCTTGTAAAAGCATTTGAAAGGTCATCATTCTAGTGATAGTTTACCCCTTTTTCAGACAAGGAGGCACTATTAACGAAAAAGGAATACTCCAGCCAATCATGACTAGAAGAGTTCTCTCTCACGTTGTTTTACCCTTTTAGGGGCAAAGGGACTAACCTTACGAAAAAGGACTTTTGGAGTCTTCTTTAGTTATTTTCAGACTCTCTAAACATGAAATGACACCGAGTTTACCTTCTATGGAATCGTTAAAATTCAATATTGAAGGGCCCGTCATGGGACGAACCCCTCCTTTCCTAGGTTCGTAAAACATTTGGGATTGGACTCATCTATGAGATGAGATATATCGGGTGTCTATTTACCCTCCTCAAGCTCGTTGAAAAACAAGTGAGACATTCATCAGCTGTCACGTCCCCTCAGACCTTCCTGGTCACTGGAGACCGTGATCCATTTTTTTTCTCCAAAAACCATGACTATGCGCCATACACACAGTTGGAAAAGAAAACTCAAATCCGCAATCCAAATCCCGAAACCCGCAACCCGCAGTTGCGGATTCGGGATTACGGAAATACCAATGCGAAATTGTGTACCCGGCGATCTCGAAACCCGACACCCGCAATTTCGGGTTCGGGGGTGCGAAAATCCCAAAACTCCCAATGTGAATTTTGGCATGCCTGCAGCTCGCAAGTCGCTGACCCTGCAACCCGCAACCCGACACTGCGGGTTCGGGAATTGCTGGATCCTGCTTCTATGAGGGAAACCTCACCAATCTTCCAAGGGTCATAACTCCTCCCTCTAGTGTCCAAATGGGTTAAGGTCGGTACCATTGGAAATCTCTTGGAGAGCTCTATCCAATGATGACATCCTCATGACTAGGTAAGGCATCTAACCTTCTCATTTCCTTCTCTAAAGTTTTGTTCCTATCCACACCTGAACATTCCAACCTTCAACCTGCCAATGTCCCTTCTTGCTATCTGACCCACAGAGGTTCCTGAAACCACTTCCAGGGCTTCTCTAACTTCTCAATGATCAAATATAAATATACCTTTCCTTCACAGGGTTAGTACACATCACATTCATTACCAAAACAATGGAGCTCTATCATACATCATTATATATAAAATGCATCCACAGACTTAACTCATACATCTATCATATGCAAGAATTACAAGCATTAGTTCCTGCAATACAAGATAAACACACACAGTGGATTCAGCCTGTTACTCAGGCCTGTACATGACTTCATGTCAACCATTCATATAACCATACAGACAACAATTCAATAATTATACAAGCATTCATCATAATAATGAAACCACATCATTTACTATAACAGAATACTTATCTTTGAATCCCGAAGCAACTAGCTAAGTGAGAGCAACGTTCCACCCAACCTTAGATCTCTGTCCAGCCTATACTCTTTCGGCTAAGAGATCACCCCCGAGCTGAGCAGTGTATCCACTAAGGAGGGCTAATAGGTTCTCTCACATTCAAGGCTCCATTCACATGCCAAACCAATCTGTAGTTGGGTTTACCAAGCATTCCAAGGCACCTACCCATGCTAAGCCAACCTACAGGGGTTCTTCAGCACACAAGGATAACAAGGAGGCATTGCTAAACCAGTGAGTTCAACAAAAAAACTGCAGGCATCTCAGCACTCAGTTGACTTGGCACCCACAATACCTACCACATCCAACACAAGGAAGACCTATTGCACAATCACACAGTCTCTCAAGGCATCTTCCCTTCCAGTGCTATTCTAGGATGGGCATAGAAAGGTCTAGTCACTCACATTTGACCTAGCACCCACAATACCTACCACATCCAACACAAGGAAGATCCTATCACTGATGTTCAGTCTCACAAGGTCCTTCCCTTCCAGTGCTATTCCAGGATGGACATAGAAAGGTCCAGCCACTAGTTCATTGAGACTATATCCTTCACTGAGTTTCCCCAGCAATCCAACCCTTCTCCCACATTTTACAACGAGACATATCCCGGCTTGGGGTTTTCCCATGGATGCTCTACACAAACCGCTCTGCAACCTTCTCTATTGACTCTACCCGTTGTTGTACCAGGGTTCTACACACAGGGTGTCACGGCTGCTGGTTCTTGGGTAGTTCTCACACACAGGGGCATGCTACTTACACGAAAACATGCAGGTGAATCCTCTACGAGGGTCCATGGTCTCCACAATGGTAGCGCGAGCGTTCCAAACAAGGAATTGAGTGCATGAGTCCTAAATGGATGAGTGTGTGTCTATATCCTGAATCCTTCCCCCCCAGTTCACAACAGGCTATGCAATTTATCCTTGGAAGTTTGATGCCTTTACGCACAAGTGATCAGAGCCATGCCCTGCCCTACGAAATCGCAGGCATGCTCCATACTCCATCAGAGTCAGTAGTTGGTTCTCAACCACTCTCTGAAATCGCATTAATGTCAGCAGGGAGTTCAAATGGGTTCTCAGTCAGACATGTGGCAACATGGTCAACCAATCCCAAACCCCCTCACCTCTCCCTACACACGACCCCTTCTCGTTCGTTGCCTCCTTAGCCAGCTTCTTGGTTATTTTATTCATTCAGTAATAATTACATCATTTACATTCTTCATGGCTTAGCAACCTATGAATAATCAAACTGTAGCAATACTTGCCTAAGCAATAAACTGAAACATCCACTAGTGGGGCCTTGGCCTTGAGCTCCACATTAGGGCATTTACACATACTGTACATAAGCAATATTTACATCAAGGGAAAAATAGGGTATTACATCAGTCATGATGGGGAAAAAGGAAAGATTTTGTGTTACACTTTAATTACGGCAGTGTTATCACACGACTTGTAGTTGTCCCTAATGGTATCCCATCTGGGATGGTAGAGGAGATGGAAAACTAAAGAGGTGACCCAAGTGATGCCATGGTTCCAATGCAAGCTGGGAGTCATGAAAACTGAGGCACTCTTCACTTTAGATCTAGACAAGACAAGATCAAAGAGGAGACCCTACAGCCAATTGACAAAAGATTAGCCAAAGCAAAGGTTCCTACGGGGATGTGAAAGTTGGGTTACAGAAACCAATGCAAGCTTAGGTGGACCCAAAAAGTTATGATGTGGTTGAAGAGGCTTAAGAAGTGACAAGTGTTTCAACCAATGAATGAGTTAGGCCACGTAGGGAGATCAAAGGGATAGATCTAGTACCATGAAATATACAAATGGGACCCAATTCCTTAAAGTATGGAAATGACCCAAACGGGACCCACAAGGTGAAGTTAGGGGTGAAATGGCACTAAGGGGTGTTTGAAGATGTGGATCTATGGATCCAAGTTGGATTTAGACACACCCACATATGGGATCTAGCAAAAGACACAATACCCAAGAAGTGGGAATTGACCCAAGGAGACTAGTGCCTTTAGATGGAGGGGCAAATGGAGTCCAAATTATGCCAAATTGTAGATCGGGGTAGTTAAGGAAAATATCAAAGTGGTTTTAAGTGGCATGCCCCAAGGTAGGCTATATCTCCATAGATATAAGGTTGAAAATGCATCACTCAATGACCCAAGTGGTGCACAACCCTCAAAATGAAGAATGGGAACCACAAGGAAAAAATCAAAGAAGTGAAGCACTAGGGGTAGGTTATCAAGTGGGATCTCACCTACCCATGTCTTCGAACTGTTGGCGGGAAAAAATACCCTATAGTAAGGAAACGGATACTATCAACTGAAAGGGGATGACAGGTAAGCATACTAAATGTGTTACAGAGATGTTTATGAATGGAAATAGGTAATAGGTCTTGAGAACATACCTTTTGAATGAAGTTCGATCCTAGCTCTTATTCGATCTTGCGCTCGATCCTCAAGTCAACCTCCCGTTCGATAAACCTGCAATACAAGTACCTTTCTCTACGTATCTTGGATAATATATAATGATGAAATGGACAAAGCAATTTAAACATCAAATATTAACCAAAACAGATCCAAACAAGCACATAATTTCAATGAACACTTAGTTTGGGACAAGAAAAATGCTTCAACCTTTTATTGTCAAATGCAAATTGATGATACAAAGTATACCCGACTTTGCCACATGCTCCTGCAACCTGATCCTGGGCTTCTTCTCTTCTCTGGCTCGAATATCTTCCAGCATAACCTCCTCCAATGCAAGCTTCTCTTTAAAAATCTTTCAATAGCATTCATGTCTCTAACCCCTCTCTTTATTCTTCCTTGTATTTATAGGACAAGGGAAGCAGTTCAGGTCGAGAGATGATTATGGAGAAAGTTGGGGAAGTTGGGAAACCAACTACAACTAATCCTCTTCGTGAAATTAATTATTTTTTAATCATCTTTTGAGGTGTACACTACTATTTCTCAGTGGAGTAGCGCCCAGGGCACTACTATAGTGTTTTTAAACTAGCGCTCAACACTTTTTAAATGTTGAACGCTACTCTGTTGAAGAGGAGTAGCACTCATGAGGCTTGAGCGCTACTATTGCACACTGGAGTAGGGTACAGGTGCTAGTCTATTGAAGTAGAGTAGCGCTCATGTCTCAAAATGATATTTTTTAGGGTTTTGGCAGTTTTGCAAGGAGGTGGAGTAAGTCAAAGTCTCATCTAAGGTCAACATGCTCCTCCATCCAAGTTGTCATTTTGTGTGATCAACAGCTCAAGGTGATCACGGACGGAGAGGTGCAGTTTTGACCTATAACAGATGCCCCCTAATGTGTGAGGTCAAAGGGAAACGATGGCTGAAATACATTATAATCCAAAGCCAGAGGAGGAGCAAGGAACTGCAGAAACAAGTCACAAGAACACCTGAAACAAATATCAAGGTCAGCGAGCAATTACATTCTTGACATCATATAGATGTGCAGTGTGATACAACATGATCTCCGATACATAACAAGGAGATGTATATATAGCATGGCCACTTGGAATAGAAGCGTGGATCCATGTCAAACTGAGAGATCATAGCCATAACAACAAACTGGATCTATGTCTCATGGAGAGACAAATATAAGTGAGGCTCAGTCTTGCGCAACTTGGGTGATAACAAAATGAGGTAATGTCATCCAAAATCGCAAGGTCTTCATCCAAAACAACCTGAGGTACAAACCCTAACCATGTGAATAGATGAGCTGATAGTCAAACATGGGGGGTATCATTTGATTACCGGTCATTGATGTATACCGTTAACAAACGCGAGGGCTTTCACCGATAATGATGATGGGGCCCAAGGTACCAAGTACGATCTGCCAAGTGTGAATAGATGGACATGGAGTCGAACACTTGGTGATACTGTCAAAGAAGAGACATTGATGTATTCTCGACATTCAACAGCGAGGAAGATTGCCACTGGTGACTGTAATCTCCAAGGTACTAACCGAAACTCTAAACTTCATTCCCAGAGTAAAATGAGTTGATGTCGATGGGAAGAAGTCCGTTGGAAGGGAGGCTTTAAGGCATCCTCCATCATCCAACTCGAGGAACACTCAACTAGTATGAGTTGATATGGAGTAATATGTAACAAGACTGACACTAGGATGGCCGATACATGAGGTCAAGGTAAACTGCAGAATGGCTGACACGGGGTATATCCTTGAATAGTGAGCACAACACAAAGTGACTCAGGCAGTTTCCAACATAATGGGGTAAATGATAAGCCTGAAATGTAAGAGACATTATCAGACCCTCCATATGGTTGGAAGAATAACCAACCGGGGGAGTAAACAACTCGGAAATCAGGTTCACCCTGAGGTCAAAAACTAAACCCAACCGACATGATAGACTCAAGTAGGTGCAGTGTTCAAAGATAGAACTGACTGAACTTCCTTTAACATCGAAGATATGACACATTTTTCCCATCCCTTATTCTTTTTAGATAAAAGAATACCTTTCTTGTTGTTTTAATGAGTCCAAGAAAGAATGAAAACTCAATAGATCCAACCATGTAAAAAGTTTAACGAGCCCATGGGAGGAAGACTCAGGACCTTCTTCATTGTTTACAGAGTTCAAAGAAGAGATAGAAGATTACTCTATATTACTGATCTCTGTATTTTAATATCGAGCCGATATCTGTTCTTGCTTGCCGGTGTTTTCAATTTTAAGGAGTCTGAAAAACTTAAACAATAACTCCATATATCTGCTCGTGGATTTTAGTATCGAGCCCAAGCATATTAATGCTCGCCGGTGTTTTCCTATTTATAGAGTCCAAAAAACTTAAACAATCCTCTTTACACCTATCCGTGGATTTTATATCGAGTTCGGATTGGTCTATGCTCGGCGGTGTTTTCTTGTTTATAGAGTTGAAAAACTTAAACAGTCCTCTACTTACCCTCTCATGGATTTTCACATCGAGCCCGAGTAGGTGAATGCTCGCTTGGTATTTTCATGTTTAGAGAGCCTGAAAACCCTAAAGAAAGGCTCCAAAAGGTCCTTTTTAGTGGAATTAGTCTCCTCCCCCGAAAAGTATAAAACAAAGGAAGAAGAACTCTTCTAGCGCATACAGAAGTATACCTAGAGTATACCTTTTCCATAGTTAATCCACCTAGGCTTGGAAAAGGGGTAATTCTATACCTGAGTGGATGAGCCTTCGATTACTTTAACAAGCTTGAAGAGGACAAGCTTGCTCGATAATCTCGTTTAGGTTTAAATAGTCCAAACAAGAGCTTAAAATGACTTAAAGGTCAGCTTCTAAGATCATAGCTTCATAACCTGCCAAAACTAGGTCTTCAACAAAATATTAATAACCGCGACAAAAATCTCGAATGATATATGAATTTGAACTATTTAACTAGTTAACAAGGTCTAACATTGAGAAATTTAATCTTAGGAGATTGATCCTACAAAAATTCAGTGAAAAAATGAGAACCGGATAAGTGAAAATTAGTATTGCACCATTGTATGTTTTAATTGATTAATTAGGTCATTTTGGTAAAATTTGAAACTATAGAGAATTAAACAATGGTGGGTAAAAAATTAAAATCCATTTCAATATATATAATTTCATTTTAAAACTCAATTTCCAATTTGTTTTTGTAGGGAAAAAATTTGGGGCAAACTTTGCACTTTCAAATCTCCGTGGTGATCAATTCGAGCATCCAATCACCGTTCTTCTTCCACCAAGTAAGTTAGAATCCTCCCCACTTGCATTTCTATGGTTTAGTTTTTAGTTTTTGAGCCTAAAATTGCTTGCCAGGCAATGCTCACATTGTTTAGTGCACAGGTGCTATTGTGTAACAAGAGCAGAAGCGTGTGAAGGAGATGAGTGCTACTATGCTCACATAGAGTAGCACCCACACGTTACTGTGTAGTGTAGACAGTAGCGCTCAAGCCTGAAAATGAAAAAACAAGCGCTGAGGACTGAAAAATTGTCATTTTTTGTGTAGGATGGTTCTTCAATGGAGGGAGAGAGAACATGAGGACATGGATATGCTGGTCATGCAAGACCCAGCCACTCTCCATGCTCTCCGAAGATGCGGTTTATTGAATTTTTACCGAACCGTAAATATGAGGGCTTTAAACAAATTATTTTGAAGACTTATTCAGTACTGGGATGTGGATATCAATACCTTTTTCATCCGTGGGAAAACTTTGGAGCTTACAGTTGATGAAATTTACTTCATTACTGGTCTCTCACGGAGGGGAGATGTAATAAATTTGAAGGGGTCTTCTCGTGTGGGCATAGGGTTGGTGCAAGAGTACTTGAATACATATTGTGTGGCTGGAGCTGAGAAATCAAGAAGCCAAATCTTGATTTCTACCATTGAAGGCCTCCCCTTGAAGGTGATAGTGAGTATGATTAACCGAGTGGCAGGTAGTGCCTCACTACACCTAGCTTCCAGGCACTCTATGCATGTTGGTGTACAATGCTTACAAGGTCATGTATATGATTGGTGTACTAGTTTATTGGCAAGCATGAAAGCTCAATTGACTGGTTGCAAATCTGGCAAAATGAAGAATTTTGGGTATGGTAGCATTTTGTGTACTTTCTTCTTCGAGAGGATGCTTGCTATTAGCTTGGGGATGCCTCTACCTCAGGTTAACCCCCGTGAGCCCAGACTAGGCCGTTGGGGTGACATATTCCTCCGCCAGGGTGGTGGGGAAAGTCACTACTGTTATCATATTGATGATTTATGGGGGTGGTGGGAGAGGCAAGTGCCCGCCTTCGAGTAGTTTCCATATGCTGGATTGGATTTCCGCCATGATCCAGAACTGGCGCTTCCTCCAGGTGGATCCTGGGGAGCTATTGGTATGTTTAATTTTGAGGATTTATTTAATTTTTTCAAATTTTTTAAGTATTTGATTTTTATGAATGAATTTTGAAGTGCTAAACAAGTGTCATATGTAGACATTGGGCTTGTCCGTCCCGAGGGACATCCTACCATCTTTGTGAGGCCAGCTGATATTACTGCAGCAAATGCTATGTTGGGGACCATAGAGAGAAAAGTGAGTTGGTTGACTCATGATGTTTCTGCATGTCGTATGGATCAGATACCTATTGATATGCAGGAAGATGTAGTTGGGGTGCCCCCAGCATGGCTTAGAGTGCTGTGGAAGATAGCTAGGCTAGTCATATGTTATTGCAATGCAGTAGATGATGATGGGGCCCCTCCTTCTCCATAAGAGAGGGATACATTCTATGTATATTTTTGAGGTCACTGTGCCCAGTTTTGTACTTTTATGACATGACTTGATAGACTTGTGATCCAAAACTCATATATTTTTTGATACAGTATCGGTTATTTACATGTGTATGCGTTTGAATTTTATGTGTGCAACGCTGTTTATGAAAGTGTATGATACAAATGGCAGTCTAACACATAGTTTGCAAATGAATTAGCTAATGCGTTTAAATTTCTTGGAATGTGTCCATATATAATAGAATCAAACTGTCTTTCCAATAGTCTAACTCGCAGAAACTGATGTAGCAAACCGGGATCTCTAATCTGGTAGACACCCGTTAATTGAAATACAATTAGTTGTGAGTCAAGTCTTACCTCCAAATGTGAAATGCCATGACTGAGAGCATCTCGGAGAAGTTCTATAACTGCACTGTATTTAGCCACATTATTCGTGGTGGGACCCAAACAAACCCCCCCGAAGAGACAAGTTGGCCAGCGGGTGAGTAAATGACCCATGCTGCTAAATCCAACTGACAAGTGTGGCGACTGGCGCCATCAGCAAATCCTAAGAAGTGTTCGGTCGACATTTGGTACACAAAACGAAAACACACATAAGATTAACTAACAAGCATAAACGAAAACTAGCTCTACAAAAAATATACAGCTATGTTACAAGAAAAAGCACGTCAGCCTAAGTGTAGTACTTCTTCAGGTAGAGCCCATTTCTAGGCTCGACCAGCTTATTACCTTCGTAATCTACCAATTCGTAGGCACCTTTCTTCAGTACTTTGGAAATTATATAAGGCCCGAGCCACATGGACTTGAACTTGCTAGGTCCTAGGGTTCTTTGTCTTGATCCCAAAGTAGGACCAAGTCTCCTTCAAGGAAAAACCTAGGTCTGAAGGACTTGTCATACTGTCCTTTGACTCATTTTTTGTGGACCTCGTTTGTTGTGAGCATGTTGCGGTGCTGCTCATCTAGATGTTCTAAGTGTAAAAAACGTTCTTCTAGTATTGAAGTATCCGGTAGTAACTGAATGGCTAGTTTCAGCGAAGGAATCTCGCATTCAATCGGTACGACTGCTTCTATCCCATGCACAAGTTGGAAGGGAGAGAATTCGGTAGCAGTCTTAATGTTAGCTCGGTAAGCCCAAAGAGCCGGGTTCAGCATGATGTGCCAGTTATTTCGACTGGTATTAACAGTTCTTTGCAGTATAACCTTTAAAGTTTTGTTCACTGCTTCGACTTGTCCATTCACTTGTGGATAGTATGAAGACGAATGTTCTTGTCGAAAACCAAGCATTGTATACAACTCGGTCATCATGCTATTCTGGAAATGACTGCCATGATCAGTCACTATCTCTTTAGGTATGCCGAACCATGCAATAATCTGATTAAACACGAAATAAGCCACAGTTTCTCCATCTGCCTTGATAGTAGGCATTGCCTCCGCCCACTTAGTAAAGTAGTCAGCGGAAACGATCATGTAATGATGCCCTCCAGCCGAAACTGGATTGCAAGTCATGTAATCAACCCCCCATTTTGTGAAGGGACATACTATAATCACAGGATGAAGAGGAGCTGGGTGTGCCCTCATTTTCTTAGTGAAAAACTGACACGGACGACAGTGTTTCACAGCTTCGACACAATCTTTAAAGATCGTGGGCCAAAAATATCCGGCACGCACTATCTTCTGAGCTGTTTCCAACCCGGAAAGATGTCCCCCACAAACTCCACTATGGGCATCATTTAATACTGCTTCGGCTTCTTCTAGAGTTAAGCAACGTCATAAAATGGAATCTACCCCACGTCGATACAAGGTATCTGAGATGATGAGATAGTTCTTCGCATGGATTTTCAGCTTGCATCGCTCTTCTCGAGAAAAAGTAGTAGGACATCTCAAGGTCTGGAGATATACTAAGATATCCCCGTACCATGGGTCAGAGGAAGCAATGAGGAAGATATGTTCATCTGGGAATGATGATTCTTCCTCAACATACACTAGGTCACTCGGAAACTCTGAGATTAACTCAACGAACACTAGTGATTTCTTTGACTTGGCTGATTGAAAGACCAAATCGAACTCCTGTAGGATTACAATCCATTTATTATATTTCCCACCGATGATTCGTCGAGTGAGAACGTACTGGAAAGGATTGACTTCTGCTATCACAGTAGTAGTTCGTAAAAGTATATAGTGACGAAGCCTCTGTACCGCATAGACCGCGGCAAGTGCTAACTTCTCAACGTGCGAATATTTAATCTCAGGGGCTATCAATGCACGAGAAAGATAGTAGACAACATGCTCTTGGAGCGTATCGTCCTCCTGAACTAATACTATACCAATTGTATTAAGAGATACTGCCAGATCTAAAAGAAAGTCTTTTGCGTAGTCTAGCGGGCTCAACAAGGGTGCTGAAAGAAGTGCCTTTTTCAAGGCCTCAAAGGATGCTTGAGCAGCCTCGTCCCACACAAAGTAGGAGTCTTGTTTGAGTAGTCTCATAAAACCTTTGGTAATCTTAGCATAGTTTATGATGAATCGCCGTAAGAAATTAGACATGCCTTGCATACTTTGGAGTTGTCGCAAGGTGCGACGAGGAGGCAGATTTACAATCGCCTCTACTTTCAGCGGATCGACCATTATGCCATGACTAGAGATAATGAAGCCCAGTAGACGTCCCGATTCGACGTATAACACACACTTGTTAGGATTCAAATGAATCTTATATTATCTGCATCTTTCAAACACTAGTCTAAGATGAGCTGGATGATCCCGTCTCTTTCGAGATCGCGTCTGGAGGTCATCCAAGTAAGGTTCTACTATGTGTTTGATATCATGAAAAGCGAAATTCATCGCACCCTGGAAGGTAGCTCTAGCATTCTTCAAGCCAAATGGCATCTTCCGGTAAGCGAAGGTCCCCCACGGGAAAATGAAAGCTATTTTATGCTGATCTTCAGGTTTGATTTGTATTTGATTGTATCCCGAAAATCCGTCCATGAAAGAGAACATCTCATGTCCTGCACAAGCGTCTATGATTTGATCGATAAATGGTGTAGGATAGTTATCTTTCGGACAAGCTTTGTTCAAGTCCCAGAAATCAGTACAAACTCTAATGGTACCTTGCTTCTTATCAACCGGAACAGGATTTGAAACCCATTCCGTCATGTCAATCGGATAGATGAAACCGGCTTTAAGCAACTTTTCAACCTCCGCCTTGATGGCGGCCGCTTTTCTAGGGTTCATAGGACGGAGCTTTTGTCTCACAGGTTTTGCGTTAGGGTATGTAGTGATGACATGCTCTATGATGGCTGGGTCAATGCCTGGAATCTCCTCATATGACCAGGCAAAAATGTCGTGGAATTCTTTGAAAATTTTTGTATACAGAGCGATCTCTTCTGGAGAACAGTCTGCGCCAATAAAAATGTTTTCCACGACCTCGGGTTTGGTGGAAATGTTAATCGGAATTGTTCTCGATATATTAGCCATATTTCCCTCAGCATACACAGCTCTTGAAGTAGAAGGAAAAGATGACAAATCAACAAATCCACCGAGTCTCACAAGGAATTCCCCTCTCTCAATCCTGTCTAGATCTGGAAGCATGTAGGACCTGTGATGCATATGTTCCCATGGTTGGTCCATGCCCATCATGACTTCCAATATGGCTTCATCGGATGGAAAAACTGTGTCTAAACAATCGAACGAGTGGGTGGAATTCAATGACCATGCCGGAGCATAGTCCATATCTGACTCAGCAGAGATTGGCGGAGTCACGATATGTTCCATTGCAGCATGTCGTGCTTCCATATAGGCTACTTCTGCAACGGATAGAGGCACAGAAGGTTCTGACGTAGTGGGAAGGATCCAAGGATCAGTTCTTAAACCAACTGTGAATGTTTTATTAGAAGTACCCACATCAGAACGCATAAAGAGAAAAGGGGAGGGAAGGTCGAAAGTGCCTATTAATGACCCATAAAGCCTTGCTCCTGAACTCTCACTAACTAGAGCGGTTTGATCAACTAAGGGAATTGTGGTCTCTGAAGAAGTCTGGTTGTTTCTCTAAGAGAAAGAAATTTGATCGACTGTAATGACGTTACCTTCAAACGGGAACATGACAACTCGAAAAACTGCTGATGCAATAGCTCACATGGCATATGTCCAGCTCCTTCCTAATAACATGTTGTAATCAAGCGGAGCGTCCAGAACTTCTACTTCTACAACAACTGTCTTACCAGCCAATGTGACATCAAATGATGGCAAAACCCCATGTGGACGAAAATTCCTGCCATCAAATGCAGTAAGTAGTGTGTTAGAAGGGGCTAACTCGGGGGAACCCAAAGCTTTCCAACAGGAAATTGACATTACGCACGTCGATGCGCCCTCATCTAAGATAGCTCATCTAATGGTCATTGGGCCATGGATGACTTCAATCTAAAGAGCAACGTGGTACGGAAACCGATATTTGATATCAGCCATATCAAATCGTGTAGACATGTTAGAGGATTCCATACTTCCAATAACTGCTAGAAGTGCATTTCGTTGTAAAGGACAACTTTGCAAGACTTCTAAGGTAGACATGGCACAAGGGGTCTGGGCTAGATCTTCAACTACATTGTAGTTGGAGGCAGCTCGAGTGTTGGGGTTGTGCGATGCTCGTTTCAAGACACCTTTCGGGATCTTGGGCATTGGGTCCACAGGTATGTGGAGTGGAGTGGAGGATTCTAGAATCTCTTTATCCTTTTTTTGTGCATCCGGGGTATAATTCTTGGCTCTCGTTTGTAAGAGTGCATCCGAATTAACCATGTTAATAAAATTTTGATCAACCGAAGCATGTGTAGTGCCCCTAGTGTTGGAGGTGCCAGAAGCTGAGCTCTGCCCCTTAGGGAAT
The DNA here is from genome assembly GCA_027924585.1 of Larix kaempferi. Lineage (NCBI taxonomy): Eukaryota > Viridiplantae > Streptophyta > Pinopsida > Pinales > Pinaceae > Larix > Larix kaempferi. The sequence goes on from BSBM01000278.1 coordinate 8,002,124, forward strand.
GGATCTTTCAGTACGGCAGGCTTTTTTTCTTGTAATAACTTCTGGGCTTCTTCAAGTAGAGGGAATTGGTGAGTAAGGTGATCCTGCTTGCAAAGTTTACAAGGGAACTTAACCTTCTTTTTCTCTTTGTTACCCTCCTCGACATTCTTTTTTTGGGGCTTCTGATGGTTCCCCTCTCCTTTCTTGCCCTTCTTTTTGTTATTGGGCTGCCGAGGGCCCTTTTGATTGTTCTGAACCTGGTTGATAGATTCAAAAGTAGAAGGAGGGGTTGTGACGGAAGAAACTTCTGCAGTCAATTGTTTGACAGATAAGGCATGAACCTGTTTGGTCAATGCTTTGAAAGCTGCAGAGTCAACTGAACCCACTATGCCGTTAGCATGTGGTCCAGGTTTAGGTCTACTCAGATCGGTATTCCATCGCGATGCATCAGGTATGATCTCATACAGTAACCCAGATTGTGCGTAAATGAGATATAACTGCTGGGTCCGTAGGATGGCTTCTTCCTCATTAGACACTCCAGAAGTAGCTACTTCCTTAGAAATGTAAGGAAGGAGTGATTTCAAATACCACTCAAGAAGGAATTCTGGAGGTATGTTGGCTTTAATGAGCCTCTTCCATCTTCGCCACTCCTGAATGTGATCAGATAAATGAGTGGCTTTATTTTGCCTAAATGTAGACAAAAGGTCTGTTCCGGCATCATACCGAACAGGAAGCTGGAAGTGATTCGAAAAGACAGTCGCGAGATCCCCAAAATTAAAGAATGTAGTTGCAGGTAACTCAATGTACCATTTGGCTGCAGCACCGGTTAAAGTCCTTTAGAACAGTATCAATCTAATGGAATCTTCATTTAATGAGTTCGAGGAGCACCATAAATGGAAAGTAGTGACATGGTCACCAGGGTCTTCACCCGTTTTGCCTTAGAACTTTGGAATGTCCGAAGGTAACTTGGTAGGAACTGGTAGCCATGTAGCGTTATGATACACTGGATCATTGGTCAACTTGGAAAGATCTGGAAAATTTAAAGTTGCCAGAAAAGGTAAATGAGGCCTGCAAGACGGTACTTGATAAGCTGGGGTCACAAAATGGGAACCACCCATAGTTTGACCCGTGAACTGTTGGTAGGGGTTGCCCCCAGTCGTCTGCTAGTAGGGGTTCCCCCCAGCCATCTGCTGGTAGGGGTTTCCCCCGACCATCTACTGGTATGGTTTTCCACCTACCATCTGCTGATAGGGGTTTCCCCTAGCCACTTGTTGGTAGGGGTTACCCCCTGCCATCTGTTGTTGCGCGAAAGTATTATTGAAATTTCCCCACCCATATGAAAGTGGGATAGTGCTCTGTGGGTTCGTCCACTGTGGCTGGGTGTTAGCCCCACCATATTGTTGGTTAAAAATGTTACCCCCCTCCTCCTGAAAATAAGGAAAAAGGGACGTTACCTACAGGTATATTACCTTGATTCATGTTGGGACCTGCAAAGGTATTAAAACCAGTGGTAGTTGACGTAGATGGTGCAGTCATGGTACTCATGACAGGCACAGTTGCAGAAGCACTTGGACCTACAGCAAGTGTGGAAATCCAAGTACTGGGTATGTGATATGACGGTTGAATCATAAGAGGTGGCACTAAATTGGTTGTACTGTTAGGTCCAAAAGTAGGTATAGAGGTAGATGCCATAGTTGTTGAACTCGGCATACCTAACATGTTAGTATTAAAATTGAAGGACGGAGTGGACACAGAGGTTGTCTGTGCTGAACTCGGTGTAACAGTAGGAGGAGGATTTACAGTATTAGTGTTCATACCTATGGTGGGAGTCTATGGAACTCCTTGTTCTCCTCCCGGATTAGTCATAAAATGTTCAGTTGAAAAATTATATGCACTGTAATCCGGCTGCTGGAAACCAACAAGTAATAGAAGCAGATTTCTAAGATTAGTCAGAGGGGGATTAAAGGGAGTACTATACTTCGCAGAAGTGAGATCTTCAACCTCAACTGAACTAAAATGTCGTTGATTTGGAGTCCCCGGTTGTGGTTCCTCATGAACTCTATTTCAGGGTTTTCTGTTGTAGTTTGTAGTTCTTCAGGAAACTCAATTCCAGGTGGTAGTTCCTTAGGAATTCCTATTTCAGGATTTTCCATTGTAAAAAGTTCCTCAGGAAGTTCTATTTCAGGAATGGTTTCCAAAGTAACACTGGGGTTTACCCGTTGTCATCTAGCTGGAGGTAGTGGTTTTTTTCTAAGTGGCAGAAGGTTTTGAAACCTTCTTGATCTATGAAGTTCTTGGTTCTCCACAATTATATATAAAAATAAAACTAGAAAACCTAGTGGCCACTAAGACTAGGGGGAAAACAACACGCCAACTAAAAAGTCCTAAGTATGCAAACCAAGCAAACAAGATGCCTTCCGGAGAAGAGTCTGGGATGATGAGGGCCCATAACAGATCAACGAAGGATGAAGAACAGTTACCCGGGGTCCACAATACAATGACTAAGGGTGCAAGCGCTGGAATCACCCAACCGCCCTCCCAAAGACCTGCAAGGGATTTCCTCCCACGTCTGTCCTAGGTACAGTAGATATACACTCCGTTGTCACCTGTGTATGAACCTATGGTCAGATACTAAGGATACCACAACACCGAAAACTCCTGGGGGAACAGTCTCTGGTCGAATCAGAAGGCGTGGGCAGGGTAACTGAACCCGAAACTCAAAAGAGTCCCCAAACGCGATCCAATCTTGGTATATGCTCGAAACATAAAATAGGAGGAGTATTCCCAACAATCTGATCTCACAAGACCTACTGCATAGATCCCAGGCAAGCTTTGAATGAAGTGGGTTTACCTGTGATAGTCGAACTACAATTTTTGCGTAATGTGTGATCTTGGGTGGTTTAAGGTGATTTAAACCCAAGATCCTAACCAAGACTAGTTGGTGTAGTGTATCCCTAAAAAAAGAAAAATTGTTGCTATTTAATTTTATTAAATATTTTTAGGGCTATTATTACTGAAAAGGTAGTGCGCTTGTGTGGCGTGGTTGCAACAGAAAAGCAAAAGTGCATAAATTCTAACTTTCGACAACAAAACTTTTTATTTTTTCATTTAAAGTTCTTTCCAAACGGAAAAACTGAGCAAATATAATCAAATTTCTTTTTTGTTTTCTTTTGAAATTGTAAACAAAATAACCTATGCTATCTTGTAAAAAAAAAATAAGCCTTACTAACCCTAAGCTACCAATTTTTTGCTTTTTCTGTTATTATAAATGAAAAAGAACTATAAACATGGAAAGCAAATAAGACTTATGTGCAATGTGTAAGTATGGCTAAAAATGGTTCCTAAGCTTACAGCGGTCAAGACACGAGCTCAACAAAGACTTGTCTTACAGGTTTTTTTCAAAATAAAAAGCCTTTATACTCGGAAACAAAGTGGGGAGAAAACAAAGGAGAAAGATACTCAAAACTGGGAACCAAACACAAGAGGACTGGCTCAAAGTATCAAACCCTAACAAGACCACTATGCCAAGCAAACGGTAGGCAAGCAAGCTAACAACCACCCTACTAACACAAGGACTGAGAAATGAATCAACCTAAAGCACTTTAAACACACTTGATACCGGAAAAGACAAAAAGTCAAGGAAAGTTGGAACTCAACAAGTTCGGAAGACACCCCAAATGCTCCAAAACAAACCAAACCCTAAAACAAAGGATAAGATAGGTAAAGAGCAAACAAATGTTGCTACAAACAGTAAATGCAAAGCATACAGGTTTGTAAGTCAGCAACACATAGTCAGGGAAAAAATAAGCAGAAGTGTTCACTAAAGAGCAAAGCCTAGTCTTCAAAAAGAGTTATAAATGGTCCAAACATTCCACAAGTAAGCAAGCGATCTAAAGATGGAAAAAAGACTCAAAGAAAGGCTCTAAGACTCAAATAAAAGTTATAAACCTAAAGTACTAGTCAAGGAGACCTAAAACAAAGTTAGAAGACCACCCAAAAGGGTAGAAAACTCAACCAAACAACCAACATAAGGCTACAGGAATGTACCCTACTGTGCAATAGGGAAACTAGTCCTCCTGAAGAGATGGGCGCTACTGTATGTATAGAAGAGTAGCATATGGGCGCTACTGTATGTATAACAGAGTAGCACTCAGGTCTTAAAAAGTTAAAAACTGACTTTGAAAAGATGCAAAAAGACTGAGTGAAGCAGAGAGAGGCAAGCAGGGGGTACCTACAGGGTCTCTAAGCAAATTAAAGGAGTTAAAAGGGTTCTGGGAAGACAAACAAGAAATGTTTCCTAGAGCAGAAAAACGACTTTCCCCAGCGGAGTCGCCAGTCTGTTGGTGGGAAAAACTACCCTATAGTAAGGAAATGGATACTATCAACTGAAAGGGGATGACAGGTAAGCATACTAACTGTGTTACAGAGATGTTTATGAATGGAAATAGGTAATAGGTCTTGAGAACATACCTTTCGAATGAAGTTCGATCCTAGCTCTTATTCGATCTTGCACTCGATCATCAAGTCAACCTCCCGTTTGATAAACCTGCAATACAAGTACCTTTCTCTGCGTATCTTGGATAATATATAATGATGAAATGGACAAAGCAATTTAAACATCAAATATTAACCAAAACATATCCAAACAAGCACATAATTTCAATGAACACTTAGTTTGGGACAAGAAAAATGCTTCAACCTTTTATTGTCAAATGCAAATTGATGATACAAAGTATACCTGACTTTTCCACATGCTCCTGCAACCTGATCCTAGGCTCCTACTCTTCTTTGGCTCGGATATCTTCCAGCATAACCTCCTCCAATGCAAGCTTCTCTTTAAAAATATTTCAATAGCATTCATGTCTCTAACCCCTCTCTTTATTCTTCCTTGTATTTATAGGACAAGGGAAGTAGTTCAGGTCGAGAGATGGTTATGGAGGAAGTTGGGGAAGTTGAGAAACCAACTGCAACTAATCCTCTTCGTGAAATTAATTATTTTTTAATCATCTTTTGAGGTCTACACTACTATTTCTCAATGGAGTAGCGCCTAGGGTGCTACTATAGTGTTTTTAAACTAGCGCTCAACACTTTTTAAATGTTGAACACTACTCTGTTGAAGAGGAGTAGCGCTCATGAGGCTTGAGCGCTACTATTGCAGACTGGAGTAGGGTACAGGCGCTAGTCTATTGAAGTAGAGTAGCGCTCATGTCTCAAAACGACATTTTTTAGGGTTTTGGCAGTTTTGCAAGGAGGTGGAGTAAGTCAAAGTCTCATCTAAGGTCAACATGCTCCTCCATCCAAGTTGTCCTTTTGTGTGATCAATAGCTCAAGGTAATCACGGACAGAGAGGTGTAGTTTTGACCTATAACAGGAGCTAACCCAACTAGCTTCCCCCAAGGGGTGCGAATTGCCTTCAAGAGGTCTAGGTGCCTTGGAAAGTGTGTCAAATGGAACCCAATCACCACCAAACTATAGATCTGAATTTCCATGGATACTATAGAGGTGGGTTTTCAATATCTTTCCAAAATCCAAGCTAGATCCAAGTAGATCTAGGAAAAAGTGAAAAATGAGGGTTTTTAGAACTAAGAGAATAGATGGATAAGATAGAAGAATTTCATACCTCTTGGAACATACTTGGAAGATGAAGATGGAAGAGGCTTGTGATGAGGATTACTTCCCACAAAGATCAAATGCCAAACTTGGATGAGTCGTTCTTGCCAATATTTTTCCTCCTTCAACCAAATCGATTTCCCTATTCCTGTCAATCAAGGACACAAAGATCAATCAAGAATGGAAAGAGATGCAAACAAAGAGATGGTAAACATGAATTGTTGGTACAAAGACAAAACAACTCCCTGTCAACCAAAACGTCCTCTTGAAGCTTGAAGGGTAGGACTCCCCACCAATTCGCACTTCTCCAAAAATGTCTTCTTTTCCTACAAAACAATGTTAGTTGAAGATAAAATCAAGATGACCACCAATATTTGTCAGTGCAGACGAAGAAACATTAACAATCACCACAAGCATTCCAACTCTAAGATCCAAGATTCTCAGAAAGTATTTTTATTCCAATAGCCAAGAGCCAAAAATCTCTAGATGAATTTTACAATGAGGGGGTCTCCTCCTTATATAGGATAATAAAGACCAAAACCATAGATCTCAAAACCACTTTATGAAATGAGTGGTTGAGATTAAAAGATCTCACAACATAATCAATAGTAAGATGAGCCATAACATAATATCACATGGATCACTCAAAATAGAGGTGACGTCATAGCTATAAGTGACTAAATGAGGGTGACATCATCCTCTAGAGGGGGCTAAAACACATGGGCCCACCTCATATAAAATGGGCATGACTCACAAAGTTCATGGTGGGGCTAGGAGGCATCAATCCTTGCTAGCTCATCCCCATGGCACAATAGTATAAAATAATATGTCCAAAATAATACAAATGATCAAATCCTGTCCTCAAAATCTGTGAGAGACATGCAGTAAAAGGCCTCCTGTGGCCTCTGTGGACCCCACTCACTGATGAAAACTGGATGGAAGATGGGGGGTTTACCCTGGAATACCTCTGTGAATACCAAGTGCCAAAATCTTGCCTCAATTTCCCAAATCAAATTCCTCAGTGACCCTTTTATTCCATTTTTAACCTGCCTCAGTAACTGTGAAGCTGCTGAAACTGCCACCTAGGATGCCTACACTGTCAAATTGAGCCCACCAGGCTCTCCAGAAGGTGGGTAATATGGTAACATCAAGTGGTTGTACCACCCCCTCCTCATACAGTGCCCTAGGTGAACTAGCCTCTCATGGCCCCTACTGGACAGGCTGGGAAAACAACCCCAAATCTGGTCAACAAGTGGAAAACTGCATCTATCACTATCAGAAGTGCCCGAAGCTGAATGATAAGTGTCTCATTGTATCCAGAAGACCCAAATCTACTAAGAATGTGTACTCATACACCATGGATTGTCCTAAGGGGTCAACAACAAGGTCCACCATATCTGGACAGTGCATAATCTGATGATCTGGAATAATAATAAAACCTGTTGAACTGCATCAATCACCATATGAATCATATGTCCACCATATGGTATCATCAATAAGATTATGTGGGACCATCAATCATCATCCATAAGCATATATGGCCCACATCATCACGGATCCCAAGAACGACCATAGTCAAACTAGGTTTGACTAGGTCAATATACAACCAAGGATAAGTCATATCAATAGACTAAGACATGTTCCTCTAATCATACGCACAGCTTAACTTAAAGTATAAACATCAGTCTGTGGCATTTATCATATTTGCATATTCCATTGTTATTTATATTTACTTGCACAATAGCTTAAATGACAGACTCACCCATTGGACATGGTATAACTGCTAGCTAAGGATGAAGGCTAGGAAAAAGGCTGGGCAAAGGGGATGACTTTCCTAAACTCAACTAGATGACACTTTGGACTGGGAGAGGGGGAAGCTACACTCTGTGCCAGACAAATAACAGGGGGAAGGGTTGTGCCTCACAAATGGATAAATTGTTTAGAGAGTGCTTATTCAACTTAGGCATCATGTCTACCACAAGCTGATCCAAGTTCATTAGGATCATTCAATTTCATTTCATGGCCTTTTTGGCCTACATAACCTTTCGGATTTCAAATGTGCTAATAAGCACAACTAATTGCAGCTTGCATCCAGGGCATGTTTACACATATACAAGGTTAGCAATAATAGATATAACTTTTGAGTAACTTTTTCTTTTTGGACCTTTCTTATACTCTTCGAGGAGTATTTTTAGCATTTCATTGCTCTTCACCTTTACTCACGTGTGTTAAGAAACACATTCTAGAGTTTACAGTTTCCATGGGCAAATTTATAAAGATTTCCAATAGGTAGTACATGAGCTTTCAGTTTTAGCCTACAACATCTCAAGTGACTAAGGGGACTTCGACCAGTGCCAAACATCGGGACAATCGACCAAAATGATTTAGGCCTATAATCCAACTCACCAAAGGCAAGTTCTATCACCAACTTAGATCCGAGACACTAAACAAACAAGGATGCGATCCAACACAAAGGTAGTAATAAGGAAGTCCTCAGTATCAAAGAGTCAAGAAAGACAAGTCAAAGGTGAAAGCCAAATCGGGAAGGTCATGGATGGATGGAGTCAAGTGAAAGTGGTGCCTAAGCTAGCAAACAAATGATGTCGAGAAAGACCATATCTATGCAAGGAGGGTATTAAACCGGTGATTTTTGTCAAGCAACCTAAATGTGCAAGTAGTATGTTCATTTTATAATTTATAACATCAGCAAGATATTTCATTTTCATTTTATAAAGAGTTTTCCACATCATGAATCATATACCAAACTAATGCTGTGAATATTACTAAAGCAACAAGATAATAATCCATAATCACTGATCATAAATCCATAGGTCATATCACATCATAATAATAATCATCATAAACCATCTGAAACACTGCTACAATAACATCTCTAGGCACTGAACTGAAACTGTATGGAATAAAGGATCACATCGGTCATCAAATCTGAACTCTCAAGGCTCAACCTTGGCACAAGGTCTAACATAAGTTTGATAAAATACACTGCTATGATGATGAGTGATCTCAAAATATAAACTCATCATAACCAAGATCTGAATAATCCAAGCTCTGAAAAGTGCAGATATCTACTAAGCAAGAATAGTGGTATTGCTACTATTGTGTGATAACAGGCAGTACATAGTCACTCTTGAACATGGCACTAGTTTGCATTTGCATTCAGTGTTTGGGTAATATGTTTATCTTCAAGTCATGTCAATTCCATGAGTCTTGTCACTCCTTTGGGTCATCCAAAGAATGCTTCCACCATCAATTGTATTAGGGGTTGGTATCTGCATTCTCGTCATGTCAATACCGCCAAGTCATGCCATGCCCATGTTCAAGAGACATTTGTTACTCATTATCTGCATTCAGTACACCTTCCATCATGTTGGTCTACCCTAAGTCAATCTTGCATGTTACTCTACCATCCGATCCACTCCAAACACCTGTCATCGAGTTTCGTGTAGATGATGGGGGATTCATTATGGCCCTCCTTCGACGGATTCATCCTTGTCGACTTCAACACATCATCCGGGGATTGAATCTAGGAACCAATCAAGTACCTTGGGCCTACATGCCTCAATGGCAGGTTACCTCGCTTTCAACATGAGTTTACAAAATTGACTCTTGATTGAAAGATTCCATCGATTGTTCGACCTCAGCTCATTGAATCACATTCGATGGTATGTACTATGATACCTTGGGAATCATTGACATTAATGATGATTTCCCTTGCGCTTGTTAACGGTATACATTAATGATTGGTAATCAAGTGGTTTCTACCATGTTCGACTCCAAAACATTGTAATCACATGGATAAATTTGTATCATTGCGGGTTTAGCTTGAATACCCTGGGGAAAATCATGTCTTACCCAGGTTGGGATGGGGATTGTTTGAGTCATACTACACGGATCCACTTTGTATTGGTCGTGGTTGTGTTATCATCTCATCATGGATCTACGATTGTGTCTAGTAGCCATGATTGTGTTCATTCGTTCTTTACTACCATGGATCTGCAATGTATTGGTCGGAAACCATGTTATGATTCATGTGAGACTTGTATCTCAGAGTTAGTTGTACTGCAGCAGCATCCTCCAGCCAGCAAGTCCTTGCCATTTATATTTCAAAGCACTTCACCTATCTTGTTTTTCCAGCTTCATGCTTTGGGGGGCATTCTGTTACACCAAAATCTCGTCACCATGAGCCATGTGTCAACCTTGTGCCTAATCCCTGAAGTTCCCTTAGCTAAAGTGCATTGAGTTTGGGGTTTTCCCTAGATTTTTTCCTTCTCTAAGTACACTGGCGCTCTTTCCCTTCAGACAAGGTGCCCCAGCACACTTTGCACACTGACAAGGTGCGCCACCGGCGCTCTTTCCCTTCATGCAAGGTGCGCCAGCCCTTAGTGGTGCCCTATTTCTTCATGCAAGGTGCGTCGAGGGTGTTTATAGGTGAAAACTCGAAGCTTTGAGGTCCTTCTCGAAGCTTGATGAGGTGGAGGGTCATCCCTAACTTCTAGGTGAGGTGGCATTTCAGTTCCTAACCTAATGGGAGGATCCATTATACCTCTCCCCCTAATCCTCAACCTACTCTATCCCCTTTATTCCTATAAATGCAACCCTCCTCTCCATTAAGAGGGGAGAAAGGTCTATGGTACTCTTATGATGGTGAATTTCTAGGTGATCCCTATCAGCCTTTGAGAGGCATCATTCTTTGGAGGCTTGGCATGGATTGTTGGATGGAAGGTTGAAATGTTGAGGCCTAGGTTGTAACATTATTTCTCTATGTATTTCCCTTCATTATAGTAATACAAGTTCTTTCCATAAACATCATTGTGTTGATAATGTTTATAACTTTCTTCCTTAATCGTTAGTTTAGATCAATTTACATCTATATATTCTTGTATCGTTTGTTTGTTTCCATTTTCTCTACAGGGTTTTGCAGCTCAAGATCTGAAGGCTCTGGAGCTTAGATCAACAAAGAGGAAAGGCATTCGCAGACTTCATGTAAGTGATCTATCTGTTAACTTGCGTCTTTATTGTTCTAGGAAAGAAGGTTGTATTTTGTACTTCAGTTGTTCTATACCTAATTAGGATAGGGAGATCCAGCCTAAGTCCACTTGGGTGGATTGTCCAACAACACTTTATTCATTATATTATCAATTTTGAATCCCCAAAAACTACAAGCTTCTTGATATTCATCCCCTTCACTGCTCTTAGACCCAACACCAAAGCTTCATACTCTACAATATTAGTTGTAGTTTCAAATTCCAATTTGTAAAGTAATAACATCATTAGAAGGAGACACTAACACTATATACCAACACTAGAACCTTCTTTGGAATAATAACCACCATTTTCCAGACAGTATTCTGCATCACTTACTTTTTTATTTATTGCAATTTTCTTGCAATCAAGAGAAGTACATTAACATGAAGAATACAAGATCCCATATCTGTCTGCACTGCATAAATATCTGTCTGCACTGCATAAATGGGGTGATTTGTAGGATTCTCATGATCGCTAATGATATAAGCCAGTTGCAGCTCTCTATAAATTCTTCTATGTTTTCCTCCATAAAATGGAATGGTAGCATATGTAACATACATCTTTAACGTACCACCCAACGTTTTTGTCCTTGACCGGGATAATAACATGCCAAAATTGGGACGGATGTCTGCAACAACTATATCCATCAGAACATTTTTCATAGGTAACTGGGAAAGGATGACAACTAGATCTTTGAGTACCCCCGGGCATTGCACAGATTTGGAGTCAAAGGAATATAAATCATGGAAATGTTTAGTGACAGTCAACCCTAATACCTCCATCACTACTTTAGTCATTAAATTATGAGAAGCTCTTGAGTCTAATAAGCAATTGTGCAGCATCTTGTCATGTATAGTGAGGTTATAAATAAAGGGGGTGGATACTCAATTTATCTTCCAGATGTGGACCAAATATGACTATTGGATTTTCATCCTCTAAGTTAACAGTATCAGATGGGACAAAACCTGTTGGTGACTAAAGCAACTTAAAGATAGATTCTCGATAAGCTTGGTTCTTCATCAATTTGGTTAAGGGAACTGGGATTTTTATATTGTTAATCTCATGTTCTAAACTAAATGAAGATGAATACCTATCTGTATCTTTCATCCCTGTGGTTTTATATCTGAAATCAATTGCCAACTTCTTTGTAGGAACCAAAACCTTTTTATTCACTTTAGTAGAGTTTTGCTTATTACCATATCTAAGTTCATACCTCTTGGGAGGATGCACTTGATTAATTTCAGCTTCCTGTTTGAGTGCACACATACTATGTTGATTACTCTTATAAGCATTTGCCTTCAATGAATATTGATAGTCAGTAGAAGTAAGGAAAGAATAAGACATATGATCCTCGAGATGATTTACTTTAGGGCCCATTTTCATCTACATCTTCATCATCAAAATCCTACAAATCATCTACAAGATTATTTCAAAAGGGAGGTTGTATTTTCCAGTCTTCATTATTTTTCCTTTCTCTAGGAGGAAAACGAAAAATCAAAAGGCCTTCTAAACTGGTTCGGAGTCCTATTGTTCACTTCTTGGTGAAGTCTATTGAAACATATTTTTTCCATTTCCATTTTAGCCAGCTTAGATGATAATCCTTTAATGATTTTTGACATCTCCTCCATAGTATTATCTACTGATTTTGCTGCAGGAAATGGTGTTTTTTTTTTCTTCCTTGGTTTTCTTAATTCCACTACCACTCTCTTCAGATTTACCCTTCAAATTTTTTGAATCCATAATGTTAAACTCCACCTCTAGTGCTTCTTCTTTCATGCTCATCAAAGTCGTTGATCTACATTCCCTGAGCAACAAAGAGAAATTAGAGTCAAATGCATTAGCATAAGCCAATTTCGTAGAAGTATCTGTTGGCCATAATCTCAGCTAGAATGTTCTTGTACATTTTATTAAATCTCTTTGAAAAATATGACATAGATTCTCCTGACTGCCTCTTTAATGAGCCAAACTCAGTATAATAAAGGTAATATTTATTGTCACCCCACTGAGTAAGAAATATCTTATCCAATTGTTCTATGTTCGCAATTGATCTAGGAGCTAGTTCTCTAAACCATTTCTGAACATCACCATGAAGACTTTGAACGAACATCCACATCCAAACATCAGTGTGTTCAATTTTATAATTATCATCAAAACTGTAAAATGCAGCTAGGTGTTCTTATGTTGTTACCTCTCCTTCTCCATTAAATGAGGTAAGTATTTAAAATAATCTACTGCACGAAAATCATGAAGATCTTGAGGTAGTACTAAAGGTTCAAAGTGAACAGCAATTATTTGAGCCATCCTATAAGGAGGTTTATTTGCCATTTTTAACGATGATTGAAATTTGACTTGGCTAGTAAGAGGAGTGTACAACTCCGACACGTGAACTGTAGGTTTTAAGAATTTAAACTCTTTGGAATCCTGAAGCTCTTCTTTAACTTCCTTTGATGCTAAAGGATTAGTAAACACTCTATAACTGGAAGTCTGAGTCTCAAGATCAACAATTTGCAATTCGGGTGTAGAAATATACAAACTCTGATTCTTTTGATCTTCTAAAATAAAGGCAAATTTTGCAAAGAAGAACTATAGAGTGTATCATCTTCTCCTTATTTTTATTTATCAAGAAATTGAGTATCTTTGGATGTACCTGCGTTTGTTGAATCTGATTTGAGTTGACCTTTGGAACCCCTTAACAGCTTCTCAATATATGATGTAGCTGACACTGTGGGAGACTGAGGAATAGCCCTTTTTTAGAACTTCTTTGGAGCCACAACTGCTGATGTAGAGTCTCCAAGTGAATACTAACCATCTACTTGAAACGACTGGTCTCATTCACCATCAAAAGCAATGGAAAATAATCAATTACCCAGGGAAAAAATTTCGATCTTCGTCCCTGGCAACGACGCCAAAAGATGTTAGTCCTAAAGTTTACAATAGACTATCAAACTATAAAGCTTAGTCACCTCAAGATATTTGGAAGGTTGCAGGGTTAAGATAAAAGGTGAGATGAGTGAGTGTTATGTTCAGGAGGCTAAAAACAAATGATAACATTAGAACTCAAAGGGTATAGGTTATCAGAAGGCCTAGCTTTCGGTGGATGAATTTATCAAAAAGATAAGTAAACCAAAAACTTTAAATAAAATGAAAAAAACAGTATACAAACAATTTACTGCTTATTTTACATTGACAATTCATACGATTCCATAATAACATTCAGAATAAAATCTTATACTGAATATGTCCTTCGAAATTTACAAGGATCAACAATAAAAACTTTATTGCAGAAGTATCTATAATTCAAGAAATGAAAAGCTTTTAGACTAAAGGCACATATCATATTCATATAATAATAAAATATGTCTTACAGTGCATAAGTTTCATCCATCAAAATAGGAATATTTGATCATAATCCCTTGAGAGAAACAACTTCCTATTACAAAAATATAACCTCATTCTCAATCCTCTCTAGAAAAAACCTCTCTACTAAGTCTCAAAGTTTCTTTTTGTTGGAATATTCTCACCATCATTATTGTATTTGCATGCATGCATGCATCCAGTCATCAGTATGGTAGTCTCCCAGCACCTAGTCCCTAGTTTTGGGCCCCTAAGAACTTGTTTCTGCTCAGTATTATCCCTCCTAGCCATTGATGCGCCCTTGTTTTCATCACTGGAGTACAAGTGCGCCCTATTCCACCTATTTAGGATATCTATCAGTCAACTCCATGATTAGTGGATCAGTTCCTTGATTTGAGGACTGATTTCTTAGTTAATTGACTGTAGCTCTTAGATTGACTGCTACAGAGACTAGTTCAGCTCTACTGACCACTGAAAGCTTCTCATGCGCCCTCCTTGGAGTCTCCTTCCCTATATTAGTTCTCACATGCATCAGTTAGACTCAGTTAGACTCAAGTTGACTGATCTTTGACTATCGATGGTCACTACCACTGATTGGGTGATGGTTCCAATGCAGTCCAAGCCATGCCTTAAGGAGAATTCGAATCACCTTTGGGGTAATCCAATTCATTCTATTGTACTCTCATATTTTTTCCTGCTTACAGCTGATGAATGTAATTACAACAATTTTCCACATTCTTTGAGTTTCATGTGTGAATTGTGATTCATTTCTCTTCTATTCTTCTCTGCAATTCTTGAGTGAAATTGTGAGGTTTGTTCAAGATAAAGTGATCTATCCTGCAGAATTTCACACTTTTATAATTACATTGCATAACAGTCCTATCCGAAAAAATGTGGATTAAGAATACTAAATATAAACCAAAACTAACTTGGTCCTAATTTAAAAGAAATATAGTTACAAAGTATAGGCCTCACGTCTTTGTTACATCAACATCTTTGACTAAAATCTATAATTTGCCCAACCAATGATGACACTAAATGCAAAACACCTATCAATTTGTGAAAATGCTTTGTGAATGCTATGAGAACCACATATGGAGGAATATGCAAAAATGATACTGGAACTAGACAAAATTATGTAGCGAACTGGGAACATACTGCTTAGCACTTTATGATTTCAAGAGTGTATTCAATTGATCGGCTTCCTTCGCCTATAAATATTTCTCTTCAATGTTCTGGCTTTCTTATGCAACCTAGATTTGCGTTTCTGAAGATAGTTATTCTTAACCCGCGGATTTTTCTTGTCAACGAACTTTTTGCTAGCTCACAGAGTTGGTTATATCTACTAGTCAACTCATCATAATATTTGATAACCATCTCCTTTTCATTCTTCAGAGAAATGTTGGACTGTTTCAAATTTTCATTCCAGCTTTCAATGGCTGATATATTTTCCTGAAGTTGAACTATTTCCTTTTGTCTTTCCTCCAATGTTTTTGTAACTGTAAAAGTTCTTCAGCGATAATTTATTTAATAAGCTCATCGTCATCAAGCATTTGAGATTGTTGTTGTTCGACATCAAGAGACCTTGTTGTTTCATTTTGACCTTTAGACATTAACATATATGTGAGAATTTCTTTGTTCTCTTTTTATTTCTCAGAGTGAAACTGCTCAGCATTAATACCCCCGAGTAATTATGGAATTGCCTTCAATCCCTGTTCTGCTTGAGTTAGGGCATGAGTGACTGTCTCTTCTAAGATATTGATCCTAGGATCATCTTCTTCAGACTCCTCATCTACAAATATAACATTATCCTTCTTAATTGATGGATCCATGGAATCCCTCGCATTAAGTCTGAGTTGATTGGTGGGGTGAGTATGAGGTCGTCTAGCAGAGAATTTGCTTATATGAGGATATCAGATGACTTCCTAGCCCTTTTTGGAGTAGGATGATCGCCTGCAGTTTTGGCTGTTGATATTTCAGATTCCCTCTGGGATAATTTAGGCTCTATATCCACTGCAATCTCTCCTTCCTTTATACTAGAATGTACCTTATCTGAAATAATCATCCTACCGCTTGACAACTCTGATTGTGACTGAGACTTCCACTTTTGGCTTCAAGTCACCCTAACAGGTATTTATTCAGCAGATTTCGAACATGAAGATACCCTAGTGCAATGCTTAGAAACCCTAGAAGAAATATCTTTTGAGGTAGGATTTTCTAGCACGCTTGACTCAGGAACAAGGGTTTCTAAACCATTAGTCTCGGAAATTTGGATTTCTTTGTTGATCTCGGAGTCTAACTCTTAAGAGGCATGCTCCTCTTCGAGAGGTAACCTAGATGAAAGCATAAAATTTGGCCATTTTTCTCTAATGTTTCTAACTCAACTAACACCAGAAGCTTAATAAGACCAAAATGAAAAATTTTGATCTTTGAATGGTCGTGATGGATCTGTATCCTCATAGACATTTTGGTGAGACTTATCAGAAAATAGAAGGGAAGGCTTAGTTTCCTACCACCAGAAAAATGCAACAGAAATATGATATGATAAAGGAAGGTTGTAGAAAATATACCTTAACAGGTCACATAAAGTTGTATCATCCTAAGAATCTATGCCCATTCCACCTTAAGATAAAATATGGGTATTCCCTTATGCCAATTAGGATTCTGATACTCTGGCTTGAGGAATGAATCAAAATCAGTTGATAAGCTTTGATTTTTATACCATTTATATCCTTCTAAAGGAATCCTATTGTGTATGCTATCGACTTCTCTGTGACTGTAAACTTGAAATTTCCAAAATGAATATTGCAACCATCAAAAGTATTAGCAAACTCTTCAGCAACCTGATCATTTGACCCCTGCAACTTCTGACAAAAAAACATAGCAACCGACATCCTTAAATCTTTGAGCACAGCCTGGAACAGAATCTAAACAACTAATATCGAAAGGTGCATATATGTGAACCACACCTCTCTTCTTGCTTGTGGCTAAAAATACATTCAATTTGAAACAAGGAACAATGACAGAAGGAAGCTAAGAAAACTGTGACATTCAGAAATAAAACGAACTTATGAAGACTATTGTCACTGACATTGATACTTAGGAATAATCATTCTTCAAATTTGAGCACGATCCAAGCGGTTTTGTCTTAAGTACATTTTTAACTGCGAACCATTCCATGTTCTCCTTATAAAATCATGATTTTGCAATGAGCTGGAAAATCACTAACATGTCAGAAGATGGGCCACTTCCTGTAATGCTTTTTAAGTTATATTTGCGGAGTGATACCGGAAATGGACCATTTCCAGTAGTACTATAATCCGCTCACAATCAATATTAGTAGCACAACATAACGAAATCGAAACCATATAAATTAATAATCCATACTCTACTTATTACCATAAAATACGATATCACTAAAATCAAACCAAAAGAAGAACAAACAAAGGAGAGAAACAACAACACTTAACTAAGAAAATTATTTAAAGGGGCAAGGGAATATGAAATTAGGAATAAGTTTGGATAAGCAAACCCAGGACTAACACAAAACACAATATGAATTTTAATATTATATACATGATTATATTTCAATATTATCATAGAACACTAGGTAGATGTTGGTTTCTCTTATATCTTCTCATAACCATGTATGCCCATTTTATGTTTCTAATCACAAACCTTTTGAGTTATTGTAATTAGAGAAAATATTAACATGGATAATTGATAGGACTATATTACAAAACTAGGATATCAGGTTTATAATCCCAGTATTAATTGCTTATATATAAGGTACATAAGATCCCAACACACAAAAATCAACCCCAAAATACTATTTAAGTGTGTTTGAGAGATAATATTATGCTCTACATAACAGAAGAATAGTAAGCAAATATTAGTTTATAAGCATCAACATACTCGCTCAGTTAAAGTAGCATCACTAACAATCTCCACAAGAACACAATCCATCTTTAAAATGGAAAAAACAATTTGCATCTCTCACAATAATTTCTCTCCCAACCATTTTGGAGATGAATGTAGTGGCATCGTGGTAGTCACTACAAATGTGAAGGTTTTCCATGATGCTGACGGGAGTTCCTGGACTTGTATTTATGATCCCAAAACTAATGGCTAGCTTTTCACTATGACTATATAGAATGTTTTCCTTTACCTCTTCCTCCACATTGTGCAGCACAAGACTCGTCTTAGGAATATAACATGATTTATTCATTTTGCCCATACAAGGTCTCCAACATTGCATAATTTTTTTCAGATTGAGGATGGGTTTTGTCTCCCATGAGGAATGTATGGACCTCTCTGTGTACCTCAACAGAACTCCATCCTAGTTGCTTCTTCACTCCCCTCTCTTTCATCATTGTTGTAATGTTCCGTTTTGATAAACCGGAACAACTAACATGTAGAGAATGCAAGCCATAACTCAAGAGCATGCAAGCATGCATCAATTAAGTTGCATGCATGCAAAAAGTGAGTTGCATGCAACTCAACTTAATAAAAGAAAGAAAAGCAAGTCAAGGCATGCAATCTTAACATGATAAAAGAAGGAAAAAGCTAGTTCTCGGTATCTATTGTTATTATTCATCATTGGGATTTGATTTGGAGAGCTCTGGGAGCACATTGGGGTTGAGGGTACACTGCCTTAACCAACAAGTGGATTCGGTAGTGAAATCTATTTATCCTAGTCACTTCAAGGATAGATCATTCAGATCTACCATCGTGCTTCATTGCCATCAAACATTATCAAGCATACATCTAAGATTTGATAGGATTCATGGTTTATAGAGCATAAAAGACGAGGGAACATCCCTTGAAGGAGTTATGGTCTATTGGTGAAGAGGCTCGGGTGCACCATTCAAAGGAGAAACTCCATATCTCCTTCATTACTTAGAACTCCGCCATATGAGGAGGGTGTTTTTTCCCTCTTCACAAGTAGTAAGGCAGCACAAGTCGTGGGATGAGCTGCCTTACTACTTGTGAAGAGGGCGCATTACTGAAGAATATCATACTTAGGATTTGCATTATCTTGTGCTAGCAAGGAAGGAAGGATTGTGTTGTCTACCTGCAATTCTCACATTCTAGATCTAAGCCCTAGAAAGGAAAACGTTACCAACAAGAGAACGATGCACACCAAATTGTGGTAAAAAAAGGGACTCTTTTAGGATGGGGGCACACTTGAGAGAGAAGAAAACTAATAGTAAATCATCCAAGTTATACTCATTCACTAGAAAAATGGTATTAGAGGACAACACTCCTTGGTATTTGTTATTGTCTTAAATGTATCACTATGACAATCATCTATGGAAGTTTAAAGTACTGAGCCATCCATCTGAATTTTAGCATGGATCAAATTTACCTTTAATTTTGAAGTCTCCTATGCTTTGAAATAGCTATATTGCGTGGAAAATAATCATCTACGGGACTGTATTAACTAGATCTAGATTTTGGTTACATCTATCTTTTAATTAGTCATTCTTGCGCAAGGTGTTGAAGAAGTTATTGTTATTGAAAGTCAATATTAATATCTAAATTTGCATCAAATTGTATGGGGAATGTCTTCCAAATGAATCCATAGTATGAATGGGTTGACTATCTAATTGTTGACAGTGATAATAAGCACTTAAGGAGAGATTTCAGACAGTTATCATCCTAAACTCAAATGACGTCCTACAGTAGTGCAACACAGTAAAAAACATTCATCTACGAGATATTTGGGGAGGATAAGATTGATATCTAACAATTGAGTTCTCTTCTTGATGATTGACATAATATCACTTTCATATACTACAGTTTTTGGTTTTGCGTGTTAGCTACTATATCTATGTAAACCATGTAATCTTCTTATGGCATTCTCAGGTCAAATAAGCTTAATGAGGTTGATTTGATATGCAACTAATAAGGTTATTAACTTATTACAGTTGTATCTTACCATTTTTATTTTCAAGTGTTCATGAGATGCCTTTGGGTAATAAAATATAGGCAATCATTGTTCTATGTGCAATTCTATGTCCATTGTTATGGTGAATGCAATATGAGACACAAATTAATAAACCAACTCAAAACAATTGCAAAAACTAAGTTAAGATCATATCCAAAATATTACAATTGTCCTTACCTTTACCACATCTTACCACCTACATGCCTTGGCATAGATATTTGACAATAGTACATAATTTACAGCATTGTTTGGTTCTAATTTAAGAAGGTGTTTTGTTGCATGTTCTCCAAGATCAATATTGTATTGAATTCTACAGGCCCCAAGAAAGGATCCCCATACATTAGCATCTGACTCTAATGGAATATTATTGATAATGTCATGTGATCCATGGGGATTCCCTACACATCCAAAAAGGTCAACCAAGCATTCATATTGCTCCATCTTTGGTGCAAGGCCATAATCCAATTTCATGGACTCAAAGTATTATTGGCCTTGGTCGACAAATACTGCATGAGAGAAGGCAGTTAAAACAACAATGAAGGTGGTATGATCTAGCTTTATGCATTTCTATTGTATTTGGGAAAAAATAGAAAGAGCATGGTCACCATGTCCATGAATTCCATATTCCGAACTCATTGCATTCAATGACACCACATCTCTACTTGACACCTTGTCAAATACTTGTCGAGTAATTCCTAGATACAAAATAGAGTATCTCATAAAATAGGAAAGAATATCATAAATTGCTAGTGGTACACTGTTAATAGTCCTCCTCCATGGAAAAATCACCATCATTTTCATTGCTCTCTCCTCCATCCTCCTCCTCCTCTGTATCCAATCCAAGATTTGTTGTTGTATCTACCGGTGTGGAGGATGACCCCTCAAGAGGCTCATCATTAAAAGTGACCAGCTCTATCATTGGTTCATTAAGATTCATGTTGGTTAATGTCAACTCCACATTGCCATCCAAGCCCATATTGTTAGGAAACAAATCCCACATCTTTGTCTTTCCCTTCAACCACTCTTACCTCTACCTATAAATAATACAATTTGGTATGCACACACGCCATTGCCTTTACCCTGAACTGCTCAAGCCCGCTCTTTTTCAAACTGTACAAATTCTCATATGTGCTCCACTTCCTCTCACAACAAGAGAATGAAGTAACTTGAGAGAGGATCCTCATGGCTAACTGTTGTAGAATAGGGCATGATTCCCCATGATTTATCCATTGTTACTGATCAAATTAGCACCCTTGATTAAGGTCATGGATCTCTATTCTATAAGGGATAAGTACGGGAGAAGCTAGCACCCAGTGTCACCACAACCAAGCTTCTCAACACTTTAGGTCAACTCCTAAGACCAAGTGGGAGTCCCTAACTTTGGTGAAGGATATCAGCAATATCACTCAAACACAATACACATACCTTTCACAAGCAACCTCTTAGCTAAGACCAGTAACTTATGGGGACAAAACAATGAAGCATAAGATGACACTAGGAGAGGGTAGAAGTTACAATAATTTATAATCACTTCTGAGATAGATAACTTCAATATATTATTGTTGTTATAACATAACAATAGCTAACAACACTTCAGAAAATAGATAAAAATCAATTGAAACTTCACCAACATACCATATAAAATGTACCTTGAGTATTAGGGTAAGTATATAACTTAAGAGGGTATATACCGTAAGAGGGATAAGTACGGGATAAGCTAGTGCCCAATCTCACCACAACCAAGCTTCTCAACACTTTAGGTCAACTCCTAATACCAAGTGGGATTCCTAACTTTGGTGAAGGATATTTGCAATATCACTCAAACATAAGACAAATATCTTTCACAAGTAACCTCTCAACTAAGACCAGTACCTTATGGGGACAAAATCATGAAGCATAAAATGACACTAGGAGAGCATAGAAGTTATAATACTTTATAATCACTACTAATATAGATAAATTCAATATCTTATTGTTGTTATAATATAACAACAGTTAACAACACATCAGAAAATAGATAAAAATCAGTTGAAACTTCACCAACTTACTATATAAAATGTACCTTAAGTATTGGGGTAAGTATATACCGTAAGAGGGTAAAAGGAGACTCGAAATTAGATCTGAAAGTGCTTGACCAAATCTGGTTTAAGACCTAACCAGTCCTCAAAATAGATGGTGGGCCCGCTTAAACTCTTCCACTTGATGTTCAACCCCCCCAAGGGCCAAACCTGGGCCTTATTCCATCTCTTTTAGCCTTTCAAAACTTGTTGATTTTATTGTTGTGCATGTCATATAAGATCTGAAAAAACACCAGTACTTACACAAAATATGTTAATATCTCACAATCAAACCACAAAAGAGTGACTCTCTTAAGGATCCTCCAAGAAACCTAGGGGGCACACTATTTGGGTAAATTACTCTTTCCAATTCACTGATACTTTTTGGCTTTTTTAATTTTCTACTTTTTAGGGTTTGCACAATATTATATTTTTGTATTTTTTTAAATATATACAAGAAATTCAATAAAAAAATGAAGAAGAGAAGGAGTTAGACCTTAATCCTTAACCCTAGGGAAACAAGAGATCAAGGTTAATGTCCCTTCTCAATTTGACAATTAAATAGTTACAAATTAGAGGCAATACTTGTAACCCTAGATAGGTCGAAATAACCTCAACCTAATCAATGCAAATAATGAACCCAATTCCCACTTAAGGAGATTTCATTTAAGAGGAAGGTATCCCTCAAACAATGTTGACAAGATGCAAGTAAAACCCTAATTTACCTTGCTTAAGGTGAACAAGAGCGACGTCAAACAAGAAAATTGAAAGATCTTACCAGCATCTACCAGGTAAAGAGATACGAGAGATCTTAGTTCCTTCCTTAGCCTTGAGTTATAACAACCATTCACATGGATCAACCTTGAGGGATAGAAAACCCTTGAAGATCGCCATCCATCCTTCATCACAAGAGAAATATGCCAAAAAGAGAAGTGCACTAGGCTTCAATTGCTCATGTAAACCAAGATAAAAAGAAATAAGATCATATTTGAACCCTTGTCTTGTTACAAATGAGACGGAGGTGCTCTTTATTTATATGGCGCAACCTAGCCTCTTTAACTTTACAACCTACCTCACAAAAAGATAAAATATTTCAAAATTGGGGTTTGTCACCCACAATCCAAGGATTAAACCACAAAATGACATAAAATATAAATAAAATGATGCAAATGGCTTCAAAGAAGTGTGATGTTGAGCCTAAAGGAAGATTTCATGCCCTAACTAACCCCAACGATGTGTTTGTCCCTCAACATTCTCCTTTTTAGAAAAAGGAGAATGTTAAAAGAGGTCCAAGTGGGCATAGATGAGGTCTGTTAAAGTTGGTATGAAAACCCTTACAAGCACAAACACCTTCAAATAGAATAAACACAAGTGTGGCTATGATCCCCTGAGCCATGTGTCTTGATGGGTTCATCCCAAGGTGCACCAGACAGCTACCCAGGGCATAAATTCCCAAAATGGTGAGGTACTTATACCCATCAAGGGGTATTCAACAAATCCACTAGGCTAGCACTCCTTGAATGAGAACCAATATAACCTTACATGACAAGGCCAAGGGTCTCGAGCCCTACTAGACCAACACTTTTACATAGAAAGCATAGCCTTGGACTTTTACATTAGCAAAAAAAACTGTCTCCTTGGTGCATCCTGAAGGGCACAGTACATACAATCTGGGCATAACACCCACCAACCATTGGGTTTCTTGACCCCCCTATCTCCAAGCACATCATACCCTCCAAATATCCTAGTGCCAATGGAAGCTCTATGAATCCCTCATCTACCTCTTGAAGGGATTCTCTATATTGATATATCCTTCTAAATGCCACCTTCCTCCCTTATGAAATATCTCCATCCATGTGAGGAGAGAATCTATCAGAGGGCCCACCATTGAGCTAATCATTACTGTAGAACCTAGGATTCAATGAGTGAGACAAGCAATGCAAAGGTGCGCAATTATTATCCCACCCAACGATGAGAATACCTTGTATTGTGGACCATAAGTTCTCTACTAATGTCCCATACTCGGGACACTCATTCTGCATAACAATTCTCTTCACAAACTCAATCATGGAATCCCACCCCTCATAAACATCTCGTAATATGGGTTGGTCTATGTATGCAAACCGCAACAAAGAAATGATAGGTTCCATGATCTTAATGGAAAGATCTACCCTATACCACCAAACATCATCTAACATTGTGTCCTTTACCTTTTTTCAAGAAACTTGAGCCATATTTCTACAAAAATACCAAAAATTTGAAATAACCATGGCCCCAAGAGTGGCCTTGACCTCCCTCAACCTATTAAGCATGATGAATGAGGAAGCAAACTGAGTATGATCTGCAACTTTCAAAATTGATAGATGTATGTACTCTTTATATATTGCGAGGGCATTGGTATGGTTTTGTACAGAATTGTGGATATGGCATGCATCATCACAAAATTTCCAGTCCATGTCATACATGAAGCAATAGATGTAAGTGCTAAATTCAAAGAATGAACAGTGCAAGGTGACCAAAATATTTGCGGATATTTAGCTTCAATCATGCCAACAACTTTGCAAAAAGGTGCATTATCCATAATGATTTACACACAAGAATCAACATCTACATCTTCAATAAATTTAATGAACAACTCACCCATATATTGTGCATCCTTGTATTTTCCAAGAGCATACGCCGCTTTCAAGAAGACCTATCCAATATGGGAAGACACCATGAAATTGATGAGTGGATGGCATGCTGCATCCATCCATCCATTGAAAACAACAGTAAAACTAAAAGTGGGCCATGATGATTTGATAGGGTGTAGGATTTTGTCCACGTTCTTCTTTTCCTTAACCAACAATGTGGTTCTAAGCTTCTCTAAACTTGTAGGCACAAGCTCGGTTGGAGTGTTGGGTGCCAGAAATGATCATTTTTGCTCACTTCTATTGCGATCCTTTTTCCCTATTTTTCCTTATTATTATAACCAAGTCGTTATTGAGTAGGTATAATTTATTATTACTTTGTTATATTAATGCCTAAATTTTTCCTGTGTTTATGGATTTTGCTTCCTAATTAAGATGACTTGTGACGGATTGATGATAGCAATTAAGACCACAGGGAATTTAGGTGTATCAGCTTGTTGATACACGTGGAGGAAGAAGTGCATGGTGAGAAGTTAAACCTTTCAGGGCTCTGGTTCAGATCGTTCCAGAAGCAACTCAAGTTATCCATCCACGCGGCTTGCTGAAACTCACTTGGTATTGGATCAATTCAAATTGTTGAGAGCATTGATGCTTATGAAACAAAGTTTATCTCAATGGAATCTGGGATGTAACTGTTTCTATTTTGAGCTATTAATTCAACAACCTGAAGAACTTCGATCTTCATGGATGTCTGAATTATAAGGATCTAAATTGTCTTATTGTAGTATTTAAAGGAGGATGGGATGGTTAAAAAGGTTAGGCTTATTTTGAAGAGAACTTGTAACAAGAGTGGAAGAACTCTATAGTTGAACCTCAATCTATTAATGAAAGTGGCAGTGTTTTCATGATCTACTGTGTACCGATTTATGGTAAATTTTAGCGGCATCTCTCTTAGAAGGAAAGGGCCCACCTTCTCAAAGAGTTGTCGAGTTAGTTAGTTGTTCATTTCCTTTATTTCGTTTGGTGTGGAATTGCAATTAGATTTCCTTTTGAGTTGTTGAAACAGAGTGAGCATTAAATGTAGGATTCTCCAGTTATAGCTTTTCTTGGTTTGTTGAAACAATTGTTTGAATAATGCGTAGTTTCTATTTGCAAGTGGGTTGTTGATTATTGTTGATATACATATGCTCTACTGCTGTATTTTACCATTGTTTATTTCCTTTCATGAACTGCTGAAACTGGTAGATGGTATATGGGTTTATAGAACAGGAGAAGGATCGATTCCCTTTATGGTTGAGTATTGCAATTGTGGATTGGATTCCTTTTTATGATAATGATTTAGGATTTAACTTCTTGCAAAAGAAATTTAGTTATTTCATTCTTGAAGCAATCATTCCCATAATTGATACAGTAGAAGGATTGTGAATTCTCTTAATCTTTGGAATTCGAGTTAGTATTTGAAGTTGGATTGAGCAGTGAGCAGAGTACATACTTAGTAATTAGGTATATTGGGTGACTTCTAGTTGATTGATCAGTTACTGAATGTTTATGCATATATTTTTCTTGATTACCTTTGAAATAACCAGACTTCCCTGGGTTGACAATTTATATTGAGCACTTTGTTTATTAATTAATAGGCAATTATAGTGACCAACATGGAGCCCTTTCAACTAGAGCTCGACACATATCAATGAACAAAGGCAATTTTGTGACATTAAATGAAATGAAGTTGAGATAGAAAAAGAATGCAACAGTAAGATCAACCTCATTTCACTTCCCTTGCTGAACCATTAAGGAGTTGCTTGAGATGGGGTTCATTAGGCCAAGCTCAAGTCCTTTTGCCTCTTCAATAGTTCTAGTGAAGAAGAAAGATGGGACCATGAGAATGTGCATATGTTACCAAGCTCTTAACAAGAAGACTATCAAGAATAGATATCCTATTCCAAGGTTAGATGAGCTTATGGATGAGCCCCATGGGGCCAAGTACTTTTCAAAGATTGACCTTAGATCTATCTACCATCAAATCAGCATGAGAGAAGAATACATATAGAAGATTGCCTTTCGGTGCCACCATGGGCACTTTGAGTTTTTGGTTATGCCTTTTGTCCTAACAAATGCACCTACAAATTTTCAATCTTGCATGAACAGAATGTTTAGCAAACAACTTTGTAATTTTGTACTTGTATTCTTTGATGATATTTTGATCTATAGTAGGACTTGGGAAGAGCATTTGCATCATTTGGATATTGTACTAACAATCTTGGCTGATCAATATTTTTATGCAAAGCTAACCAAGTGTGAGTTTGGAATGACTAAGATTTTGTATCTTGGTCATGTGATTGTTCAAGATGGAGTTAAGGTTCACATGGAAAAAATCCAAGTTATTCTAGATTGGCCTAGTCCTAAAAATCTCACTGAACTGAGGGGGTTCATTGAGCTATGCACCTACTATCGGAAGTTTGTCAAGGGGTTCTCCAAGCTAACCTCCCCTTTGACATATCTCAATAAGAAGGGAGCTTTCCATTGGTCAGAAGAATCATAAAAAGCATTCAACAAAATGAAAGAGGTAATGAGCACTTGTATTGTTCTTGCACTTCCATATCTTTCTCAACCTTTTGTGCTTGCGTGTGATGCTTCAGGAAGTGGTATTGGGCTGTCTTAATGAAAAATAAACATCCATTGGCCTTTTCTAGTCAGTTTAGACAGTATTTGGTGTCAGAGGCAAGTTTATCATCAAAACTGACCACAACAGTTTGAGGCACTTCTTAACCCAAAAGGAGCTGAATGATAGACAACAAAAGTGGGTAAGAAATTTCCAAGCATTTTATTTTGAGATTGAGCATGAGAAGGGTAAGATAAACATAGTAGCTGATGCACTTTCTAGAAAACCCACACTTGCATTGCTGAAATTTCAAGATGATTGGAAAGCACAACTTGGTGTAGAATACACTAAGAATCAGTTTGCTTGTGATTTATTTGATGGATTGATTCATGATTATGCTTATAAGATTCTTAATGATGTCATTTATTATAAGGATAGAATATTTGTAGTTCCAGAATCCATACTAAAGAAAAAGATTCTTGAAGTTGCCCATGATGTGCCTTTGGCAGGGCATCCAGGATTTGTGAAGACCTATAGGAAAGTGAGGGAAAGGTTCACATGGAAGGGGCTGAAGAAAGAGGTAATGGAATATGTTAGATCATGTGTGGAATGTCATCAAAATAAACTAGAGCATACTCATCCAACATGAATCCTACAACCACTCCCCATTCCTAAGCAAAAATGGGAGAGTATATCAATGGATTTCATCACAGGGCTGCCCAAAACCCAAGGTAATGATAGCATCTTTGTTGTGGTTGATAGGTTGAATAAATATGCACATTTATTTTTTGTCACAACTAATAATGCATCCATCCAAGTGGATGACATTTTCATCAAAGAAATCTTCAAACTTCATGGCATACCCAATTCCATCATCAGTGATAGAGACAGTAAGTTTACTAGCAACTTTTTGCAAGAACTGTTCAAGTTAGTAGGCACAAGTTTGGACATGAGCACAAGCTACCATCCACAGACTGATGGACAAACAAAGAGAGTGAACCAATGGCTGGAAGGGTACCTAAGAAACAATGTGACTAGTCAACAAAATTCATGGACCGCTTGGCTCCATCTGGGAGAATTCTGTTACCATACTACTTTCCATCTTTCGATTGGTATGACTCCCTTTAAATCTCTTTATGGATATGATGCACTTGCTTTTTCTGACTTGATATTTTGTGATTGTAAGACACAGAAAGCAAAGGATTGGCTCCAAGAGAGTCAAGACATACTCAAAACCCTCAAGGACAACTTGCAGGTAGCAAAAAACCGCCAGAAAGTACATGCAAACAAGCATAGAGTTGAGCGAGCCTTCCAAGTGGGAGATCTGGTATATTTGAGGTTGGAGACCTATAGAAAATCCTCATTGAAGTATAAAGGGCCTGAGAAGTTGCATATAAGGTTATATGTCCCCTACCAAGTTTGAGAAATATCGGTGAAGTGGCTTATGATCTAGAGTTGTCTCCAGGAAGCCAGATTCACAATGTTTTCCATGTGTCCTGTTTGAAACAAGCAGTAAGGCAGAAATTCAAAGTTTCACAAGACTTTCCACCCCTTGATGATGAGGAAAATTTGGTGTTGATCCTTGAAAGGATCCTTGATGTTAGATAAAAGAAGCTAAGGAGTAGAATCCTTAAGGAATTTTTGGTACAGTGGGAAGGACTACCCAGTGAAGATGCTACTTGGGAAGGAGAACACATCTTACAGCATCCTGGTTTGAAATTGCTTTGGGACAAGCAATCTTGGGTGGGGGGGACTATCATGCTCCCACAAAATTGAGCATTGGAACAAGTTCCTAACCCAACCAATCCCTTAGGTTGAGGAGGCAGTTTCATAACCATGGGGTTAAATTTTGTATTCCAGGCTATTAATTAATTAGGAGTGTGCATTTAAATTTATCCATAGTTTGCTACCTACTTGGAATAATTAATTATGGAACATTTAATATTATTGGTGCAATTAATATTTTTATTTGTTATGATGAATAAATAGAGAAATGGGCCCACCAATTCAAATTAGTGGATAAGGTTGGAGGAATTAGTTGGAGTAGAAGTCAAGTAAGCACTAGAGTTCAAAAATGATGCCAAAAATGAGAAAAGAGCAATATTTTAGGAAAAGCAGCATAAATCTAGAAAGTAGGATAAAACAGGAAAAGAAAGAAATTTGGAAAAAGAAGGAAAGCAAGCTTTCCTCATCTTCTCAAGGAATGTGCATTACTCAAGGAGACTTGCTAACAAGGAATGAAACATATATAAATAATGTTATGAGAACCACATTCACATATTTTGTTAGTATGAGAAATTTCATGAATGCATTTGTGCATATGAGGCTTGGGAGATGTGCCCCAAGTCAAGCATGGGAGATGTGCCCCAGCTTTCTGTGAGAGGATGATGGTATTAAGCCATTATCACTAAGTGTATTTTCAGGTACTGAAGCTTTTCAGGTCTAAGAGAAAGTTCAGAATCATCATCACCAAGTTTAGAGTGTAGGAATATGCATAGATCTGGAAGCTGTAGCAACTCACAATCAAACTCACAAATATGTTGCAAAGAAGAAGAGAAGGAGACACTCAATGATCACTCATAAACACAGTAGAATAGAACAATATCTCAGTATTATACAATGAATAAGAATGTAAGTGAATGAATACAATAGCCATGAAGATGGCATAATATAGGATTCGAATAGGCCAAGTAGGGCATTTGAATTCCTAACTCAGAGTGTGGATTGAATGATAGTGGAGTCATCATCTAGTCAATTTATTAGTCATTAGTGGTAACAGTCAGTCAATTGATTCTAACTGAGTGAAGTAGGAACTAACTGAATGGAGGAGGCTTAGTGGAGGGTGCATGAGGATTCTAATTGAGTGAGGTAGGCATGAACTGAATGAAGGAGGCTTAGTGGAGGGCGCATGAGGAGCTAACTGGAGTCAGAATGGGAATACTAGTCTCACTGGAGGTCCATCGGAGTGAAACAGTCAGTGGGGGAGTCAATCTAGCCTCAAATCAAGGAAGAACTGAGTGATAACTGACTGGTAGGTGAGAAAGGCGCACTAGTCATGCAAGAGACTGGAGAAGGGCACCTTTGGTAGGTGGGAGGTCCCCTAGGGGCTGTAGACAGGCTGTGGAGAGCTAGAACCAAGCTCCAAGAGCTGGGAGGTCCACCATGATGATGACTAGATGCATGCAGTTTTTCATGCAGGCAAAGAAGAGCTAGAAACAAGCATCCAGGTGCTGGGGAGACCACCATGATGATGATTGGATGCATGCAAATGCATGCAGCATGCAAAACACAAAAATGATGGGGAGAATATTCCAACACCCCCTGAAAGCTATACTATGAGAAAATAACTAAAGAGTAGGGCCCTGGTAACCAAGACCAAAGGTCACCCTGTAAAACAACAAGATAGGGCCCTGGTTACTAAGACCAAAGGTCACCCTATACAATCAATCTAAAATAAACTAAGTGAGGAAAGAGGGAAAACCCAGTGGGAAGAAATCCCTCCCTCAAAATAGACTGAAAGTGCTAAAGTAGCATATCATGACTTACTCCTAAAGGAGGCAAGTGTCCTTCTTTTCCGAAGAAGGATTGATCGATCTGAAATGGATCAGCAATGTGAGAAGGATGAAACCTTCCATTCTGAAAATCTGATCTGGCTCTTCTATGATCATGTGAATCACCAACCAAATCACTGGTAGATCGGAGTGTAGTGGCTACCCATCGAGGAAGAGGAGGAATATTAGGTGAGATATCTTTAAGTTCTTGTGGATTTGGATCTCCCATTTGCTCATCTTCATCATCAGTTGCTAGACCTTCAGGTTCTTGTGGATCTGGGTCTAGCATTCTTCCATCTTTATATTCAAATTCAGAATCTGAAATATCATGTGAAGGTGCATCTACAGCTGGCTCATCATCATATCCAAACTCTGAATCTGAAATCTCATGTGATGATGCATCTCTCTCTTGATCATCAATCAAGGAAGGAGGTATCTTCTTTTTGGGAAGAAGTGGATCATGCTACAAAAACATAATATGAAGATCATCATGAAGCATGTGATTCGAACCAACTGAGGTAGAATCAAAACCTTGAATGTGCATATAGTTCTTTGATATCTCCTTTGAGTTGACGTAGGTGTGATTATCACCAAAGAAACTATGACATGATGATGGTGAATCTGCAACAAGATCACTGGTGGATGCAACAATGATGGTGGCCCATGAACCAATAGGTGCTATATCTTCAGGTTCTTGTGGATCTGGATCTAGCATTCTCTCAAAAAGAGTTATCTTCCTCTTGGGAAGAAATATATCATGCTACAAAAACATGTGCTTGAGATCTCCAATAATGGGTGCAAGCAAACTAGATCCAAGACTTGGAGGATGGTTTCTCATGATATCCTTTGAACCAACAGGGGTGAAATCAAAACCAAAATCACAAGAAGGTGTATGAGTCATGAACCCAAGCGAATGATAGAGTCTTCCATCATCAGTGAAACTCTGAAAACGTGTGATAATGACCAAATAGGAAATCAAAGAAAGCATATGATGAGGAAGAGCGAATGCATTACCTTCCAAACTATTTTTTTCTTCAGAAAAATCAGTAGGTCATCACTTTGCACATCAACAGGTGCATCAACTCCATGTAAGTGTATGTATTTCTTTGATATCTCCTTTGAACCAACAAGGGTGAGATAAGAACCAAATGAACCATATAATGGTGATGCCTTGAACTTCAAATCAGATCCAAGAATTTGGGAATGGTTTTTCATGAACTTCTTTGAACCAATAGTGGTGAGATCAATCTTCTTTGAACCAATCGTGGTGAGATCAAAACCGAAATCACAAGGATATGCTTGAGACTTGAATCCAAGTGAATGGTAGAGTCTTCTATCTTCAGTGAAGTTCTGAAAGCATGTGGCAATGACCAAGTAGGAGTCCATAGAAAGATTTTGATCAAGGAGGGCGAATGTATTGCCTCCCAAATCTTCCAAGATGCTCAATGGATCATTATATCGCACATCACCAAGCTCACGGGAAGTAGAGATCTCTTCAACTTCTAGAGTAGTAGCCGATATATTTTGCTCAGAAATCAGATACGAATATGGTACAACTGAAACCATATGTTCAACTTCTTCTTGAACAACTTCATCATGGGAGATGATAGAGGTCGAGCCATGAATAGAGAAATCACTGCAGGAAGTATCACTGAGCTTGCTTTCCACATGGATAGCATCAACCTCTTCCTCCTAAATTCCAAATAATCTGTCCAATCTAGACCATAGACCACTTGGATGTTCATCGAGATCAATGTAGTATTCCATATTGGAAAACATAGTAATACATATTTTTCTTGAGGCTGCTTCACAAGCATCAAGCCAATCTTCTTTCTCGTCATCAGAAGAAAAATCTCTCTTGATACCAGTACACACATAAAAAATACCACGTCTCTTCAGGTATGATGCCATATTTGGATTCCACTCATCATAGTTGAATGGAGTGAGAGAAGGAACTCCTTTCAGATACATAGAAGATGTTGTTCAATTCGAATCTATTGCTGCAACTGTAAAAACTGCTGCAATTGCAGAAAACTTCGAAACCTACAAAACATGAAAAGTGGTGCTCATGGAGAATGCTACACTTCGACTGAACACTACCTTAAGGACACTTGGAATAAGTGTAAGATAGCTGCTCAAAGAAATGTTGCAATTCGAATAGTTGCTTCCCGATCTGATACCATGTAGGAATATGCACGGATCTGGCAGCTGTAGCAACTCACAAATATGTTGCAAAGAAGAAGATAAGGAGACACTCAATGATCACTCATAAACACAGTAGAATAGAACAATATCTCAATATTATACAATGAATAAGAATGTAAGTGAATGAATACAATAGCCATGAAGATGGCATAATATAGGATTCGAATAGGCCAAGTAGGGCATTCGAATTCCTGACTCAGAGTGTGGCTTGAATGATAATGGAGTCATCATCCAATCAATGTATCAGTCATTAGTGGTAACAGTCAATCAACTGAGTCTAACTGAGTGAAGTAGACACTAAATGAATGAAGGAGGCCTAGTGGAGGGTGCATGAGGAGTCTAACTGAGTGAGGTAGGCATGAAATGAATGAAGGAGGCTCAGTGGAGGGTGCATGAGGAGCTAACTGGAGTCAGAATGGGAAGACTAGTCTCACTGGAGTTCCATCAGAGTGAAACAGTCAGTGGGGGAGTCAATATAGCCTCAAATCAAGGAAGAACTGAGTGACAACTAACTGGTATGTGAGAAAGGCGCCTAACTGGCTGTGGTAGGTGAGAAAGGCGCACTAGTCATGCAAGAGACTGGAGAAGGGCGCCTTTGGTAGGTGGGAGGACCCCTGGGGGCTGTAGACAGGTTGTGGAGAGCTAGAAACAAGATACAGGAGCTGGGAGGTACACCATGATGATGAATGGATTCATGCAGTTGCATGAAAATGCATGCAGCATGTAGTTTTGCATGCAGGCAAAGAAGAGCTAGAAACAAGCTCTAGGTGTTGGGGAGACCACCATGATGATGACTGGATGCATGCAGTTGCATGAAAATGCATGAAATTGCATGAAAATGCATACAACATGCAGATTTTCATGCAAGCATGCAAAACACAAAAATGATGGGGAGAATATTCCAACATAGAGATCGAATCCTCCCTCCTTCTTGAGTTCTGCAGCTAATTTCTTATGTACAAGAGGAGAGATCCTTCTCTCACTTTATGAGAGGAATCATGGCCTATTCTCTGATGTAATAAAAATTTATGTAATGTTATGATATCATTCTATTCAATACAAATTACAAAACTTTGATTTCTTCTCCAAGTTTTCTACCCCTTCTAGATTTAGCTAGATTTTGACTAGCTTTCAGTGTATGATTCATAAGTCAATGAGTATAAGTCCAAATGAAGTCATTCTTGTTTTTGGATTTATATAACATGTCATATGTCATGATCCATCCCCTATTTCATAAATTCGTGAGCCTTTGAGCATTGTTTGGGAATCCATAATTCAAACTAGTTGAGCTGTCCTGAAATGCAATTTTACTAGTTTTGTTATGAGACTTGTCCAAATCTTCATATAACTTTCTGAACTGATATTTTATGATTCAATGACTGTAAATTAATTTTAATGATCCTCTATTATGTCTGCAACAACCTTTCCCATCCTTCAGTTAAATATCTCACCCATACTAGTCTGTATATGTTGAGTAGCCCAGGATCGTTGGATTAAATTGCAGCTTGTTGCTCTTGAAACAACAAAGGTCTCAGTACATTCTACAAACGTATCATACCACATCAGAACCTTCCATCCTTTCCATAGCATCTGATCTTGCCCATCCCCAGCTGTACTAGTTTCCTTAGCCATTGTTTTAATTAAATTTGAGAAGTCTAGAGTTTTGTATCACTTATATAATTTGGTAAATTACAGTGGTATCATAGCATGGTCCTCTGAACCT
This sequence comes from Larix kaempferi, assembly GCA_027924585.1. NCBI lineage: Eukaryota > Viridiplantae > Streptophyta > Pinopsida > Pinales > Pinaceae > Larix > Larix kaempferi. The sequence continues at coordinate 8,036,831 of BSBM01000278.1, forward strand.
GCTCTTAATTTGATTCTATGATTTCAAGAATATTTACAAATTCCAAGAAGAAGATTCCTTTGTCAAAAGAAGAAGAGGAAGAGGAGATCAATTCCACTGATGGGAGAATACAAGAAGAATCAGATATGTCTCATAATGATGATAAGGAAGAGTTCAAACTCTTTGTTCAAGGCATGATGAAAGGGTTGCAAGACATGTCTCTCAATATTGTGCAATTAGGAAAAGAAACAAGGGAGTTCTTAGCTCAGCAGCTAGGAGCCAAGGTAGGAGAGGGGAGCAGCAATGGCACTCCACATGGAAAGAGGAAGAGTAGTGGTGGCCACACTTTCTAAAAGATTGGGCCTCACAATAGGGCTAGTGAATTCAATATGGAGGCTCCATCTTTCTCAAAGCCTACAATTCCTAAGTTTACTGAAGAACAAAGAGAAGAACCTGAGGATCGAAATGGAGGTCTTGCTTCATGGGAGGACAAGTACATTGAGTACCTTACATCGAATGAAGAATGCAGAAGTGCTCTACCATTCAAATAATTTTGTGATCTACAATATAAATCCAACCCAAGAAGAGGTTTCAGAATGAAAAATCAGAATTTTGAACTCAAAAATGTCATTGGTAAAATTTCCTTACCCTATTTTGATGGTTCTAAAAAATGTACTACTAACTCTTGGATTCGGAAACTTGACACATATTTCCAGTTGAATCCTATGGCTGAAAGAGATGCCATCAAGATGGATACTCTACACTTAGATGGAGAAGCAAATGAGTGGTGGTTTCATGGCCTAAAGACTCTTGGTCATGACCAAGTAACTACCTATGAAGAATTCACAAGGAGGTTGGTTGAAATATTTGAAAGAAGGGATCCTAAGATTTCCTTCAGGGAACTAGAGCATGTGAGACAAACTAGAACTCCAGAAGCCTACATATCTGATTTCCAAAAGGTGGTTGTTATGGTCTCTGATATATCAGAAGCAAGGCTGATCTTATTGTTCATAGAAGGGTTGAAAAAACATTTTAAAGGCTTGGTAAAAGCCTACAAACCGAACACCTTGCAAGATGCACTAAGTCGAACCAGAGATTTGCAAGACTCTCTTCCACGGACCAGATTTCCTCCAAGGGATATTGGTTCTACTCCATTCAAGAACCAAAGGCAACCCATGAAGAGTCCTCATGGAAATTTTAGAAAAGAAAACTTTGCTAAGGACCGAGATGAGTTGAGAAGAAGAAAGTTGTGTTTCACTTGTCAAGAACCATGGGTTCCTGGGCATAGATGTGCCAAAGGAAAGGCACAATACATTGAAGTTTATTCAGAGAGTGAATCTGAGGAGGAACAAGAAGAAGAAGAGACCCCAATAGATGCAGAAGTAACCTATGAGTCTACAGAAGAAGGACCTCACCCTGAGGTAGGAAAGATTGCAGTGCTCTCCGGAGTACCTCGCTACCACACACTCAGATTCAAAGGAGTGGTTCAAGGACAATCAATGATTGTTTTGGTGGATGGGGGAGCCACACATAACTTCATTTATTCAACCTTGGTTGAAAGAAGGAAGCTACACATTGAAAATTTTGGAGGCTTCACTGTTATCATCCTAGGTAATCATTTTATGAACTGCTATATATGGATTCCTAAATTGCAGATTTATGTAGGAGAGGATACCATTACAGATAGTTTTTATGTTGTTGATGTGGCTGATACTAACATGGTCTTGGAAGTACAATGGCTGCACTCCATTTGAAATCATTCAGTGGACTACCAAGTCCCTGAAATGGTCTTTAAAGGATAAAATGGAAAAGAGATGGTGTTGAAGGGAATCAACACTTATCCCAAACAAGTGGTAAGTGCACATATTATGAGGTCTATCCTAAGGCATGGAGACATTGAACAGCCTAATGAATGCCTAATCACCACTAAGGGCAGCTCCTTCGAATCATCTCATTGCCCTAAATATATTCAAAGGCTGCTCCAAAAGCATAAGAAATTGTTTGAGGACCTTCCTCATGGTAGGCCTCCAGATAAAGGAATAGAGCATAGGATTGAGTTGGAGATAGGAACCTCACCTATAAAGGTTCATCCCTACAAGCATCCAAAGAGATTCAAGGATTGAATAGAGAGAACCATTAAGGATTTGCTTGAGATGGGGTTCATTAGGCCAAGCTCAAGTCCTTTTTCCTCTTCAGTAGTTCTTGTGAAGAAGAAATATAGGACCATGAGAATGTGCATAGATTACCGAGCTCTTAACAAGAAGACTATCAAGATACTAATGAGTTCCCCTCTTTGCCAAAATTTAAGGCAGTCCTTCAAGCATCTATCATGGACATGGAGCAAGCTTACTTCATTTTACAAAAGAGGTCCTGGAAACCTCGTGCTCCAAGTATGAATCCAGATCCCACTACATCTTTTAATTCTTGGAATAACATGCATAATCAATTTCCCCCACAGTATTCTTGTCCCAATACTCAATGGAATCCATCTAATCAACCTACAATGCAATATCCTACTCCATGGATGTCATGGGCACCTCAGCCAAATTAACAAACCCCTTGGCCTCCAAAATGGAGAAGTCCTTATCCAGGGAATCAATTTCCTCACCCACAGTATTAGAAATCACAGCTGCAACTCCCTACTAACATTGCACCAATTAATGCACCACTACGACCTCAGTTGCTTACTCAACCTAATCCTAACCCCAACAATAAGGCTGTCACGTCCCCTCCCATCCTACCAGCTAGATGGAGAGGATCGTGAGGTTAAACCGGGCATCCAGTCCCATACATTATAAACAAACATTCAATTTAAAAGAAGATGAACATATGCAAGTGCATAACCATTTGAAACACAGCGGAAGTAACTTCGTTTAACACATCCCCATACATTCAGATATCAATCAATTAAATAATTGCAAATTTAGCACAAGAGGATACTTATCTTAATGAAGTAGTCCCAGGAAACCAGCTATGCTTCTGCAACGTTCCACCCAACCGTAGGCCAGTGTGCTCCTCGATCTCTCAGCACCACTGCCACCCCCGAGATGGGCATGATCTCCACAAGGAAAAAGGGGAAAACAGGCTCTCACATAGCCAAAGATATACCAGAATCAGCCAAGCCAATCAACAATTGGGTTTCTCAGGCTGTTAAGAGATGGACAAAGGTGAATTACTAGCTAGTGGCTCACCCATTGAGCTATGGATACTTAATTGGGCTCATCAAGCCAAATCTGTCCTCTTCCACTCCTGAATCTCCTGCTCACAGGTTCAAACCAAGGATGGGGTTTCTACCAGCTCAGAAAAACGTGGGAACACACAAAAATGAAATGGGAAGATTGGGAAACAACCCAGGGAAGCCAAATCCGTTTTTAGAAAAACGTCCTTGGACATTCGGGGGAAAAAACGACCTCCATACATTCCCCAAATCGTGGCCCTTCTCTCCCAAGCTACTGTATATGCAAAAACGAGTTACCAACATGGGAAAATTGCAGGGGAACTGAGAAAAACGTGAGGGATAAAAACCCAACAAGCTCAGACTGCGTGAGAAGATGAATTCCATGGGTGGAGAATGGCTTTTGGGCCAATTTCGTGGGGGTTTTCTTGCCCAGCAAGCCAAAACTCGATTTCCCAGGTTGCTGTCTTGCCCATACACGAAAATTGACATCCATACCTCTCCCATCCCAAGGCATTAATTGTCTCAACCAATTCTTGGAAGAATTAAAATGATTGGGTGCATGAGACCAAATGGGTAATTGAGAATTCATGGGTTTCCTCAATGAAATGGCTTAACACCATGGCTCAAGGGTTTGGTTATTTTCCCTCCCTATTCCTTGTAAAGATCATGCCCCATCTCTTTGTTGCATTGCATAGCTGGTTGTGGGTTTTTTTTTATTGAAATTGCATATTTACATGATGTCTTATTTACATCGTGCCCTTCTAGCACAAGAACCATAGGCATCTATCTCTTTAATTTCCAGTACATAAAATGCTAAATCAGTGGTGGGGCCTTGGCCTTGAGCTCCTCACCATGATTAAGTTACAATATTTGCATCATTCACGATTTAATGCAAAAAGGGGGTCAAAATGGGGACATGACAAAGGCAGTGCAACAATTTGAAACATAAAACATGCCATCTTACTCTATCACTCCTATCCCATGTGATAAATTACATCTACGATCTGGGATGGTGGTAGAACCTATTGTCATTGAGGATGTTGCATCCCATGTGACTAAAGAAAGAACGAATAAACATGTGGAGATCCCAATCAGTAAAACAATCCCCATTATTGAGGATGTTGAAACACTTGCTGAAACACCCGGTGAAACACTTGATGAGACACACGTTGAAACTACTCCTATGCAAATTCCTACAAATCCACCATATCATGAGCGACTAGCCTTACAAAAAGCAGAAGATCAACCTTGCTTCAATATTCTAGGTGAATTGAAAAATATTTATGTTAAAATTCCATTATTGCAAGCCCTACATGATGTGCCTATCTATGCTAAAACTGTTAGAGATCTGTGTGTGAATAAACCGGGTAGAAATCCTAAGGATCCTCTTACAGTTCACATGGTTGGGAAATTGTCTGAAATAATGATGGGAAAGGCTCCTTTGGCCAAATATGATGATCCAAGAAATCCCACTGTTACAGTGCACATTGGGTATACTGAGATTCCCAATGTTTTAGTTGATTTGGGGGCAACAATAAATGTGATAAATATCGAAACTGTATAGAACTTAGGGATCACTAATCTCAGACCAACCCCCACGATATTAGAATTGTCTGATAGATCCATGATTAGACCTAAGGGGATTTTTGATGACTTGGTAGTCTATGTCGATTCATGGAAATACCCTGCAGAATTTATTGTTCTATGGCCTAAATCTTAGTTGGCGGGACATCCACTAATTCTAGGAAGACCTTGGTTGGCTACAGCAGACGCATACATCAGTTGTAGATAAGGATCTATGACGATATTTGATAGAACCGATACCAAAAGATTGACCCTATATCCTCTATCTAAACCAAGTTTAGATGTTGAAATTCCATTATTGGTAGATCTGGAGGAAGAAGAAGAAAATGCTCAACCTCTTCTTACTATAGGGAGGGCCTTGACTTTTAAAAATGAAATTGAGGATGACACCATCAGCAATTTCATTACTGAACCAACGACGGTTACCAAACAAGCATATCATATTCTGGATAGTGCCATGAGTGAATTTGATCAAGAAGAACTTATTGAGGATGCCTTGGATAAAACATTTAATGCTGAAAATTTTCCCATAATTGAGAATTCGAAGAGTGTTTCAACCGAGATTGAGCCTGGAAGAAACTTGAATGTTAATCCAAATCTATCACATGATGAGTTGGAGCATTTGACCACACTACTAAAACAATACAAGGGAGATTTTGCATGGGAAAAAACGGACATGAGAGGTTTCCCTTTTAGTTGTGTACTCACCACATTTACATTAAAAATGACTGCCGGCCTATATGTCAACCCCAATGCAGAATGAATCCAAATTTAAGAGACATCGTGAAAGAGGAAATTCAAAAACTTTTAAAGGCAGGATTTATTTATCCCATTTCATATAGCGAATGGGTTTCTCCCTTAGTAATTGTGCCTAAGAAAAATGGTAAATGGCGCATCTGTGTGGATTACCAAGAACTGAATAAAGCTACACAAAAAGACCATTTCCCTTTGCCATTTATTGATCAGGTTCTGGATACCCTGTCTAGGAATAAATTATTCTCTTTTCTAGATGGCTTTAGTGGGTATAATAAGATCCAGATTTCCCCGGAAGACCAACACAAGACTACTTTCACATGTCCTTGGGGGATCTTTGCATATAGGGTGCTCCCTTTTGGATTATGCAACACACCAGCTACATTTCAAAGAGATGTGATTGGAATTTTTTCTGAGATGGTTAATTATTGTATGGAATTTTTTATGGATGATTTCACTCCTTATGGTATTAGTTTGATGAGGCTTTGGAAAACTTGGAAAAAGTCTTAAAACGGTGTGATCAGACTCACCTGTCCCTCAGTACTGAAAAATGTCATATGATGATGAGTGAAGGTATAGTCCTCAGAAATTCTATATTTTCCGTAGGAATATAAGTGGACCCTTCCAAAATAAAGGTAATTCTGTGTAGTGTCATTTTTTTAAGAAATTGGAAAAATTGCAATTTTTGGCCAATTCGACCCTTGTACTATTGGTGACTCAAATGCTTCCAAATGGCTCTTAAGGCTTTAGAATTGGTTCTAAAGGTGTTTGAATGGTATCAAGGCATACAAATGAAGTTGATGGGTGCTTGGACACTCTCAAATGACTTCTAGGACATTCATTTAACTTCAGGAGAAATTGGGGAATTTTACTAGTAATTTTGAGTTTCAAACCCCCAAGGGTAGAGGTCACTAATGGCTTCCCAAATGCAGTATGAACCTCCCAAATTTCAGTATAGAGAAATGTATTAGTTATATGACTTCAATGGGAACTTAAATGCATCATTAATCAGTTCGTAAAGGATGTTTCAATTCCCATAAATCGGATATTTGTAGGCATGTCTTCACATGGGGGGAAATGATAGAAAAACACTACAACTTGCTATGAAATTTGAGAGAAATGTTCCAAGGACTTGTATAATGTGTATGAAACTTCTTCAATACATTAATGGCTCTCCATACAGAAATAAAATCCCAGATATTGACTGAAACACTTCTATACCAAACAACTTCAAGCTCTTACATAAAGATATAGGGGAAAATGGCACCATGCATACATAGTTTCACTTGGATTTTCGACCTGAGGTTTATCTGAGCATAAAATACAGAGTGTAGAAATCATTTTACAAATAAATGGGTCCCCTTGGACTCCCCCAAATTTATCATCATCTCACCATGTGCGCCCTTCCTCTAAGAGCAAGAATATGAAGAGAAATGTGAGAGAGATGTGGGAACAAGTTGAAGAAGAAATGGTCACGAGCAGCCCTATAGGTTCAACCTACAAAAAATGACTTCATGCAGTTCCAAATGAATGGTCTGAATGGCCTCTCCAATTTCCAATTAGGATTGGAATCTTGCACCCTCGAAATTGGTACTAAGGCAAGTAGAATAAGCATTCAACTTGCATGGACAAGCTATGCTCTCCAATTTGCAAAATGAGAAATTATCAAAATCCCCTCTTCTTCTTTGTTCTTGTTTTTTATAATCCTTCCAATTCCTACATGGTTTGAATTCCTTCCAAAATATTCATTCCAACTCGAGTTGGGGGAGAGATTCCAATGAGTGCCACTTGTCCAACAACTCCTAGTCTCCCTCTTCCATCAATTCAAATGGGGAAGCATCTTGGCTGCCTTAAATCCCTTGTATGCCCTCTTGGAGGCTATTTTTAGCCCTAACATGTCATATAGGTCATATTTAAGCAATCAGGTATGATCCTTTTCATAAGTGTCATAGCATCTTCATCATTGTTTTCATAGAAGCTAGGGAATCTAGCCCAAGTGTCTCAATACCTCTAAGATGCCTCTTCCTCTTCCATGAGAGTTACTCTTCCACTCAAATTCGACCCTCATTGAGTCATTCCAAGTATAATGCCCTTCCAAATCCCCCAAGAACATTAGACTCCACCTTGGATTCGAATGGGTGAGAGTAGGGTTCCATGTGGCATGGAGAATATTGCTTTGTGTGGGTCCCACACCACCAATGTGCCCTCATGACCAAGTGCCACCTTATTTTCCTATTATAAATATTTATTTAACCCATTTTAATATATGTTTTTCATGTTAAGCCTATTAGAGAAAATTTGGGTAAAAAATGGGCCTCCTAAGGAAAATAATAAAATAATAGTAGAGAGAGAGTAAAAAACTACTTTTTTGGATTGTATTTTCAACTTATCTCCTTGTAGGTTTACTCAAATTTCAAGCAGGAGGACTGGTTGGATGCATAATTAAATTATGCATCCAACGAGTACCCATTTTGCATACTTTTAACAACATCCACACCATGAAAAATTTAAAAAAAATTAAAAACGTGTTTCTAGTGAGAAAAAAACATGTTTTTTAATGTATTTTCAATTTTTCATGGTGTGTATGTTGTTAAAAGTATGCAACATGGGTACTCGTTCGATGCATAATTTAAAGTCCTCCCGCTTGAAATTTGAGTAAACCTACAAAGAGATAAGTTGAACATACGATCCAAAAAAATAGTTTTTTATTTTTTCCCTCAAATTTTTTTAGGTGCTCCCTTTTTTAATTTTAAATAATTTTGATTGGCTAATACATGATGACATGGAATTTGTATTATTTTTGGAAGGCCCATTTGAAATTGAAATTTCCTCTAATCGGATCCATTGGGGTTTTATAGCTCCCTTATTCTAAATCTAGATGTTTCCACCCCAACCTAGGGAACTAGTAGATTGGTGGAATTTTCCCTTCTAGTGATTTATTTGGATGGAGACATTACAGTCCTCCCCACCCAAGATTGCTTGCCATCAAACAACTCTAAATTGGGATGTTGCAAATTTTTTTCCTCTTCCCATGTGGAATCCTCACTTGGAAAATCTTTCCATTGTACCAAATATTCTCTTATGGTTCTGCTCCTCAATTTCCTTGCTCTTGTCTTCAAAAAAATTTCTAGAATAAGTATGAGTTGTCCTTCATCATCTAATGGAGGGAGTGTTTCTGAAATAGAAATTTTCTAACCAATATCCTTCTTAAGGCATGAGACATGAAATACATGGTGTATTTTTCTACCTTCCGGAAGTTCTAACTCATAAGTTACCTCCCCAATTTTTTGAACTATCTTGTATGGACCATAATACCTTGTGTTGCCACCGGATTACACACCGTCTTTGTTGCAACAGAAATCTATGCTACTGCTCGATGTTCCCTTGGTGGCAAGTCTCGAGTCAAATATGTCACTTGGTTCTTGACTCCTCCGTTTAGGCAAAATTCCCAACAAAAGCCAAGGGGGGTAGTCCCTATGGAAAGTTACTAAGGTTTTGAGGGTCTTCCAGTTAAATGCTGGGTTGTTTATTAATGTTTTTTGGGAGTTTTTGATTGAGGTTCAAGATGTAATTGCAACAATGGTTTAAGAAAGCTTTCACCAGCATAAACTTAGAATAACACTGTAAATTATAAAGATGCACAAATACTTGAGATTGATAAAAAGCAAATGAAATGTGCAAGGACCAGTGCCTTATGGAGTCAAAACACAGTGTAAAAATTGTAAATGCTAGAAAAGTAAATGTTGTGCAATTGTATCTTGGTTGATTTTTAATTATTAAAATGAAAATTTGTTAGGGAAAGAAGGGAAACTCTCGATATACCGTAAAGGGATGGAGAGGAATGTCCGGAGTTCTAAAGATTGGTGCTTCCGTACAAGAACATGACGGACTGCCAATACCCTGAGCGCGTGTTCAACACTACACCAACAAGGATGTAGTCTAACGGTGCCCCAAGTTCAGAGTACAGTGACCAGGCTTTCCCAAGCATAATCCACACCAAAAGTTAGTCTCGAAGTGTCGGATTTTCACTATGTTGTGGGTAGTTAATTTTATTAGGTGACTTGATTAAGTTAAATGTGAAAAATTAAGAATTGCTTCCAACTAATTTTGATATCCCACAGCTCAGACGTACTGCTGGTGGGTAGAGCATACGCAGTGTAGGCAAATAGTTTATTCAAATTTAGAAGCGAGTAACCATCGACCCTCCGACAGAGAGCACTCTTGACTTGCTTTTCAGCTAAGTTCAAGAGTCTTTAAATTTGTAAACAGAAACAAGGAAAAGATATAACTTATGAAATAAAAGAGATCACAAGCCTATGTGTCACTTTTATGATCATCCACCACTAATCGGCTAGGCCTTTAGGTGATGGCGAGAGCATAATTCATGGCAACGAGACTGTGTTATTTCTAATCTACGCTTGAAAAAATGAAATAATTTAAAAATGAAATGCAAGTTAAAAGTATACACCCTGCAATAAAATTGTGAGTGTGTGAAAAAAAAAGTGAGTTAGAAAGATTTATCCACGAAAATTGAAAAAATGCAAATCCCCCCAAGGGGGATAGGATGTGGGTGCTGGGTACTCCACTACTCTTGTTTAATGATTTACAATTTTATGATGAAAATGAAGTGCTTCTTAGTCCATTTCACTTGGATCTAAGAGATTACAAGCTAGAAACTTAAAGCAAATGATGAAAGAGGCTCCTTGGAAGGTAAATTTAGCAATTTTATCGAAAATCCGTCAGAGTTTCTCTCTCTCTTTTCTTGGACTTGCTAAAAACCAGTGAGTGAAATTTATTAGAATGTTGTGAAAATGATTTTAAAAGAATTGAAAAAAATTGTATACTTAGAAAAAATTTCAAAATTTCAATGCATGTAAGTATAAAAATGAGATCTAGTTTACTTATGAATATACTTTCTGAATGTAAACAAGTAGATCTAATAGAAATGCCTAAAATATATCAGATCTGAAAATAGATAAGGAATGATAGCCCTAGATCTAGTATTCTTAAGCATGTAACAAAATGCAAAGGAGAAGAGATTTTGTACAATGTTGATGGATGGGCTTTAGCTTTCCAATGCTCTTCTTGTGGATGTCTTTGGAGAAATCTGTATGCAAAAATTGTTAGATAAAAAGTTGCCCAAGAGAAGGTGGAATAACCGAATTCCAAGTCCCCTCAAGATTGTAACCTGTAGCTTGAAACAATCAAAAAAAGCTTGCAAGACAACAATGGAGATCTTAGTGTGTTAGAGTAAAATGAAACCAAATGAACATAAGTACAACCGAATACTGTTTGTTACATTTGAATCTCCTAATATCTAAGCACCAACAAGTAAATTATCAACCACAAATACTTGTTGCTATAATCAATAAACTACATCTGCACAATTGCAAGCAAGAAATAATGAAAGAAAAACAATGCAACAATGTCACCTCATGATCCAAAGCTCCAACACAAATGTAAGATTGACCTCCAAAGCCTTCAAAATTATATACAATAATAGTAGTAATACAAAATAGCAGAGGTTCTATGCATCCATGGTAAAAATGGAGCAATAAACCTTGCTTAAATAACAATCTCCAAGAGGAGGTCGAATTGGTTGAGGAGAGGAGAGTTAAGGTTTGAAATGGACACATGTGAGGTCAAATCCATATGAGAGATGCGGTGGGTGATCTCCATCACATGGGATGGCGGCCACCTCAAGAGGGCGCCTCCCTTGGGAGCTTTGCAAACTCCATCATCCATGCATACAATGCCACCTCTCCAAAACGTCAACCTTGGGAAAGAATGTGTGAGCCTTGAAGGAGCCACCTCATATGTATAACATTCAATGCCCAATCTCATGTAAATTTGGTTTGCAATCATATTAATGACCATGCCATGTCATTGGAGCCAACTCCCATAGAGATTAACGCCCTCCACTCAACGCATGGGTAAACTCATGTGAAGGTGATGCTCACGTCATCCTCAAATTCAATTCGAATTATATCAAAGTTGGGTATTCCACATGTGCACAAACCTTTAGTAAGTGGTCGCACACCTTATTAAAACTTGGACCATACCTTTTCCCATGATTTTTTATTCATTTTTTTGTTTTTTTCACTTTTGGCACTTAGTGCAATTTTGCATTTTTTAGCATTTAAATATCAAAATGATGCCTCCTTAGCGAAAAATGCTCTCGGGGACACCGTAGTTGCCTAGAAAAAGGAGGAAGCTGGCACTAGGGCAAAGAGGACGCTCTTTGCCGTGCACCTTACGCGGTCTCGGAAAATCAGAAACAGAGAGAAAACATAGACTTTCCGGGCAAGCTAACGAGATCTAACCCCATATTGTGGAGAAAAAAAATTGTTTTTGTTTGTGGTGTGATTTGCAAGAAAAAAGGAAAGCACAAAACCAATCAAGAAGAGTAAAAAAAAAAAAAAAAACTTCTTCATTCCCATATTTTACATACATTTTAATCTAGTTTGCTTGGTTCAAAGTTGCTTTATTCCTTAATAGGTCTTGAGTTCAAGTCTTAGGAAGTTACTTTTAAAAGAAAAAGTGTATGCAATTTCTATTTTCAAGTTACTTTATTGTAAAAGTGCATCTCACTTAAATAATAAAAAATAAAAATAAAAAGTGAGTCACTTAAATTCCTTTTTATTGTTGCACTATTTAAAGTAATATCATTGTAAAAGTGAAATCACTTATTTTACAAAAATGATTCACTTAAAGCAACTTTCTTGTAAAGTGATTGTCAAAAGGTTCATTTTGGAAAGAGGGGGGTTCTTTTTTTTAGCTGGACATTCTCTATCTGCCACGTCACTATTTGGGACATCTTCAATAGTTTCTTTGTTCAATCATAACTTCATCATACAGAGTTAGTTTTCAATGCCGTTTTTTTTAAACTTCCTATTTTTTCGATCTCTTCGCATCCAAACTATTGGTTTATGCTTTTGCAGCCATTAATTTAAATATATGGCCGCCCCTTGTGATATTCTACTTACCAGTTCCAACTATTTCTCATGGAAATCTCGTATGGAGGATGTTCTACGAAGTAAGGGACTTTTCAGAATTACATCAGGGAAAGAAACAAAACCCACTGATGATGATAAGAAAATAAAATGGGAAAATAGATGTGACGAAGCTCGTGGATTGATTGGGATGTCAATCTCTACTGATTTGCGATTCCACATATCTGGAATTAATGAACCTGATGTTGCTTGGGACAAGTTGGAATCTGTGTTTGGTAAACACAATGAAATTCGAAGTCACCAACTCGAAAATGAGTTGATTTCTTTAAATCCAAGTGATTTTTCATGCATCCAAGATTATTGATCTAAGTACAAAACTCTTATGTGCAGAATGCAAGATTAAGAGGGAAGACAAACAATGCATTTATCATATTCTTTCCAAACTTGGACTTGCATATTTTGTTTTTGTATTTACATTTTACTCAATGAAAGAATCCTTGAATGCAGCTAGCTATCAAGAGCCTACTCTTGAATCTTTTTATGATTCCTTGATTAGAGAACAAGATAAGCTCATTTATCTTGGAATAATTAACAATGCAGATACATCTGGGAAAGCCTTATTGTCCCAACAGAAAGAAAAGTCCAAGCCTCCCAAGAAACAAAATTTTTGCAATAATAAGTCAAACAAGGGTCCAAAACCCTCTCAGTAAGCTCCTTCTTTAAAAAATGACAAAGGATCCAAGCCAAAAGTCAAGAACACTGAGCGTCATTGCAACTATTGTGGGAAAGATAATCATGATGAATCTAAGTGTTTCAGGAAGATGGCAGCCTTGGAAGCAGTAATGAAGAATCACCACATCAGCCTAGATTCACCTTCAGAATCTACCTCTCATGGACATGCACTTTGTGCTTCTGGTTATTCTTATAATGCATCTTCTTCTTCTACTTCAAATGAATGGCTCATTGATTTTGGAGCATCTTATCATATGGCTAAGGATCAAGCCATCTTTTCTACTATGCATGAATGTAACACCAAACAAATATTTGTTGGTGATAATATATCTCTAAGTGTTGTAGGAGTCGGAACAGTTCCAGTAGATAATGGTCATTTTAGTGATGTACTATGTGTTCCAAGAATTTTCTACAATTTGTTATCAGTCTATCAAATCACTCATTCTGGTGAAGGTAAAACTGTGACGTTTACACCTCACCAAGTTGTAATCAAGGATTTTAAAGATCCTCAACAGGTCCTAGCTACCGAAATTGTTGATGATATTACCAAGTTGTACAAATTTAACAACTTTGGGTCATCACATTTTCCTTCAGTTTTTGTTGCTCATAGTGATAACTTGAGCAAACTTTGGCATGAGCAATATGGTCACTTAAATTATTGCTCATTGCAACAACTATGTAAAAAAAATATGGTGACAGGTCTTCCGATGGTATCTTGCAGGGATGGTGTTTGTTCCGGTTGTGTACTCAGAAAACATCATCGGGACTGTTTTGACAAACGTGCCTCTTGGTACGCCTCGGTTCCCTTGGAGCTTGTGCATAGTGACTTGTGTGGTCCTCTTCCATCTGCTTCCTTTTCTGGTTTCAAATATTTCTTAACTTTCATTGATGATTACACCAGACGCACTTGGGTTTATTTCCTAAAACTTAAGAGCGAAGTATTTAACATGTTGTTGGCCTACAAGGCCCTTGTTGAAAAACAATCGGGTCATCAAATTATTAAGTTAAGATCTGACAATGGAGGAGAATATGTTAACAACAAGTTCACTACTTTCTGCACTGAACAAGGAATCCAACAACAACACACTGTTCCATATACACCACAACAAAATGGTATAGTTGAACAGAAGAACCACACTTTAAAAGAAATGGCTAATTGTATGATCCAATCTAAGGGACTAAGTCTTCAATTTTGGGCTGAAGCCATTAATTGTGCAAATTACATAGTTAATCGCACCCCCACTAAAGCTTTACAGGGTATCACACTGGAAGAAGCATGGAGTAAAACTAAACCTGATGTAATTCACTTCAGTGTGTTTGGTAGTGAAGCATGGGCTCATATTCCGGATGAAAAACGGAAAGCATTGTAGCCTAAAAGTGAAAAGTGCATATTTGTTAGATATTCTGAAGATGTAAACAGTTATAGACTTCTTCAACCACATTCTCATGATGCAATCATTAGAATAGATGTTAAATTTGATGAAAATTTCTTGGCCTGCGAGCCTAACTCACCGATTGTGCCATCTTTGGCCTGCGAGCCTGATTCGACGTTTGTGCCTTCTTCTTCTTCCAACTTCCTTGACAGGTTTCCAACTCCAGTTTCGGATGATGACAGTGAGGATGAAAATCCACCTCTTCCTTCTCATGTTCCTCCAGTTGCACCAGCACAAGTGCTTCCTCGATGGGTCCATTCAACATGTGAAGCAGCTAGTGATCTTGCCGGTGATCCTAGAGATCAACGTCGAACACGTTCTCAGTTTCAACAAGCCTCTTTTCTTTTGGCTCAAGTTTCCGAGAATCATGATCCAGAAACTTTTGCAGAAGCTTCAGGAAATCCAGATTGGGATGCAGCTATGGATGAAGAATATCGTTCCTTAATGACGAATGATACTTGGGATCTTGTACCTCTTCCAAAAGGAATAAAACTTGTCAGATGTAAATGGGTCTACAGAACTAAGTATGCATCAAATGGAAGTGTTGAAAGACTTAAGGAAAGGCTAGTTGCCAAAGGTTTTTCCCAAGTTGAAGGGATTGACTACAATGAAACCTTTGCTCCTGTCGCAAAAATGAACTCCATCCGCCTTGTTCTTTCCCTTGCAGCCTTACATAACTAGGAGGTCCATAAAATGGATGTCAAGTCTGCCTTCTTACATGGTGATTTACAGGAGGAAATTTACATGGAACAACCTCCTGGATATGTTCAGAATAACTCTAGCCTTGTCTGCCGCCTTAAGAAATCCTTATATGGCCTTAAGCAAGCTCCTAGAGCTTGGTATGCCAAAATGGATCACTTTCTCCTTGACACTGGTTTTTCTAGATGTCATTCTGACCCCAATGTCTATACCAAGAAAGTAGGAAACCATCTCATCATACATGTTCTATATGTTGATGACCTTATTCTTACTGGTAGCGACCCTAAGCTTATAACCCATGTGAAATCTAGTCTTAAGCAAAATTTTGAAATGTCAGACTTAGGACATTTGCATTATTT
Source organism: Larix kaempferi (assembly GCA_027924585.1). Classification (NCBI taxonomy): domain Eukaryota; kingdom Viridiplantae; phylum Streptophyta; class Pinopsida; order Pinales; family Pinaceae; genus Larix; species Larix kaempferi. The sequence continues at coordinate 8,052,501 of BSBM01000278.1, forward strand.
TCTTGGTCTCCAAGTCCTGCAAACCAAAGACGGAATCTTTCTTTCTCAGTCTAAGTATGCTTGTGACCTTCTTCGCCGCTTTCACATGGAATATTGCACACCATCCCCTTCTCCCTTCTAGTCTGGAGTCAAACTTTTTGCCACTTGTACTTCACCTGAAGTAGATGCCACCTTGTATCGTCAGCTTGTTGGTAGTCTCTTATACTTGAATCATTCACGTCCCGACCTTTCGTTTTTCATTGGTCGTGTTGCCGATTATTTGCAAACACCTCATGAAATTCATTGGAAAGCAGCTAAAAGAATACTTCGATATATTCGGGGTACAATTCAGTTTGGGATTCATTACAGTACATGGGGGAAACCTTTGTTGGTTGGTTTCACTGATTCAGATTGGGCCGACGATCCTGATGATCGAAAGTCTACAGCAGGTTATGTTTTCAGTCTGGGATCTGGACCTGTCACTTGGGCTTGTAAGAATAAAAAAGCTCTTGCTCTTTCTTCAGCAGAGGCAGAATATCGAGCAACAGTTAATTCCAGTCAGGAAGCTTTATGGCTTCGACAGATCCTTTCATAATTTGGATTTGAGCAGCAACAGCCTACTCCACTTTGGTGTGACAATCAAAGTGCCATCAAGCATGCCAAAGATCCAGTTCTACATCAACGCAGCAAACACATTGAGCTACATATGCACTTCATCAGAAATCTTGTTCATGATCGTGTTCTTGAAGTGCTCTTTTGCCCTACAAATGATCAAGTTGCAGACATCTTCACCAAGTCTCTTACAGAAGGGAAGTTTTCTAAACTTTGATCTATGTTAGGAGTTCAGTAACTTGTCCTTAAGGGGGGATAGGCTCTAATGCCTCCTTCCTTCTCCTAATAGTTCACTTTTGCAAATCCTTCAATCCTATCCCAAGTTGTTCTTAAGGGGGGATGTTAGGATATTTAGACACTTAGGAGTTAGTTAAGATCAACTTGTGTAATATATCCGTTAGGGAAAGTGTGTTTCTTTAGTATTTATTGGTATGCATTTGTAAATATTTAATCTGACGATCACGATATGTTGTGATCCGACGACTCAACTTCTCTTAGAACATACCTAACCTTGATCCGTGGCTTAACACCCGATTGGTCCATGATCTCTATTTAAAGAGCATGGAGGGTCATTGTTAATATTTAATATGCTAAGACATAAAATAGCAGCATTACATTCCATTTCACAATAATAGCATATACAGGATCACTGAAGAAACAACAAGCATAGCATAAACACAAGAGACATAGATTTATCATGTTAAACCCTTATGGGGTAGAAAACCCAGTAAAGCTTCCTCAATATAGATGACCAGCAATATACAAAGATGCAAACCAAAGACATGATCTCCTCCTCCACCATAGCATACCTCTCCTCCACAAGTGCGCCTCTCTCAAGTGAGTGTGTGTATCAAATGAGAAACACACCTCCTCTATTTATACACTACTCTGACATATATTTTACACAAGTACATGTAGGCTCGTATTTAACCATTAGGTTAAATACCCTATTATAACTGACTGGGCCGACCCCCACATGGTGGGTCTAATAACCCTAGTTACCACAACTTCTCAGAGGAATAAACATCTCCGGATACATAATAAAATCACCTCGGAGGGATGGAACATCTCCGGAATAAATAATGTATAAATATAATATTCTTAGAAGTTACAATATTCAACACTCCCCCTTAACGAGAAGGATATTATAACAACATCTGCAGGAGCAAGGATTCATTCATTACATCATCTATATATCATCGGAAGCTTTCTTCAATTCATCATCATCAGTAACTTGACTAGTTACTAGAACATCAACATCATCAGAGTTGATAGTACTCAATCATCAGCATCGTCATCACACGATCAACAACATCGTCATCATACGATCATCAGCATCGTCCTCACATGATCATCAGCATCATAATCAGCATCGTCATCATATGATCAGCAGCATCGTCATCACACGATCATCAACATCGTCAACAGCATCGTCATCACACGATCATCAGCATCATAATCAGCATTGTCATCATATGATCAGCAGCATCGTCATCACACGATCATCAACATCGTCATCATACAATCAACAACATCGTCATCACACGATCATCAGCATCGTCATCATACGATCAACAGCATCATCATCACACGATCATCAGCATCGTTGTTATGTGGAATTCTGCCCTACGGATAAGTCAAAACTCCCTTAGGCTAAAGTAGGATCTAACTAACTCTAGACTAAGAACAGACAAAAAAAATGCAACCTTGAATCCCTAGATCTAACATACATTTCAGTATTAAAATGCTGAAGAGAGCAAAAGGATTTTAACTGACCTTATGTCCAAGTGCTTTGTCTTTGGTGTTTGCTCCAAGCTCCAAGTCTTCACCAATGAACCTGTCAAACAGTAACCAAAACACAAGCATGTACTATTCTCTAGCAATCTGAAAACATGAGTTAGGATCTAAATCTATGAGAGATACAAACCATATCATTAAAACAATATTAACACAAATGATTTGGGGAAACAAGACAAGTTATTCCATTACAACTTGAAGATTACTTACAAAGGGTGCTTGATGCCCAAGCCAATCCTCCAACTCCAAGTGTCTTCTCCTCTTAGCTATCTCCACAATGCTGCAAGACCATAAGTTTGGTGCTCTCAAGAGTCCTCCCCCTTCCCAATGGCATGCCTCTCTTTTATAGTGAATGGTGAGGTTAACCAACAAGAGAGATGAGTGGATCTAAGGAGGGATAAGTGGATCAGGGTTTCTAATCGAAGGAGGTGAGTTGGGATCGAATCAAGGAACCCAATCTTCCATCATCTTCGAAAATCCAAGATCCCATAAGTCAAGGGCAAAAACTATTAAAAGGGTGCCGCGCTTTGCCAATGCTACAGGGTGCGGCACTGTGCCGTGTTTTGTCAAGCTGTCAGGACGCGGTAGTGTGTGGAAATAAAGTCCAAGGTGGGTCAAAACTTGCCAGGGTGGATTTACCTTCAAGGTTGACTCATCATCTGTCTCTTCTGGATGGTTCAAAACAGTAGGGAAAGTGTCGTCGAGATGTGTTGTGATGGGGATGCGACACTGTGAAACATAGAGGTATAACAGATGCCCCCTAAAGTGTGAGGTCAGAAGGGACTGATGGACGAAAGACTTTACGAAAAATGTGCAGAGATAGCATCGAGGAGAGCGACACGGAGCTGAAATGGAAACAAAGTGTTAGATATACCACCGAGGCGGGCATTCCCATGCTCGGAAACAAATGACTCAAAACATGGCTGCCGACCAATACATTGCAGATCCATGAGTACTGAGATAATGTAAACTGTGGACAGATCATGGCTACTATGAACAATCGTAGATCCATGAGACAGTAACGACACAGCCACGACCGATACAATAAGTGGATCTGTGTGACAATACAAGAGACATCTCCATCGCAGCCTGGACGCAGTCAAGATACAGTGATGCACCCAGGGTCTTCTACCCGATTGCATAAAGATACGAATCTAACCATGTGATTACAAGATGTTGAAGTCGAACATGGAAGAAACCATTTGATTACCGGTCAATGATGAGGACCGTTAACAAATGCGAGGGAGATCACCAATAATGACAATGATTCCCAAGGTATCAATAGTACATCTCAACGAAATGCGACTAAATGAGTTGATGTCGAGCATCCGAGAGATTGCGTGATCAGAGGTCAATGATGTGAACCTGCTGTCAAACACGAGGAAACCTGCCATTGAGGCATGCAGGTACCAAGGTACTAATGGTTGATTTCTAAGTCCAATTCCTGGATAGTGATTTGGAGTCGACAGGAACAGACTTGTCGAAGGTGGGCCATGATGATTCCCACATCATCGACACAAAATCGGCACATGTGATAGGATGATGAAGTAATAGAGTATGTACTGACACAGCGGAGGCCTGACACAATGAATGACTCGACATAATGCAACCCTTTGAACATATAACGGCATGTAACAAGACTTGGCAGCAGGGATATTTGATGAATAGAGGATAGACATCGGATGAGTGGACTCGTGGCCAAGGAGACGACCCATGATGATGACTATGACTCAAATGAAAGACGGATACCCAAATATAGACAAGAGATGGACACATGCCATGTTCAAAGGTAACGACTGACAAGCTGCCATAGATAAACTTGACTTGTTCCCCCATATTTCCCCGACATGATGGACGAGTACCTCTTTCTTGTTTTACGAGCTTGAAGAGGATAACAGATGCTCGGTGTAGCTCATCTTGTGGATGAGTCCAATCTCACATGTTTTGCGAACCTGAGAAAGGAGGGGTTCGTCCCAAAGTGGGTCCTTCGATGTTAATATTTTAACGAGCCCAAGGAAGGAAAACTCGGTAGTTTTTCATATTTAGAGAGCCTAAAAAACTTAAAGGAAGCTCCATAATGTACTTTTTCGTAAAATTTAGTCTCTCGATCCCGAAAAAGTGTAAAACGATTCCCGAGAGAACTCTCCCAGCCGAGATTGACTGAGGTATACCTTTCTCGTAAATAGTCTAGACGGGCCGAAAAAGGGGTAACCTATCACCGAATAGACGACCTTTCAAATACTTTTACAAGTGTGAAAGAATCAAGATCACTTGGCAATCTTTTCAATTTTAAGGAGTCTGAAAAGAGCTTAACTATGGACTCCCGTGGTCTTTTTCGTAAAAATTAATTATTCTGGCCCGAAAGAAGAATAAAATACAACCAGGATAATACTTTCCTCATCGTTTAACGAGCATGAGTAAAGCTGACCGTACTCGACACCGTTTACTTGCGTTTGACAAGCACGACACAGGTGTGAAAGCGCTTGGAATCTTTTTCAAGTTTTAAATCCAGAGCACGAAAAAGATAAAGTGGGCTCAATATGAAGGTCAAACTATGAACAAATACCAGCATGAATGCATCCCATTGTTACCGCAGATCCTGTCAATAAATGCTCAAAAATCGGGCATTAGTAATATGAATAAGGGTTTATTAATTTTGAAATAATAATTAATTAATTAAAAAATGTGAAAAAATGCTATATAAAGCATGGTAAAAATAGAAATTACTATTCATTTGTGATTTTTACCCAAAGGAGACATTTTTACCCATTTTGGAGCAAAATTTCAAGGATCGATACCGAGAGTTCTGGGACACCATTTCGACCGCCGTCTATGCCAGGTAAGAGTGCTTGAACCCCTCTTTCATTTTATGCAAGAAATTTTCGTTTTCACCAGGGAAAAATTGATTTTTTGGCAAGCCCTTTTGGCAAGAATCGCCTGCCGTACTGCCGCGTGGGTACCCTATCGTGAAACGCGGCACTGTTCAACAGTGCCGCGCTGTAACCTCAAAATGAGGCGCGGCACTGTGGACTGCCGCGCGGCAGGGTGCCCTCCAGGCGTGGCACGTGCGAAAATTAAGTTTGAAAAATAAATTTTTTCTCAAATTTTTGCTAGAATCAAGTTGTTAAATATTCACTAATTACTTTGTTTACTTTTTTGCAGGGATTTGCAACTTGTTTGAGGCAAAATGGTGAGTTGGAAAGAGAGGGAGCATGAAACGGATGATTTTAGGGCCGAAAATGACTTACCCACCGTGACCGCATTGAGAGAATGTGGTTTGCTAAAAATTTTCAAGACTAAAGGAATCCGCCAACAACCTAAGCTCCTTACTCACCTTATTCAATTGTGGGACCCTGATATCGAAGCTTTCCGAGTGGGAGAGCACGTGCTTGAAATCCAACTTGAAGACATCTACTTTCTCACGGGCCTCTCGAAAAGAGGGGCCCGGCCGAATCTTACCGGGTACAGTGCTTCAGACTCAAGCACGGATGATTTGATTGCTCGATATTGTCAGGCGGGTTCGAGTAAGAAGAGTGGGAAAGTGGCCATAAAAGAGGTCACAAATCTTCCTTTTAAAACTTTGCTATTCACTATTACACGTGCAGCAGGAAGCGTGAGCCCACATCAGGCAACCCGCACACAGGTAAATCTCGCAGCAGAGTGCATGGGAGGGACGGTCTTCAACTGGTGTGATGCAGTGCTGTCCCATATGAAGGAACAGGTGCACAAATGTAGAACTGGGAAAAATACCCAATTTGGCTATGAGAGTATCTTGGTCACTTTCTTCCTGGCAAGGGTGCCATTACTGCGTCCGCAGATATCTATGCATCCTCGCCCACCTACTGAGCCATGGATGGCTCGATGGAGCGACTATGCCGGGCGCCTTGGAGGGCCTCAGCGGCTAGCTTTTGGAGAGGATTTCTTCTCTTGGCTAGAGGAGCAGATAGTCATGATCGACGACTATCCCTATTCAGGGGTAGATTTCCGCGAGGATATTGACTTGGCTTTGCCAGAAGATGATGACTGGGACAACTCTGGTATGACCTTCATGGATATGAATTTTTCTTTTTGAATATTTAATTTTTAATGCTTTTTTAGAATGTGTAAAAGACTTCTAATGTATATTCGTATGCATGTTGCAGACCGTGGACCACAACGACCAGCTGGATATTCCCCACTACGTCGTGGCGGTGTAGATCGTCAAGCTGATCCTGTCGAAGAAGAAGATGAGGATGAGGAAGGAGGTGTGCGGGATATTGAGAGGAACCTGCAGGGATTGACCCATGGGATCCCTGCTATGCGGATGGATGATGTCCCCTACCACCTCCAGAGGCATACTGTGGGTGTGCCTGGACGTATTAGTCGACTTCTTCGCAAGGTGGTTCGAGCCGTGATGTGTTACCACCATCAACGGGAGGAGTCCGATGAGGGACATGATAGGTCCCCTAGATCTCCATAGATGGTCTTTCGATCTTTTTGCGGCATGTACACGATATGTAGGCTTTGAGGGCCAATTTTTTGTATATGGGATTTGATCCCCAATTTTGTCTTTGACACAAACTTTATGTATTTTTGGAAAAAACACTTTTATATATAGTGATATGGACCTATTTATGATCTAAATATTTACAATGACTTGTGCGTTTATTTATCTTTTATGATGTGTTTATGTATGGGCAAGATGCCAGTCCAAAACGTAATTGGCCAATGAATCGGCAATATAATTGAATTCTCTCGGTATATGTTGATATATGATAAAATCAAATGACCGTTCCAAGAGACGTACTCTTCGAAATAACCGAAGCAATGTAGGATCGCGAACTGTGTAAACACGGTTTAGATGAGAGACCACGAGTTGGGAGTCTAAAAAGACCGATAAGGAGTTAATCCCGAGTGAAGCAACCTCTGTCAAGAGACCAATGACTGCATGGTACTCTGCGATATTATTGGTTGCGGGACCCAAACAAATGGCTCCTGAATAAATCAACTCGCCAGTGGGGGAATAGATCACCCATGCTGCGGAAGCGAGATTACGGGTATGTCGGCTTGCACCGTCAGCGAATCCAAAGTAGGTAGACATCTGCGCATAAAAGCACGAGTCAAAGTAAGAGTAGATACATAAGATCCACGCGCACACTAAAAATAAAGCAAAAAACAAACTAAGTACATTATGTACAAGAAGTAACCCGCGTGGGGTAACCTCATGCGTAGAAACGCTTGAGGTATAGCCCGTTGCGGGGCCGTGCCAATGGCGTACCATCACAGTCGACTAGTTCATAGGCTCCTTTTTCTAAGACACGTTTTATGATGAAGGGGCCGTACCACATAGATTCAAGCTTGCCTTTTCCAAGTTTGTCATGCATCTGATCATATGTAAGTACAAGGTCACCCTCATTAAAGATCCGAGGTTGAACGGATTTGTCATATTGAGCTTTGACGCGTTTTTTGTGAGCTTCATTAGCCAAAGCGGCGTCGCGGCGGGTTTCATCTAGCTTGGCTAGGTATAGAAACCGTTCTTCTTCGGAAGTAGTGTGTGGAAGTAGCTCTATGGCTATCTTGAGTGATGGAATTTCACATTCAATCGGGAGAATGGCCTCCAGGCCGTACACCAATTGAAATGGTGTAAACCCAGTAGCACTTTTCACTGAGGTTCGGTATGCCCACAGTGCTGAGAATAGAGCTGAGTGCCAATTTGATTTTTGGGTACCCACAATGCGCTGAATCATTCGTTTCAGGACCTTATTGATGGCTTCAACTTGGCCATTGGCTTGTGGGTAATACGGGGTTGAGTTTTCGTGGCGAAAACCCAGTTTGGCACTTAGTTCTTCGATCATATGATTCCTAAAATGGGAACCATGATCGGTCACAATAGACTGTGGGACACCGAATCTAGCTATGATATGATTGAATATGAACTGCGCTGCTGTTTTGCCGTCTTCAGCATACGTAGGCATCGCTTCAGCCCATTTTGTAAAATAGTCCACAGCTACTATGACATAGCTATGCCCCCCGGCTGAAGTGGGCTTACAGTGCATAAAATCAATGCCCCATTTGGAGAAAGGGCCGACGGCAATGACAGGATGGAGTGGAGCAGGATGCGAGCGTGCTTTGCTATGAAAGAATTGACATGGCGGACACTTCTTGACTGTTTCAATGCAGTCTTTGAAAATCGAAGGCCAGAAGTATCCTGCTCGCAATATTTTCTGGGCCGTAGCCATCCCAGAGAGATGACCACCACATGCTCCAGCGTGGCAGTCATTGAGAACGTGTTCCGCCTCATCTAAGGTCAAACAGCGTCGAAGGACAGTGTCGACACCACGCCGATACAAAGTATCGTTCACTATAAGGTAGTATTTTGCGTGATTTCTGATACGTCGTCGTTCATCGCGGTTGAGGTCGGGTCAGAAGCGTTGGGTTTGGAGATATAAGAGAATATCCCCATACCATGGATCGGACGTGCTAATGAGGAACAATGATTCGTCGGGAAGAGAATCAATGGGCTCGGATTGCTCAGTAGCACGGGGCAAGTGACAAATTAACTCAGCGAAGACCAGAGATTTCTTAGACTTGGCTTTGACAAATTCCAAGTCAAACTCTTGAAGGATGACAATCCAACGGGAGTACTTGCCCCCAAGCACTTGTCGTGTGAGGATATAGTACATTGGATTGAAATCAGCGATGATGGTGGTCCGACGGAGTAAGATGTAGTGACGGAATCTCTGGACAGCAAACACTGTTGCCAGAGCCAGCTTTTCAACATGTGAGTAGCGAGTTTCAGAGTCGAGAAGACTCTTGCTAAGGTAGTACACCACATGTTCTATGCCGTTGTGATCTTCCTGGACTAAAACCATGCCAATGGTGGAAATCGAGGCTGCGAGATAAAGGATGTAGTCCTGTGTGTAATTGGGGGGTTGAATCACAGGATCTTTGGTTAAGGCTGCCTTTAAATTATCAAAGGAGCGTTGGGCTTCATCATCCCATATGAAGGGAACATTCTTCTTGAGAAGCCGCATGTATCCTTTTGTTATCTCAGACAGATTACAGATAAAATGGCGTAGAAAGTTTGCATGCCCTTGCAAACATTGAAGTTCTGGAATATTGGTAGGTGAAGGCAGGGATATGATAGCTGCTACCTTTGCGGGATCTAGACGTATCCCGTCTTTGGAGACTATGAAGCCCAACAGTTTTCCGGCTTCTACACAGAAGACGCACTTATGCGGGTTCAAACGTATATTGTAGCACCGGCACCTCTCAAAAATGGCACTCAAGTGATCTGGATGTTCTTCCCGAGTTCGAGAATGAGCGGGAAGGTCATCGAGATATGGCTCTACGATATGTTTGATGTCATGAAATGCGTAAGACATCGCCCGTTGGAAAGTTGCCCCGACATTTTTGAGGCCAAAAGGTAACTTCCGATATGCAAAGATCCCCCAAGGGCAGATAAAGGCCGTTTTGTGCTGGTCGGCTGGGAGGATATCGATCTGATTATAGCCAGAAAAGCCATCCATAAATGAAAAAATGACACTTCCGGCACAGTTATCGATGATCTGGTCGATAAACGGAGTTGGGTAGTTGTCCTTGGGACAAGCTTTGTTCAAATCACGGTAATCAACACAGACTCTGATCGTTCCCTGTTTCTTGGCTACAGGGACGATGTTGGATACCCATTCTGTCAATGGGACAGGATAGATAAAACCAGCACGCAAAAGTTTTTCAACTTCTGCTTTAATGGCGGCTGCCTTACGAGGATGAACGGGTCGAAGCTTTTGCCGAACAGGTCGGGCGCCAGGGAAAGTTGGAATTTCGTGGACCACAATCGATGGGTCGATTCCTGGCATCTCTTCATAACTCCAAGCGAAAACATCGCGGAAAGTTTTAAAGTAGGCATTATAGAACTCCGTCTCGAGAGGAGTACATGTTTTTCCAATGTGTACGTTTTCCACGATACCAGGCTTTACTGAAATGTCGATGGGAGTGGTTGCCATAAGATTGGCCAAGTTGCCTTCAGAAAATACTTCGTCGAGGGAAGTGGGGAACTTGGTTTGAACCATCCCAAGTGAAGCACTGGATTTGGTGTCAGGCTCAAGTGACTGGATGGTGGGGAATGAAGATCGATGATGAAAATCTCCCCATGGTGGCTCATTACCGCACATAACCTCTATGATTGATTCGTCAGTAGGAAAAATCAAGTTGAGAGGATCAAACAATGGTGGGCGTGTACGAGTTTCAGTCGAGAGCTGTGCCACTGTGTGATCAGTAGAACAGTCGACCCAATCTGTGGCTGATTGGATCGCGTCATAAGCTGCAAGGTTTCGGTTCAAAGGCATGGAATTACCATAGCCTTGGATCTGAGTAGGACTCGGGATCACCCATGAATCATCGGACGGGGTGACATGTGATGAAATCATGTTGACTGGTTGAAGATGGGTTCCCAGCTCTGGAAAAACTCCAATGAGGGATGAATCCTTCATGAGACCAACACCTATGTCTTGGAACCGGTACCGTGGTTGATCCAATAACGGAACGGTATTGGCGGAGTTCGGATGGGAGTCTGGGATACAGTAATCCAATTGATCAATAGTGACAATTTTCCCTTCATGAGGAAATTGTACAATCCGGAAGACTGTAGATGCTATGGCGGTCATGGCATAGAACCAGTTCCGACCAAGTAGGAGATTGTAATCCAAAGGTGCATCTACGACTTCGATGTGTACGGATACTGTTTTTCCCCCCAGTTCAACACCGATTGAGGGGATGAGTCCATATGGTTGAAAACCATGTCCATCAAACGCTCTAAGAGTAGTGGGAGAAGTTGTGACCTCAGGCGAGCCGAGGGCTCTCCAGCAGTTCAAAGACATAATCGACGTGGAAGCACCCTCATCTAACACTGTGCGGTGGATAATATTTCCACGGATTTTCGTATGCACCTGGAAGGCTAATTGGTGAGAAAGCCTAGGTTTAGCGTGCTCCAAGTTAAACATGATGGAGTTTGAAGTATCTGGGTCCAATGCCCCCAGTGCTGAAAGTAGGGTTCTACGCTGCGTGGGGCAGTGTTGGAGAACCTCGAGAGTTGACATAGCGCAAGGTGCTTGAGCCAAATCTTCAACAATGTTGTAGTTTTGGGCAGCTCGCGTATTCGGATTGAATGTCGCCTTTCGTATGGTGCCCTTGGGTGGGCGTAGCACTGTATCCATAAGTGGTCTCTCGATATGGAGGTGACCATTAGGGGGGGGAATAGGAATCGGATCTTCAACAGGAGACTTGCCTTTGGCTGTCTCCGATTGTTTGGTTGAACTTGGAGGATTGTCATACGTCTTTGAACGAGTGGTGATATTAATCTCCTCATTACTTGTCATTAGGATCTCGCGGTTTGTGGACGTCTCTCCACGGGAAGGATTGGTCGGGTTGCCCCCTTGTGGGGATTCTTGGGCAACCATTTGCTGTTGCTGTTGGGGGAAAGGGTCAGTTAGCACTGCCGGTCTAGAGGATCCTTTAACGAATTTATGGACCTCGTCCTTGTAGGGACAGTCACGCGTATAATCATCATCTTGACAAATCAAGCAGGGAAACTTAGCCTTCCGACGTGGTTTTTGATCATTCTGGGTAGGTTGTGGTTTGGGGTTCTCTTGCTGGTTCTTTTTAGGTTTACCACGATTGTTTTTCTTCTTTCCTCCAGATGGTTGTGATGTAGATTGGACTGCATTCACTTCGGAGGAGACAGCAGGGGAAGTGGAAGCTTTTGAAGCGGCCTGGGTAAAAGCGGGGGAAGCAGAAGCTTGTTGCCCCGTCGAGTTGGTGGCAGGCTGAGCTTTAACTGAACCAACGATACCATCAATGGGTGGTTCAGTAGTAGGCTTTGTAGGATCAGTGTGAACGCGGGAAGCATGTGGAAGAAGTTCATGTAAAGTACCGGATTGAGTATATACTAAATCCATGTATTGTGCTGCCGAGATGGCTTGTTCTTCCGTAACAGGTCCGCGCATAGCAATATCTCTGGCTATGGGAGGCAAAAAGGATTTTGTAAACCAATCAGCAAGTAGCTGATCTGGAATAGGTGCCTTTATTAGCCTACGGCGTCTTCGCCACTCGTGGATGTGATCCGAGATGTGTGTGGAAGTGGTTTGACGCAGTGAAGTTAGCAGTTCTGTTCCAGTCTCATACCGGATGGGAAGCTGGAAATGTGTCAGAAACTGCATAGCCAAAGTGTTGAAATCACGAAAAGAGTGATGTGGCAGCTCGATATACCATTTTGCTGCCGTTCCGGTAAGCGTACGTTGGAAGAGCCGAAGTCGGATGGAATCATCCATCAAGGAGTTTGATGAACACCAAAGATGGAAGGTCATCACGTGGTTCTTGGGGTCTTCCCCGGGCTTAGCATCGAACTTAGGAATGTCCGATGGTAGTTTGGCTGGGATAGGAGGCCAGTGAGGTTCGTGCCATATAGGATCGTTAATAAGCCTCGACAAATCAGGTAGATCAAGTGTGGCTAAGAAAGGAAGTTGATGGTTGGTCTGCGGGTATGAGTAATAACCATGTGGTGCAGAGAACCCTGGAGGTCCTTGCATAGCATGCTGCTGTGTGTTATACCCATATGTGTTTCCCGCGGGATACTGCTGGAAGTTCTGTGGATAATAAGCCATCTGGTTAACCGGTTGATTGTAAGCAACCGGTTGGTAAGTGTTCTGCTGAGTGGGTATAGTACCCTGAGGCTGTTGATGCCCAGGATTGGTTGCTATTCCTTGTTGGGGAAAGGTTCCGTGGAATTGTTGTGTTCCAGGGATGTTACCACCATACTGTGTAAGTGGAGGATTTCCCATAGCAGGGTTGGGGGGGTGGCTGCGACGGTGGTGTCCATGGAAGACTTGTTCCTGCTTGAGGAACGAGTGGAAATTGAAGTGATGGGTTCCATGGAGTTGTAGCAGCCGAAGGGTAAGGGAAACCAGCATTCAAGTTGGGGGGAATCTGAGATTGCCCCCCAGCTTGGTTCCAGTTTCCAAAAAGTGAGTACCCCCCACTCTGCGGGATTTGATGATCCCAAGAAGGAAGCATACCTGACAGGGGTGGTTGAGGGTAAGGTCCGGTTGGGACACCGGAATAAGTTTGCCCACTGCCAGGTGGATTGTACATACCAAACTGAGCAGACACTGCTGGTTGGGAAACTTGTTGGAGCGAGCCAATAGGTTGTCCGCCAACAGTTAGGTTGGATGGCCCTATGTGAGGAGGCTGTAGACTGGGAAGTGGATTCCCAGCAAAAGGTTGTCCTCCGACTGGTTGGGTTGATGGCCCACCAGTTGGAGGTTGTTGACTAACGATGGGGTTCCCAACAAAAGGTTGCCCCCCAGCTGGTTGGGTTGATGGCCCACCAGGGAGGGTTTGTAAGTTGGAGTTAGGAATCATTGCAGTCGGTTGTCCACCTCCTGAAATAGTATAAATGGTGGCTGAAGGTGATCCTCCGGTCGAAACGGAAGATCCAGCAGTATGACTAGGTGTTCTTCCGCCGCTAGCCAAATATGATAGCATGGATTGGCCAACGGCGCCAAAAGTACCGATTAGCGGAGGCGATCGTCCGTATTGGACAGGTGAGGACGGAGAAAAAACTGGGTTATCCCTCATAGAATGTGCACCAAACATTGGTGATGACAGCAAATGTGGGGAATTTAGCCCAGGAGTATCAGCGTCGTCCATCACGTGTTCAATAATAGGAGGACCATCGAGAACTGGGTCCGAGTTCATATCCTGAAAAAGATTTTGGGGATCCGGAAGGAACCTAGGTGTGGTAAAGTCCAAAGGTCCTGAGCCGTCTGCAAAAGAATGATGAAATTCTGTGCTAGACGGGACGTTGGGATCCCTATAGTCAGAAGGACGAGAAACAGGGGGGTATCTAGACGCTGTCGAAAGCATTTGCTCTATGTTGCGTCTAAATTGTGCCGACGCTAACGGAGAGTTCTCTAAGCTGACCATACTAGACTGGATGGAAGCCATAATTTCGTGTCCCGGTGGGATGTTGGGTAGATGAAAAGTGCGAGGTACGTTGCTAGAAGAACTTGTCTCCTGAGGATGAACACTGGGTGACGTAGTAATAACAGGCGGAAGTTCCGTCTGGGAAGTAATGAAGTCATAATCAGGTTCAAAAGGTGTGTCAGGTAGACGAGTATCTTCAACGATTTCAACGTAGCCGCCTGGGACTGAAATTAGGCCAGGTATGTCCTGGTCGGACCCTTCCGTGGTGCCAATAGATCTGTCTATATAATCGTGGAAAGTGTCTGATGGACGGGAAGTGTTGGCCTCCGGTAGAAGGATGACGTCTGGTCTAGTACTCTGGGTCGTGCTAAATTCAGCTGCTGTAACTGTGCCCACTGTTACAGATAAATCTGGGATGACAGTGGGTGAGGTGACAGTGGAAGCCTCAGGCATGCTAGTGGTCATAGAAGCTGCAATGGATTCTGAGACTGTGCTGTGTGTGGCAGTTACAGGGGTAACTGAAGATGTTGTACGTATCGGCGGTGGGATGTTGCCTCGACCAGCACCGCGGCCAGGAGGAGCAGGAATGCGTGATGCAGGCGGACCAGAAGTCCGTGGCGGTGGTGGTGGTGGAGGGCTTAGGCCCTGTTGTCTTCGTGATTTTCTTTGTTGATCTGACATGATGACAGGAAAATGAAAATCGGGGGCAGTACCGTAAACAAAGAACTCAAAAACTCTAATGCAGCCGAGTGTGCAAAAGAGGAGCTAGAAAAAAGCAAGGCTCACAGGCCAAAAAAGCAAGCTCTAAAATCTATACTGAGACCGGTGTCTCAATAAGCGAGCTGATCAACAAAAATGGCCAGAATGCCAACAAGCAGTCCCTTACAAAGAAAAAATGACCCTCTACAAAGATGAGACGCCAAGCAAACTCCTAACTAAGAGCTGGAGACCTCAACAGGCTGTATCCTTCGCAAGGTGATGAAATCCAAGTCGAACAATACAACATGAGAGACCGATATAAGAAGGATATCCCTCTACCGAAAGGGATCCTGGGTAAAAGAGCCCTAGTAGAATAGATACTAAGCCACCTCGTTCATGACACGTCGGAAAAGGTTTTGGGCACTTCATCCTTCCGAAGAAGACAGCGATCGATGTTGCCTTAGGGCTAAGTGGAGTGCGGTATTCCACAGAGTCCGTCCGGTTCTCAATCTCGCGGCCGTTTAACCCCTGAACAGTTAGAAACAGTCAGGAGGCCCCTCCACAAACTAGCTGTGACCGTGTCAATAAGTACTAGAGGATTTTAGTTCCCTAAAGACAACGACTATGTCTCAGATGAAAATGACAAGGGGGAATTATTTTGATGCCTATCCCCGGTGTCCTACCTAACTACCAAATTCTTTTGATTTCCTCAAGTGAGGTTAAAGTTGGTTTAATTAGGGTGATTAATTTTAGTGGCTGTCTTTACTCAATCGGGTAGTGGACGTGAAACTTGATGGTGTTATGACGACTCAAACCATGCAAATGAGAATGAATCATAAACAAGCCTTTGTCTTCGATGAAATCTAGCTAAGGTAAAGATAGAGGTTCTTCGATCCAATATGCATAACAATTTTCACAAGCACTCAAAGTAAAAGATTTTTCTTTTCTTTTCGATTTATAAACCAAGCCAAGCTGAAGTAAACACGCTTTTCAATGTACTGATTTTACAATCTACAATGCTTCTATGATGAGAATTTTTATGGCGAAATTAATGGTTCATTTCCCTATGCAAAATGCTACTAGACTTTTTCAATTTAAACAACAAATTTGCTCTTAACCAATGATCTTTTTAATTTACTGAAAATGATAATGACAATATGACTGTAAAACTACAGTGTTCAGTAACAGAAGACAGTGGTGTTGAGTTGGTTGTGGGGAAAAGCCAAGTCAAATGCAATCAAATTGAAAAATGACCAATATGTCAAAAGTGCCACTTAATTCAATCAATCAATCAAGCTCACAAACCATGTAATAAGCAGACCAAACAGACTGGAAATTAACCAGGATACTAACAGGCAACAGTAAAGACTATCTGAGGCAGGGAGAAACTCAGGAAACCAAGCAAAAATTAAAAAAAAATTTACCTACTTGTAGACACTACCGCGGGATATAGACTGCCTGAAGCGCGGCACTGTGTAACTGTCGCGCTGGTATGAATGCCTAGGACGCGGCACTGTGTAAATGTCGCGCTGGAAGTGGTTCAGAGGGCGCGGCACTGTGGCAAGAGGAAAAAAAAATGCAACTGGAAAAGAAAAAATCAAGTTTTCAGGGTTGTTGCTAACCCAGGGGACTCAGTAATTAAACAGGGAGATAAATACTGCGAGGAGGGGTGAATAAGGGTCAAAAAAGACCAAAATTCAAGCTGGTTTGAAGTGCAACAAAAGACTGATAATTCAAAGATAAATGACTGTGAATTTGAACCAATCAAGCAGTAATCAAACCCAGCGGAGTCGCCATTCTTGTTATGTGGAATTCTGCCCTACGGATAAGTCAAAACTCCCTTAGGCTAAAGTAGGATCTAACTAACTCTAGACTAAGAACAGACAAAACAAATGCAACCTTGAATCCCTAGATCTAACATACATTTCAGTATTAAAATGCTGAAGAGAGCAAAAGGATTTTAACTGACCTTATGTCCAAGTGCTTTGTCTTTGGTGTTTGCTCCAAGCTCCAAGTCTTCACCAATGAACCTGTCAAAGAGTAACCAAAACACAAGCATGTACTATTCTCTAGCAATCTGAAAACATGAGTTAGGATCTAAATCTATGAGAGATACAAACCATATCATTAAAACAATATTAACACAAATGATTTGGGGAAACAAGACAAGTTATTCCATTACAACTTGAAGATTACTTACAAAGGGTGCTTGATGCCCAAGCCAATCCTCCAACTCCAAGTGTCTTCTCCTCTTAGCTATCTCCACAATGCTGCAAGACCATAAGTTTGGTGCTCTCAAGAGTCCTCCCCCTTCCCAATGGCATGCCTCTCTTTTATAGTGAATGGTGAGGTTAACCAACAAGAGAGATGAGTGGATCTAAGGAGGGATAAGTGGATCAGGGTTTCTAATCGAAGGAGGTGAGTTGGGATCGAATCAAGGAACCCAATCTTCCATCATCTTCGAAAATCCAAGATCCCATAAGTCAAGGGCAAAAACTATTAAAAGGGTGCCGCGCTTTGCCAATGCTACAGGGTGCGGCACTGTGCCGCGTTTTGTCAAGCTATCAGGGCGCGGTAGTGTGTGGAAATAAAGTCCAAGGTGGGTCAAAACTTGCCAGGGTGGATTTACCTTCAAGGTTGACTCATCATCTGTCTCTTCTGGATGGTTCAAAACAGTAGGGAAAGTGTCGTCGAGATGTGTTGTGATGGGGATGCGACACTGTGAAACATAGAGGTATAACAATCGTCATCACACGATCAATCCAGTTCTCTTTACGACCTATGTCCAAGGATGATGCAATCCAGTCATGTACCTTTTGAACCGAAGTCCAAGGACGATCCGGTCCTATCATGTACCTTTTGAACCGAAGTCCAGGGATGATCCAGTCCTATCATGTACCTTTTGAACCGAAGTCCAGGGACGATCCAGTCCTATCATGTACCTTTTGAACCGAAGTCCAGGGACGATCCAGTCCTATCATGTACCTTTTGAACCGAAGTCCAGGGACGATCCAGTCCTATCAATTCTCGGAGACCTCATGTCTACGGCTCAGTTCACAGGACCAAAGTCCAAGGATGATCCAATCCTTACCGTACATTTAGGACCGCGTCCAAGGATGACTTAATTCTCAACCGTGCATTTAGGACCATGTCCAAGGATGACTTAATCCTCAACCGTACATTTAGGACCACATCCAAGGATGACTTAATCCTCCACCGTACATTTAGGACCATGTCCAAAGATGACTTAATCCTCCACCGTACATTTAGGACCACGTCCAAGGATGAATTAATCCTCCACCGTACATTTAGGACCACGTCCAAGGATGACTTAATCCTCCACCGTACATTTAGGACCACGTCCAAGGATGACTTAATCCTCAACCGTCCACCAAGGACTTCATTCTCGAAGACAAACGTCTACGGCTCTTCTTTAGGACTGAAGTCCAGGGATGATCCAATCCCCTCACATGTTCACCAAGAACTTCATTCTCGAAGACATACGTCTACGACTCTTCTTTAGGAATGAAGTCCAGGGATGATCCAATCCCCTCACATGTTCACCAAGAACTTCATTCTCGAAGACATACGTCTACGGCTCTTCTTTAGGACTGAAGTCCAGGGATGATCCAATCCCCTCACAACATGTTCACCAAGAACTTCATTCTCGAAGACATACATCTACGGCTCTTCTTTAGGACTGAAGTCTAGGGATGATCCAATCCCCTCACAACATGTATAACAAAACATGTATCCTCATCATCAAAACATGTATAACAAAACATGTATCCTCATCATCAAAACATGTATCATCATCATCAAAACATGCATAACCAAAACATGTATCATCATCATCAGAACATGCATAACCAAAACATGTATCATCATCGTCAAAACATGTATAACCAAAACATGTATCATCATCATCAAAACATATATACATCTATCATCGAAAGCGTGTATATCTAACATCAAAAGCATGTATATCTAGTATCAAAAGAAAAATATAAGAGTCCTAAATCTAAATAATTCTAGGTAATTAAATGCAGTAAATAGGTAACCTCATCATTGATGAGATGGACTTGTTATCAGATACTTTGCTACTCCCCCTTTCGAGGAGGGTTGTTTTGAACTACACCAAGCTTGTCTCGGAAGTGTTCAAACCTTACTCAAGACAGAGGTTTGGTCAGGATATCAGCAATTTGATCCTCAGTGCTTATATACTCGAGCTTGATAGCTCCTCTTTACACCATATATCGTATATAGAAGTATCGGATCTCAATGTGTTTTGACTTATCGTGGAATACAAGATTTTCTATCATCTTGATGCAGCTTTGATTGTCACACATAATCACAGTGGAATCCATTTCTAAGTCAAACACTCCATATAATAGTTTCTGAAGCCACACTGCTTCACAGCTGGCAGAGCAAACAGCTATATATTCTGCTTCAGTAGTACTGAGAGACACACTAGATTGTTTCTTGCTGAACCATGAGATCATGGTAGATTCAAGACTACAACATCACCTAATGTACTCTTTCTGTCTGAGACACTTCCTGCCCAATTAGAATCTGAGTAACCATGTAATCGAAGTTCATGACCTCCAAGATATTATAGACCAAAATCTAATGTACCTTTTAGGTACCTCACTACATGCTTTGTAGCTATTAAGTGAACCTTTCTAGGTTCTACTAGATACTGACTTAGGGTATTTACAGCAAAGCATATATCTGGCCTAGTATTTGTTAAATACATCAATGACCCAATGATTTGTCTATATAGGGTTAGGTCCACTAAATCCGATGAGTCATTAACTAATAACTTCAAGTTGGAGTCCATGGGAGTGGCCATGGCTTTACACTCCAACATATCAAATCTTTTTAGAAACTTCACAGCATACTTACCTTGATTTACAAGATTCCTTTTGGATCTTGCCATACTTCTAGACCTAAGAAGTAGTGCATTAATCCGAGATCTTTCATTTTCATTTCTGCAGCCATTTTCATGATCTATTTCTCATTCCTTGTCAGAAAGAGATTATCGTCACACAATAATGGTATGATAGGTTCATCATCCACAACCTTAAGGTAAAGGTTAGGATCAGCTTTACTTCTGGTAAAGCCCAAGCTTTGTCATGAAGCTGTCAATTGTCCATTATTCACACTCTGCATTGAGTGATCTTCTGCATATCTATCTGTGCCATTTCTCGTCAAATGGGTCTACTAATATGAGCCTCAAAATCATTCGAACTTTGTCGTGAGTTCCTTCTTGCATCCATGTCATATGTGTATAGAAGCCATATTCAACCTTGTAGCAAAGGTTGAGATCCACATCACCCATGATTATCATTAAGCTCATCAATTGACTACCAATCCTGGGTACCCATACAGAACCTGATTCACACTTCTTCTTTAATTACACCATTAAGAGAATGGTCTTATCTATCCACTTGGAGCAAAAATCTGTCATGATTCTCTTCCTCTTTCTAAGAGAATCTTCTAGCAATGAGCCTTCTATATTTTGTTTGATTTGTAAATCTTCTTGTTGAACATCCATCACTTGTTCAGTGTTCATCATTCATCATGATCTTTCCTACAAATCAAAATTAAGTACATGATTAGTAATACTTCATAATCATCAAATCATATTGACATGATAACCTATTATGCATACAGATATCATTTACATAGTTATGCAACTATTTTGACCAATACTTTGGCACAACACTTTCCCATATCCTGTATGCATACAATGGCTATCTAGATGCCTTCCATCTCTACCAGAACATACTATCGAGAGTGTGCACAGCTCTCAGCATGTCAGCAAAGAGGTTTCATTCTAGACAAGCAACAATGGAATGTTTGTCCAACTTACCAATCATATGCATATTAGTAGCATGATATATTCTAGGAATACAAATATGCATACAAGCAATATCATTTACTATTTCTAATAACAACTCAAATACTTATCTTTTATGTTTGTGTGGTTGCCTCCCGCTTGATCTTCTATATGTCTTCTGAACCTCTATTCATTCTGTACCACTGTGCATGCTCAAGTGTGCACTAGTGTCATCCTCATGATCTCATACACAAACATACATTCATTAGTGTATTCTCAAAACATTCTAATTCTAAATAATCTTGAATATGTATAGTCATGATCATTAGTATTCAGGGTTTCAAGGAAGTCTTCTTTTACTCATGCATATTCTTGTTTGATCATAGTACTCTTCTGGTTAGTTAAATCATCAATCAAGATAAGAGACATAATGTGCATAAACCCTTGATTAACTTTATTAATAAGCATAACTAATCATACCAAGTATACTTATATAAGGGATCCTAACACAAGGTAAGATTCTAACATGACATAGGAAAACATACCTGGATTAGTATACCTGCTTAGTTATGTACAACATACCTAAACAATCTCTTCAATGATTTAGAGATCCTGAGCTAGAACCTGCATGTCTCATAGGTTAAGCATAATATATCAAAGTCATACATACCTCGTAAGTAGAACAAAGATTATGGATGAGTCTTTGTCTTCATGTGGAACTTGATTTGTCTTTCGTGATGTACCTGAATCTTGTTAGCAGACAACATCAACCTCACACAACACGATAATGCATTAGTACAATCATATAGCCCTAATCAATGAATGTATTCGATCATTCACATGCATTCATACTGTTACTAGGGTGATAAGATAAGTCTAACATTAATCAAGATTGTACTAACAAATAATATGAAGACAAACACATTATGAATTTAATCAGGAATCAGATTCCAAGACATACCTGAACCTCCTTGAGTCATAACTGTCGAGACTTCTTTTAGTCTTCTTATGTAAGGCCTTAGCCTCAACTCCCCCTAAAACTTGATCTGGATCTTGATTAGGGTTTGCTAGAGAAACCCTAAAAATTCAATATTTGACTTTCACACTTCTGAATGAATGGAAGGATGTGTCTTACTGAGCTAATCAAACTAGCATACTTCAATTTTGAAATCTCCAAAATTTGACCCCTCAAAATTGTCTTTGAAACTTCTGGATCTTCTGGACAGGATCCCGAACTAGGGTTTGATGAAGCCCACCCTTCTGCTCAATCAAAAGGTTTGATCCAAGGCTCTAAACTCTTATTTTTCTGAGGAGCTTCCAGCTGTGGTTACAGACTTCAAAAATTCCAACTTTTGCTGAAGCCCTAATTTTCCATCTTTCCGATCAAAATCCCGAGCTAGGGTTTAATCAAGCCCGGTCTTCTACCCAACCAAAAAATTTGATCTTGGTCTCTAAATTTTGATTTTCCTGAGTAGCATTCATCCGTGGATTCCGATTCCAAAAATTCTAACTTTCTCCGAAACCCTAAATTTCGGAAGTCATGAATAAAGGTGGTCCAAAAATAATTCTGCTTTGACAGAAATATGTACCTGATTGTTTCTACTATAACTCCGAAATTTTCACTCCACAGGGTCTGAAAATTTTTTTTGCAGTAGCCTGACCTGTTAGCTTTCCATTCTGACAGGTCTGACCTCAATTGGATTTTCTGAGAGAGATTTATGCCAAATGTCGCAACGTGACCTGTTTTGGGATAATACAGGAGAGAGAACTTTTACGGTGTGCCACGTGTCACTGTTTAAACTTCTACCTCTAAAAACTTTTCCTGCGATATCTCTCCCTGTTATCTTTCCATCCTGATAGGTCTGACCTCAATTGGACGCTCTGAGAGAGAGTTATGCCAAGTGTCGCAACGTGACCTGTTTATGGGATAAAACAGGAGAGCGAAATTGTACGGCATGCCACGTGTCACTGGTTCAGCTTCGGTCTCTAAAAACGTTTTTCTGAGATAGTACAGTCTGTGTACTACCTGTCACATTTTACTAAATTTCATTTGGAGCTTCCTAGCCCAAGTTATGACCTTTTTTCCTAGGTCACCTGATTTTGACTGAGATCTGGAAGAGGCATAAACCCTAACTTGTACTGATCATAACTTACAAAGTACAATGAATATGAGGGTGCCCTATGGCCACAAGATACTTGGAGATGTTATCTATGACCTGTAAAGGTTTCAGATCCTTAACCTTTGCCAAAATGGATTTATAGCGAAAGTTCCACGATGACTGGTTTTTGATATATAAAACCCTAACCTTCAAATTGTCGTAAGTAAAGCAAGTGTCGTAAGTGCCATACCTTGCCTTCCTTCAGTTTAGCTCTGATACCATGTTAATATTCAATATGCTAAGACAGAAAATAGCAGCATTACATTCCATTTCACAATAATAGCATATACAGGATCACTGAAGAAACAACAAGCATAGCATAAACACAAGAGACACAGATTTATCCTGGTAAACCCTCATGGGGTAGAAAACCCAGCAAAGCTTCCTCAATATAGATGACCAGCAATACACAAAGATGAAAACCAAAGACATGATCTCCTCCTCCACCATAGCAGACCTCTCCTCCACAAGTGCGCCTCTCTCAAGTGAGTGTGTGTATCAAATGAGAAACACACCTCCTCTATTTATACACTACTCTGACATATATTTTACACAAGTACATGTAGGCTTGTATTTAACCATTAGGTTAAATACCCTATAATAACTGACTGGGCCGACCCCCACATGGTGGGTCTAATAACCCTAGTTACCACAACTTCTCGGAGGAATAAACATCTCTGGATACATAATAAAATCACCTCGGAGGGATGGAACATCTCCGGAATAAATAATGTATAAATATAATATTCTTAGAAGTTACAATATTCAACAGTCATTGTTTAGTTGATCGATTATGAGAAGCTCATTTGTAACTTTCTTTCTTTGCATAATAAATTGCTCCATAGAAGCTATTTGGCCGGGGCCGTGGAGTGTTTCTCTCTAGAGGGTTTAAACGACGTCAAAACATCAGTGTGTTGATCAGTGATTTGTTTGTGTGAGGTGGTTGCTCTAGGTGTTCGGTCTTTTGGGAGTAACCTGTGTACCCGAACAATAATTATCATAAAAATGTTCCTCTTATAAAAACTGAAAAAAGACTTATGCATGCTTGTATGATATTGTATTTAAAAAAGATAACCAAAAAAAAAAGTCATAGGAGGAAGTCTTCCTGAGTTCCTTGTATCTCTATCTATCCCAAAAAAAACATTAAGTGGTATCTTTTTAATCACTTTGTTATGTACCTTTACGCCTCTTTCTTTTTCATACTTGGAATGTTAGACCACTCTGCAATTTGACATGGATATTCTTTTCGTAAGAGTCGCTTTCTTGTCAACAATAAGAAAGGATTTTTTTGCACACCACAAACAACATCCCATCTGTTATCTCACCAACATTATCTCCACTACTCGGGTGCTCTAGAGGCATTGGACTATACTCTGCATCATGGAAAATCAAAACCAATGTGCTCCTCTTGTGAAAACCTGTAACCATACCAGCAGTAGCCTTCATTCTCTGAATCTGGACATAATTTCCAGATCACTTTGTTTTATGCAATATCAAGCAATGATTCCCATATTTTGGATAAAAGCAATATCTATTTAGACCTTTATCTTCCCACTATTGCTTTCATAAAATGAACAAAACATGTCCTGTGCTTTTCTTCACAACATCTGACTGGCACGGGATACAGTCCATGACGACACTCTGTATTTTTCTGGCAACTTCTTCTATTTAATGTCCCAGATCTGGGTTTTTTAAGAATCAAATCTCTGGTTTAAAGGTAACACATACGCTTGAACATCGAGCGACTTGTTTAATTATGTATGGTGCAACTTGTTTTACCACGATTTTGTCTTGGCGTTGCTCTTGTATGCCGCCCTTTAATCCTGTATCAACTAGATCAATGGGAATTACCAGCAATTCTCACATTGAATGACTCGTTCAATAACGTATCTATATTCTCTTGTCATATCAACAACCAATCTTACACTAGCAGCGACAAAAATTATCCTGGACCATTGGATCTCTCCATGCACTAGACCTCGTGCAACAGACAATAGCTCTGAGTAGGTCGATTCAACTTGATGTTAAAATTGCTCTACAATCACACCCCTTTGAAATTCAGTACTTTTGTCACTATTAAATAATTCAATCCAGCTAATTGAACCTACAAATTTCGAGGATGCCCAATCTCATCAAGTTGATTTAGGAGCTCACGCATAGTTCACTAGATTTCACTATCACCATTGCCAGTGCTAGACTCCATTCGAGCAAATCATATGCTATCTCTCTCGTCCATAAGGATAATTAAAAAAACATGTTCTTTTGCCATAATAAAAACTCACAAACCATCCTTGATCCTTCTCCTTTAAATTTTTTAACCATTTCGGAACTCGAAACTCTGATAAAAATACAGTTTGTGTGATCAGCAACTGTAATTTCTCCGTCAGCACTCTCACTTTGGAGTTGAGTTCATTTTGATGGTCTTCAAAGAGGTTAAGATTGTGTGTCTTTTGAAAAACCTGGAGCTGGAGATTGTGAATGTGTTTGAAAATAATATTCACATAAACCCTCGCCTTGCTTCACCATTTGTTATATTCTTTGGGGAGTTTATGCTTCTCCTTCAGGTTTCCCTTTGTGTTTGTAGTGGCCTCCCAGTCCCTGGCTTGTCTCTCTCTTTGAGGATCGATAACAACAACTGTAATGGTATAAGAAATTGGGCCTTGACTTAATCCTCGTTTCATAATATCTCTCCTCCATGCAATCAATGAAAACATTTCCTTGTTATTCTAGCTCTGATACCAAATGTTGGGACTAAGATGGGACTAATATTCAGTAGCAAATAAAGTCAAACACAAATAAAACATGGGACATAAGGAGTTCCCACTCAAAGTCCCAAAAGGGCAATTCTATTCAATCATACCATTCCCATGTGTGTTTCTATTATACAATTGGTCCCTTTATATAATAATAGGTGATCATAACAACTATGTCATATTTAAGATAATTAGTTCAACTCCAACCATATCTCCATGAATCACTCAACTTCATCTTATGAGATCCCCATCTTTGAATCATACATGGACTTTTCTACATTGTTTACTTTATTTATATATTATAATGTATTCACAAATTTCACAAGTACGAGTTAATTGTTTGATCCAGGTGGATATCGGTGGCGGCCCACCTCTTCCAACTGGCTCAAAACAGTCTTCGGGCAATTTTGGCAAATTACTATTTTTAGCAGTTTTTCGGGTCCTGAACTTCCGGAGCCATTTTGAGGCCCTAAACGACATTTTTTGGCGATTTGGGGGACCAAATGGCTGCCTCTGGCATGCATTTGGGCCCAGTCAAAAGTTGTAAATCTCGGTTAGACCTTTCCAACGGTCTACCGAGCGCCCTAAACGGAGATTGTATGCAAAAGTTATGACCCCGGGAAGTTGACTGTTCAACTAACCACCTTGGGGCCGCAAACTTTATGACGGTTCATCTTCTAGGGTTAGGTTTTTGGATGATTGGGATTCTTTCTCTCATGCTTATGATAAATAGGCCCTTTCGGCCTCTCTTTGTATTCATCTTGGCACGAATGAGCATAGCGGCCACATCTCTTCTCAGAGATAGCTACCACCATTCCAGCTATTGTATTTTACAGTCTGTTCTATTTCCGCTATTTAATAGAATATGGGTTTACTGTATCACTGTGTTATTTGCAATATATCTCCGTATATGATTCTGTATATGCTATCTTTTGTTTCGTTCCCACATAAATCCGGATCAGTGGTATCAGAGCGGTCTGCTCTTTGATTGTTTCTCGGTGCATGTCCCCGACGAGGTCAGGATACAAAGAGTTGGGTCTCGAACTAGTTTCACTTGGGGAAGACCACTCTCGCCGCCCCAAACGGCCTCCCATGGCGGAAGAAAAGAGAGACGACGGAGCAGTAGATCCTATCAAGTTGTTGCTCGAGGAAGCCCTCGCGCGACAGAGGAACGAGATGATGGATAATTTCGCCCAAATCCTTCAACGCATGCCAACAACGGCAAACGCACCCTCAACGAGCAGCCATTTCGGAGATACGACTCCCTTCAAGGTACAAGTTAATTTTGATATCCCTTTATTTGAAGGCCAAATCGATGCCGATGCTCTAGATAAATGGTTGAATCTACTAGAAGGGTATTTCTCTGTCCACCAATTTTCCGACAGGGAAAAGATCATCTTTGCACTCCTTAAGGCCATCCCCCATGTCAAAAATTGGTGGGAAACTTATTGTGAGCAAAACTCATCAGACGAGTCTAGATTGTTTGAATATTCCAATCCCACTTGGGCCTCTTTTATAGATGCCGTCAAGGAACAATATTACCCTGTTGGAAACTATGATGACCAGTACACAAAATGGACCATTCTGAATCAAGAGAGGGACCAAACGGTGTCGGAGTACACCAACAAATTTCATACCTTGCGCACAAAGCTATGTATCAAGGACTCCGAGCGGCACCTAGTACTGAAATATCGCAGTGGCCTACACCGGTACATCTGAACAGAGATGGATTTCCTGGAAATCTCTTCACTCGGATCCACCTATCGATATGCTGTCAAAATTGAGCAGAAATTTCAGCAAAAGAACAAGCGTGACTTAGGACCTGCGCAGAAGCAGGGCAAGGGAAACTCTGGCTCGCAGAACATGGGGCAGGAAAAGGAAAACCAGTCCCAACCACAGGCGAAGAAGGGTAAAGAAAAGACAAAGAAAGACACCGGGAAGTGGTGCGAGTTCCACAAAATCCCCTGGCACAACACTGATGATTGTCGCTCAAAACAGTCATTGGTGGCTGAGATCAAAGCTTCAGAATCAGATCCCAGTTCCGATTCTGACTCGGAACCTAATTTCACAGCCGCACAAAAAGGGAAGCAGATCATTGATGCAGAACCCAGTGCCGTTGTTGCCACCACACAGATTCAGCCAGAGGAGCCTGAAGAGTCGGAGGTAGAGGAGCGCCTTTTCCACTCACAGATGTGGGTGAAGGGAATTCCCCTACACTTTGTTGTGGACAGTGGCAGCCAGAATAACTTGATCTCAGAAGAAGTCATCAAGAGATTGGAGCTACCAATAACGCCACACCCACAACCATACACCATTGGATGGCTAAGCCAAGGGCGAAGGATCCGTGTCAGTCACCAATGTCGCCTACCATATGGCATCAAGCCCTTCAAAGATGAGGTATTGTGTGATGTGGCCCCACTTGAAGTATGTGATGTTCTTTTAGGACAACCATATATGTGGAAGCGTCATGCTGTATATGAATCACGACCTCGCAGTGTCATTGTCACTTTGGGAGGACAACTCTATCGGATACCAGAGATAGTTGCACCTACCCCAAACGAGCAGGGAAGGAAGATAATCTCCCACACTGGGAAATTTTCCCTATTCGCAATTGCCACTAAAGGTGAACATCAGATCGCGGAGACATCCACAACCTCTGCAGATTATCCTTCTACTCAGCAGAAACAAGAAAAACACAAAGTTAGTGCAGCATCGCCTATTCGGGTACCTCTACAGTGCAAGGCCACGCATTCAAGGGGCCCCTCCAAAAAGAAACCATCCACACCAGTGCATACCAAGGATACCACAACAACCAAAACTGTTGAACAGCTCCAGCGCATCCATCAACAACAATTACAACCCTTTGAAGATGTCAAAGTAAGGCAACCTTTCCACTTCAGCAAATGTCGCACCAAGAGCTCAACTCGACACACAGCTCGACATATGATAAGGGATTTAACGCAATGTAGACCATTGCTTCCTAAGGAGGGAGGATTGATCCAGGTGGATATCGGTGGCGGCCCACCTCTTCCAACTGGCTCAAAACAGTCTTCGGGCAATTTTGGTAAATTACTATTTTTAGCAGTTTTTCGGGTCCTGAACTTCCGGAGCCATTTTGAGGCCCTAAACGACATTTTTTGGCGATTTGGGGGACCAAATGGTTGCCTCCAGCATACATTTGGGCCCAGTCGAAAGTTGTAAATCTCGGTTAGACCTTTCCAACGGGCTACCGAGCGCCCTAAACGGAGATCGTATGCAAACGTTATGACCCCGGGAAGTTGACTGTTCAACTAACCACCTTGGGGCCGCAAACTTTATGACGGTTCATCTTCTAGGGTTAGGTTTTTGGATGATTGGGATTCTTTCCCTCATTCTTATGATAAATAGGCCCTTTCGGCCTCTCTTTGTATTCATCTTGGCACGAATGAGCATAGCGGCCACATCTCTTCTCAGAGATAGCTACCACCATTCCAGCTATTGTATTTTACAGTCTGTTCTATTTCTGCTATTTAATAGAATATGTGTTTACTGTATCACTGTGTTATTTGCAATATATCTCCCGTATATGATTCTGTATATGCTATCTTTTGTTTCGTTCCCACATAAATCCGGATCATTGTTCAAGGAGCGAGAGGAAGCAAGGCAGGTGCTCTGCACATTGCACTTATCCCTCATCTGCTTTCATGTGTTGTGCAGAGTGCATACTATGCAGACTATGCAGAGGTGCAAAATGTTGAATGCTTCACGCTTTTCCCTTTTATCTCCTCCGCATCCAAAACCAATGTGGAGCATTAGTCCATGTTGCAAACTTGCCAATAAACCTGTAATCTGAGCCCATACTTAGCCATTTAATAAACCATTTTGTCTTTACAAATCATGTAACATAACCTAACATGTAAGACATGTGAACAACTCATGCCTTACATGAGACAATTAGCTCAACAAGTCACAACTCCAACAAACCTTTGAAACCTTAGGGATCTCATAAGTATTCAATGTTGGAAATAATGCAACTTTGGAAGTTATTCTTATTATATTTTTATTATATTGTTATTGTACCTCCTAGGGAGAAGATATTGATGTATTTGACCAAGTAAAAAAGCCTTGAAAGAATCAATGTAAACCTTGGGTTGGAATTACCCAAAGAAAATATTTATTAAATGTAATTTTATCTTCTCCCAAGACAAGTCGACCCAGACAGTTAGACAAGTTGTCCAGTAAGGGAAGGAGAGAGAGAAGTGTTGTGGGGAAAAATGCACCTATAGTTCAAGGGAGAAACTACCAACTTACGGTGATAAAGATAGACTTACAAGCATTCTGCAAGTATAACAAATAAATGAAGAGATTAGGGTGTAGAGATGTAGGAACCTCATTCAGAAGGTTGATCCTAGCTTTGCCTCCCTCGCTCTTCAATTCTTATCCAGTGTCGCAATGCCCACTTGTCTCATCAAGAGCCAAAAAGAATGTGGCTCAGTCTTGCGCAACTTGGGCGATAACATAAATGAGGTGATGCTATCAAGGATCCCAAGGTCTTCATCCAAAAAACAACCCAAGGTACAAACCTATCCATGCGAATAAATGAGTTGATGTCGAACATGGGAGGTATCGTTTGATTACCGATCATTGATGTATACCGTTAACAAACGCGAGGGTGTCCACCAATAATGAAAATGGAACCCAAGGTACCTAGTACATTCAAGCAAGTGCGAATAAGTGGTCTTGCCGTCGAACACTTGAAGAATCCATCGGATAGGAGACATTGATGTATTCCCATATATCCAATAGCGACGAAAACTGCCACTAATGACTGCAATCCCCAAGGTACTAACCGAAACTCTAAACTTCATTCCCGGATTACAATGAGTTGAAGTCGATGGGAAGAAGTCCGTTGGAAGGGAGGCCTTAATGCATCCTCCATCATCCAACACGAGGGACACTCAAACAGGTATGAGCTGATTTGGAGTAGGACTAAACACATGATGAAACATACTGACACCAAGGAATGGCCGACACATGAGGTCAAGGCAACTGTAGAATGGCCGACATAGGTTATATCCTTGAATAGTGAGCACGAAACAAGAGTGACTTAGGCAACTTTGAACACAAAGGGACCACGACGCAAGTCTGCAATGTAGGAGACATTAAAAAATTCTCCATATGATTGTGAGACTAACCAAACGGAGGAGTAGGAACTCTGAGATCAGGTTTACCGTAAGGCCAATGCTAGAACCCAACTTGTTTGATAGACTCAAAACAGGTGCTTTGTTCAAGGAGATAGTTGACTTGCTGCCATCATATTGAAAGATATTTTAACATTCTTCCCTTCCTTTTCCTTTTTCATTTTTTAATGAGCTTGAAAAAGAACTAAAGCATGCTCGATGGTATTTTCATATTTAAGGAGTCTGAAAAACCTACAAGAAAACTCCATACACCTATCTGTGGATTTTATATCGAGCCCGGATTGGTCTGTGCTCGGTGGTGTTTTCTTGCTTATAGAGTTGAAAAACTTAAACAGCCCTCTATACACCTATCCATGGATTTTATATCGAGCCCGAGTAGGTGAATGCTCGCTTGGTGTTTTCACATTTTGAGAGTCTGAAAACCCTAAAGACGACTCCAAAGGTCCTTTTTCGTAAAGTTAGTCTCCTTCCCCGAAAAAGTGTAAAATGATGGAAGAAGAACTCTTCTAGCGCATACAAGAGTATACCTAGAGTATACCTTTTCCGTAAATTATCCACCAAGGCCCGGAAAAGGGGTAATTCTATACCTAAGTGGATGTCGGTTCAGTTATTTTAACGAGCCTAAAAAGACAACTATGCTCGACAAACTTTTCCTATTTAAGGAGTCTGAAAAGGGCTTAAAAGAACTCCATAGGGATCTTTTTCGTAAAGGTTTAACGAGTCCGGAAAAGTAAACTCATGACCTCCTTACTGTTTTTAATGAGCTCAAAGGAGATATAGAAAATGCTCACAACTTCCTTACTATTTTTAATGAGCTCGAAGGAAAGGTGGAAGATTGCTAATAACCTACTTACTGTTTTTAATGAGCTCGAAGTAAAAGAAGAATGCTTGCAACTTACTTACTGTTTTTAATGAGCTCGAAGTAAAAGAAGAATGCTCGAAACCTACTTACTATTTTTAACGAGCTCGAAGTAAAAGAAGAATGCTCGCAACTTACTTACTGTTTTTAACGAGCTCGAAGTAAAAGAAGAATGCTCGAAACGAGAGGAGACGAGTGTCAGGGACATGTGAAACTAGCTTCAAGAGCATGGAACAAAGTTACGCCTAATGCAAGAAACATGAGCAAGATAAGTACACTCAGGGTGTGTCTCTTCCAGGTAAAAGGTATCAAGTTGC
Organism: Larix kaempferi; assembly: GCA_027924585.1. Lineage (NCBI taxonomy): Eukaryota > Viridiplantae > Streptophyta > Pinopsida > Pinales > Pinaceae > Larix > Larix kaempferi. Next base: position 8,084,659 of record BSBM01000278.1, read on the forward strand.
AAAGGCAAAATGATACAGGGCTTAGCGAAAATGAGATCAAAGATGGAGGCTTATATAACGAGCTAAAAGCGTGGAAGTCGGCTTCAGGCTCATTACCGCAAGCGGGATCATAATAGATGCATATGCAATTTGAACACAAAGATGGGAGCCTAATCAGGGATGGCCAGAAATATATGAGGAAGAAAGATATGAGGCTTCTTCTCAAAGTCATGGTAAATCTAAAAAGGCTCCCGAGCCTATGAGAAAAACTCAGCATGGGCACCAGAATGGCATAAGGGTGCTGACTAGGGTGACCCATGTTAGGTAGGCTCTGCTGTCGGACTGGTGCTAAATGCATAAAGAGATGGCTAACACACCAATATCGAACAGGTTCGACCCTATGGCGAATTCGGATGGCAAAAGGTTCAAATGCAACATAACAATGGGGAAGCCTAAACCTATATGCAAGGTTCCGAATATACCTGACATTGGCGCGCAAGGTGTCGAAAAGGACCAGTAAGCAAGTATACATCCAGCTAAGAATCCTGTCTCCAAGAAACATTAGTACCAGGATCATATCTAAAACATATGTAAGGAAAGACCCAAAACAAGTCACTGTGGTAGAAATACTTTCAACTTCACTATTATCAACAGCAGGCATAAACAAGGCAGAGTTTTCAAATGAAGACTCTATGGTACCCAAGCCCGAGGACTTACAATCAACAAGATCAACTTCAGGATGAAGATCAAAGTTGAAGGACATGATGGAATCTGCAGAAACAAATTCATCATCATGGGAGTTGAACATTCTAGAAGCAGAATCAAACTCAGCAGGAACACCGATTTGCGGATCTATAGGAGAGTCCAAAGACTCAACAGTAGGAAGATCAGACTTTAAGGTCAAACCGGGGCTGGACATGACTGCGACTGGATCAACATCCAAGTGAATAACAGACTGTACTATAGACTCTAGGAAAACTTCATCGGAAGGAAGTATATCATCCCAGATAGAATACATATCTAAACATTCAGATGGAGGTGTCACTTGGTCAATAGCTGGGACCAAGTCCCGAGAAGGTAAGCATGAATTTAGAGACTTCTTCTCAATAGCATTTGAAATCAAGGAACAACATGCCACAACATTCCCATGTGACATAGTAGTGCCTAATGACGAGGGATATGACTGGTCTACAGTTAGGTAATAAGGAGGATCAACGAATGCAAGTTGGTCGATGGTGACAATGTTTTCGTTATGAGGGAAATGCATCACACGAAAAAGCGTAGACACCACAGCATGCATAGCATAAACGTAATCACGCCCGAGGATCATATCAAAATCCATAGGGTCCTTTAAAACCATAAAATCAACTAAGACTTTTTTTCCACCCAAAGTAACAGGTGCCTGACGGAGGAATCCAAACGGTTCACTAGGTCTTCTATCAAAGGTCAACGGCCAATTAGCAGCTAGAATAACATTAGGGAAACCCAAATCTCTCCAAGCATAAGCGTATAAGATACTAACAGAAGCACCTTCATAAACAATGCATCGATCAACCGTATGGTTCCCGATATCAACCTTTATCTGGAAAGGTGTCGAAGAAGGAAGACGAGGCTCGGCTAGACTATTCCAATCAAAGGAAACAATCCTAGGGATTGGTATGGGTTCACATGGCACAGATGAAGTGCCCCCTTTTTCAGGAATATCCAAACTGGTAATGCATAAGACTTCAGCAGTAGGCGCATCAATTTATGAAGGACTGATGGGATCGATTGAAGATTGCATCGATTCGATCACTTCAACTCCCTTAGCATGACTTGCAATGGCTGATCTGGTGTCTCCAGTATGACTCACAGGAACTGGTGACTTGTCATTAATATGACTAGCAGTGATCAATGACGTGTCCTCAACATGACTGACAGTGGTTGAAGACAAACTTTCAGTATGATTTTCAGTGACTAAAAGTTTTCTCCCAGCATGACCTCCAGAGGCTGGGTAGGTGCCCCCTGCATGACTTGCAGAGGAAGGGTGCTTGCCCCCAGCATGACTTGCAGAGGCTGGGTTGCTACCCCCTTGTTTTGGCATCTTCTTCCTATTCTTCCTCCATCTATTCCTTTTAGACTGCTGGCTACTAGTATTGCTACTTTCGCCACATGAGGTAGAAGGAGGAGGAGAAGATGTTACTGGAAAAGGAGGCACAGGGTTCTGATGCTCTTGATTTGAGGTGCTCACAAAAGAAGCGTTAGGAGCATGCAAGGCATTCGGAGTGGAAAACAACCAAACCGGCAGCCCAATAGTGAATCCAGGAAGATTCAGAGTAGCCATTAAGGGAGCACCAATGTTTCCAATGAATGGAACAGCACAAGGATCCCCCGAAACAGGGGTACCTTGATTGGCACTTGCCGGAATCCTAGACATAGTTTCCTGCTCAAATGAACAAGAAGTTTTCTAAGGCAAACTAAAAAAAAGTAGCACAAAGAGCACACCACTAAAAAAGGTCCTGGGTAAATCAAACCAGGAAAACAGATGCCTTCCGGAGAAGAGTCTGGGATGATGAGGGCCCAGAACAGATCAACGAAGGAAGAAAGACAGTTACCCGGGGTCCACAAAACAATGAATAAGGGTGCAAGCGCTGGAATCACCCAACCGCCCTCCCAAAGACCTGCAAGGGATTTCCTCCCACGTTTGTCTTAGGTACAGCAGATATACCCTCTACTGTCACCTGTGTATGAACCTAGAGTCAGATACTAAGGATACCACGACACCGAAAACTCCTAGGGGAACAGTCACCGATCGAATCAGAAAGCGTGGGTAGGGTAGCCAAGCCCGAAACTCGAAAGAGTCCCCAATACGCAATCCGATCCTGGCGTATGCTCGAACAGAAAGTAGGAGGAGTATTCCCAACAATCTGATCTCGCAATGACCTACTGCATAGATCCCAGGCAAGTTTTGAGTGAGGTGGGTTTACCTGTGATAGTCTCACTACGATTTTTGTGTAATGTGTGATCTTGGGTGGTTTAAGGTGTTTTAAACCCAAGATCCTAACCAAGACTAGTTGGTGTAGTGTAACCTAGAAAAGAAAATGTTGCTAGTTCATTTTATTAGAGTTCATTTTAAAGGTTACTTGCTTACTCAAAAGGGTAGTGGGTGTGTGAGAGTGGTTATAATAGAGATAGAGTAATGAAAATGAAATATTTACCACCAAACAAATCTTTTTCTTTTCAATGAAGTCTTAAAATTCTGATCTAGAATGCATATGCAAATGCAATTTTTAATATTTCGAATGCAAAAAAGGTAAAAATAAAGTCTAAATGTACAAAATTAAACTAAAAACCTAAGAATGCAGCTACTCAAGCAAATAGGTATGCAAAAGAAAACTTGTTATTTTCTATGCAAAGCACTCTAAAATCTTTTAAGCCACTTGCAAGGTACTCTATTCAGAAAATGAATCAAAATTCTTTATGCTTTCAAAGGTAAGAAACAAAACTGAAACTAACCTATTATCAAAGCAAAGCAAAGAAACTTTCAGGTTCTCTTTATTGAAGCAGTAAAAGCTACCAAATATGACTTTCAAATTCTTATTAATGTAAGCATGCCAAACATTGGGGAAAGAGTATGAAAACTACTTTTAGACCCAAACGAAGCCAATGACCTACGAAGAAGTATGGTTTGGTAAAGTCAGGTCTGCACATAAACAATGCAAACAAGGTTTTGAACAACAGCCAAAACACTTGAGCTTTCACTACAAAAGAAAAACTAAAAGCATAAGGGAGGATAAGAAACCAACCTAAAAGAGAAATTTCACTCAAATAGATACAAACAGGGTCAAGAAGACTCAAAAGGTTTCAAATCCAGTGGAAATGGGGCAAGCAAGTTTAGTCAGACTCAAATTAGGGTACAAAACACCAAACGAGTCCACAACCCCCCAACTTGGGTCAACAAGCCCCAAAACTTTCCAAACAAGCCCAAATTGATCAAAAGAGGTTCAAATGATGAATTTAAGATCATTACAAGGATGGGAGACCACTTACAGGGGTTTAACTCAGACCTAGGGTCATCAGGGACCCCAAAAAATGTAGCCACATCCCCCAGATTTGGGTCCACAACCCAAAAACTCAAAAAATCAAACCCAGATTTTGAGCGCTACTGTGTATGAAGGAAACTAGCGCTCATAGCAGTATGGGCGCTAATGTGCAGAGGAAAATTAGCGTATGGGAGCTACTGTGTGGTACAAACAGTAGCGTACAAGTGGAAAAAGTTGGAAAAATGGGGTTAAAACCACCACACCTGGGTCCACAAGGGTTTGCAAGGGCTGGGAAGGGTCTATAAGAGCCAAGGAGGGTCAAACAGAGCCTACTAACTGATCGTAATCAATAAAATGAACAAAGACCATCAAATAATACTGAGAAATGACTTTGGATACCCCTAAGCAGTTAGGATTTCCCCAGCGGAGTCGTCATTCTGTTGTGGGGAAAAATGCACCTATAGTTCAAGGGAGAAACTACCAACTTACGGTGATAAAGATAGACTTGCAAGCATTCTGCAAGTATAACAAATAAATGAAGAGATTAGGGTTTAGAGATGTAGGAACCTCATTCAGAAGGTTGATCCTAGCTTTTCCTCCCTCGCTCTTCAATTCTTATCCAGTGTCGCAATGCCCAGACCTGCAAAACAACTTGATACCTTTCTCAAATACATTTGACTACATATATAATAATGATATCCATAATATAAAGAGACATCAAACTATAATCAAACAGTAATCAAATCTAAGACACATTAATAGGTCATATTTGGAAAGAGAAGAACATCTGATTCTTATTAATGAATGAAAGCAAGTACATAAAGTTATACCTTCCTTCAAGCTTGGCACTTCACGAAACCTAGATTCAAGGTCTCTTGCTTTTGTTCTCCAAGGATCCCAGCCTCTAAGCAATTGTACTAGGGTTTACAAAAACTAAAGCACAAGAGAGGGGGATGAGGGTCTCCATTCCTCCAACATAACTTTGTAATTGGGCTTCCTCCCTTCACATGACCTTTCTACCCTCCTTATATAGTCAATGAGGAAGAGGAAAAAAAGTTATAACCGCTCAAGAGGTTTCCCAACCAACTTAACTTACTCGAATTTCGAGATTTTGACCAAAACAAGGGTGTACGCTACTCTATAGTAGACAAAGTCACGTACACATGGCAATGGGCGCTACTATTATAACAGTGGAGTCGCGCTCAATAGGGTATACATGCTACTATCATGCCTGTGTACCAGCGTTCATATTGAAAAATGGCCAAAAACAGGCTTTTCTGCTCATTTTCAGGAGATGGTTTGGTCTGGAAAAATGTTCCTAAGGGTCATATACATCAAATGGGTCAAGAATGAGGTAATTTCAACCATTTTTAGTGTCCCAAATGACTCCTCCATCCACAAATGTCCTGTTGTGTGACTGCACTTGATCTCAAGAAGTGTCGTCATGCGACCAAGGGAAGCAAGTGTCGTCACGGATGAAGAGGTGTCATTTCAAGCTATAACAAGAAGTTTGCTACTGCAGCTAGGAGAAGTGTTTTTGGGGTTTCTACACATGGAGAAGTTTCTCTTTCTCTCTCTTGTATTTGTACTCTAATCTTTGAATTGATTATCTCTCTATGAAGGTTGTTGGGTTTTCTCCCTGTTGGGTTTCCCAGGATAAAATCTTGTGTCTATTATTTATGTGCTTGGTTATTCTTTTAGTGATCATGTTTTATTATCTGAAATTAATTATACTGCTAGAATTGTGTAAAATCTAACATGGTATCAGAGCAGTGCTAAAAGAAGCCATTGCCGGAAACTAGGGTTTCATATTCGGAAGCCTTCCACCTCAATTTGGATTGAAAAGAGCATTGGGAATTTTGCTCAAGGGAAGGCGCATTTTTTGTGAAAGAAAATTCCAGTTCCGAGAATTTTTAAATTTTGACGTAATTATGCAAGTTGCCGCAGTTACTCCAAAAATTAGGGTTTCCAATTCTTAACCCTTTTGTCCACAGATTTGGCTTGATTATAACTTTAACTCAACTCACCTTGATAGGGTGCATCTATATGTGGATATAGTTTAACTTCATTTTTTACTTAGCTCCTGCTGGGGTTTCTGGTCCAGCTCTGCAGTCAAGATGATTGGAATGAAGGTTGAAGATCGACTTGATGGGGCTTCCAAATCCAGTTCTTGGAAGTCTAGGGCTCTTCTTATATTAGAAGAAAATGATCTTTTGAAGTTCGTCAACGAGAAGGTTCCATAACCAGAAGCGGAAGATGACAATACCCAATGGAGAAAGAATGATGCCAAAGCTAGAAGAATCTTGGTAGATTCAGTAAAAGGTCATTTGGTTCCTCAGATCTCACAGAAGAAGATAGCCAAAAATATGTTCAAATACCTGAAGAAATTATTTGAACATAGTAGCATAAATCGTACTCTTGCATTAAGGAATCAACTATCAAATCTCAAGATGTCAAGGTCAAAATCAATTACTTCTTACTTCATGAGGATCTTTGAACTAAGGGACAAGCTAGGCACTAGTGGAGAATCTCTTGAAGATAAGAAACTTATTATAACAACCCTGAATGGTCTCCATCCCTCTTGGGAATCATTCATCCAAAGCATAAGTGGACGAACTAAATTGCCCAAATTTGATCGATTATGGGCAGATTGCATTCAGGAAGAGATGAGAATTGTAGCAAGGAACAAACTTCATGGCACTCAATCCGAAGAGAATCAAGCATTTACATCTCATGCCAAGAAAGGAAAAGGAAAAGGAAGAAAGTTTCATAACCATAGGAACCAAGATAGGAGATCAATCCCTTCTCCAAATCAGAAGAAGAAGAAGAATGATCTCTCTCATATTCAATGCTTCAAGTGCAAAACATATGGTCATTATGCCAGAAATTGTCGAAGTTCAAACAAAAGGAAGCATGAAGCCTCAACTGCTAATGTGGATGAAGACACCCCTCACAAGCAGAATTCTTCTTAATATCATCTTTATTAGGTATTGTTCCCACCACTAGTGATACATGGCTAATAGATAGTGGTGCATCTAGGCATGTGACTGGGTATAAATAAAATATTTTAGAATTAGTTGAGAAAGAATCCCATTTACATGTTGTACTTAGGGATGATGCTAAATAAACTGTGAAGGGATTTGGGGCCACCTCCCTTCAGTTCGAATCTAGTGATACCCTACATCTAAGTGATGTGTTATATGTACCTGGTATGAAAAGAAATCTTGTCTCCAAATCAGCTTTGGAGGACAAGGGTTATAAAGTTGCATTTTCTGATGGGAAGGTTCTTGCTTGGCACAAGAACTCAAGCATGAATACAACACGGGTGATAGGTGTACGAGAGGAGAGCTTATACAGGTTGAGCACACCACCAGCTCAAGCATTAGTACATGACTCTACCAGCATGGGTGAGCTATGGCACAGAAGACTTGCTCATATTAACTATAAAGCTCTCCCATCATTAAGGAATATGGTGACAGATCTACCAGTACTTCATGTAGACGGTAATGGTATCTGTAGAGGGTGTGCACTTGGAAAGAGTGCCTAGAGCTCTTTCCCGAATAGTGAAAGTAGATCCAAAGGAATTTTGGATCTAGTACATTCTGACTTGTGTGAACCCATGACAGTTGCATCATTGGGTGGCTACTACTACTATGTGACGTTTATTGATGTTTATTCTCGGAAGACTTGGATATACTTTCTCAAGGCCAAGGAATCCGAGGAGGTGTTATGCAGATTCAAAGAATTTAAGGCACAAGTCGAGAATTTGATGGGAAAGAGGATTAAGATCTTGAGGTCAGACAATGGTGGAGAATACACCTCTACATATTTCAATGATTTCTACAATGAAACAAGAATTAAGGGGGAGCTCACAGTTCCCTACAAACCTCAAAAAAATGGGGTTGCAAAAATAAAGAACAGAACAATTGTGGATGCGGCCGAAGCCATAATACATGACCAAAGTCTACCTATGTTCTTATGGGAAGAAGCTTCTAGAACAGTTATCTACGTGCAAAACATACATCTTCATAAAATATTGAAGAACATGACTCTGGAAGAAGCTTTCACAGGAGTGAAACCAGAAGTGGGCCATCTTCATATCTTTGGTTGTCCTGTCTACATTCATGTACCCAAGGAAAAGAGGACGAAATTAGAACCTTCAGGCAAGAAGGGAACTTTTGTGGAATACAGTGAGTCTTAGAAGGAACCGGCCACCTATGAGTAAGTATCCAAACACCAAGTCTGGAAGGATGCCATGATGGAAGAATATCAATCCATCATGAAAAATGATGTGTGGGAGGTTGTATCGAGACTTGAGGGGAAGTCAGTAATGACTTCCAAGTGGATTTACAAAATCAAGCATGGAGCAGATGGCAGTGTTGAGAAACACAAGGCTAGATTTGTTGCTAGAGGATTCTCTCAGAAAGAGGGAGTTGATTATGATGAGACATTTGCTCCTGTGGCTCGATATACTTCCATTAGGATGATTATTGCTATTTCTTCTTCTATGGGATGGAAGTTGCATCAGATGGATGTAAAAACCACCTTCCTCAACGATGTAATCGAGGAAGAAGTATATATTGAACAACTAGAGGGTTTTGTGATCCATGGAAAGGAGTCCCACGTATGCAGGCTGAAAAAGGCCTTATATGGACTCAAGCAAGCAACATGTGCTTGGTATGGTTATATAGATGGATACTTGGTGAGCTTGGGATTCACCAAGAGTGATCCAAACCCCAACCTTTACTGCAAGGTTGTAGATTATGAGCCACTGATTTTGGTACTCTATGTTGATGATTTGTTTCTCACCGAGAATGAGGATATTATTGTATGATGTGAAAAGAAGCTTGCCTCTGAATTTGAAATGAAATATCTTGGATTGATGCATTACTTCTTGGGATTAGAAGTATGGTAGAGGCACAATGAGATTTTCCTAATCCAAGGAAAATACACCATTGATGTACTGAAGAGATTCGGAATGTTGGATTGTAAGTCCATGGCCACACCGATGGATGCGAATCTACCAAACCAATGGATGCGAATCTGAAGAAACTGAGAGACTCTGCTTCCGATCCAGACTTGATTGATCCCACCATGTATCTCCAGCTGATTGGATCTTTGATGTATCTAACAAACACTAGACCAAATATATGTTTTGTAGTGAATGCCCTCAGCCAGTTCATGTGCGAGCTGAGACAGATTCATTGGGATGTTGCAAAACATGTGTTGAGATACTTGCGTGGCACTGTGGGATATGGCCTGATATATGCTTCAGAATGTGACTTGAGATTGCAGGCATTTTCCGATTCAGATTGGGTCGGGAGTGTTGTGGATAGGAAGAGCACCTCCGGGTGTTTCTTCAACCGAGGATTTGCTGTGATTTCCTGGGGCGACAGGAAGTAGACCTCAGTAGCACTCAGTACTACAGAGGCCAAGTACATGGCTTCTAGCACTGCAGCTTGGGAAGCTGTGTGCCTTCGAAAACTCCTTGCAGGATTGTTTGGCCAAATTACAGAGCCAACTGTGATTCACTGTGATAACCAAAGTTGTGTGCAGATGTCAGTGAATCCCGTATTCCACGACAAGTCAAAGCATATCATGATTCGATATCACTACATTCGTGATATGGTGCAGAAAGGTGCGGTCGAGCTACAGTATGTTCCGACAGATGACCAAACTATAGACGTTCTTACTGTTATCAACTGATTTGTACAATAGTTCAAACCTTATTGAGCCGCCAGTGTTGGAACACATCAGTGTTCACTTCCAGAGTATCTGGGTTTCAGATATTTGGGTCTAGCCAGTTTTGGCTAGCTAGTTTTGTTTTTGAGTCGACATAACCATTGCCCCATGGGGGTTTGTAATAAAGTGTGCTAGTAGGGTCTGAGTGGCTCGGTTCCCCATGACGGGATTAAACAACTAAGGTATTCCAGGGAGTTTTTTCACCATCAGATTATACTTTGCTTCAGGCGAGATATAATCTCTTGGTTTTTCTCCCGCTTCCTCCAAAGCTAGAATGCCCGATTTTGGAAATTTTTTCCATGGGGGGTTATTAGGGTCCAACTAATATGTATAAAACTACTAGACACTATTAGAATAGGTTTTGGTCATGTCCTAGGTCTCTAGGACCCCCAGAAAAAATTTCGAAAAAAATTTACCGGACGCGTCGAATTTGGGGTTTTTAATTTTTTAATTATTTTTAAATTTTAATTAAATTTCTCTATAGTTTAAATAGAGAAATTTGAGTCTGTAATATGTTAGTCATCCTGGGTCCGAATTTAGTGATTGATGGCTCGTTTCATAAGCCAAAAATCACACATGACCCATGGACCAGCTAAACCCAACTTTTGGATGTCAATTCAGCCTCATAATTAATATTTTCTCTAAAAAGTCATTTACAGAGAAATTATTAATTAAAATAATAAAATTGAATATTTTGGAGATAATCCAAATCTCTCCAAAATTAATCAATTTGATTAAAATAAAAGGCTAAATGACATGGCAATAGACATTTATGAGGATTCCAATCAACTCCAAGTGGCTTAAGTCAACTATCCAGTCACCAGCAAGAGATCTCCTCAAGCTCATTCTCCCTCTCCCATGCAAAAGTCGATTTGATGAGTTGGAAAGTGGTAATTGGGTTGGTGGGTGTGCATTTAAGCCTAAGGTAGGCACCATCATGACTCATCAATCACCATTAGCTTGGATCTCCTTGCAATTTCGAGTTAGTACCTACCTTTTCTCCACTTGTCACCCACCAACTAACTCGCACCCCTCCTTCAAGCTCACATCATTCTACCCTAGCCTCACGTGTATCCTTGTTGTAACTTGTTTATTGGATAGTGATACTTCCCATACCTACGACCAAAGTCGAGCTTTCCACCTATCCATTCAACCTACCAACAAGTCGAGTTGTCCATTGTATAGCTCTCCAAGCTTGGATTGGATTGGAATTCGAACTACATGTCTATTTTCATTGGCTCTCACTCAAGCCAATTCGACCTAGGGTTTTAGCCATTAGTTTTATTATAAATAGAGGCCCTTTGGGTTTATTATCTCATGGAATTTTTGAGCACCGTTACTCTGGTAAATTTGTACTCGATCATAGCTATTGCTATCTTGAAATAAAATTCGACTTTGGAGGTCCATGCGATTTGTGCAATATTGATGAATGCTTCTCTTGTGAGGTGACTTCTTTCTATGCTTTCAATTTAAATGCTTATGTGATTGATCAAGTAACTATCTTTAGAAGTCTATATTCTAGAACATAAGATCTACCTTTGTGGTTTGCAATTTGGTTTATTATGCAATGTTGATCAATGAGTTATATGAATAGGATGTATTCGGTTATACTAGCATTGATATAACCTTGGTTTTCGTAGCATACTAGTCATATATTTGATCTCACTTTTGCATTGAGTTGTTTGTCTTTAAATAGGTTTTCCAGGTGTAGGAGGGTGTGAGCTCGGTTGCATCTAGCCCATCTTCATCATCACAAGTGATTTTTAACATTGTTGTCTTTCCAGGATCTACAAGGGTTGAGGTTGTTCCAAGAAGAAGCACAAAGATACTTTGCTCCAAGATCCATCCTTAAAACAAAATCACTTTAAAAAACCTTGGTTACTTTAGGATTCCATTCTTCAATCCCTCTTGTTTTCTCCTTGAAACCTTTTGTAATCGACTTGATAGCCTATTCCTCCTTGCCCTAGTTTCGTCCTACCTCATTATTCCCTTTTTTTGCACTCTCCCCAGCTCTCGTCATTCTTCTCTTTGGCCTCTCATCCACCCTAGAAAAAACCCCCTAGCTCTCGTCCCATTCCCCTACTCTTCTCTCCATTCTTCTTGCAGCCCTAGCTGATTGTCCCATTCCTCTTTTCAGTCATTAAGTTGACTGTCCTATTCTTTTGCAGTCACCTATTTGACTGTCCCATCTTTTCCCCTCACTGCTGCCCTTTGTTTTTATTTGTTGACTGTCCTTTGCTTCATTTTTTAGGCATCCCTTATCCCTCTTTCTCCATCTCTTTAAGCCCTACTTCCCTCTTCCACTCGTTCCATTTCTATTTCCTCTTTCATCCTCTTCTCGTCCATCCTCTCTTTGGCCCTAAAACACAAACAAAACAAACACAAAAAATTGTTAGTAGTATCTTGTTACATTTATTTAAAGTTCGTAATTAGATCTTACATTTTGGAATATTGGTAGTTTTGTGTTAAGTTCCATTTAAAAAATTCAAAAGCTTGCATTTGCATCTTAAGGGTAGTTTCTATTTTGTCATAGCTTGCATGTATATTTAGATCTAGGACTTAGCTAGTTTCAATTTCTATTAGTGTTTTATTTAACATTAAAGGGTGCCTTGTTAGATGATTTGAATTGGTGTAGGTGTTTTCAAAGGAGAAGAAAGTCAAGAAGCTTCTAATACAAGAAGCCATCAAAAATACAAAGAGGACGATCCAAACCAAGACTAGTATTTATCCTTTGTAATAGTTCTTAGAAGATTGTTTTACATATTTTCAAAGTTATTTCCTTCAAAGTCCCTACAAGGGTATCATTCCCAAGGGAAGTTGTACTCTCATAATAAAGTTGCAAGTGGGGTTTTTAAGCCCCCACATTTCACTTCGCCATTTGGGGAAGCCTTGTAGTCTTCATTGAGTGGTTTGAGTTTCTAGTTTAGATATTTAAATATGCTCTTAGATTAGTTTCTATTCCAATAAGTTATTTTTGTTATCATTTCCGATTCACTTACCCCCATGCTCTCCCGAGTACGGTCTTTGACCTGAAAGAGATTCTTGGGTAGATTAGAGTTTATTTTATGTTTAGTACTTTACTTTTCATCTTGTATTTTCTCTTCCAAACCTTGACCAGAGTAGAGCTAACTTTGGGATCGCATCCCAAAGGCCACATAACTTTGTGGTAGCTACTCATTCCCCCATCAGCTTCTTGTGGACTGGTGGCTTCTAAGTGGTTGACCTTGTTCGGAGGTTGATCCCACCTATTAGATTAGAATTTGTGTGGTAGAACACTAGATTTCCAGTTTCATTTTATTTGGCAAGTAGCATTGTTAGCAAATGTTTCATATCTTTCAAATATATCACATTGTTTAATCATTTAAAGTTGAATCATATTGCTACTACAAACTACTTTTTGCTTCTTAAAATGAACCAAAGTCTCTTGAACTTGGCCAAATCCAAGTCAAGAGCACTCTCTATCGGAGAGCATCTTAGTCTTGCATCTTTCCCTGCATTAGGCATTTGTTAATTAGCAAGTCTCTTGAACTGTGGTCATAAGATCAAGTCAAGAGCGCTCTCTGTCGGAGAGTTGAACAAGGTGCTCTAATAATAAAAAAATTCCACGTATTTTTCCATTTTAATTAATTTATCTTGGTCTCATGTCCTACACTCGTATGCTCTGCCATCCGGAAACGGTTGGGCTAGTACTCAAAAAGGTGTAAGACTTGTTTAATTTCACAAGTGATAACATTAATTAAAATTTTACCCCAAAACCCCAACCAAGGAAAAATCACTGAGAACTTCCTAAAGAGGTGGTGCCGGGAATCCACTGTCAGACTCGAGGGTGGTCAAGCCGTAAGCACACTTGCCCTCTTTGGAATCTAGGTGCTCCCGACCTATCACCTAAAAGGTTGCCAGTTTGTTTTTCTTGGTTAAGGTTCCACCTTTTGAATATCCTTGTTCTTAGCCATAATAATCAAGACCACTAAAATCTTAAATTTACCAAGATAAGTTGCAAAACATTCTCAAAAAGTTTTATCTCAAACACTTGTATCAAGCATTTCGCAATCACTTTTACATTTTGACTCCATAAGGCACTGGTCCTTAATCACAATATTTTATCTGCTTAATATCAATATTGGAGTATTTGTTTAAATTATCATATAAAGAGTGATTCATAATCTGATTCAGTGTATCTTCTATCTATTTTGCAACGTGGATTGCGTTATCTTGTTTTTCATTTAAGTATTATTGTGTCTCTCACTTTCAAAAACTCCTAAAAAACACCCATCCGCATCATAACACCAAAAAACATTATAAACACACAAGAGCCTTAGACAACTCTTTTGTAGGGACTACCCCCCTTGGCTTCATTAGGAGTTTTCCTAAACGGAGGAGCTGGGATTCAGGTGACAGTACCTGGCTCATTGCTTTCCCCCAAGGCCACACCTCTTTCACTTGTAGTGAAGAGACAACTTTCGAAATATTTTCGCTGCTGGTGTGCAATCTGGCGGACCACATCTTTGGCGCCGCTGCCGGGGACAAATCTTTTTGTTCCTGGACGACCTTAGTTTTTTCTAGTTTGTTTTACCTTTTTTGATAGATTTTATATCTATCTGGCGACTCCACTCCCTTTTTTTTGTTTTCCTTTTTTGGTAGATTTTTAGTTTAATCACTCTCTGAAATTAGACTTGGATCCACCTGGCGACTCCATTGTCAGTTAACACATAAAGGTATTCAACTAGAAGAAACTCTGAAGGTTTGCTTAGTTTTATCCCAGAGCCTGAAAAGGTTTATAGGAGAAGACTAAACAAACTTGCTTCTCGTAAAATCCTTGAAAATCTTAGATCTGAGTCTATTTTAGACATCCATTCTTTGTTTCAAGAAAATCTAGAAAATCAACTAAATTTTAGAAACAAGAATCGTTTCCTTTCCACAATGGGTGAGTTCTTCACTTAACTCAATTTTTCTCAGATACCAGGTCAACCTCACGACATTCCTGAGAAGGCTGTTGATAAACTCACAAGTTTCAATAGCACTGATGCCTCCATATCTGTTGAACAACATATCCGAAACTTCACTAAGCTGTGTAGCGCTTACATCAAGGGAGCAGATAAATATGAGGATGTTTATATGACTCTTTTTGCCCTATCCTTAGAAGGAAAGGCAGGGAACTGGTATGACAATTTACCAGACAACTCTTTCGCCACCATAGCAACTTTCAAGACAGCTTTCCTCAGCAAGTTTGGTTGCAAAAAAGAACCTAGACATTTAGTTGCATCCCTAACTAGCATGAAGAAGACAGAAAATGAAACTATGGATGAATTTAACACTAAATTCATGGAGTTGGCTAATTCCATCCCTGAGACCTATGCGCCCCCTGTGGCTTCTTTATTGGATTACTACATAGAAGCGTTAAGTGGCAAGGTCCAATACCAGATAAGAGATAAAGAACCAGCTACCTTGTTTGATGCTCAAAGTTTGGCCATTAAGATTGACAAGAACATGAAGTCTTCCGGAGAGTCAAATATCCAGGGATATTCTAGATCTCAACTTCCTTCAAAACTAATTGAGCATAAAGACAAGGAGCCTATGAAAGACTCTTATGAAAAGAAAATGATGGACATGTGTGAGAGAATGGAGAAAGTTGAAATGAAACATGTGAGCCAAATAAAAGAGTTACAAAACAAAATCATCAACATGGAAAGAACACAAGTTCAGCAAATTCAACACACGCAACCATCTCCTAGGAATTTCCCTGCTAAGCCTACTTGGCAAAGGAAACCTCCTAACCATGAACAGAGGCCTCCTCATCAGCTAGAGGCTACTAACATGGTTGAGTATGCCAATCCCTTTTGTAGAGCATGCAAGGATTTACATGAGGAATCTGGTTGCCATTATGCTTGTTTTGTTCAAGAGCATGGTTATCCTGAAGGATGTGGCCCTAGTACTTCATCAGACGAGCCTGTTTTTATCAACCATGTGGGAAATGAATATGAAAACCTTGATATGACTCAAGCCAACCAAGGTTATCAGCAGATGGACTATATGACTCAACTTTACAATGAGATGCCACCTAGTATCAACAACAGCCAGATATTCAAAGGAAACACATATCAAAAGAGAAAAAAGGAGGGACCTTCTACTCAAACTTCTCCTAAGGTAACAGTTCCTCACATTACTCAAAGAATTAATATTGAAAAGGATCCTGTTGATTTAAATTTTGATTTAAGTAGTTGGTTGGCCAACACTAAAGTTCCAGTCCCAGTACTTGATCTATGCAAACTTCCTGGTCAGAGGGAGAAACTTTTGAAAATGTTAGAGCCTCATAAAGATAATACTCCTCCTCATACTCAAAAACCTATAATTTCTGAAAAGCCCCCTGCTTTTCCTAATCCCATTGCATCTGAAAAGCATCTTCCACCTGCAAAGTACCCTACCCCTAAAAAGGTAACTTTCTCATAAACTAAAGAGCAACCTTCAACAAGTTGTATGAATGATTTTGGAGATCCCCCTATAGTCTTGCATACCAGGGAAACAAGAAAAGAAGCTCACTCGCCTTTCTACATATCATTGATGATAGGTGACCTTCTTCTACATAACTGTATGTTGGATTCGGGATCTGGTGCCAGCCTTATGACCAAAAACGTCATGCAACAACTGAATCTAAAGACCACTAGGCCTTATGGAAATTTTTGTGCCATGGACTCTAGACCTGTCGAAGTTGAGGGGATGATTCAAAATCAGACTGTCAGATTATCCAAGTACCCAGACATCCATGTCACCATGGACATCCTTGTCATAGATGTGCATGATAAATGGGGTATGCTTCTTTCTAGAAAGTGGGGTGCTTCCTTGGGTGGATCACTACAATTAGACTTATCTTATGCAACTGTTCCTGCTTCAGAAGATACTCATGTCAAACTACACTCGGAAAAAGAAAGGAGGTACCATGTTGAAAATCCCCAGAAACCATCAAATGAATACATCTACAATTCGGATGACATGGGAACCCACCAGATCAATTCCACCTTCTTAGATCCTGTTCATAGGGAAATGAAAGATAAAAAAGTTGATGGACTATGGAAAATGGAATTTGATGGTGCTTTTTCTAAAGCTGGAAAAGGTGCAGGTAGAGTCTTAATATCACCTGAGGATAAAGTCTTCAACTTTGCATTTAGACTTGAGTTTGAAGCCACCAACAATGTTGTTGAATATGAAGCACTTTTACTAGGCATAGAAATTGCTAAAGACATGAAGATCAAAATGCTTAGTATCAAAGGAGATTCTGACTTAGTTGTGCAGCAGATCAAGGGTAATTTTGCATGCCATTGCAAAAGACTTAAGAGGTATAGGAATGCAGAATGGGACACCATGGAATACTTTGATGCATTAAACATAAAAGCAGTCCATAGGGAAGAGAACAGTATAGCAGATAGGTTGGCAGTTATGGCATCTACCCTCCAGCCTTCAAAAGAAATGTTAGACAGAGATTGTACCCTTGAAATAAATTATAGGCCATCGGTCCCAGACAATATGAACCATTGGCAGGTTTTCAAAGATGATGAACAGATTCTAAGATTCATAAATAACTTAGATGAGTTTGCCAATTTCAACGTAAGTGAACAGGAAGAAGGCAAGCAGAATAAAGAAGAAATCCAACCTATGAACCCAATTTCACGTGGCTACACTAAGTTAGAAAACATCTTTGATAGACATGACAGGAAGAAAAACAACATCGACCAGATGAAGCCAGGAGATTACATTGAGATCAACATTGGAACGGAGACAGATCCGAAAATGATAAAAATTGGAAAAGGAACGTCATAAAAGGAAAGAAATGCATTAATAAACCTAGTCAAAGAGTTTAGAGATATATTTGCCTTTACTTATGATGAGTTAAAGGCCTATAGGGAAGATGTTTTCCAACACACTATTCCCCTCAAACCGGAAATGCAAAATGCCAAACCTTTCCACCAAAAACTCAGGAAAATAAATCCTAAGTTGGCCCCTATTATCAAACGTGAGCTAGAGAAGATGCTAGCAGCATGTATTATAGCTCCCACCCAACACACATCATGGTGTTCCAACTTAGATGTAGTCAGAAAGAAAAATGGAAGTATCAGAATATGCATCGATTTCAGAAACCTTAACATGGCATGCCAAAAAGATAATTATCCGCTTCCCAACATGGAGACCCTCCTCCAACGGGTCACTGGATCCAGTATGATGTCCATGCTTGATGGATTTTCAGGATACAGCCAGGTTGTCATCAAAGAAGAGGATAAACATAAAACTGCCTTCACAACTCCTTGGGGAACCTTTGAATATCTGAGAATGCCCTTTGGCCTTACAAATGCAGGAGCCACTTTCCATAGGGCCATGGATTATGCTTTCAAGGAATTGATAGGAAAAATCATCGAGATATACCAAGATGACCTAACTGTTTTTTCAAAATAAAGATCCAGCCATGTTGATCATCTAAGAAAAGTTTTTGAACGATGCAGAGAGTATGGTATTTCTCTAAATCCGGCAAAGTCAGTACTAGGCATCGAAGAGGGAAAACTCTTGGGGCATATAAATTTTATCAGAAGATTTATCCCAAACCCAGCTGAGTTAATGAAACCCATGCAACGGTTACTTAAGAAGGATGCTAAGTTTGTGTGGACTAATGAGGGGAAAGAAGCTTTCACCACCATTAAAGATGCTATTACTAGATCACCTGTATTGGTTAGTCCTGACTACAGTAAAGATTTCATGATTTTTTCCTTTGCTTCTGAGGATACTATCGCTAGTGTTTTGCTCCAAAAGAACTTCGAAGGGTTCAAGCAACCAATTGCATTTATGAGTAGAGCTTTGCAAAATTCGGAACTAAAGTACACCATAATGGAAAAGCAGGCTTATGCCTTGGTTAAATCCTTGAAACATTTCAGAACGTATATTGGCTATAATAAAGTTATAGGTTATGTTCCCCATGCTGTAGTAAAAGACATCATATCCCAACAGGATTGCTTAGGAACAAGAGGCACATGGGTATCCAAAATCCAAGAGTATGACTTGGAAATAAAGCCTACTAAACTTATCAAGGGACAGGGCCTAGCCAAAATGTTGACTTAGAAAAATGAGGAATCCATTGACATAAACTGTACGGACCAACCAGCTAGTTCAGGTATGACACCCGCCCTGTAGGAGTTAGATACCCATTGGTATTCTGATATCATATATTTTCTCCTACATATGACTTGCCCAGATCACCTTAAGGGACACAAGCGAAGGGCACTAAGATTAAAAGCTGCCAGATATTGCCTTACTCAAGAAGGCTTGGGTTGGAGAAACCCTGATGGGGTGATCCTTAGATGTGTCCATGAGCAAGATTCTAAAAAAATGTTGACTGACCTCCACTCAGGATTTTGTGGAGGCCACTATGCAGCGAATACAACTGCTCACAAAATCCTCAGAGCCAGGTATTATTGGCCAACCATATTTGCCAATGTACACGAACATGTCAAGTATTGTCAGGAATGTCAACTGTTCACAAGAAAGCCTAAGTTGGCCGCTTTACCCCTCAACCTGGTGGTTGTCATTGCCCCCTTCCAGCAATGGGGTTTTGACTTTATTGGTAAATTCAAAGACAACTCTAGCAATGGATTTTGCTGGATTTTAACGGCAACCGATTATTTCACCAAATGGGTGGAGGCTATTCCCACCAAAACGGCTACTGAAAAGGTTGTCATGGATTTCATTGAAGACAAAATCATCACTCGATTTGGCACCCCTTTGAAGATAACTACTGACAATGCCCAAGCTTTCGGTTCAACATAAATGAATGACTTCTGTTTCAAATATGGCATTGTTTTATCTCACTCTTCTGATTATTATCCACAAGGTAATGGCCTTGCTGAATCCTCAAACAAGAACCTGATGACTATCCTCAAGAAAACTGTTGGTGACAACAAGAGATCCTGGGATAGCAAGATTAAGTATTCCCTTTGGGCAGATAGAATCACAAAGAAGAACTCCACTGGAAAGTCCCCCTTTGAGCTTGTTTATGGCATCACAGCAGTTTTACCTCTTAGCATGCAAATCCCAATTTTCAGAATGCTAACTGACTATAACTCTGAAAAGTTAGAGTTGGAGGATAGGGCTAACCAAATCATCGAGCTTGATGAAAGCAGAAGGAATTCCTTGGACAAAATGTTAAGACAAAAGGAGAGTATGAAGGCCATGTTTGATAGATAAGCCAAGCCAAGGTCTTTTCAAGTAGGGGACATTGTTCTCTTATGGGACAAAAGGAGGGAGAAACCCGGGAAGCATGGGAAATTCGATAGCCTTTGGAAGGGCCCTTTTATTATACGCTGCCAAGTTGGAACAAATTCTTTCTGCCTCAACACTATGGAAGGGGAAATACTGCCTCTCCCCATGAATGGGAAACATTTGAAGCCTTTTTATCGAAACAACATACAAGATGACCAAGGGGTCATCTCAGGGCTTTCCTAAACTCTTATCTTTGTACTTTTATGTATTATTTTTGTACCATAGTTATATTTTTGTACTATAGTTCATATATATGTTTGAAAAAGAAAATATTTCCATTTTTGTACTTTAATTCGAAAAGAAAAGCAAAAATATTTTTTTATATATTTGATATTTCATTTTGGCATTATTTATCATGTACATGTGGAACTAAGACACTTCTCTTTCCATGTAGGAAATTGATATTCTGGGATTCTCGAACACCTTCTTTGACTCCTAGATCAAGCAAGTGTCCGTCCCGCAGTTGGAGCCAGATGTTATCAACTGATTTGTACAATAGTTGAAACATTATTGAGCCGCCAGTGTTGGAACACATCAGTGTTCACTTCCAGAGTATCTGGGTTTCAGATATTTGGGTCTAGCCAGTTTTGTTTTTGAGTCGACATGACCATGGCCCCATGGGGGTTTGTAATAAAGTGTGCTAGTAGGGTCTGAGTGGCTCGGTTCCCCATGACTGGATTAAACAACTAAGGTGTTCTAGGGATTTTTTTCACCATCAGATTATACTTTGCTTCAAGCGAGATATAATCTCTTGGTTTTTCTCCCGCTTCCTCCAAAGCCGGAATGCCTGATTTTGGAAATTTTTGCCATGGGGGGTTATTAGGGTCCAACTAATATGTATAAACATACTAGACACTATTAGAATAGGTTTTGGTCATGTCCTAGGTCTCTAGGACCCCCAGAAAAAATTTCGAAAAAAAATTACCGAACGCGTCGGATTTGGGGTTTTTAATTTTTTAATTATTTTTAAATTTTAATTAAATTTCTCTATAGTTTAAATAGAGAAATTTGAATCTGTAATATGTCAGTCATCCTGGGTCTGAAATTAGTGATTGATGGCTCGTTTCATAAGCCAAAAATCACACATGACCCATGGACCATCTAAACCCAACTTTCGGATGTCAATTCAGCCTCATAATTAATATTTTCTCTAAAAAGTCATTTACAGAGAAATTATTAATTAAAATAATAAAATTGAATATTTTGGAGATAATCCAAATCTCTCCAAAATTAATCAATTTGATTAAAATAAAAGACTAAATGACATGGCAATAGACATTTATGAGGATTCCAATCAACTCCAAGTGGCTTAAGTCAACTATCCAGTCACCAGCAAGAGATCTCCTCAAGCTAATTCGCCCTCTCCCATGCAAAAGTTGATTTGATGAGTTGGCAAGTGGTAATTGGGTTGGTGGGTGTGCATTTAAGCCTAAGGTAGGTGCCCTCATGACTTATCAATCACCATTAGCTTGGCTCTCCTTGCAATTTCGAGTTAGTGCCTACCTTTTCTCCACTTGTCACCAACCAACTAACTCGCACCCCTCCTTCAAGCTCACGTCATTCTACCCTAGCCTCACGTGTATCCTTGTTGTAACTTGTTTATTGGATAGTGATACCTCCCATACCTACCACCGAAGTAGAGCTTTCCACCTATCCATTCAACCTACCAACAAGTCGAGTTGTCCATTGTATAGCTCTCCAAGCTTGGATTGGATTGGAATTCGAACTACATGTCTATTTTCATTGGCTCTCACTCAAGCCAATTCGACCTAGGGTTTTAGCCATTAGTTTTATTATAAAGAGAGGCCCTTTGGGGTTATTATCTCATGGAATTTTTGTGCACCATTACTCTGGCAAATTTGTACTAGATCATAGCTATTGCTATCTTGAAATAAAATTCGACTTTGGAGGTCCATGCGATTTGTGCAATATTGATGAATGCTTCTCTTGTGAGGTGACTTCTTTCTATGCTTTCAATTTAAATGCTTATATGATTGATAAAGTAACTAGCTTTAGAAGTCTATATTCTAGAACATAAGATCTACCATTTGTGGTTTGCAATTTGGTTTATTATGCAATGTTGATCAATGAGTTATATGAATAGGATGTATCCAGTTATACTAGCATTGATATAACCTTGGTTTTCGTAGCATACTAGTCATATATTTGATCTCACTTTTTCATTGAGTTGTTTGTCTTTAAATAGGTTTTCCAGGTGTAGGAGGGTGTGAGCTCGGTTGCATCTAGCCCATCTTCATCATCACAAGTGATTAACATTGTTGTCTTTCCAGGATCTACAAGGGTTGAGGTTGTTCCAAGAAGAAGCACAAAGAGACTTTGCTCCAAGATCCATCCTTAAAACAAAATAACTTTAAAAAACCTTGGTTACTTTAGGCTTCCATTCTTCAATCCCTCTTGTTTTCTCCTTGAAACCTTTTGTATTCGACTTGCTAGCCTATTCCTCCTTGCCCTAGTTTCGTCCTACCTCATCATTCCCTTTTTTTGCACTCTCCCCAGCTCTCGTCATTCTTCTCCTTGGCCTCTCATCCACCCTAGAAAAAACCTCCTAGATCTCGTCCCATTCCCCTACTCTTCTCTCCATTCTTCTTGCAGCCCTAGCTGACTGTCCCATTCCTCTTTTCAGTCATTAAGTTGGCTGTCCTATTCTTTTACAGTCACCTATTTGACTATCCCATCTTTTCCCCTCACTGCTGCCCTTTGTTTTTATTTGTTGACTGTCCTTTGCTTCATTTTTTAGGCAACCCTTATCCCTCTTTTTCCATCTCTTTAAGCCCTACTTCCCTCTTCCACTCGTTCCATTTCTATTTCCTCTTTCATCCTCTTCTCGTCCATCCTCTCTTTGGCCCTAAAACACAAACAAAACAAACACAAAAAGTTGTTAGTAGTATCTTGTTACATTTATTTAAAGTTGGTAATTAGATCTTACATTTTGGAATATTGGTAGTTTTGTGTTAAGTCCCATTTAAAAAATTCAAAAACTTGCATTTGCATCTTAAGGGTAATTTCTATTTTGTCATAGCTTGCATGTAGATTTAGATCTAGGACTTAGCTAGTTTCAATTTCTATTAGTGTTTTATTTAACATTAAAGGGTGCCTTGTTAGATGATTTGAATTGGTGTAGGTGTTTTCAAAGGAGAAGAAAGTCAAGAAGCTTCTAATACAAGAAGCCATCAAAAATACAAAGAGGACGATCCAAACCAAGACTAGTATTTATCCTTTGTAATAGTTCTTAGAAGATTGTTTTAAATATTTTCAAAGTTATTTCCTTCAAAGTCTCTACAAGGGTATCATTCCCAAGGGCAGTTGTACTCTCATAATAAAGTTGCAAGTGGGGTTTTTAAGCCCCCACATTTCACTTCCCCATTTGGGGAAGCCTTGTAGTCTTCATTGAGTGGTTTGAGTTTCTAGTTTAGATCTTTTAATATGCTCTTAGATTAGTTTCTATTCCAATAAGTTATTTTTGTTATCATTTCCGATTCACTTACCCCCATGCTCTCCCGAGTACGGTCTTTGACCTGAAAGAGATTCTTGGGTAGATTAGAGTTTATTTTCTGTTTAGTACTTTACTTTTCATCTTGTATTTTCTCTTCCAAACCTTGACCAGAGTAGAGCTAACTTTGGGATCGCATCCCAAAGGCCACATAACTTTGTGGTAGCTACTCGTTCCCCCATCAGCTTCTTGTGGACATCCAGCTAGCTGGAAGGTTTCCAGGACTGGTGGCTTCTAAGTGGTTGACCTTGTTTGGAGGTTGATCCCACCTATTAGATTAGAATTTGTGTGGTAGAACACTAGATTTTCCAGTTTCATTTTATTTGGCAAGTAGCATTGTTAGCAAATGTTTCATATCTTTCAAATCTATCACATTGTTTAATCATTTAAAGTTGAATCATATTGCTACTACAAACTACTTTTTGCTTCTTAAAACGAACCAAAGTCTCTTGAACTTGGCCAAAGCCAAGTCAAGAGCACTCTCTATCAGAGAGCATCTTAGTCTTGCATCTTTCCCTGCATTAGGAATTTGTTAATTAGCAAGTCTCTTGAACTGTGGTCATAAGATCAATTCAAGAGCGCTCTCTGTCGGAGAGTTGAACAAGGTGCTCTAATAATAAAAAAATTCCACACATTTTTCCCTTTTAATTAATTTATCTTGGTCTCGTGTCCTACACCCGTATGCTCTGCCAACCGGAAACGGTTGGGCTAGTACTCAGAAAGGTGTAAGACTTGTTTAATTTCACAAGTGATAACATTAATTAAAATTTTACCCCTAAACCCCAACCAAGGAAAAATCACTGAGAACTTCCTGAAGAGGTGGTGCCGGGAATCCACTGTCAGACTCAAGGGCGGTCAAGCCGTAAGCACACTTGCCCTCTTTTCAATCTGGGTGCTCCCGACCTATCACCTAAAAGGTTGCCAGTTTGTTTTTCTTGGTTAAGGTTCCACCTTTTGAATATCCTTGTTCTTAGCCATAATAATCAAGACCACTAAAATCTTAAATTTACCAAGATAAGCTGCAAAACGTTCTCAAAATTTTTTATCTCAAACACTTGTATCAAGCATTTTGCAATCACTTTTACATTTTGACTCCATAAGGCACTGGTCCTTAATCACAATATTTTATCTGCTTAATATCAATATTGGAGTATTTGTTTAAATTATCGTATAAAGAGTGATTCATAATCTGATTCAGTGTATCTTCTATCTATTTTGCAACGTGGATTGCGTTATCTTGTTTTTCATTTAAGTATTATTGTGTCTCTCACTTTCAAAAACTCCTAAAAAACACCCATCCGCATCATAACACCAAAAAACATTATAAACACACAAGAGCCTTAGACAACTCTTTTGTAGGGACTACCCCCCTTGGCTTCGTTAGGAGTTTGCCGAAACGGAGGAGCTGGGATTCAGGTGACAGTACCTGTCTCATTGCTTGCCCCCAAGGCCACACCTCTCTCACTTGTAGTGAAGAGACAGCTTTCGAAAGATTTTCGCTGCTGGTGTGCAATCTGGCGGACAACACTTACCAAGCCTCTTCCTAGGATAAAGTTTGTATACTTTCGTGAAAGGCTTGGTGTGGCTAAGAACGTGTCCCTCCTTGAGAGGGAAAGATGATACAGAGACCAAAGCATTCCCCTGGTCACTCCGAAGGGAGTGAAGAGATCTATCAGACATTTTGAGATAGGATGGAGAGGCCACTGCATTCTCCCGATCACTCTGAAAGGAGTGAGGAGATCTCTCGGACATCTTGAGATGGCATGGAGAATCCACTGCATTCTCTCGATCACTCTGAGATGGAGTGAGGAGATCTCTTAGACATCCTGTGATGGGATGGAAAGGCCACTGCATTCTTCCAATCACTCTGAGATGGAGTGAAGAGATCTCTCAGACGTCCTAAAAAGGATGGATAGGCCAGTGCACCCTCCCAATCACTCCGAAAGGAGTAAGGAGATCTCTCATGGAGAGATTTAGTGGATTATCCCGATCACACTGAAAACAGTGAGGAGATCTATCAGACATCCTGAGATGGGATGGAGAGGTTGGTATACACTAGCGCACATTGGTACTCTTGTATGGACTTACCGATGGACTGGTTGAGTTGGTGCATGTTCCCCAATGGACTGGGTTGAGCTAATGCAAGATGGACTCTCCAATGGACTGTGCAAAGTTGTTGAGCTGATCCACCGATGGATTGAGTGGAGTAGACACATAATGACACTTCTCGATGGACTGAGACTGTGTTGAAGACCTTCCATGTGTATAGAGATGTTTGAGATAGATGTGATGTACAGTTGAGATCCATATGATCATGTTCAGTGATGCTAATAATGACCGTTTCCGAAGAATATCTTCCTTGTTGAGAGGGAGTGTTGGAAATAATGCAATTTTGGAATTTATTCTTATTGTATTTTTATTATATTGTTATTGTACCTCCTACAGGAGAATATATTGATGTATTTGACCAAGTAAAAGCCTTGAAAGAATCAATGTAAACCTTGGTTTGGAATTACCCAAAGAAAAGATTTATTAAATGTAATTGTATCTTCTCCCAAGACTAGTCGGCCCAGACAGTTAGATAAGTCGGCTCAATAAGGGAAAAAGTCACTTTTGGTGTGTATAAATAGAGAGGTCGAACCTCTCATTTGGGCACTCACTCAACTCAAGCAAGTTTGCTCAAGGAGAGAGAGAAGTTCGCTACTGCATCTAGGAGAAGTGTTTTTGGGGTTTCTAAACTTGGATAAGTTTCTCTTTCTCTCTCTTGTATCTGTACTCTGATATCTGAATTGATTATCTCTATACGAAGGTTGTTGGGTTTTCTCCCTATTGGGTTTCCTAGGATAAATCTTGTGTCTATTGTTTTTGCGCTTGGTTATTCTTTTAGTGATCCTGTTTTATTATCTGAAATTAATTATACTGCTAGAATAGTGTAAAATCTAACATTCAAAACATTCTTCAATCTCAAACTGGAATTGAATTATGTAATCCTTCAACCTAAGCCACAGTCCCCAAAACCATAATTGTTTTCCAATCTTACATGTATCCATTTTGGCGATATAAGAAATGTGGATCCCCTTTCTATAAGTCAAGTTCACACACAACAAATCACAATGACTTAGATAACCAACCTTCCTCCCGACTTTAAAAATGGTGCAAGTTCATAAGCGTAAGACTCACCTTACTTAAACACCATGCCCTTAAAGGATGCTATGTCCTTTCAACATGATATCCAACATTCTTCCCCCAAACTTTATGTGACATTACCCCTATCTTTGTGGTCAAGTTTCATCATTTTAACGTGAGACAAATGTCACACAACATACCATCCGCTAGAGCTAGAGATTGCTAGGACTATTACTCTAGGGTAGTCTTGGAGTGGCTTGCTTCTAGATTATTCACCTCCTTCAACCTTCTTCGTAGGTTACATACACCTCAAGTCAACCTTAACTACAAAGACTTGGCCTACCCTGCTTGGTTTAACTATGAGTAAGGGTTCACATCTAAGGTCACTTCCATGCCCAGTTTTCATTTTCCTCCATATCATCTCCCACTCCTTTGGCCTCTACTAAGCATGCTCTCATGGTATTTCCTTCTTTAGAGGGGGTCTCCTCCTCTACTTGCATCTCTTCTATTCCTTGGGATTCTGCTTCCACTTTAGACCCCTTTCTGCCCAATTGGCTTCCTTTCTCCTATTGCACTTGACGTAGCTCCTTTTGATCCTTTCACACCTTCTTCTCTTCTCCTGTTCAAGGAAAGTCTATATCCTACCTCATTTCCTTGTCGATGTATATGTAACTTCGGAATGTATTTCACCCATCTATTTCATATATGTATTTTATATTCCTATAGAGATGTTATTATTCCACTATACAGAAGTGTCGTCATTTATATTATAAGTGTTGTAACTTATACTTGATGGGTTATTAGACCACCTTGTTGGGGTCGGCCCTGTATAAGTCATGTGGGTCGAAGGGTTGTTACACCACCCTAGTGGGGGTCGGCCATGTGGGTCAAAGGGTTATTAGACCACCCTATTGGGTGTCGGCCCAGTCAGCATTGTGTTATGTGGTTAAGTTAAGTCCGACCTAGTAAAGGTTATTAGGCAAGTCAAGTCTAGTATAAACAGAGATCGGGAGATCTCTATTTGATCATTCTATTCTCTCACTCACACTTGGGAGAGTGGCGCACTTTTGGAGGAGGAGGATCTGCTGCTAGGAGAAGACTATCTCTTGTATTCTGGTTGTATCATTGTTCTATCTATCTCTGAGGAAGTTATTGGGGTTTTTCACCTTTATGGTTTTCCCCAAGTAAACTATGTGTCTCTTGTGTGCTTGCATTATTGTGTCCATGATTGATATGCTGTAGATTTGTTGTACATGTTGTTCTCTCAGTTAAGATCCTAGATCAGAGTGAAGTAAATTCTGAAAATTTAACATGGTATCAGAGCTAGCCTGAAAGAAGGCATGATATGGCATGTATGACACTTGTTGCACTTACAATGCTAGGACTTGATATAGCAAAAACTAGTCATCATAGCACTTTCGCTATAAATCCATTTTGGCGAAGTTTTCGGATCTGAAACATTTACAGGTCGAAGATCACATCCCCATGTACCTTATTTCCAAAGGAAAACCTCTAATTCGTTTTACTTTGTGATTTATGATCTGTACAATATAGCGTTTCTGCCTCTTCCAGATCTGAGTCAAAATCAGGTGCCCTTGGGAAAAAGGTCATAACTTGGGCTACGAAGCTCCAAATGCAATTTCGTAAAAAGTGACAGGTAGTACACAGACTGTACTATCTCAGTAAAACATTTTAGAGGTCGAAGTTGAACCAGTGACACGTGGCACGCCGTACAAGTTCGTTCTCCTGTATTATGCCATAAACAGGTCACATTGCGACACTTGGCATGACTCTCTCTCAGAGAATCCAGTTAAGGTTAGACCTATCGGGATGGAAAGATAACAGGTTAGGCTATCTCAGGAAAATTTGTTAGAGGCTGAAGTTGAACCAGTGACACGTGGCACGTCGTACAAGTTCACTCTCCTGTATTATCCCATAAACATCTCACGTTGCAACACTTGGCATAAATCTCTCTTAGAGAATCCAATTTAGGTCAGACCTATCGGGATGGAAAGATAACGGGTCGGGCTATCTCAGGAAAAAATTTCAGACCCTGTGGATTGAAAAGTTAGGAGTTACACCATAAATAATCAGGTACATATTTCTGTCAAAACAGAATTATTTTTTAGCACCTTCATTCATGGCTTCCAGAATTTAGGGCTTCGGAGAAAGTTGAAATTTTTGTAATTAGAGACCACGGCTGGATGCTAATCATCAAAATCGAAATTTAGAGACCAAGATCATATTTTTTGGTTGGGCAGAAGGTCGGGCTTGATCAAACCCCAGTTCGGGACTTTGATCGAAAAGATGGAAAATTAGAGCTTCTGCAAAATTTGGAATTTTGGAAATATGTGACGACGACTAGAAGCTCCTCAGAAAAATAGAAGCTTAGAGCTTTGAATCAAATCTTTTGGTTGGGTGAAGCTTCGGGAAACTCAAACCCCAATTCAGGGTCCTCCCCAGTGAATCCGGAAATTCTAAAGGCAATTTCAAGGGGTGAAACTTTGCAGTTTTCAAATTCTGAATATACCAACTTGATCAACTCATCAAGGCGCCTATTTCTATCCTTTCGAAAGTTTAAAATTCAAAGTTTGAATTTTTGGGGTTTCTTTGACAAACCCTAATCTAGCTCTAGGTCCAGTTCTTGCAAATCAAGTGGATTGGGTTAATCCTAGAAGAAGATGGATTGGTCACCTGCATAAGTGAAGAAGTTCCTCTCTCAGAGGGAGATGAGGCTAAGGCCTTCCATAAGAAGATTACAAGCAATCTTGATAGGTATGGCTTACAGGTATGTTTCATGGTTAAGTTTATCATATGTTTGTCTTCATATCATTACAGTACAATCTTGATTAATTACTAGACTTGTCGTATCACCTTAATAGAAGATATTCATTGATTAAGGTTTTGACACTTATGAATGTACTAATGCATTGTGATGTTGTATGAGGTTTATGTTGTTCGCTAACATAAAAGGTACACCAAGAAAGACAAATCATGTTCTACTTCAAGAACATATGATCATAGTGACATGAAGACAAAGATTCATCCATTGTCATGGATCACATAGAAGATCTACTTTCGAGGCATGTATAACTTGGTCCTACAATGGTTAACCTATGAGACATGCAGGTTACTAGCACAAGTCACTGAAGAGAACCAGAAGACATTATGCGGGTATGTTAGACATAACTAGCTAGCATGCTAATCCAGGTATGTTCTTCCTATATCAAGCTAGAATCCTACCTTGTGTTAGGATCTTATACTGTTGTATTGTTGATAATGATTATTCATGAAGTCATAGGTTTGAATAGTCATGGTTGTATGCATATTATGTTTCTTACCATAATTGATTATATGACTAACCAGAAGAATCATGAAGGTATAGGTTTGAGTAATCACGGGTTTATGCATTGATTATTTAACTAATCAGAAGAGTCCTATGATCAAATAAGAATATGCATGAATAAAAGAAGACTTCCCTGAAACCTTGAATACTAATGTTTATTATCTGTGAATGATCATGACTATACATGTTTAAGATTATTGTGTTTTAATAGTATTAAGATTATACTAATAAATGTGTGATTATGTATGAGACCTCAAGGATAACACAATGATGATACTAATAAGCATGCATAGTGATTAAGGAAGATGTAAGTTCAAGGACAGCTAATCTAGGAAGCAAAGATCAAGAGGGAGCACACTCCAGTTGTTCCTGCAAGAAAGCAAAGGAGCACACTTCAATAGTTTCTGCAAGGATGCAGATATTCAGAGGGAGTTGACCACTTCTCACAATCCACATCATAATGGAGTTGCAAAGATTCAGAGGGAGTCCACCCAGCAACCAAACAAAGATAAGTATTTGAATTGTCATTTCTTACATAATGTTATTCAATGATGTATATGCTTATGTTCCTAGAATTAGGTTGTGTATTATGCATATTAGAATAGTTGCATTGATGAACAATATACTATTAATATACATGGGTAAGTGGCCTATGGCACTATACACATTCCATTGCTACTTATCTAGAATGAAACCTCTTTGTTGACATGTTAGGAGTTGTGCACACTCTTAACAATGTTCTGGTAGAGATTGGAAGGCATCTAGAAAGTTACGGAATATGGATAAATGTTGTATTGAAGCATTGGCTAAGATAATTGCATGACTGTATGACATATTTCTTTATGTGTAAGAATTTGTTCTGAAAACTATGAGATGTTTTCTAATCATGCAATTTAACTTGTTTTGTAGGAAAGATCATATATCATCACCTACAAAAGAAGGACTACAACATTTGTTCAGCAACAAAGTTATCTATTGAAAATATTGAAGATATTGAAGTTCCCAGGATCTGGGAAGAATGCCATGATCGAGGAGTACCAGTCGATCACGAAGATGTTTGGGATGCAGTCCCAAGACCTGAAGGGGAGTCTGTAATGACTTCCAAGAGAAGCTACAATATCAAGCATGCTCCAGGTGGTAGCATAGAGACTTTTGCTCCTGTAGCCAGATACACTTCCATTAGATCAGTACTTGCTCCGGCTGCAGTGATGATAGGGAAGATACACCATATGGATTTCAAGACAGCTTTCTTGAATGGTGTAGTTGAAAAAGAAGCATACGTGGAGAAGCCACTTGGTTCTGAGACACATGACAGGGAGTCATATATGTGCATAACTTGGTATGGTAGGATAGACAGCTTTCTATCCAGTTTGGGCTTTACCAAGTGTAAAGCGGATTCCAACCTTCACTACAAGGTTGAGGAAGGCAATCCAGTGATACTACTATGTGGATGACCTGTTTGTAACAAGTGATGATAGATTGATTGCCAACACGCAGAGGAAGCTTGCTGCCGAATTCGATATGAAGAACTTGGAGATGATGCACTATTTTTTTTTGGCATGGACGTGTGACAGAGTGCAGATGGAATCTCCCTTGGACAAGGGAAGTATGCAGTAGAAATCCTGAATAGGTTCGGGATGATGGACTGCAAGGATATGGCCACACCTATGGCATCGAATCTGAAGCTTCTGTGTGATGCTTCATCTGATCCGGTTGATGTCAAAATGTATCGTCAGATGATTGGGTCCTCTATGTACCTGATGAACACGAGACCAGATATTTGCTTTGCAGTGAACACATTGAGCCAGTTCCTGACGGATCCGAGAGATGTTCACCTGGTTGCTGTAAAGCATATTCTGAGGTACCTGAAGGGTACGGTTGATTATGGGCTCAAGTATGATGTGAATCAAAAGTTTAACCTGTAGGGTTATGTTGATTCAGATTGGACAGGCAGTGTTGCAGATAGGAAGAGCACATATGGGTGATGCTTCAGTATGGGATCAGGTGTGATCTCTTGGTTTAGCAGGAAGTAGTCCTGCGTAGCATTGAGTACAGCCGAAGCAGAGTATGTTGCGATGGATGAGCAGGTTGCAGATGTATTGACCAAGCCGTTGGCTAGAATGCAGTTTGAGTACTTTAGAGAGAGGCTTGGTGCACTTCATATCAAGGTTCCTTCCAAAGGGAAGTGATGAGTCTGGAAGATGCAGATGCACATGAGCTTTTCTGACATGGTTGATGTGTTCTCCCTTGGTCGTGATGTAATTGCTGAGCCATTTTTCACATGGTGGTAGATGTGTTCTCCCATGGTGAAAAAGTAAGGGCTGGAGCCTTCCCCGAATGGTGGTAGATGTGTTCTCCCATGTCGATGGTGTAAGTGCTGGATGATGTGCATCTGGGCTGTGTTTCATGGACGATGAGATGATCTGAAGAGGACGATGCCATGATGATCAGGAGGATCATGGATGATGAGCATCAGGACGATGCTCCAGTTACTACTCTGTATATGTATATGCATCATGTTGGATGCTTGTTATGATCAGTTGGATCATTTATGTATATATGCATCATGTTGGATGTTGGATATGATCAGTTGGATCATTTGTATGTATTTTGTATATGCATCATGTTGGATGCTTGGACCATGTATTTGTATATGTATCAGGTGTATACATTGTATGATCAGGTAGATCATGTATGTTGATATGTATCAGGTATGATCAGGTGGATCATGTATTTGTATTTGTATCAGGTGGATACATTGTATGATCAAGTGGATCATTTATGATGATATGTATCAAGTAGATACTTGGTATGCATCAGGTAGATGCATTATATGATCAGGATGATCATGGATGACGAGCTTCAGGATGTTGCTCCAGATGACATGCAGCAGGATGTTGCAGTGATGATGATCAGGATGATCATGTGTACATCGGGATGATGTATGGTGAGTATCAGGTTGATACTTTGTGGCCATGGAACAGGTTGTGCAGATAAGCATATAATTTGGCCCTGGGAGGTTTGTAGATAGTCTCGCAAGGTTTTGCCTATGGCATGTAATGTGGCCCTGGGATATCTGGCAAACGCTCTTTCGAGGTTTTGCTTTGGAAGGACATATAATTTGGCCCTGGGAGATCTGCAGATAGTCTTGCAAGGTTTTGCCTATGGCATATAATTTGGCCCTAGGATATCTGGCAGATGCTCTTTCGAGGTTTTGTCCTATGGCATATAATTCGGCCCTGGGAGATCCGATAGGTTGAGTTGTGTGCTCGTAATAAGTCCTGGGATGCTCTTGCAATGTTTTGCCATGACCACATGTAATATGGCCCTGGGAGATCCGATAGGTTGGACTGTGTGCCCGTAATAAGTCCCGGGATGCTCTTGCAAGGTTTTGTGGTAGGTGTCACATGTAATAAGTCCTGGAGATCTGGACAGGATGAAAAAGGCCTTAGATGCTCTTTAGGGTTCTTGCTAGTCAAGAGACTCTTTTAAGGTTTTGTGGCAGTCACATATAATATGTCCCTAGGAGATCCGACAGGTAGAGCTATGTGCTCGTAACAACCTGGATGCTCTTGCAAGGTTTTGTGACGCACGTAATAAGTCCTGAGATTTCCACAGTATGGCCAGTGATGATGAAGACCTGCAGGTGGTGGGCCTACATCCAATAAAAAAGGACTGGCTCTATAGAACTTCATATGATGAGTAGATTCAGAGATTGATTGAGATAGCAGCAGCAGTGACGATGACGATGATTCGAAGATGATGATTCGCTGATGATGATCCAAAGAAGAAGACTTGTGCTAGCAGACCTGTGTCGAGAAATACCTTCCTAGTTAAGAGGGAGTGTTGATGTATATGTAACTTCGGAATGTATTCCACCCATCTATTTCATATATGTATTTTATATTCCTATAGAGATGTTATTATTCCTCTATACGGAAGTGTCATCATTTATATTGTAAGTGTCGTAACTTATACTTGATGGGTTATTAGACCACCTTGTTGGGGTCGGCCCTGTATAAGTCATGTGGGTCGAAGGGTTGTTATCCAACCCTAGTGGGGGTCGACCATGTGGGACAAAGGGTTATTAGACCACCCTATTGGGTGTCGGCCCAGTCAGCATTGTGTTATGTGGTTAAGTGAAGGCCGACCTAGTAAGGTTATTAGGCAAGTCACACTTGGGAGAGTGGCGCACTTGTGGAGGATGAGGCTCTGCTGCTAGGAGAAGACTATCTCTTGTATTCTGGTTGTATCATTGCTCTATCTATCTCTGAGGAAGTTATTGGGGTTTTTCACCTTTATGGTTTTCTCCAAGTAAACTCTGTGTCTCTCGTGTGCTTGCATTATTGTGTCCATGATTGATATGCTATAGATTTGCTGTACATGTTGTTCTCTCAGTTAAGATCCTAGATCAGATTGAAGTAAATTCTGAAAATTTAACATTCCTACCATATTTGGGGTAAGTTTCTCCTCTTCTTCTTTTACTCCTACGTTGCTTGGGAAATCCTCCCCTCGTTTCCCTTCCCTTGGGCAACCTCGCTTGCTCCTTGGTTCTCACCTATTTGGTCCTTTTCATCTCTCATTTGAGAGGTGGCACCTTTCCTTCGCTAGCCTTGGCTAGTGTTGTCCCCAAAGCTTGTTGTTTTTCTTTTGTTGTGCTTTATCATCTCCAGACTCCCATGCTTGTTTCTTTGTCTTTGTTGTGCTTTGCCTTTGTTAGTTTGACTAGTGTTGTCACCCTTCTTGCCAACTTGTCCTACCTGTGTAATAACGAAGTTCCTAATTGGCCTAGATAGGGTGCAAAACACAAATTTCACTACACAAGTAGCTTTATAGAAAAATATAGTGTATGTTTAACAAACAAAGACCAACAAATATGATATCAGATCCCATGAAAGGTATGAGGTTTGGAAAATTGAGATAAGGTTAATTTACATCAAAGATTGTGAAAGTATGAGATGTGTTTATTATAATGATGAGAAAAAGGCATCTGATAAGATAAAACAAAAGGGATATAGCAATCAATTTAGTATATATAATTGTGCATTTAAACAAAACAAAACAAAAAAACATATAAATCAAACACCATTCCAAATTCTAAAAAATATTCAAAAATACCTTTCAAATACCATAGACAAAACCCATCACGAATTTAATATCATATTAACATGATTATATTTCAATATTATCATAGAACATCATGTAGATGCGGGTATTTCTTGTATCTTCTCATAACCATGTATGATCATTTTCTGTTTCTAATCACAACCCTTTGAGTTATTGCAATTAGAGAAAATCTTAACATGGACAATGATAGGACTATATTACAAAACCAGGATATTAGGTTTATAATCCCAGTATTAATTACTTATATATAAGGCTCATAAGAGCCCAACACACAAAAATCAACCCCAAATTACTATATTAGTGTGTTTGAAAGATATTATGCTCTACATAACAAAGAAATAGTAAGCAAATATTAATTTATAAGCATCAACATACTCGCTCGGTTAAACTAGCATCACCAATAATCTCCACAAGAACACAATCCATCTTTAAAATGGTGAAAACGATTTGCATCTCTCACAATAATTTCTCGCCCAACAATTTTGGAGATGAATGTAGTGGCATCATGGCAGTCATTACAAATGCGAAGGTTTTTCATGACACGGATGGGAGTGCCTGGGCTTGTATTGATGATCCCAAAACTAATGGCCAGTTTTTCACTATGACTGCATAGAATGTTTTCCTTTACCTCTTCCTCCACATCGTGCAGCACAAGATTTGTCTTGGGCATATAACCTGATTTCTTCATTTGCGCAAACAAGGTTTCCAACATTGCATAAATTTTTTCAGATTGAGGATGGGCTCTGTCTCCCGCGAGGAATGTATGGACCTCTCTGTGTACCTCAACAGAACTCCATCCCGGTTGCTTCTTCACTCCCCTCTCTTTCATCATTGTCCTTACCTTTACCACATCCTGCCACCTGCATGCCTTGGCATAGATATTTGACAACATTACATAATTTCCAGCATTGTTTGGTTCTAATTCAAAAAGGCGTTTTGCTGCGTGTTCTGCAAGCTCAATATTGTAGTGAATTCTGCAGGCTCCAAGCAAGGATCCCCATACATTAGCATCCGGCTCTAATGGCATCTTATTGATAATGTCATGCGCTTCATGGAGATGTCCTGCACGTCCAAGAATGTCAACCAAGCATGCATATTGCTCCAGCTTAGGTGCAAGGCCATAATCCGATTTCATGGATTCAAAGGATTGCCGGCCTCGGTTGACGAATGCTGCATGAGAGCATGCAGTTAAAACAGCAGTGAAGGTGATATGATCCGGCTTTATGCATGTCTGCTGCATTTGGGAAAAAAGAGCAAGAGCATCGGCACCATGTCCATGAATTCCATATGCCAAAATCATTGCATTCCATGACACCACATCTCTACTTGACACATTGTCAAACACTTGTCGAGCAATGCCTATGTGACCACATTTAGCATACAGGTCTAGAAGTGCATTGCCGACAGCAACATCGGATGCAAATCCACTTCTTATTGCATAACTGTGGATCTGCTTACCTTGTTCAAGAGCCATTAAATTACTACATGCAGGAAGAACACCTACCATTGTGATGGAGTCCGGTTTTATACCATGGACTTGCATTTCAATGAAAAATGCCAAGGCTTCATGAGGATGGTTATTCTGGGAATAACCCGCAATGATTGCAGTCCATGATACAACATCTCGTTCAGATAGTCTTTCAAACAATTTGTGGGCAATCTTAACATTCCCACATCTGCTATACACGTTTACGAGACCAGTGCCTACAACAACATCAGCATCAAATCCATTTCTAATTGCAAGGCCATGGATCTGCTTACCTTGTTCCAGAGCCAATAAATGGGCACACGCAGGAAGAACACTAGCAAGGGCGAATGAATCAGGTTTTATTCCCTGGACTTGCATTTCATGGAAGAGTCCCAGCGCTGCATGGGGGTGGCCATTCTGTGAATAACCAGTAATGATTGCACTCCATGACACAACATCTCGTTCGGGCATTCTTTCAAACAATTTGTGGGCAAGGTTAACATTCCCACATTTGGTATACATGTCCATAAGCCCAGTGCCCACGACAACATCAGAATCAAATCCAGTTCTTATTGCATAACTGTGTATCTGCTTACCTTTTTCCAGAGCCAATAAATGAACACAAGCAGGCAGAACATTAATCATGGTGATGTTGTTTGGTTTTATTCCCTGCACTTGCATTTTAAAAAAGAATGCCAATGCTTCGTGGAGATGGCCATTCTGATAATAACCAGCAATGATTGCATTCCAAGACACAACATCTCGTTTAGGCATTCTGTCAAACACTTGGCGCGCATTCTTTAAACACCCGCACTTTGCATACATTGAGGTGAGTGCAGTTCCCACAAAAACCTCCGACTCAAATCCCGCTGCAATGATATCTTCATGGATCTTCCTGCCTGCTTGCAGATCTGATAGTCTTCCGCATGCATTGATTACAGCTATAAATACCAACTTGTCTGGATTTATGCCTGCGTGTATCATATGATAATACATCCTCAGCGCTTTACCCCACAAGCCGTTCTTTACATAACCTCTGATCGTATTGTTCCATGAGAAATTATTGCTTTGTTTGTGTGTCAATTGGTTTTGGTTGGCAACTGCTGAAACTCTTCCCGTCTTTTTCACTCGATTCCTACACCCCTGATTAATTGCTGCGGCAACAACAATGGGGATAGGAGTAGCAAAACGACCATAAAAATAAAAACAAAGATGATAAGAATGCAGATTCTGCGTGTCAGGGAAGGATGTTTCAATGTGAGATTGAGAGGGGACTCGACATGAAGAAGGTAGGAAAAATAGCGACATATCCATGACAAAGCAGGGGAAGAGTGTCAAAGCAGGGGAAGAGTAAACCTACCATAAAACAGCCATTGTTCACACTGATTTCTCGTCGTCAAGAGCGTGTTCATCTCTTTGTTGGAACGATGAT
Source organism: Larix kaempferi (assembly GCA_027924585.1). Taxonomy (NCBI): domain Eukaryota; kingdom Viridiplantae; phylum Streptophyta; class Pinopsida; order Pinales; family Pinaceae; genus Larix; species Larix kaempferi. The sequence continues at coordinate 8,122,708 of BSBM01000278.1, forward strand.
GTTTGTCTGGTACAACATGATTAAGGCTGATTCATGTGGGAGCGTCCACCTAAATTGATAATTGTTCAATTTAGCAGTTTGCATAGTGTTAATTTGTTTTTATTTTTAAGTTGGGAATTTGGTAATGTCCTCGTCTACTACACCCAAGACATCTCACTTTGGGGTGCCTACTTTTTTAGCCAAGATACCATAGGTCCCGTATCTTATTGAGATTTACATCTCGATGGAAAAAGTATGAAAAACTTACCTTCAAACCACTTGAGTTATGGCTCTTTGATTTAAATTGGTGTTCATATCTATGACACTTAGTACTTGGTCTTAAGGATGACAAGAAGATGGGTGTTGATACATCGATGTGTGTGCGAGGAGTGCAATACAAGCCTCACACATACAACCATCACCTCTGAGTGCCCCTATGGCAACCTCAAGGGTCAGATGCAATCATGAGAAATCAACCTTGGTCATGGGTGAAAAGCTCCCCATTCCTCTGCAACGAATATAAAGTATAAATGTAATCATAATAGTAAATAATAATTAGTACTAGGTTAAGGGGCGCATCTCCTCATACATGGCTGCCCACACCTTATATAAAGGTGGCCACCAATTGTAATATTTATCATCTATCAATATATTATTATCATTTATCTCAAATATGGAAGGCGAACTTGCTTCTTAACTCCTTAACCGGACACAGTTAACTATCCAACCGGATACGGTTGCTGCATTTGGTATCAGAGCTTTCGCTCCTCCCCTAGAGCTCGGATTTGGCTCCTCATTCCACCATTCCTCTCACTCTCGTATTTCTTTTCGTCTCCCCATCAAACTCCCTACTCGCCCTCTCCTCTTGCTGCGCTGACCACCACCTCTGCCTACGACTCATCAACAGCTCACCTGCCCTCCTCTGCGTTACTCCACCTCTCCTCCCTTCGCCTTACGCTGCTGCCATCTCCTCCCTTTTCTGCATCTACTTTACTCCCCCATTGCGTCCAATGCAACACCTCTCAATCATATAGTTATGAAGTTGAGAAAGATTCTAAAGTATCCATTGGACGCCCCGAAAATAATAATAATAAGAAGAAGAATACATGTCGTCGATGCAGAGAAGATTGGACTCCTGGCCATAAATGCCAAACCAATCACACGGCACACTGCAAAATTATTAATGGAAAAGAAGTACAGGTACCTAGGGAAGAAGACACATCCGAGTCTGATGCAGATACAAGCTCATCCAAAGTATCAATAGCGACCATTACCTGTATTCAATACACTTGTAAGGAAGAAGATCTAGCGGCACCCAAGAATGTTAACACCCAACAAAAAGGGAAACTGTTAATCGTAGGGAGCTATATTCCACCTCAACTAAGAAGTTGCAACAATAGTGAGAATAAACAACTCGTATCCCTAGCAACAAAATATACAAGGCCAAAGAGGTTACAACTTACAGGGTCTATTAAAAATAGGGATATCACAATTTTGGTCGATTCTGGAAGTACCCATAATTTGATCGACATCAACAGGGCAAAGGAACTTAATCTTTTTGTGTTTCCCGCAAAAGGGCTTAAAGCCTCCACCATCGCGGATCAACACACAGAAGAAGTGGGAAAATGTCATAAGGTGTCATTACACATACAAAACTTACACCTACAACTCAATTGTATTGCGTTACCACTCAAGGAAGTAGACATGGTATTAGGCGCCGACTGGTTAGCATCGCTAGGGACTTACTCTACCAAACTACAAAAACAGTACATGGGATTTAAATGGAAAGGAAGTAAGTATCGATTGTATGGTCTAAAGAATTCGCCACCCAAGCAGAAAGAATCGCAGCAGAAGAAGGACCCAGGAAATCATCAAGATAGAGAGACCAGTCCAGATCACTTAATTCAAATCGAGCATCAACACAAATCAAGAATAAAAGACAATGACTGCAAATACAGCTTTGAGGACAAAGCTCCTTTTAAAGGGGGTGGCAATGCAACGAATATAAAATATAAATGTAATAATAATAGTAAATAATAATTAGTACTAGGTTAAGCGGTGCATCTCCTCATACATGGATGCCCACACCTTATATAAAGGTGGCCACCAATTGTAATATTCATCATCTATCAATATATTATTATCATTTATCTCAAAAATGGAAGGCGGACTCGCTTCTTAACTCCTTAACCAGACACGGTTAACTGTCCAACCGGATACAGTTGCTGCATCCTCATTGATGGATCCAATCCCTTAGGACTAAATTTTGGTTGTAGTCATAACATTTAGTGTTTGGTCTTAAGGTTGACAAGAGAGTAGGCTTTGATCACTTATGTGTGCGCATAGACTACAATGCAAACCTCACACATTTGACCACTACATTTTGGTGACAAACGTCGTTTTTAAGCCATGGGAATCGGTAATTGGCCATTACCCGGGGGAGGCCCGAGTTCAAATCTAATTGGCTGCCACTATAACCTAAGAGTATATCCAATAACCCACAAGCTAGATATACCAATAATTTGTGATTTAGCAAGGGTCAAGATGTCGCAAAGCACACCTGCAAGGACCACTATCCCAAAAGTTGTCTACCATTATATTCTTATCCCGAGAGTCAATGTTTCATTGGGTGACAATTTGTTGCTATCATTATCCAAATAAATATAAAAACTATTACTAACAAAGTTCTTATAAAGTAACATTGTATGAAGTAAAACTAAAATGAGAAAATTATGTTCATATTATTTATTATATTATCATTACTTTTTAGGTGTTTTGTAGGTATATGATGCATATGTAATGAGTGGATTTATCAAATTAAATGGATCAAATTTGAAGTTAATCTTGTAGTAAGATTATTTTTTTTTCCAATTAAAAATTTGATAAAAAATTATAGAAATTGCAAGTATAAACAAAGTTCCATCATCATCTGTGTGCATAATGTAATGATGTCCCTAAAGGTTTTGTCCAATTTTGAGTCGACCTAGATTATCAATAATTTGATTAAAGTTTAGGATCAATGGTAACACTAACTTCTTATGTGGTTAGATTCCAACAATTGAAGGGAAGTGTTTACTACAAGATCAAGGACCCCATCAAATCTTTCAAAATACAAGCCTTCAATTTTTACACCCTCACATAAACATGCATTTTGAAATTTTTAATCTTTCTTAAAATTTGTTAAATATGAAACTAAAATAAATTTAACCTAAAAATAAATATGTTAATAAGTCAATGCAATATGTTTTGTACCAAACAAGCATTGGGAGCTCAGAGCCAATATCTAAACCCTAGCCACCCTTGATCCCTTTAACCTTCTATGTGTTCCTCCTGGATATGGATCTGGGAGGGCCTCCCCCTATGAATCTCTCTAAAGAGGCGGCCTTCAAAGCTCGTCTTCTTCTTATCACAAACCCTGTAAACTGAATTCTACACTCACTCGTTTTGTGATTGTTGTTGTTATCATTGAATTGAAACTTCCCTCTACTACTTCACATCATAAGGCATTGGATTTGGTTGATCATGGGCTCATTGGACAGTTTATAGGATTATGGCCTTCTTGTCATGTCTCATTTTCTCAATCCGACCAACGCGAGGGGACATTACTAACTATGGGCATCTAAATTTTGCCCCATATCCATATTACGGATTCATATTATTAAGAAATATGTGTGCAGATGCATAATAAGAATACACGACATAAATAAAATACATCCAAACACACAATGCATGCATTTACAAGCATAATCATTACAGACATCAATTAAAACATTGCAAATTCAATACAAAAGAATACTTATATTTAATTAAAGAAGATCCAAGCAACTGACTGTGTAAGAGAGATTTTCCACCCAACCGTAGTCACTCTATCCAGCATATACTATTTATGCTAAGAGGCCACCCCCAAGTTAGGCTATGAAGCCACCAGGGAAAAGGAAACACCTATAGGTTTCTCTCCCTTAGCCCACAACCCATTCTACTCACTATGCTTAGCCAAAATCCCATCTATAGCTCTACAAAGATCTCAGTAAACCATCATAGTCATGGCACTCCTTCCAACTTCCCCACACAACACAAGGAAGGCATTTCCCTTCATTGATCCACAGTTCCCTCAGGAAATCCAACATTTATAGTGCTTACCATTGTGTGCAGTGAGAGTCCAACCTGCTATATGCTATTGGAGAACCTCCTACAACATTAATTCATGGCTTCTCAAGCATCCAAAAGTAGCAAAACTTGCAATCAAACCAGCCCAGTTCATGTAAACACAAAGACTATCCAAATAAATAAGTCAACCAAAGATACTCTATAACAGATTAAAATATGTAATTGATAATATGAAAGATGATATTACAATGAGAAAGTAGCCTGAATATATATGCCTTACATGGTAACTATTCACTAAGGGATATGTCCCTTAGTTAACTTAAACTATTAATGTTTATTTTATTACTATTTATTAATATTAATTATTTAATATTATATTTGTTACATTGTCCTCCTCTTCATAAATGCCTTGTCCTCAAAGCATATTGATGAAGAAGCTTTACATCTCTACTTTAGTTTGTAACTGTCATCATATTCTTCTATGTTCTGTTGTAGTTGATGATGTGAGACAATATGAATCTCTGAGTGTTGAAGAGAATTTTCTAAAAGTAAAAGGATCAATCCATCCTAATTCAATTCTTTGTGGAACGTAGCACTTCCACATGAATTGTTATCTTGAGACTTGATTGCGCCAGTATTAGTATCTTTGGTTAGTTGTTCTTGTCTTTTAAGATATCTGCTTTTATGATTTGGATGTCGATAATGTGTTCTTATTGGTTGTACTCCAACATCCTTATAAGTTTTTTCTTCATCTGGAATGGCATCTTCTTGAGATGTGATGTGGATTGGATCTATGTTTGTTCATTTTTCCACAACTTGGATTTTTACTTCTGATAGTTTTGATGCCTCCTTCTGGATTTGTTCTAACTTGTCTTCCAACAACTTGTATCACTCTTAAGCTTCACGAGCATTACTTATTGCTTCTTCTCATCTTCATTTAACTTCCTAATTTGTTCCATGAGATCTTGATTCTGACTTCTAAGGTGGTGATTCTTTTCTTCCTTTTCTAATAATTTTCCTTCGATATCTTCAGTAGCTTGTTCCAATTTCCGAGCATTTTTTAACTTCTTTATTTTTGTGACTAAAATTTTACTATGATTTCGCAGCCTGAAAATCTCATCATTATTGTTTGATACCCTTTTATTGATCCTCGCAACCTCTAATCTGTGAGTATTTTTAATGTCGCCATTATGTTGTTGTAGCTCTTTAATTTGTTGTAGTAAATTTTCATTAAGGTGGCGTAGGAAAGCTCTTTCTTCTTCCTTCTTTGATAATTTCATCTCGAGATCTTGTTTTTCTTGTTCTAATTTTTTATTGCACTACTTCACTTCCTTTAACTTTTTGGTCTCTATAAGTAGTGTTTTATTGTGCTCTTTTAAGCGAGAGATCTCTTCGTCTCTTTCTACTATACTCTTGTCAAAATTCATCTTGATATCTTTATTTTGTGATTCCTAATTGATTTGTTTTTCATCCCTTAATTCATTATTTTGTGCTAACAAATCTTCCATATGATTTTTTTGGTTGTAAAAAGCCTTATCTTTGAATTACATTCGAAGTTTCTGTAAATCAATCATAGTTTGTAATTTCCCAATTTCTTGTTATAATGAATTAGTTCTTCTTCTAATTTTTCTATTTGTGAATGTGAATTATACTCCATGGTTACGACTTTGAATTGTATTCTTACGTTACTTTTTGACAATAATTAGGCACAAAACGTGCAAGTAACCCAATGTGGTCCTTATGTAGGTATTCCTTTGATTACTACACCCCGAGGGCTAATAATAATTATTATTAACAATAACAATAAATATTATTTTTTTATGAGGGTTTAGGGTTAAAAAAATAATATTATAATGACAATTATTATTAAATAATAAAAATAATATTGTTATAATCTATTTTTAGGATGTGATGGATTAGGGAATTTGGTTTTAAAGCCGAGGAGAAATGGAATATGAGCGTGGAAATAGAATTAGGTGCTTTTAAATTATTATAATAATAAAAATTGAAATAGAAGGTTTTAGGGTTTTAAACCCTAGCAGTGGAGAAGGGAGTGAATTGGTTTGACTTGGTGGAGGGAAGGTGAATCTAAAGGACGGGAGGGAAATTTTAGGAGGTATGGAGAGGACACACTAGGCATGGTGGTAAGTGTGCAAAATGACTGGTGTGTTAGGGAAGCAGCTCTACCCTAGTGTGGGGTGAGTCGTCGGTGGCAGGGAGGTGCATCGCTTAGCGGATGCGATGGGAACGAGGGTTTGAGGAGAGGCATGAAGAGGAGTGCTAAGGTACAGGCTTGGGATGAATGGTGGCAATGGCATATGGATGGTGCAAGGGTATGCAGGACTGGTGCGATAGCACAGGAATATGGGAGTAGGGTGTATGGCACAGAGGGTGCTAAGGAGGGAGGTCGAGGTATGCTGTGAAAAAGGAGTGAGCAAGTGGGTGTGGATTGGTGGAGGTGTTGGGAAAGGGAACGACTTGGAATACTGGTGGAGGTATTTGTGTGAACTGGAGTGGAGGTGGTTTAGAGCTACGGCTGGTGGAATGAAGGGAGCATAGGGTTGGAAGAGATGAGGGGGCATGAGAGAGATGGTGTGAAGGAGGGTGAGAGACTACGTGCGAAGGGATATGAGTGCAGGGGGAGTAGTGAGGAGTTAGGTATGGATGAGGGTGTGCAGAGTGGTAGCGTAATCATGGAGTGGAAAGAAGATGGAGTAATTTGTGATAGGGTGAATGGATAGTTGGGTCCTAGTGAAGAATAAAATAAAATTAGTTAGGATTAATATTGGTCCATGGTTATTTAATCTAATAAATTAAGAGAGGTGGTGTATTTCATAAATTGTAAATATTTAATTATTATTTAATAATTGCTTGATGAGTTCTAAATGCATAGGAGGGCGCATAGCAGGCCGAAATGATGGAAAATATGGAGGCACCATAAAATCAAGGAAAAGCACACTAAAGCAAGAAAGCATCCTAAAAGCAGAAAGTGGCTAAAAGCATAAAGACAACTCAAAAGCGGGAAAGTAAATCAAAAGCAAAAAAGAAAGAAGTTTCTTGATTTATACCATCAAGAAGGATTATAAATAGTCAAGAAACACAAGAAAGGCATCGTTAAAAGCTGCAAGAGCCAAATTTAGCTAGTGAGGGAGAAGCTGGCGAGGCAAGTGGATCCAAAATGTAAAAGAAACTTGCCAAAGAAGCCTCCACTCATCACTAATTCGAGTTTCCTAGGTGGAAAGCTCTAGAATGAAGGCATAAAAGCTGGAAGAGGTTAATAAAAGGAGGATGAACACACCCATTCACATCGTTTTCTAGTTTTTGAATTGAATATTGAGAGCTCTATAGCTTGGGTGATGTGCCCCTAACTCACATTGGGTGGTGTGGCCCATTGCATCCAATAAACTAGTTGAAGGATTATGAGGTCTCTCTACTGGGGATTGAGGAAGAGGATATCCAACCCTATTCAGTGATTTAATTACACAAAACGAAGTGAAGTTTAAAATATGATCAGCAACCCAGTTCAACTTGCTCAAGTCATCTTGGAGATGAAGAAGAAGAAGGTAGTGAAACAGTGCTCCAATACCAAGAGCCTCAGCTAGTCAAGAGCTATCTTCAAGCAGTGCGCACTATGATGCTTCCAGTGACAGTGGTTCACCCCATGGTTTTCTAGGATGATATTATTCAATTCAAGAACCATCTACAGTGTTGAAAAATGACCCTTCTTTCTCTCCAATTCTCCACTTTTCCTTATTCTTTGTAAAATCCTCAATATCTTAGGGTTTCAGCAATTTGAATGTAATAAATCAATGATGGCACCTCCAAATGTGTGGTTTTAAATTTATACTGTCAGTTTATATGTTATCATATGTGTCACTATCCATTATTGTAGAATTAGATAATTTACTGAGTCATTTGAGTGGTCAATTAACTAGACTAACGCATTTAAGGGCCAAATTTGACTAGTTTTCCAGTTTTGAGCATTTAATGAACCCTTGTATTTCTAATTTATTTTTTGAAGGCCCCTTCATATAATCAATGAGTAAATGAACCCATATATCCTCCCATATCATAAATTTGGGAATATTTAGACCCGTTCGAACTCATCTGGAAATCTCCTCCTTCACTAGTCCAAGTGAAGGATTTTACACCTAGTTTATTCCCTGTCAGTCAGATCTCAGCCAAATAAGTATATCGGTATGAACTAGGTTGATAACTGTCTGATTAGTCACCTGAAGGTTTAGTATCTTCTATACTACACCAAAAGTAGTGGAGTTTCCAAAGAAGTCCTTGGGGAATGTGCATTCATATCTTTGGCTCTGCCAAATAAATCTTCCCAGGCGTGACATACTCCTAAAAGTGAAATTGTCGAGGTTAGAACCTTTATTCAACCTTCATAGCAACCTCTCAATGTGTAGATTCTCTCATTGGAAGACCAACACAGAGAGAAAAATCTCTCTCAAATCTAGATGCATACTCATCGATATCAGCTGAAGTTGTTTTTTGTTGATGCTTCTTCTTCTTCTTCGTGTTCGGACACTGTTAGCACCAATTTTTTACAATGCAAATGATGGTGTATAATAGATAAATGTTTTGAAAGTTTCTTAATATGGTGAGAAAGGCCCTAAAAATTTCCTTGGTTCCATGATTATGTGGCCAAATGTGACCAAGAGTGGTAGATAAAAGTGCTAAAGAGGACAAAATAAATAAATAAATAAATTTCAAAGAAAAATGCAAAAATCAGCAATCGAGAGCAAAAGAAATGTTAAAAAGCATTAATACAAAGGAAAATAACAAAAGCACTAAAACCTGTTGCAGAATCCATTGTTGATTGTCTGTCGAGAAGAAGATCAACAATCCACATTGTTTTCGCATCACCAAAGTGCACGGAGGTAAGACGTTATAGGTGGTTGTGAAAAGCAAAACCGCCAGATAGGTGGCATCTCTACAGCATGTCGCAAGCGAGAAAAATGGTAAAGGAAACTACCTCGAAGGGCTGCGAAACCACCCTGGCGGAAGTGTAATGCTAAAAATCAATGGTCGAGATTGATGGCAGAAAAATCTAATGGCTCAAGTTGCATGTGAAAGAAATCAAAGGCGATGAATTCATCTCGCTTAGGAAAGGTGCATGAAAGATAATCGGGGGAAACCCCGCCAACGGATAAAAGATGAAGGTTAAACATAGTGCACGTTTTATCGTTGATCCATTGGTATGTAAGAGATCGACAATTCCATGATGTTTCGCATTGCGAACATGCCCAAAAAATAAGGGGAGATAGTGGATGCGAAAAGTGAAACCATTGGATGCGTGGCGACAACACAGTGTTTTGCAAGGGTTGAAGATGGTATTGGAAACCATTTTGAGAGGCTGTGAAACCACCTTTCGTAGATTAGCTCCAAAATTTGACGGTTGATATTTAAGGATTAAAGAATGATCAGACGATGGAGAGAGATCATCAAGGCAGTAAAAGTAGATCAGATCTAACGATTCAAATCGTAGCACGAGGGATCGACGGATAAGAAAAATGAGCGATGATAAAGAAGACTGAAAGATAAAGAAAGAGGGTTATATATAGTAGTGGGGCACACAAAAGTTGACATTTTTTATTCGAACTGTTAGAGTCAGAAGCTTTTGGAAGGATGTGCAACGGAGAAAGTGACAGAGAAGGTCAGACTCAAGAGTTGTCAGTGAAAGGTAGGCCATACAACCACTGTTGTCGGAATCGTGAAAGTTAATTTATAAAAGAAAAATGGAAAAGGCTCCAAGTGTCGAAAATGTGAAAACAAAAGATGCCTTAGAATATAGAGACCACGACATTTTTTATACTTCAATTAGGTTATCTGTCTCAAAAATTAAAATTAAGCTAAAATGTTTACAGGAAGAAGGTTCAGATATACATAGAGTAATACAGTCTTCTTTCATGTCTTTTTGCCCGGACCAATTTATATCTTTCCCAGAGTTTGTTTCGTGGTGTACGTCCAACTATTCCGAAGCCGAAAGTGTTAATTTTTTAGCATTAATTCAATATGCTCTAGGATATTTACTGAGAGAACAACATGTGCAGTATATCAATGCATATCAATCATAACAAGCATGTCAATCATCACAAGAATCAAAAGCATAAGAGACAATAGACACACAAAGTTTCCGTGGGGAAAACCCTAAGGTGAAAAACCCCACAACTTCCTCAGAGATAGATAGAGCAATAGATCAACCAAAGTACAACCAAAGTAAAAGAGATAGACCCCTCTTAGCAGTTGATCCTCCTCCTCACAAGTGCGCCACTTTCCAAGTGAAGGAAGAATGAGTTTCTGAGTGATCCAAATAGAGATCTCCCGATCTCTATTTATACTTGTTCTGTTTGCCCAATAACCTTATGGGGCCGACTTGTCTAGCTAGGTACAATAACCACATATTACATAAATCTGGGCCGACCCCTTACAAGGTGGTCTAATAACCCATCGGCAAGTTAACACACTTGCGACACTTGTCAATACAAATGACGACACTTCCTTATAGAGGAATAACACATCTCTATACGGGTACAATAAATATATAACTGAAATACATTCCAAAGTTACATATGCATCAACACTCCCTCTTAACTAGGAAAGTATTTCTCGACACAGATCTGCTAGCACAAGTCTTCTTCTCTGGATCATCGTCATCAATGCATCAACCTCGAATCATTTTCATCATCACTGTTGCTGCTATCTCAACCAATCTCTGAATATACCTCGTCATAGGAAGTTCTACAGAGCCAGTCCTTTTTCATACTGGATGTAGGCCCACCACCTGCAGGTCTTCATCACTGGTGTAATGTCCCTTATTAGGAATTTTATTAAAATGACAATTTTCCACTTTTTTTCCTTGGTTCGACCTTTGACTAGTTTCGAACTCTAGGTCCCAAATTTTTCCCAAATGATCCCAAATATTCTGAGAAGGTATATGAATGATATTAGAACATAAATATGTGTTTCAGGGATTCCTTTTTACCTTTAAAACACTTCTGCAAATACTCTTTCACTTCTGGTCAATGTAGGTAACTTTACTAGTGATTTCCTTTTGACTAGTATTGGTCTCTAGGTCTCAAATTGATTCCAAATGCCTTCAAATATTCAAGGAAGGTGTATGAATGATATTAGGAATTGAATATAATGTTCAGGGATAACATATGGACACCAAAAGACCTCTTCAAACTCTCTTAAGATTCTGGACCAAGTATGCAATTTTACTAGTAATTTGGGGTTCAAATCCCCCTGAGGTAAGTACTGAAAATGGCTTCCCAAATGCCTCCAAACCCACTCAAATTTATGAAAAGAGGTATCTAATGTGTTAAGTATGTTATTAAGGTCTCATATGCACCATTAATGGTTTATTACAACTGTTCTCACCCTCTCCCATTCAACTGCAAAAATCACCAATTCGACCCTTGGGGAAATGGCACTATTTCTTCTCCCAATGCAATTAAACTGAGTAAAAATACTTCAAATGCTAAAGTACAGTACATGAAACTTGTAAAATACATCCATGGAATCCCATTAATCACAAATTCATCATAGAATCATCCATTCATTCGAAATCATCATCAATACATTGGTTCACAACAAGGTAGTGGGGAAATGACATTGTTCTTCCATTAAAAATGAGATTTATACATTTCTACTTGGAATTTAGACCTGAAACTTTCTGGAGATAAATAAAAGAGTATTTACTTAATATTACAAAATAAATGGGTCATTAGAAGCTCCCCCAAAGAGTACAATAGCTCACCAAAAACGCCCTCCCTCAAGGATCAAGAATATGCCATCAAAACTGGAAATGGTTGAAGGAGTGAGCTGCAATAGAAGAAACCATGAGCTGCCCTGTAGATTACACCTGCAAATAAAGACTCCATTAAATCTCCAAATGAAAGGTCTGAATGGCCTTTCCAATTGCCAACTTGGATGGGAATCTTTCACCCTCGAAATTGGCTAAGGCAAGAAACTAGTCATCCACTAGCTCTCCCTCTTCACAAATGCAATTGCAAATTCTACAAATGATCAAAAGATATTCTCATACTTCATTTCTACATTTTATAACCAACATTAGCCTTCTAAGGGTCGAAATCCTCTCAATAGATTCAATAGATTTCCATTTAGGAAATATTCCACATTTGCCACTTGTCTCCTAGTTCCAACCTTCCACTTCTCCCAAATTCGATTTTGAGTCTCCTTGGCTTCTCCACTCCCAAATTCGCCTTCTTTGAGCCTATTTTTGGGGCTTACATGTCATAGTGGTCAAATTCCATAGGTCAGGTCTGCAATTTGTCATAGTTGTCATAGATGCTCCATCATTGGTGTCATAGGGGCTAGGGAATCTAGCCCAAGTGTCCACAAACTTCCACTTTGACTCTTTATCTTCCATGGAGGTTACCAATCCTTCCCAATTCGACCTAATATTCTCAATGACATGTGTTATGACTTACCAACTCACCCAAGAGTGTTCACATTCCCATTAATTCGAATTTGCAAAAGAGATATACCATGTATTATGAAAAATCAAGCTAGTGTGGGTCCCACATCCTCCATATGTCTCCAAAACCATTTGTCACCTAGGATTTATCTTGAATTTATTTATTCACTCTATTTATTAAATACTTGAACCCTTCTAATGTCTAAACATCATTTATTACCCCCCTTATTCCAAATCCCAAAGTTTCCACCCCAAACCTAGGAAACTAGTAATTTTCCTCCTTGGCAATTATTTGACCCTTAACATCAATTTTACAAACTCTAATGAATATGGCTAATGAGATTAGGCCATTGTGACCCAATTCCAAATTTGGGACATGACAACTGGCCATACTGTGGAATCCTCGGGACTTATTACGTGCATCCAAAAACCTCTCAAGAGAATCCCAGGCTGTTACGAGCACACGGCTCTACCTGTAGGATCTCTCAGGGCCATATTATATGTGACCTCACCACAAAACCTTGCAAGAGCATCCCAGGCTGTTACGAGCACACAGCTCTACCTATAGGATCTCCCAGGGCCAAATTACATGTGTTCATGGCAAAACCTCGCAAGAGCATCCCAGTACTTTTTACGGGCACACAACCCAACCTATCGGATCTCCCAGGGACATATTATATGCCATAGGACAAAACCTCGAAAGAGCATCTGCCAGATATCCCAGGGCCTAATTATATGCCATAGGAAAAAACTCAAAAGACTATCTACAAATCTCCCAGGGCCAAATTATATGTCCTCCCAAAGCAAAACCTCAAAAGAGCATTTTCCAGATATCCCAGGGCCAGATTACATGCCATAGGAAAAACCTCGAAAGACTATCTGCAAATATCCCAGGGCCAAATTATATGATTATCTGCACAACCTGTTCCACGGCCATAGAGTATCAACCTGATACTCACCATACATCATCCGGATGTACACATGATCATCCTGATCATCATCACTGCATCGTCCTGATGCATGTCATCTGGAGCAACATCCTGAAGCTCATCATCCATGATCATCCTAATCATACAATGCATCTACCTGATGCAAACCAAGTATCTACCTGATACATATTACCATACATGATCCACCTGATCATACAATGTATCCACCTGATACATACATAGATACATGATCCACACAATGTATCCACCTGATATATATCAACATACATGATCTACCTGATCATACACAGTATCCACCTGATACATATACAGATACATGGTCCAAGCATCCAACATGATGCATATACAAATACATATAAATGATCCAACTGATCATATCCAGCATCCAACATGATGCATACATACATATAAAAATAAATGATCCAACTGATCATATCCAGCATCCAACATGATGCGTACATACATATACATATAAATGATCCAACTGATCATATCCAGCATCCAACATGATGCGTACATACATATACATATAAATGATCCAACTGATCATATCCAACATCCAACATGATGCGTACATACATATACATATAAATGATCCAACTGATCATATCCTGCATCCAACATGATGTGTACATACATACACAGAGTAGTAACTGGAGCATCGTCCTAATGCTCATCATCCAGCGCTTACATCCACAGCAATGTGAAGGATCCTCCTTCCAACATGCTTGGAATGGCTTCTGCAAATGTGTCCATCACTTCTTCCTCAAAGTGTCATCAATCTGAAGAACACCAAGCCTCTCTCTGAAGTACTCGAACTTCACTTTGTCTAGTGGTTTCATCAACACATCTGCAATCTGCTCATCTGTCGCAACATACAGGAGCTTCATTGCTCCTCTCTGCACCATATCCCTGATATAGTGATATTTGATCTCTATGTGTTTCGACCTGTCGTGAAACACTAGGTTCTCAGACAGCTTCACACAACTTTGGTTATCACAGAAGATACCAATAGCATCCAACAGGAGATCAAATAACTCAGACAGTAGCTTCCGAAGCCATACTGCCTCACAACTAGCCGAACAGGCTGCAACATACTCTGCCTCGGATGTACTCAGTGCTATGCAGGACTTCTTCCTGCTAAACCAAGAGATCACACCTGATCCCATACTGAAGCAGTACCCAGATGTGCTCTTCCTATCTGCAGCACTGCCTGCCCAATCTGAATCAACATAACCCTACAGGTTAAACTTTTGATTTGCTTCATACTTGAGCCCATAATCAACTGTACCCTTCAGGTACCTCAAAATATGCTTTACATCAACCAGGTGAACACTCCTTGGATCCGTCAGGAACCGGCTCAATGTGTTCACCGCAAAGCAAATATCTGGTCTCGTGCTCGTTAGGTACATCAAGGACCCAATCATCTGACGATACATGGAGACATCAACCGGCTCAGATGAAGCATCACATAGAAGCTTCAGATTCGATGTCATTGGTGTGGCCATGGCCTTGCAATCCATCATCCCGAAGCTCTTTAGGATATCTACTGTATACTTCCCTTGTCCAAGGAAGATCCCATCTGCACTCTACCACACCTCCATTCCTAGAAAATAGTGCATCATCCCCAAGTCCTTCATATCAAACTCGGCAGCAAGCTTCCTCTTTGTATCGACAATCAATCTGTCATCTCCTGTTACAAACAAGTCATCTACATACAGGAGTAGAATCACAGGATTTCCTTCCTCAACCTTGTAGTAAAGGTTGGAATCCGCTTTACTCTTGGTAAAGCCCAAACTAGACAGAAAACTGTCCATCCTACCATACCAAGTTCTAGGAGCTTGTTTTAAGCCATACAAGGCTTTCTTCAATCTGCACACATATGACTCCCTGTCATGTGTTTAAAAACTGAGTGGCTGCTCCACATACACTTCCTCTTCAACTACACCATTCAAGAAGGAAGTCTTGACATCCATCTGGTGTATATTCCATTTCATCGTTGCAGCCAGGGCAAGTACTGATCTGATGGAAGTGTACCTAGCTACAGGAGCAAAGGTTTCTTCATAATCTATTCCCTCTTTCTGAGAGAAGCCATGAGCTATGAATCTTGCCTTGTATTTCTCTATGCTTCCATCTACAGCATGCTTGATCTTGTAGATCCATTTGGAAGTCACAACAGACTTCCCTTCAGGTCTTGGAACAACATCCCAAACATCATTCTTCATTATTGATTGGTATTCTTCGATCATGGCATCCTTCCATTCTTTCTTTTCCGCTGCTTCTTCACAACTGGAAGGTTCTTTGTTCATGATGTCTTAGAGTAAAGAAACATAGCTGGTATGTGATCTGGTTCTCTTCTTTGCTCTGTGTTCTTCTTCTGGAATACCATATATTTCTGCATCTTGAATGAGCTCTCTAGCCCATGCAGGTTTTCTCTTGTGAGAGTTATTCTCATGAGGTGGATCTACAGGTTGTTGTGGATCTTTAATTTCACGATCAACATCTGGAATTGCTTCAGTCATGGTAGTGTCTTGAAATCTAGTTTACTTAGGTTCTTCATAAATTTCAACCGGTGTCTTCCTTGATTTGATGAATGCTGAATTTTCATCAAATGTTATGTTATCCCTCAAGTTGAACCCTGACTGCTAAGGTCAAGCTTAAGGAAATCTTAGATGTAGATAGAAGATAACTAAACAGTAACTGTATCAGTTTTGGTGGCAGATAAATATATAACAGAGATCAAACAACTCAATAATCAAGTAACAGGGAGTACATTGGTTTCAGTATTTAAACATGGATAGAAAATGACTGTGAGAATGACTTTATGAATGTAAAAGCTCAGGTTTTATCTTAGAATAAGGGCATAGTTATATACTAATCAAAATAATCACAACATTAAATGTTAAGACCATGCATAGACAGAATATTGACAGCATACACTTCATCAATTAAAATAGAGAAGGCTCAAAGATCATAATCCATTTCAAAAACCAGTCATTTCTGATCAATATGAAAATAAAGACCACATACAGGCCTACAAATTTCTGTATCAAACTATACTGACCCCTACCTCAGCCCTCTCGGATGGAACTCTCTCCCTCTACATTCAATACTAAAATTTTAAATAGAAAACACAATCCTGTGTTTGTTACAAATTTTGAGGGATCAAAAAGATGTAAATCAGTCTCGAATCAATGCAAATATGGGAATGATGAGGCTTCTTGACACTTCTACCTCCATCTACTGCTGCCAAGCATAGTGTTCTCAAACTGAATCTGTCTTGATGTGCTGGAAATGACTCGGTTAGTTGTTGTTCCTTCAATCTCGAACAAATTTGGATACTTCGACATCTTCCCATGTTGCCTGCTAAGAATACTTCTAGAAATTTGAAACTAAATTCTTGAAGAATTTAATATAATCCTCCATCTCTCGATACGCTGCCACTAGCCATAAAATGCTCAAATGATGCCCATAAACATTCATTAAATCACTAAAAATCTGGAATTGACCGCTGATGCTAATTTTGTGCCTTTTAAATTGTTTATTTGCACAAATGTGCTATCTCCATCCTCTGTTTCAGATCTCCAGTATATAAGCAAAAACCACATAATATGGTATTTCTTTATAAAATGAATGGCTTCATAAGCTCGTAAACATTACTTCCTTTGTGACACAGTGCTCCCATTTGAAATCGATCCACACACTGTGTAACGTCCCCTCCTACCATACCAGCATGATAGAGAGGATGTGATGCTAAAACCGAGCATTTAGCCCCATAAACTTTTAACTAAGCATTCACATAATATAAAAGACACATGGAATGTATAATTATAAGAGAAACACAGCGGAAATAATATTAATTACACATTCATTATACATTCAAGATATTCATCAAATAAATAATTGCAAGTTAACACAGGAGAATACTTATCTTATAACCAAGTAGAAATGTAACGTCCCCTCCTACCATACCAGCATGATAGAGAGGACGTGATGCTAAAACCAGGCATCTAGCCCCATAAACTTTTAACTAAGTATTCACATAATATAAAAGACATGGAATGTATAATTATAAGAGAAACACAGCGGAAATAATATCAATTACACAATCATTATACATTCAAGATATTCATCAAATAAATAATTGCAAGTTAACACAGGAGAATACTTATCTTATAACCAAGTAGTCCCAAGCAACTGGCTATGCAACTGCAACATTCCACCCAACCATAGGCCAGTTGTGCTTATCAACCTCTTGATAAAACTGCCACCCCCGAGCTGGGCATGATTACTACAAGGAACAAGGGAACAACAGACTCACACATAGCCAAGCATACACCAAAATGAGCCAAGCCAATCTACAATTGGGTTTATCAGGCTGCTAGGAACTGGAAAGGAAGAATTGCTAAGCTAGTGTGCTCAACCACGGAGCTATGGATACCTCTACAAGATCTATTCAGCTTGGCACTCACAATGCCTACACACCCAACACAAGGAAGTATTCTCTTCACTGCCACACAGTCCCTCAGGCCATACCTTCCTTTCTAGTGCTCTCAGGGTGTGCATAGAAAAGTAGCCAAAGCCCTCTTGATCTTCTTGAGAGGTTACTCCCTCCACTAGGTTTATCAAGCCAATTATGTCCACTACCAGTCCAAGTTTCTTGCTCACAGGCTCAAATCAAAACCGGGATGCACATAACAGCAGAGCCACACTTATTGGGCATGATAAAACGTTTTTCCAGTGAGGTTCCCAGAGATGGGGTTTTCATTTACTTCAAAAAAACGTGGGAAACCCAAAAACGAAACTAGAAGATGGGGAACAACCCTGGGAAGCCAAATCCGTTTTTAGAAAAACGTCCATGGACATTCTGGGGCAAAAACGGCCTCCATAACAGTACCAAATCGTGGCTCTTCTCCCCCAGCTGCTGTCCAATGCAAAAACGAGCTCCTAGGCATGGAAAATGCAGGAAAAATGGTGAAAAAGGTGATGGGGAAAGACCCAGTAGTTCAAACTGCGTGAGAGAGGAAAGACTGACTGTTCAGAATGGCTTTGGGCACCATTTCGTGGGTGTTTTCTTACCCAAGGAGACAAAATATGATTTCCCAGGTTGATGGCTTGCCCATGCACGAAATTGGCTGCCATACCTCTTCATTCCCAAGGCATTAACTGCCTCAACCAACTCTTGGAAGAATTAAATGATTGGGTCCATAACCCAAAATGGGTAGTTGGTAGTTTATGGGTTTTCTCATTGACACATGGATTAACACCATTGGCTCAAGGGTTTGAATAATTTTCCCTCCCTATTCCTTGTAGAATCATGCCCCCATCTCTTTGTTGCATTGCATAGCTAGTTGTGGGTATTTTCATTAAAATTCGTATTTACATGATGTCTCATTTACATTGTGCCTATCTAGCACAAGAACCATAGGCATCTATTTTTAATTGTCGATACATCAACGCTAAATCAATGGTGGGGCCTTGACCTTGAGCTCCTCACCATGATCAAATTACAATATTTACATCATTTATGATTTAATACAAAGGGGGCCAAAATGGGGACATTACACACTGCCTCTACCAGCAACTGAAATGTGCTCCTCTCTATCAGAGACTTATCTTCTCAGATATAATTTTAGGCTTTTCTACCCCATCGCTATGGAAGGGAACAATGACTCCAAGACTGACTTGAATTCGCAGAATAGATAACACCTGGATAATTATTTAACAAGCTGAGCTCCTGTGATGGATGAACATCTCTGTGAAACACCAAACCACTGATATATCGCTGGAGTACTCCATATCCTAAACAGACCTGTGTAAACGCCGCACATCCACCATGCACATAATAAACCTTCTCTAATCAGAAAAGCACCATAAGGGTTCGCTCCATGGAATATGGCAGTTGCTAAAACTAAAGCCATTCCACCTTCAACAAAAATCGCAAGCCAAATGCAAGGCCCTGTCCAATGAGAGAATCTCACTCTGACGAAACTTTAGTAGACAGGTCGATCTCATACAAGACTCCATGATCTGCACACAACTCTACCCATGGCATTGATATGTATGTTGAATACCCTAAGTTGCACCTGTGCAAATGTATTCAACAATTTGCAAAGGGTTACATGGAACATTAAATTTCAAACATCTGTTTGCTAGCGTTTAAAGCTTTCTGTCCTCGACACCTATGCACAATGTTAGGTAATAGTGCTCTGCCTCGAACATTTCTTTATGGAATTTGGACAGAGTATTTTTATTGATAACATCAATAAGTTCATCATCACATTGACCCCGCTTATATACAACAATTACCAGAGTTGGCTCCCTTTTCTCACATTCAACAAGTAGTTCTACAGGAAGGAGAGAACGAGCTGACAAAATAAGACCTTTAATGAAATCCTTTAGGAAATCATCATCAAGTAGTTAGCCAACAACTAAATGAGCATTGCTTGGACTGAATTTCTGGACATAGCCTTCAATGTACCGTAGCATGTTGTTTGAATACAAGTAGTTGTATGTTACAATGATTACAAACTTAAAGCACTTCATTTATCAAAGATATCGTGAGATCCTTTGTTAGTCCCATTATATTGTCAATGTATCCAACCATTGCTTCCACTAATGGAGAGGTAAGTGGATGACCTGCTAACATTTTACATACACGCTGTCAGAAATATAGAAAATTTGTTGGAGCAGACCTGGTGACAACATCTGGCTCCGTCTGGGGATGGCATGCTCCCTGCGAGCTGCCAAGAACTTGCAGACCCGTGCCTTATCCGTAAGGATGGAGTCTTTAGCTTATTGTCCAATTCTCACTAAAAACCAAACTGCAAATTGAACTGCTGAGAAAGGAACTACAAACTGGAAACAATATGCTCATAAATGGGAGCTTATTTATCCACATTTCTACACTAACCAAATCTGCAACTTAATCAAGTGAACTCATGCTTCCACAACAACCATTTAAATAATTTCAAGACTGAGATGATCTCATCTATGCCACTGATTAATAAATAATGTCTGAAATATAACAACAGTGATAGAGACTCCTTCAGAAAACAATATTCACCTAGAAGTGCCGGTGAAATGATGAAATATGAAACCTTTGAAGACTCTGAAAAATATGAATCCAATAAGATATCAAATGGATCCTTGAAACCAAGATCAGACACATGTGGAACCATAAAAAATAATTTCCCAGGCATACATTTCTCTTTGCTTGAAAACAAATCACCTTCTTGCTCTTCTTCCATGAACATCATTGGGGTATTGGAAATCAAAGGCATCAGGATCATCCTGAATCTGCTCTAGAATTTTTGGAACTACATCAACCACAATGTCAACAAACTGATCTTCCTTTTCTATGTTTCCTTCAGACGAATAACTGTCATACACCGGCTGGCTGCTCAAATCAACAAAAGATGATGTAGGGATCTTCTCTTCTTCATTTGAATACTCATCATAGATAGGCATATCTTCATAATGAATCAGTTGATGTTGATCCCGATCTAGAGCTTCAATGTCTTCATCATAAAGTGGGGCAGCAAAATGACCTTCAAAAATATTCGGAACAGCTCCTGTATCGTAATCATCACTAAGAACATCCAAATTGGTACCAAATGTATTTAAAGTATTACCATTATCAACTTTAACATCAGATTTTTGAAAAACCTCCTGCTGTGAAACCAAATTGGGGAAAGATACAGCTGACAACAAATCCTCTTTTTCTTCTTTAACCTAATCATCCTCCTCATCATATACATGAGAAACTTCATAAATCTTTTGAACAATAATTTCATCTTGAAAATGACTATAATCTTTTTGAGACTGATTAAATTCAAATTCCTCTTCACCGATCATTTCACTACAAAGTTGATCTTCATCATAACCATGATGTCCATCATTAAAACCATATACTTCACAACAATTTTCAAATAAAAGCTCATTTGAAAAGTACCTTTTACAATGCTCATGGAATAATGTGTGGAAACTCTTCAACGATGAAATGCTGGAAGAAGGTAATGAGAAATACCATTCACGTGCATTACCATCCAATGAATGCATGAACATCTTCGTGTTGTAGATCTAGCAGATCCATGCACTCATGAAACTTAAGGAGGTGTTCTGCAGGGTTGTCTTCTTTCTCCTCTTTGAAGATAGGCATAAAATCTCCCCACTCTGACATAGTGGGTATTGGATGTGGGAAACCAGTAACTTCAGACAAATCAAGAGGTGCAAACCTTCAAGCCACCATATCAGCCATTAGATCATTTGATGGCATTCTGGATCCTCAATCAGTGATCTTCAACCAGTGGAGTCGGCTCTGGATTCTTCAGAGTCGCCTGGTGAAGAAATCTGCAGTCATATAAATATCACGAGGGCTTCACTCAATAAACCGCTATCATAGCACGTTCATTCATGGCATATGAAACAATACCCCTAATTTCACTAAATATTGGAAAATAGCTTCCAAAATCATTTTTTTAACCCCCTCCCAATATGCCTTCCCAATTTAAAAAAACCCCTATTTTCACTAGATATTGTATGTATCAATTTTTCATTAACATTTTTTATACGCCTTTATATTTCTACCTCATATATTGATATGATACCTCTCTTATGACCCCACATGTATTCTACAATGCACCTTGCTTCTTTCGATGTATATTGTGGATGCACATTACTTCACCCACAATGCAATTACTCAACCACATATCATTATGATTTGAAACATCTAATGGTCTAATGAAGAGATAAGAGATCACTTCTTGTATGTCACTAGATCCAATGCACATAGTACAA
Source organism: Larix kaempferi (assembly GCA_027924585.1). Taxonomy (NCBI): domain Eukaryota; kingdom Viridiplantae; phylum Streptophyta; class Pinopsida; order Pinales; family Pinaceae; genus Larix; species Larix kaempferi. Next base: position 8,144,998 of record BSBM01000278.1, read on the forward strand.
CATTTAGATTGCATGTTGCAGTTCCCCAATCGCTGACTAAGCCTGTTGTGGGCTAGGTATCCAAGCCCCCAGGGCCTGTAACAAACTCTAGGAGGCTGACTAAACCTCCCAAGGCCTATAATAGGCATGAGTGGTTGGGTATTCAAGCCCTCAAGACCTATAGAGGTCCTATAACAGGCCCTGGAGGCTCAAAGCCTCCCAAGGCTATTGGGAACAACTGGCTGAGTGCTATTGGTAACAATTGGCTATCAATGACCACTGTCTCTCGACTATGATCGAATGGAAACCCACTTCACCATGAAACCCCCTAGCCTCAAGCACGCCTCAAGACGTGATTTCCCCGCGTACTGGTAAGCCCGAGCCTTGCCTCAACCCGATTTCTCATCCGGCCATGATCCTGCCATCTCCATTTGGCGGATATTTGTCAGCCCACCCATATAAAAAAGACCCCAAATTATTTTTGTATTGTTACATTAAATAAAAAAACCCTTTTCCCCTTAATATATAAGCAATATAATTTTTAGGTTTTCATGAATATTTAATACCGCAATATGAATGAACGTGGTATTATATTGCCTTCTAGTGAAGCCCCCATGATAAATATCCACTCCTTGTTCACCGTCAAGAAGAAGATCTAATCAATATCAAACCTCGGGGAAGATGACTTTGCTTTCCTGCATCCCCGACAATGGCGCCAAAAGATGTTATCCCTAAAGTTGAACCCTGACTGCTAAGGTCAAGCTTAAGGAAATCTTAAATGTAGATATAAGATAACTAAACAGTAACTGTATCAGTTTTGGTGGCAGATGAATATATAATAGAGATCAAACAACTCAATAATCAGGTAACAGGGAGTACATTGGTTTCAGTATTTAAACATGGACAAAAAATGATTGTGAGAATGAATTTATGAATGTAAAAGCTCAGGTTCTATCTTAGAATAAGGGCATAGTTATATACTAATCAAAAGAATCACAACATGAAATGTTAAGACCATGCATAGACAGAATATTGACAGCATACACTTCATCAATTAAAATAGAGAAGGCTCAAAGATCATAATCCATTTCAAAAACCAGTCATTTCTGATCAATATGAAAATAAAGACCACATAGAGGCCTGCAAATTTCTGTATCAAACTATACTGACCCCTGCCTTAGCCCTCTCGGCTGGAACTCTCTCCCTCTACATTCAATACTAAAAGTTTAAATAGAAAACACAATCCTGTGTTTGTTACAAATTTTGAGGGATCAAAAAGATGTAAATCAATCTCAAATCAATTCAAATATGGGAATGATGAGGCTGCTTGACACCTCTATTGCCATCTACTGCTGCCAAGCGTAGTGTTCTCAAATTGAATCTGTCTTGATGTGCTGGAAATGACTCGGTTAGTTGTTGTTCCTTCAATCTCGAACAAATTTGGAGACTTCGACATCTTCCCATGTTGCCTGCTAAGAATACTTCTAGAAATTTGAAACTAAATTCTTGAAGAATTTAATATAATCCTCCATCTCGCGATACTCTGCCACTAGCCATCAAATGCTCAAATGATGCCCATAAACATTCATTAAATCACTAAAAATCTAGAATTGACCGTTGATGCTAATTTTGTGCCTTTTAAATTGTTTATTTGCACAAATGTTCTATCTCCATCCTTTGTTTCAGATCTCCAGTATATAAGCAAAAACCACATAATATGGTATTTCTTTATAAAATGAATGGCTTCATATGCTCGTAAACATTACTTCCTTTGTGACACAGTGCTCCCATTTGAAATCGATCCACACACTACCTCTACTAGCTACTGAAATGTGCTCCTCTCTATCAGAGACTTATCTTCTCGGACAGAATTTTAGGCTTTTCTGCCCCATCGCTATGGAAGGGAACAATGACTCCAAGACTGACTTGAATTCGCAGAATAGATAACACCTGGATAATTATTTAACAAGATGAGCTCCTGTGATGGATGAACATCTCTACGAAACACCAAACCACTGATATATCGATGGTGTACTCCATATCCTAAACAGACCTATGTAAACGCCGCACATCCACCATGCACATAATAAACCTTCTCTAATCAGAAAAGCACCATAAGGGTTCGCTCCATGGAATATGGCAGTTGCTAAAACTAAATCCATTCCACCTTCAACAAAAATCACAAGCCAAATGCAAGGCCTTGTCCAACGAGAGAATCTCACTCTAACGAAACTTTAGTAGACAGGTCGATCTCATACAAGACTCCATGATCTGCACACAACTCTACCCATGGCGTTGATATGTATGCTGAATACCCTAAGTTGCACCTATGCAAATGTATTCAACAATTTGCAAAGGGTTACATGGAACATTAAATTTCAAACATCTATTTGCTAGCGTTTAAAGCTTTCTGTCCTCGACACCTATGCACAATTTTAGGTAATAATGCTCTGCCTCGAACATTTCTTTATGGAATTTGGACAGAGTAGTTTTATTGATAACATCAATAAGTTCATCATCACATTGGCCCCGCCTATATACAACAACTTCCAGAGTTGGCTCCCTTTTCTCACATTCAACAAGTAGTTCTACAGGAAGGAGAGAACGAGCTGACAAAATAATACCTTTAATGAAATTCTTTAGGCAATCATCATCAAGTAGTTAGCTAACAACTAAATGAGCATTGCTTGGATTGAATTTCTGGACATAGCCTTCAATGTACCGTAGCATGTTGTTTGAATACAAGTAGTTGTATGTTACAATGATTACAAACTTAAATCACTTCGTTTATCAAAGATATCGTGAGATCCTTTGTTAGTCCCATTATATTGTCAATGTATCCAACCATTGCTTCCACTAATGGAGAGGTAAGTGGATGACCTGCTAACGTTTTACATACACGCTTCCAAAAATATAGAAAATTTGTTGGAGCAAACCTGGAGACAACATGTTACATCCCTGCTGACATCAATTTTCTTGAACCCTAGAAAGTATATTCTGTAAGCCTTCGACCTTTCACTGTAACCCACAAAGATACCCTTATTTCCTGAAGGATCTAGCTTGGTCGTCTTTTCCTTTGGGACATGAGTGTATACTGGACAACCAAATATTCTTAGATGGCTAACTTCAGGTTTCTTACTAGAGAAGACCTCTTCTGGTGTCTTGTTATCCAATATCTTGTGGGGTGTTCTGTTCTGCACATATACATCTATTCTAGCTGCTTCTGCCCATAGATGCATAGGTAGATCTTGGTCATGCAGCATTGGCCTTGTTGCTTCCATGATTGTTCTATTCTTTCTTTCTGCAACTCCATTCTGTTGTGGATTGTAAGGAGCAGTCAATTCCCTCTTAATCCTTGAATCACTGCATAGCTTCTTGAAGTCACCTGAGGTGAATTCTCCACCATTGTCGGATCTGAATGTTTTGATCTTCTTATCAGTTTGGTTCTCCATCAAGGTTTTGAATTCCTTGAACTTATCAAATACTTCATCTTTGTTCTTCAATAAGTAAACCCAAGTCTTCCTGGAGAATTCATCAATGAAAGAGACATACTAAACATACCCACTCAGAGAACTGGATGACATAGGATCGCATACATCGGAGTGGATGATTTCCAAGATACCTTTTTCCTTGCTTTCACTGCTTGGAAATGCCTTCTTAATGTTCTTTCCTTTTGCACATCCTTTGCAAACACCTTCATGCTTGGTCTTAATTTCAGGAAGACCTTCTATAGCCTTACTTGCAATTGGTAATGCTCTGTAGTGCATATGTGCAAGTCTTCTATGCCAAAGTTCACTTGGCTCCATGGAATCATGTACCATGGCATGTTCAGGTTGTCCCTTCAATTTATACAAACCTCCCTCTTACTCTCCATTCACCACTGCATCATCAATAGTTTTACCCTTTTTCCACATTAGGACTTGGCCATCTACAAATGCAACCCTCATGCCTTTTGCATCCAATGCAAAGATGGAGAGAAGATTCTTCTTGAGCCCAGGTACATAAAGAAGTTCTTTCATCTTCAAATACTTTCCAGAATCTAGGTTGTAGGAGGCTTCACCACTTCCTTTGATAGGGTATTGATAATCATCCCCAAGTTTCACCTTATGGGGTGATTCATGTTCAGATAGTCTTACAAAATATTCTTTAAAACCCAGTCATGTGTTTGGAAGCCCCTACTATCAATAAGCCAATCATTACAACCATGAGAGATAGTACCTATGAGAGTAGAGCTTAGAACATACTCTTCTTCACTTGATGAATCATCATAACTTTCTGTCCTAGCCTTCTTCTTTGGAGGTTCATCATACTCAACAGCATGAGCATGATACCTTCTTTTGTTGCCCTTCTTATTCTTGTTGAAGTTGTTGTTGTTATCCCTTTTTTTCTTGGGACAATTTGAAGCAAATTGACCTTTCTAATTGCATGTGAAACATCTTAGATCCTTCTTATTCTTTTGTTGGTTGTGATAGGATCTCTTGTCATGAGAGTGCTCCTTCTTGGGCTTGCTTCTTTTGGTGTGAGTTGTGAGAGCTTGATCTTCAACTCCCATCTTTTCTTCTCAAGCTACAAGACTAGCTTCTTCTTGAGAGCATTCCTCCCACAGTCTACTAAAAGAGATCAATTTCTTTCTTGCACAGATTCCTTGAATAAAAGAGTCCCATGACCTAGGTAGGCCATTCAAAGTGGTCATCACAATTTCTCCATTATCCACCACTTCATCTATGGCTTCAAGTTGTTCCTTGATCTGAGAGACCTTGGAGAAGTAGAATTGAATGGTCTCTCCATTCAACATCTTGACCCCTTTCAATTGATTCCGCAGAGTCATCTTCCAATTTATGTTTTTACCTTCAAATAACTTGGTCAGGGAGTCAAACATCTCCTTGGGTGTCTTTAGAGATGACACATGAGGTATGAGATGGTCTTTGATAGAATTAGCAGTGATTCTCTTTGCCTTGACCAAATTCTTCTTATGTGATACCTTATCCTCTTCATCCTATGGGATAGGGACCTCAGAGCTAATGTAGTTGTCCAATTCATTTTCTTCCAGGATTAACCCAATCGTATACTTCCAGGCTCAAAATTTATCAGCCCCTTCAAGCTTGTCCTCAAGCTTGGTGTGGTGAGACATCTTTAAAGAGTACTTCAAATGGAAATAGAAAATATTTAGGTCTTACCACTTGATTTACTGAAAACTGGATCTGGTCCCGGATTAGGGTTTGTTAGAGAAACCCTAAAAATTCAAAATGTGAATTTAAACTTTCTGAGAGGATAGAAAGATGCGCCTTGATGAGCTGATCAGCCTGGTGTATTTGGAATTTGAGATCTACAAAGATTCACCCTTTAGAAATGTCTTTTAGTCTTCACAGGTTCACTAGGAGGACCCTGAATTAGGGTTTGAGTTTCTCGGAGATTTACGAAGCCAAAAATCTCGATCCAAAGCTCTAAACTTCGATTTTTCCAAGGAGCATCCAGCTATGTCTTCAGATTTCAGAAATTCTTATTTTTGTGGAAACCCTAATTTTTAGGGCCAAATCTGAAAATGCTCTGAATTGAATTCTGATTGTACAGATAGATTCTCCTTGATGAGTAGAGTCAATCTACTATACTTCTTTTCCAAAATATGTGGAGAGAAACCCAATAAAAAAGAAACCCTAGTTTCCGTCACTGCACAATGTCTTCTTCTCAACCTGGCTCTGATACCATGTTAAGTTTTGAGCATTAATTCAATAAACTCTAGGATCTTTACTGAGAGAACATGTACAGTATATCAATGCATATCAATCATAACAAGCATGTCAATCATCACAAGAATCAAAAGCATGAGATACAATAGACACACAGAGTTTCCGTGGGGAAAACCCTAAGGTGAAAAACCCCACAACTTCCTCAGAGATAGATAGAGCAATAGCTCAACCAAAGTACAAGAGATAGACTCCTCTTAGCAGCTGATCCTCCTCCTCACAAATGCGCCACTTTCCGAGTGAAGGAAGAATGAGTTCTGAGTGATCCAAATAGAGATCTCCCGATCTCTATTTGTACTTGTTCTGTTTGCCCAATAACCTTATGGGGCCGACTTGTCTAGCTAGGTACAATAACCACATATTACATAAATCCGGGCCGACCCCTTACAAGGTGGTCTAATAACCCATCGGCAAGTTAACACACTTGTGACACTTGTAAATACAAATGACGACACTTCCTTATAGAGGAATAACACATCTCTATAAGGGTACAATAAATATATAACTGAAATACATTCTGAAGTTACATATGCATCAACAGAAAGGTTTATCATGAATGTCCAGAAAACCAAAATTGTTTGTCCCATTGAATCCTTAGTTGTTAGAAATGATCTCGAAATCCCTGCATCTCCAATGCTTGAGTCAGAAATTTTTTCCAAAGAATCTATTATTAATTTCTATCGTCAGTCTTCTTCTGAAAATAGAGAAGTCTTTCTAGCCAATTGTCTCAAACCAGACCTTGAAATTGCATATACCCCTTACCCTTTAGACGTCAACTTCTTCAATGAGAACACTCTGTTGGTCCTTTCCCTAATTGCCCAATTTTTATGTTTCGATACGGACACATTAGTGACAGAATTTCAATTGAGTCTACTTTTCAGGATAAGTGTCGGTCTGCCTGATAGTAAGTATGATCTTACACCACAGCTCAATTTTGAATATTTTTTGACTGAGAACATTCATTCCCAATTTGTGGACTTCCATAGCACGAGGCACTTCAGATTTCAGTCGTATTTGATGAAGATGGTAATGTTTTATAGTCAATAAGAGTTGCAGTTTCCTCAAATAATCTTTATAAATTTTCTGGAGGACAACATGTTTAATTACATGAATTACATGTTGTCGGTGATATATCAAATGATATTTGGAGAAGAATTACCTAGAGTTTTTCTTGAGATGATGACCTTAATGCAGTTGAGCAGAGATATAGTAGTGGGAGATTGGTTCTTGTCGAAGGATCACATAGTGATCAGATTATATGGATTCATAGGTTAACCATATGTATTAGTAGCATTTCTAAATTTAAGGGTTTTTGCTCTAGAATTCATTAGGCAAAAACTGATTGTTGAATATTTTCATTTCTCAACTTTTAAGAAAGTTGTTGATATAAAGTATCCTTTGAAGATAGGCCCTTTCATTGTGAAAAACAAGTATGGTATTTCACATGTAGAAAAATTATTGGGAGATATGGATTTCAACAAGGAAGTAGCTATTGCATATGACCCTCTCCATATTATTTCGAAAAGGAGACAAAGTAACCAGACCAAATCTTTTGAGCACCAAGAATTGGAAGGATTGTCAAGAAGAGCTAATTGGTTGCAATATGAATCTGAAGAGGAGGCATCTGAAAATTCATAGGGGAAAGATCTTGCTTTAATATAATCTGAAATTAGAACAGAAGCCACATTAAGTACTATAGAGATTAGAGGAAAAAGAAGTTTTGATGTAATTGATTTAGAAAATGAAGAATAAGAGAGAGAGAAAAGACCCAAAATTGGTGTACAGAAAGATTTAGTCGTGTTTGCAGATAGTGAAGAAGAACAAAAAGAAAAACATTCAGTTCTGGGAGCTCAAGTACAATAATATACATTTCAGGAGGCTAAAGAAGCTGGAGACGCAAGCAGATTTCAAACAAGATCCGAAATGTATGATAAATATGGAGAAGATAGACGTACTTCCGCTCGATGACATATGATTTATTGCCTAAAGTCAGAAGTTTGGAAAATTCAGAGGTGACTTTGGTAGCCAGTCAGGATATTAAAGGAAAAACTTTAAATCTGGTTGTATCCTCAGATGACAAGGTAACAGAGTTAAAGCTAAATTTGAAGAATATAAGTGTGCCTGATAAAATCCATTTCCACAGGGAAACAAGAGAAGTGATATATGATGATCTTTTACAAGCAACTTTGGAAGTTGAGAAATTGCAGAGCACATAGAGTAAACTAGAAAACCAATTGAAACAAGAAAAAGTTGAGAATAAATCCCATCAACAACAAATCAAGAAATTGCACATTAATTTGGTTGAAGGTGGCGCCGGAGGTGATGCAAGGAAAAAACTGTTAGCAAAGAAAGAAAATGCGATCCAGGTATTGAAGAAGAAGGTAAAATCCCAACAACTCAATTAATCAGGCTTCTGAATTAACTGTATTGGAACAGGAGAAAGAAGATCTGTCAAAATAAGTAGATGACAATAAAGCTAAATTATTGAAGCTTACTGAAAAAGAATCAGATTGGGAGAAAGATAGAAAGAGTTTAAAGAATCTGGTTCAGGATTTGAAAGGAAAGTTGTCAATTTTGGCCCAACATTAAGCAAGCACTAGCCAACCAGAAGGAGAAGCCAGTACAAATAGCCTTGTACAGGCTATGTCTCAAGTAAGTTCGAAGGATGTAGACATAAAAGAGTTAAAAGAATAAAATCAAAAATTAAAAGAGGAAAGTCAAAAGGGGGATGAATAAATAAAAACTTTACAAGACAAGTATAAAGAGTTGGTTGAAACAAATAAAAGGTTTTCAAATCAAGTAATAGGTCAGGTACCCATGCAAGGCTACAAACATATGATATGGGATGCAATCATTAAGGAAGCAGAAAATTTCAGGCCATATTTAAATTTCATGAAGATGAAGGAAAAAGTGATCAAATATGCTTTAGAAAGTTGCACTACTATGAGAGAAAGTTTGAATAGGAAGCCGAAAGATACAGCACAAAACACAGTTACTTTCTTGAATGATTTAACAGAAGAAGATTTGAAAGTCCTGGCTACTAAAAACATAATTTCAGTCATCACATGGGCAAGGAGAATTCTACGAAAATACGCACATGTTGAAAGTGTTGAAACTAGAGCTGAGAGAATGAAAAGACATGTAAAGTTTTTTAAAAGGGAGTTTGATAAATTGGTTCAAAAAGGGCTACCTGCATTTTGGGATGAGAACGGTGAATTAATATCCCAAAATGATTACAAGAAGTTACTGTTTGATATCAAGATGAAACATGTAAAGTTTCAAAATCCGACTCACCTTCTCACAAGAAATATTCTAATGGAAAAACTTGCGGAAGATTTTGAAATTATGAACAAGTTGGCTTCAATTGGTGAAAGAATTCCACCAATTTCCTTTGCAGATCATGTTGAAATGAAAGTCTCGGTTAAAGCAATGACAAGTTATGACCTTCCTACCGCCTATCAATGGAAGATAGTTGAAAAGTACGAAAAAATGAAATATACTCTTCATCCCTGAAAGTGTTCATTGGATCATGTGACAAATGAAGACTTTGAAAAAATTTATTTGAAAAGAATTTGTAATATTTTTTATATATAAACTTTGGCTCAAGTGACATGTGGCAATTAGTGAAATTATTTTAGTTTTAGTTAAAAGAAGCAGTTAGGTTTTGCTTCAAAGAAATTTTGTATAAAAGACAATGTGAATCATTTTGAAAGGGTTGGAAACTTTTTGAAAACAAGACACTTTTTGTATCGATTTACTCTATTTTTCTAATACAAGAGAGCCACGTAGAAAATAGCACATTTTGCATAACAGAGATTCATGTGTTGATCGAAGTTACAGTCTGTATTTTCCTTTCCTCTATGTTCATGTATTCCTTCTTTGTTACCTTTTCCATTATGTTATATCTTCTATGCTTGGATGAGAGTTAAAATAAATCAAGATTCATATGTTTATGCCTTGATTTATCTAGTTTGAGTATTCATCATTTCTCTAAAATCGATATTGGATTCATCTAAAATTGGTGCCCATTATTGGTGGAACGTCTATTTTTCTTTATTTATCACCTACAAAAGACTTTGACTATAATGTGACAACTACCTTTCCTTTGTAAAAATCATTATTGTTGTTTATCTGTTGGTCCATAAATTTTCTAGTTTCGACTCCATGCCCAATGGTTCTTGTGTGTATTTCAACCATATATTTGTTTTGAAAAATCCCAATCATTTTCATATATCTTTAGCCATTTACATATTTTTTGAGAGAGCCCTCTCTGGTAGGAAAAAAGGCTAGTTTTCCTCCTAAAGGTTGGTTTGAAATAGTTACCTTAGGATTATCCTTCCACAACCAAAGGAAATTTCTGAGTGCTAACAAGCACTGTCCAGCATAGTTCCCAAACCCTTGGCAAGCAAAGCACTTGAATTTGCTCAAATATTTCTTCTGTCCACCCTACCGCTTGCCCCACCCTGCTTGGGGCCGTTATTGGACTTCTTCTTCCCTTTATCTGAAAAATACACATTCTCCTCATCCTCCTTACTATTAGAAGAGATCCCCTACACAAATTCGGAGGTATCCTCCTGCACAGATTCATCCTAGAGACGATCCCAAGAAGGAATGCTCTCTCTAGAAACAACATCCTCCACAAACACAACCCATGGCTTAGTCACACCATTCAAGGTTGTCCTCACTAGCTCACTTCCATCCACCACCCCCCTGACTGTTGCAAGCTCATCTCTAACCCGATTAATCCTAGTAAGGTATGATGTGACACCCTTGTCCTTGGCCATATTGATACTCTTCAATGTATCCCCTAGTACCATATTCATGTTTTCGTTGGAACTTTGGTACAAGTTGGTTAAGGAATCCCACATTAGATAATCTTGGTTCTTGGAGGTCAAGTGTGGGACTACATGTTCCTTCACCACATCAAGAATTATCCTCTTTTCCTTGATGTCCTTCTTATTGAAGGCTGTAAACGTTGGTTCATTATTTAATGTGGGAATTCGTACATGATTTGCTTGAGTGTTGTTCACAACTCCATCTCACAACTCATTTTTCTGTAGTATTAACACTATACTTTCTTTCCAAGGAATGAATTTGGTTGACCCCTCCATCCTATCCTCCAACCTCAAACCTGTGTCCATATCACTAAAGTTTCAAATCCCAAAACTCTACTCACTAGACAAAAGAAAATCTCTCTGACAGCCTGAAATTCACAGTCAACACTTCTGCGCCCAACCTCGCTCTGATAACATGTAAATTTTTACTGTCCAATCCCCATAGCGGTTTCAAGTCAAATTCTAATTGTTTAATGCCCAAACCAATGAACATTTATGTTGCATTTGAGTTGTTATCTCATCAACAAAAAGTGTTGGAAACACTACGAGAAATTTTACAAATTTAAGAGAAAAAAATAAAAGAGATTCACACCATGAAAATTTGCAGACATGGATATTTTTTTGCAAACTACCCGGGAAAAAACCCCTAAGGGAAAACCTATGAGAGAGAGTGAGAGTATTTATGTATTCTTCAAATATGAAATGTACAGCAATAAAAAACAGTGAGATGACTTATCTCAACCCCTTGAAGACAACCTTCATTTCTGGAAAATTCAATGGATGTAAATTGCTCATACTCAGCAATAAAACAGCATTGGAATTCGTGCCAAACTCATCCTGTACGGACTGTGTTTTTACACAATCAAAAATTCTGAAGTTTGTGCAAAATAAATTTTTCCCTCCTGCTTGATCTGCATGCCCACTATTATAGCAATGACCATCCTGGGAAATCGTGCCCACTATGCTTAGAAACGCATGCCCACTTACTGCTTGGAAACTCGTGCCTCAAATAGAACCATTCCATATTTAATTGCAACAGTTAATGACCTCAAAATTTGTGCCAAACAATACCAATCTCATGCCCAACCTCTTCCTTGAAATTCATGCTCGTTGAATGTGTGGTATGGTTCTTGGAATGTGTGTTGTACCTATGTCTTGGAATTCGTGCCCAAGGTTTTCTCCTCTTCTCTCAAGCTCAACTTGCTCCAATAATCTCATGAAACAATGAATGTGCTTCATTTAGTTTCATTTCCTTTTGGTTTGGTTTATGGAGGTAGCTAAGGGGTCACCAAATCCCAAGGCCCACATTGGATTTGGTGCACTTAGATCAATGGATGAGATTAATGCACTTTTTCTCTCCATTAAATATTGTTTTCCTCAACTATCACTTAAATACATCAAAAAGTAACTTTAATCACTAAAGTGAAATAAATGCTTATCTCAAGTCATTTAATGCAAGGGTCATGTTATTTTCCCCCTTTAAGTGACTTAGGCACAAAGTCACTAGGGGAACAACTTCCTAGGTACAAAAATTCAACATCCTAAATGGGAGAATGTTATGTCTGTTGAAATTGAATCTTTACTAAAAAATCAGACTCGGGATTTAGTTCCCCGACCACATGGAAAGAATGTTGTGAAATGTAGATGGGTCTATAATACCAAGTTTACCTTGGAATCTGATTTTGAACGTCACAAGGATCATTTGGTAGCTAAGCGATTCTTTCAGGAAGAAGTAGCAACTACACTGAAACCTTTTCCCCTATTTCAAAGATGAACTCTATTCGACCGATTCTTTCACTTGTTGCTCGGTTTGGATGGGAACATAATCAAATAGAATGGAAAGTTCCTTTCTACATGACTATTTTTTCTGAAGAAATATACATGGAGCAACATCCTAGTTTTGTGACATATTCTAGTCTTGTTTGTCGATAGGATAAATATTTGTATGGTTTGAAGAAAGCCCCACGTGCTTGGTATGAGAAGATTGATTGGTTCTTCTTTAATCTTGTCCAAATGTTGTGAATCTGATCATAGTATTTGTGTATTACATAATCATGGTGATACTTTGATTGTTGCATTGTATGTTGATGATTTAGTCATAACTCGAAACAATGTCAACTTCATTTTGGTATTGAAGAAACAACTAGCAGATACCTTTGAAATTAGACTGACATTGGTCTCTTTCATTTTTGTGGGGCATTCAAGCGCTGCAAATTACTGATGGTATATTTATTTCTCAACCCAAATATGATTTGAATCTTTTGAAACAGTTAAAAATGTATGATTGTAAGGTTTGTGCTACTCCTTTTCAGTCAAGTGTCAAATTTTCTAAGGGCTGTGACTCTCTCGGGGTCAATTCCACTCTTTATCGACAGCTGGTTGGCATCCTGATTTACTTAAATCATAGTCATCCTAACATCTCCTTTGTCATTAGTGTGGTTTCTCGGTTCATGTAGGATCCCATAGAAAGTCACTTGAAAGTTGCAAAGCGGATTATTTGATGCATTAAGGGTACTTATCAATTTGGTATCAAATATTGTCATAGTATAGATCTAGTCAGTTTTACTGATTATGACTAGGTCGGCGACATTGACGATACAAAATTCACTTATGATTAATTGTTTCGACTTAGATATAGACCCTTGGTCTGGACATTTAAGAAATAGAAAGTAGTCTCTCTTTCAATTACAAAATATGAGTATCATGGAGGTGTCAATGCAGGTATATAGGTAGTTTGGATCCATCAACTATTGGAAGAGCTTGGTTTTCCTATCCAGGCCTTGACTATTATTTATTGTGACAATTAGAGTGCAATTCAGGTTGTTGATAATCTTGTTGCACACAGCAAAATGAAATATGTTGAAATTCATGTCCACAGAGTGAGACAATTGATATAGGAAAATGTTGTTACTCTTGTTTATTGCAGGACAAATGATAAGGTTTTTGATATCTTTACGAAGCATTTACTAGAAGCTAAGTTCTTTAAAATTTAGGTCATGCTTGGGCTTCAGGAAATTGAAATTATGGGGGGGTGTTTAGATAAAATAATTTCACCTCCTGAACCTCCAAAGCATTGTGTTGATGGGGGAGTGTTGGAACCAAAGTGTTGTGCCGATGGGGGAGTGTTGGAACCAAAGGTTATGCAGGTTCATCAGACCCGTGGATCTTCTGGATATGGTCAATCAAAATTCAACATTCAACTAACAAAACAATTTACAAAATGCTCGATTAAGTGGTTGATTGATTGTTCGAATGAATGGTCAACAAGGTAGTCAATTGGATGGTTGACTCGACTAGAACAACTAACTAATCAAGGGAACCTTGTGGTCTTTCATGAAAAAGTTAGAACCGATGACCCTTACTTGTGGATCAAATCTCCCTCAACTCAAGGAATTTTGTTAGATATAAAGACTATAAAAGAACGATCCTATGGGTTGTATTGATATATTGAACCATGACTAATTGTGTGTGTGATAATGCATTGTGATGTTCTTATCATAATATGTTATTGTTATGTGTTGTAAACGGTGTCTATCGGCACCACCTCTATTCTTGGAATATAGTTGTCCCTTGTGTTGTTTTCTATCATATGTCCTACTGTTCAAAGGGTTTTTCCAACAGTTTCTTGTTTGTGAAACCTCCATAATCCATTTCTCATATCATTCATATTTCTCGTTCCATTTCTCATTTCTCATTTTTGGTAACATAGGCTAGCACTCTTATTATCGTCTTGGATTGAGTTGTGTATGCAGTTTCTTGGAAGCAAAGGATGAAAGGGATAAGAGTTGTGCATATCTAAGAGTTTTGGTTAACACAACTCCACTTTGATCTATGGAAACCTATAGACTGATTGCACTAGAGGATATAATCCCATCAGGTGCAGAGTAGGCAAAGTAGTGGGTAGTTTAATCCATGACAATCAATCATGGATACCTTTGTCTAAAGGGGCTTGAGTGACAAAGGTACTCAATATCTCTTACTTAGGTGGTTAATTTTAGTAGCCACTTGATTTTGGAAATAAGGTTGTAATATTCTTCTTTCTCTGGTAATGGTATATCTTAAACCATCGAGGATTATTCCTTGAAAACACCAGTCGATGATGGTTATTAGATCAACAACTACATCATTATTATTGTTTGTTGACTATAAATTTCCATTGAATTAACCACAAAGAGAAATGAATGGGTTCAACTATGTATGGATTATCAAGGTTCACAAAAACAATGGGAGTATGGCTATGATTTATGCATTGATACAAAAAATAAATCCACAATAATATACACACACAAATATACAACCACAATAGATTTACCCAAAAACCCAAAGAGGGAAACCAACAATTTGGTGGGTATTTTGTTAGGATTAAGGAATTGGTATAAGGGTGATTTATGCACTATCAACCAAAAATTTAATGTATTCTTACTCACTAGCGATGTTTCATATTGTTTTGAATCAGGGACAACCTTCAAACTTCAAGCAGGTTTCTTCTTCTGAATTCGGAATGCCTTTGTAGCTACCGTTTCCTTAATTTCCTCTCCATCTCCTTTGGTTGTGGTTGGTCTCCTTAAACCAAACAAACATTCTCTTTTAATAGAGTTTCCATGGAATGCTGAGCATCAAGGTGATTTATTTCACCTTCTTGAATCCTTTGGCCTTTTGTCTTCATGTTGATTGTGATTTTGCAAAAAAATAATTCCAATGTTTGAATAAAAGGTTAATATTTCAAATCCATTTCATATTAGAAGGTAATCTATTGGAAACCTAATCCTCGGGTTGGTAGGTGAATCCAAACATCCATATGATATGTGTTAGGATATTTTAATACTCCATCCTTGTCCTACTTGCATTATTTACCATTTGCTAGCACTTAGTGATGTTATTTTCCCCTAGTGGTGTGCAGATGTCATCCATGACTTAGTATCCACCTAATGCGCCCTACATGCATGATTTTAGGACCACTAAAGGCAGATCCCTACATTTTAGGATCCAACTCAGTGTTCTAGTTCAGCACACCTAAGTTAGGTGACTCTTGTGGGGGTTTTATGCTCTGAATGCTCCTGATTGTGGCCTCATGCGCCCTTTTCTGAGTTATTTGCATGAAAAACTCACCGATGCGCCCTCCTTGGTCAGTTAACTGACAGTAGATTCAGTTAACTGAGATTTGGTTGAGTTTAACTGAGTTTGGGAGCTCCAGAGAACTAGTATAGGTGACAATTCCTATGCTAGACACACTGAGACTCGAATTCTCCTAGGTGTTTCGAATTCTCTCCATTTTAACATCATTTTTCATTATACTAATTATTGGATCATGTGACATTATTCTCTTCCTATTTGAGTTATCATGCACGATTAATTGTCTGCTCATTTTTACTGCAATTTTCACTCTAATTCATCTTTTATGTTCATTCTTTCTCTATGATGTATACTCAGCTCTTTGATCTATTGTGATTTAGAATTTCACATGGTATCGGAGTCATTGAGCGTAGGTTGAGCAGCTGATTTCAGTAGTGCAACAAAAGCCTCTTTATTTCCACAGCAAATCCTGGTGCCATTGCATTGAATTCATTGGAGAAATCCTTTAAGGTCTATCCAGGTGTGAAGGATCCGGAAAAATGTGCCTATTGTCCTAAAGCAATGCTCAGTAGTAGTCTATCTCCAAAAATTGATATTTTTTTGCAGTTTTTTGAAAGTTTTTTTAGTGTAGCAGTTTCACCTTGTATTCACTCCAGCAGTTCTCATGGAGAATTCGAACTTCCTCTCTCCCAGGATCCTCACACCATTCAATTACCTTGATTAAAGGGATGATATACAAATGGTGTTGCGCAACAAGTCATTGTAAAGGGTAACAATGGGAAAGGAGGTCGAACCTCAAGAAGCTATTGAGAAGGCCAAGTATCTGAATAGATTGGATGAATCATTTGGTTTCATGTGTTTTCATATTTCCATAGATCTACTCTTCCACCTCGATGGATTGAAGACTCAAAGAAAGTTATGGTTGAATTTAGAAAGAGTTGATTGCTCTTCAACCGAGCATTTTCGAGACCATCCAGCAATTCTTTTCCAAATTCAAATCTATGGTCATGCAATGCAAGCAGTGTGGCATTGAGAAGAAGGATGAGTAGTTGGGGCTATCCATTCTGAGCAAGCTAGGTCATGATTTCTCCATCTTTGTATCTACCTTCCATTCAAGGTGAATGTCAATTCTTGGTTGGAATATTCCATCCTTAGATGTTTTCAATGAATCTCTCATCCAATAACAAGACAAATTGATCCAGATGGGCACCTTGAAGGCCTCCAAAAATCAAGCACTTGTGGCTGGAGAAGCAAAAAGTGCAAATGGAAAGGGGAAGCACAAGGGCAAGGAGAAGAGGAAATATGAACCCAAGTAGAATGCCATGTCCAGTCCATCAGAAGCAGCCTCCAGCTCCAAGAAGGACAAACAAAAGGGATTTGAGAAATCCAAGTGTTCATATTGCAAGAAAGGAAACCACCTAGAGAGATATTGCATGCAAAAGAAGATAGATCAGATGACCAAACTTCTTGAATGGCACAATATTTCCCTCCCAGAAGGTGCAAGAGAGACTGATTTTTGAAGTGAGTCCAATGTTCATGAGAGATGCCATGCACTGAAGGTTGTATTTTCAAAATCACAAGCCTTCCTCATAGATTCAGGAGCCTCCAACCACATGGTTTCCTCCAGAGAATCATTTTCTTCTCTAGATATCAAATATGGTCTGATTATTCACATGGGAGATAACCCTCATATCTATGTTGAAGGGAAGGGCACAGTACATCTAGATCATGGAAATTTCAAAAATGTTATATTTGTGCCTTCTTTGTCAACAAATTTGTTGTCAGTATATCATATGACTCACACAGGTTCACCGAAGAAAACCGAAGAAATTGGTCTTTGGTCCTGACACAGTTGAGATTGCAGAGATCTCTACTGGGAGATTATGGAGAAAGGGTTTGCAAACAATGCCTCCAAGGCATGTCAATTCTCCCATTTTTTTCCATACTCTCTACCTACACCATTGGCATCTGATGAATATCAAAGTGATATCTCTTCTAATGAAGATGAGGATCAAGATCTTGTTGTTGAGAATAAATTTCAAGGAGATTCAAATCCAGATACAACACATGCTCCCAATCCATGGCCAAGGCCAATATGGGCTCACAAAGTCCTTGTAGCTATTGGGAACACAGTTTGGGATTCATCTGACCATAGAACCACCAGATCGCAGTATCATGCAAACCTTGCACTAAGTCATGTAGATCCACTTCTCTCAGATAGGTGCTACATGATGGTGGGGTTTGATCCACAATCCCCTGAAGAGAATTTCCATGGGAAATCTACAACCAAGTACAAATATCAGTTGTTTGACAAAGGGTACTCAAAGGTTCATGATTTGGACCACAATGATCCATTCAATCCAGTAGCAATAAGGGTTTCTGGAAGACTTGTTTTGGAAAATACAGCTTTGACACAGTGGGAGGTACATCAGAGGAGCAGATCCAGATCCAGATCCAGATCTAGCACATGCATTGCTATCCTACATAGGAGCAGATTTCCAATAGTTTTGCAAAGGCTTTCACTCAGGAAATTGTTTTCCTTCTCTGCTTAGTATGAAGGTTCTTTGAGTTCCCTATTGTTGTTCCTTTTTTAGGGGGGGTATTTTTCCCATGAGGTTTTTCCCCATTTCCTTAGTTCATGGACAATTCTTTTATTTTCATCATTTATTTGATTGTATGGGTAACATTTGGTCTTAGTAACCAGTGCCCAGGATGCACAAGTATGTATTAAGGGGGGGTGTTAGGATATTTTAATACTCCATCCTTGTCCTACTTCCATTATTTACCATTTGCTAGCACTTAGTGATGTTATTTCCCCCCTAGTGGTGTGTAGATATCATCCAGGACTTAGTATCCACCTAATGCACCCTGCATGCATGATTTAAGGACCACTAGAGGTAGTTCCCTACATTTTAGGAGCCAACTCAGTGTTCTATTTTAGTCCACCTAACTTAGATGACTCTTGTGGGGGGATTATTCTCCAAATGCCACTGATTGTGGCCTCATGCGCCATTTTTTGAGTGATCTGCATGACAAATTCACTGATGCACCCTCCTTGGTCACTTAACTGATAGTAGCTTCAGTTAACTGATATTTGGTTGAGTTTAACTAAGTTTGGGAGCTATGGAGCACTGATAGAGGTGACAATTCCTATGTTAGGCACACTGAGACTCAAATTCTCCTAGGTGATTTGAATTCTCTCCATTGTAATATCATTGTTCATTATAGTGATTATTGGATCATGTGGCATTATTTTGTTCCTATCTCAGTTCTCATGTATGATTAATTGTCTGCTCATTTTTATTGCAGTTTTCACTCTAATTCATCTTTTCTCCTCATTCTTTCTTTGTGAGGTATACTCGGCTCTTTGATATGTTGTGATTTATAATTTCACAATATGTATAAATAAATGCATTTGAGATTGAATGAAGCAATTAAAGGATTTATCCACTCAACAATGGTAACAGATCCTAGTTTCCTTCCATAAATCCTACTGTTATGAGGCCTAGCATTCTGCCAGTTTGATTTTTTTCCTTCTGCGCCCTCCTCAGGTCTACCCTATACCCTCTGTTTCATTTTCATAATTTCCTGACTTAATTTAGGCTATGTACCTATGCCCCCTTCCTGCTCCAATGGACTATTCTACCTCCATATGTGTTTCTTCTCAGTTGAACGAAGCTTGAATGTGGAACCCTAGTATCATTTTTCAAGATTCCATATTCTACGACCTCTCTCAACTTCCTTCGAAATACTAATTTGGTAAATTTGAAATCCGCATTCTCGTCTTTGGATAGTTGCGTTGATGACCATCTCTCGAGATATGCCATTTTATATTGTAAATAAAGTTGAACTGTGAAAGACTATTTGTTTGGTATCAATCCTCCACGTTAATGCTTCGCATGAATCTCTGTGTTGAAATTTTGGAAGACCCCATGGAGCTGGTGGATATGGTGCTATCGTGCATGAAGTTTTGAAGTTAAGAAGAATTCTAGATGTTCTTCGCTCCATCATGAAGCTTCCTTGATGATTGATGTGAAGTTGTGCCCCTCTCTCTCTTGTCGTGAAGCTATAGGAAGTATTGAGTCCCTATCCCTACTATGCTTTTGCAAAGTCTACGTTGGTTTGAACTACATTGTGAAGCTTGCTCTTGCGATGTGAAGAGTGTGATGTTGTTGCAACCAAGTTTGTAGTTGCAATCACAATTGAACTGCGACCTCCTTTTGGTTGCTGCGACCTCCACGATGAAGACTAAAACTCATTACTTTGAAGGAGAATCTATTTTGTGTGAAGACTGCATTTTCTCTTGCCATAAAGACTATTGAGTGGAGCATTACTAATATTTATCCATCATAAAGAGTGGGCTCACTATTCATTGATGTGTGGAGACTACGTGTAGTTTTTCCATTTGAAATGAAGGCTGACAGAGGTGGATTTGAGCTGCAAACCTCTCTCCTTGAGTTTGTTGCATTGATCATGAAGAGTCTACTAAGATTCTATGGTGTGGAGTTGCTTTCTCCTTTCTTCATCTCCCCACTACAGGTTGAATGTGATTGGTGACAAGCTTATGCGACCTTTGTGTTAAGTCTGATGCAACCTCATTGAAGAACACGACCTCCACCACAACTACGATTTTTTGCACAAGAGTGGTATCATATTGTTTTATTAATTTATTATTAAATTTTATCCATGTATTTCATCTTCTATGAAGATTTGAGCTGGAGACAAGGGTGAATGTAACTTTCTATTTATAGCATTGTAATAGCACTAAGATGTAGAATAAAATGTAAGAACGTTGCAGAATTAAATGTAATACTGCTATAGAATTAAATTGATAGTGTAATGTCCCTTTTTTATTTTTATTAAAATAGTGAAATTTTCAACTTTTTTCCCTAGTTCGACCTTTGACTAGTTTTGAGGTCTAGGTCTCCAAATTGCTCCAAATGCTCCCAAATATTTAGAGAAGGTGAGAGAATTATATTAGTACTTTATTATGATGTTCAGGGATGATTTAGTACCATCCAAATACTTCGGCAAACCCCTTTTAGATTATGGACAAGATAGGAGTTTTTACTAGCAATTTGGGGTTAAAATCCCTCAAGGGAAAATGTTGAATATGGCTCTCCAAAAGCTCTCAAACCCTCTCTAATTTATGAACAAAGGAAGAGGAAATATAAGGGACAATTTTAAGGTCTCATGTGCATATTTATTCAGTTTTTTAATCTTGTTACAACCCTCTCCAAACAACTACAAAATTACTAGTTTCGACCTTGGGGGAAATGACATTAAATCCTCTCCAAATGATATAAACTGAGCAAGATGACTCCAAAAGATTAAGTATTGAACATGAAACTTGTGAAAATCATTAATGAAATTCCATTCATCATAAATACATCATTGAAACACTCTTCCATTCGAATTCATCAACATTTCATTGGTATACATCAATATAGTGGGGAAATGGTCACTGTTTGCTCATTAATGATCAATTTTACATATATCCACTTGGAATATAGACATGATAGAGTTATGAAAGTTAAGAACAGATTATATTCATCTTATTTCAAAATAAATGGGGCATTAGAAGCTCCCCCAAAGAGTACAATAGCTCACCAAAAGCGCCTCTCGTCAAGGATGAAGAATATGCAAAGAAAACTGGAAATGGTTGGAGGAATGAGCTGCACTAGAAGAAACCATGAGTTGTCTTGTAGCTTAAAACTGCAAATAAACACTCCATTAAAGCTCCCATGAAAGGTCTGAATGGCCTTTCCACACACCAACTAGGTTGGGAATCTTTCACCCTCGAAATTGGCTAAGGCAAGTAGACTAGTATTCCACTAGCTCTCTTCACAAATGCAAATTCTCAAAAGGATCAAAAGCCCCTCTCTTAATTCAATAATGTATTTTATAAACATCCTTATCCTTCTAAGGTTCCAATTCCACCCATAGTCTCCAAGTGAATTTGAATTAGGGAGTGATTGAAGTATTGCCACATGTCTCCCACTTCCTAGCCTTCCACCTTCCACAAATTCGAGTAGGCATCTCTTGGCCTTATCCAACTACCTTGAGCCCTCACCTAGATGCTATTTTTAGGTCTGACATGTCATAATGGTCAGATGTCATCCCTCAGGTCTACAATTTTTCATAGATGCAATAGCATCTTCATCATTGGTGTCATATATGTTAGGGAATCTAGCGCAAGTGTCCAAGAACCTCGCATTTGATTCTTCCTTTCCCAAGTAAGTTACACTTCGATCAAATTTTGACCTATGATGCATATGGCAAAGTGTATGAGCCTTATAACTCATCCCAATAACATTAGGCTTCCCATGGGTTCGAAATTGCAAAAGGAGAATGCCATGTGGCACAAAAATTCTAGCTTGTGTGGGTCCCACAACCTCCATGGGTCTTCATAATCAATTGCCACTTTGATTTTATCTTGAATTTATTTATTTAGATCCTTTATTAAATACTTATTCCATTCTAATGTCCAAACACCATTTATTATCTCCCTTATTGCAAATCCTCATGTCTCCATCCAACCTAGGGAACTAGTAGGATTGATGGAATTTCCCTGTTATGAATTTATTTGAATGGGGACATTGCAGTCCTCCCCACCCAATATTGCTTGCCCTCAAGCAATATCAATTTATCATGCTGCAAACTTGTTCCTCCTCTATCAGGTGGCCTTCCATGAGCAATGTCTCCCAAAACCTTTCCATTCTTGTGTTTCATGTTGTGGGAGGAAACTACCTGATTCGGATAGGTGTGTTTCCCTCTTACAACCCTTAGTATTCCATTCGAATCTTGGAATTTCATTTCATGAATTTGATAGTTCATTGTATGCTCCCCTATAGATTACATCCATTGCACTCCCAAAACCACATTAGTATCAGCAACATAAACCACATAAAAGCTATCAGAAAAAGTATAGTTACATATGGTGATTTGCAGCTTTGGAACCCATGTTTTGCACTCCATGGTGTTGTGACCTGGAATGACAACTGTGAATCCATCAAATGGTTCAGTAAGTATCTTCCTTCTCTCCACCATTTCTACATCAATGAAGTTATGAGTGGCTCCTCCATCTACCAAAACTAAGGTCCTTTGTCCTAGTGCCACACCCTTGCATCGAATAGTGTGATAACGAGGCATTGTTGAAAGTACTGTCATTCTTACTTTATCAGGTAAGGGATGATTTCCCTCTTGTTTCCCTTCTTCTGCTGTAGTATATCCCTCTTCTTGGGCTAAAATATGTCTGTCTTCCTCCATGCCCCCTTCATACTCATCATCACAAAATACTTCAATGAATTGGGCCTTTCCCTTAGCACACTTATGTCCTGGTGCCCATGGTTGGAAGCATGAGTAACATAATTTATTCCTTCTGAGTTATTCCCTGCTTAGTTCCTCTTTCTTATCCTTTCCACATTCATCTTCTTTCCATGGCTTCTATTCATATCTGAATTGGGGAGGTAAGTTGGGCTTGGGAGGAAACCTTGTCCTGGGTAGTACATTTTGTAAATCCCTTGTCAAACTCATAGCATCCTTCAATGAATTGGGTATGTGGGCATTAACTAAAAATTTTAAGGGTTCATCCAAAACTTTCAGTGAACATAAATACTAATCTTACCATAGATATATCAGCCACCTTGACTGATAATTTTTGAAATTCCATCATATACTCAGCAAGGGTTCCCACTTACTTCAATTGGGCTAGTTATTTGAAAGGTAATTCTAGGTCCTTTTGCTCAAATATATCTAATACCCTGTCAACAAATTCTCCATAGGTTTTAAATTTTTCATGTCCCAAATTTTTCAGACCATGAAACCACCATTCATTGGCATATCCTTCTAAATGAAAAATGGCCATTTTTAATGCATCCTCTTCCACCATGGGATTCAGCTGAATATACACATCTAGTTTTTGCACCCAAGTTTTAGCAGAACTTTGAAAGGAACCATCAAAAGTAGGAACTGGCATTTTACCAATAGCACAATTTAATTCTTTGTTTTGAAACATATTTTTATTCACTTCCTTCTTTTTGAGTTTGTTTGAGACAGTAAAATATTGGTCAAATGGTAGAGACCCTCTACAATCTTCACTCAATTTTTCCCATTCTTTCACAACTTCACCCACTTCCAATTGGATGATAGTTTCCTCTTTGGGAACAAGAAATTTAGGTGTAGTAGGCCTTGGTGTGCTCTTAAATTCATTAGGTCTATTATGGGTTCTTGTGCTTGAGAAAATATGCTCACCCATTGTCTTCTTTTACTCCTTTACTTCCAAGTTGGTTGGCCAACAATTCGAATCCCTTCATCATCTGTTTGGTAATGTTTTCAAATACTGGTTTCAGTATATTGGTGAATTCCTCCTTGTCCTCTTGATTTATTTCCTTCTCATTAGCCATAGTTTCCTCAAAATGCACTTGTTTTCCTATTTCTTCCTCTTCAACAACAATATATTTAGTCTCAGTTTCTAATGGTGGGGGTTTCCTTGTTTGACTCCTGGTCTTCATAAATGGTCTACCACATGAGGTGATAAGACCATGCTCTTATACCAATTGTAATTTCCCTTTTTTGTTTTTATTAAAATAGTCAAATTTTCAACTTTTTCCCTAGTTCGACCTTTGACTAGTTTTGAGGTCTAGGTCTCCAAATTGCTCCAAATGCTCCCAAATATTCAGAGAAGGTGTATGAATGATATTAGGACTTTATTATGATTTTCATGGGTGATTTAGGACCATCAAAAGACTTCTGAAAACCCCTTTTAGATTCTGGCCAAGATAGGATTTTTTACTAGCAATTTGAGGTTCAAATCCCTCAAGGGAAAATGTTGAATATGGAACTCCAAAATCTCTCTAACCCTCTCAAATTGATGAGAAGAGGAAGAGGAAATATAAGGGAAAATGTTAAGGTCTCATTTGCATCTTTATTCGGTTTTTTAATCCTGTTACAACCCTCTCGAAACAGCTACAAAATTACTAGTTTTGACCTTGGGGGAAATGGCATTAAATCCTCTCCAAATGATATAAACTGAGCAAGATGACTCCAAATACTAACTACTGAACATGAAACTTGTGAAACTCACTAATAACAGTCCATTCATCATAAATACATTAGTGAAACACTCTTCCATTCGAATTCATCAACATTTCATTGGTATACATCAATATAGTGGGGAAATGGTCACTATTTGCTCATTAATGATCAATTTTACATATAGCCACTTGGAATATTGACCTAATAGAGTTCTAAAAGTAAATAAAATATTATATTCATCTTATTACAAAATAAATGAGGCATTATAAGCTCCCCCAAAGAGTACAATAGTTCACCAAAAGCGCCTCTCCTCAAGGATGAAGAATATGCAAAGAAAACTGGAAATGGTTGGAGGAATTAGATGCACTAGAAGAAACCACGAGCTATCCTGTAGCTTACACCTGAAAATAAAAACTCCATTGAATCTCCCATGAAATGTCTGAATTTCCTTTCCACACACCAACTAGGATGGGAGGCTTTCACCCTCAAAATTGGCTAAGGCAAGTAGACTAGTATTCCACTAGCTCTCTTCACAAATGAAAATTATCAAAATGATCAAAATACCCTCTCTTACTTTATTCCTTTATTTTATAAACGTCCTTATCCTTCTATGGTTCCAATTCCACCCATAGTCGCCAAGCCAATTCGAATTAAGGAGTGATTGAAGTATTGCCACATGTCTCCTACATCCTAGCCTTCCACCTTCCACAAATTCGAGTAGGAATCTCTTAGCCTTTTCCAACTCCCTTGAGTGCTTACCTAGATGCTATTTTTAGGTATGAAATGTCATAATGGTCATATGTCAGCCCTCAGGTCTGCAATTTTTCATAGATGTCATAGCATCTTTATCATTGGTGTCATAGATGTTAGGGAATCTAGCCCAAGTGTCCAAGAACCTCCCATTTGACTCTTCCTTTCCCATGTAATTTACACTTCCATCCAATTTCGACCTATGATGCATATGTCCAAGTGTATGATCCTTCTAACTCATACCAATAACATTATGCTTCCCATTGATTCAAAATTGCAAGAGGAGGATGCCATGTGGCACAGAAATTCTAGCTTATGTGGGTCCCACAACCTCCATGTGTCTTCATGATCAATTGCCACTTTGATTTTCTCTTGCATTTATTTATTTATATCCTTTATTAAATAT
Source organism: Larix kaempferi (assembly GCA_027924585.1). Classification (NCBI taxonomy): domain Eukaryota; kingdom Viridiplantae; phylum Streptophyta; class Pinopsida; order Pinales; family Pinaceae; genus Larix; species Larix kaempferi. The sequence goes on from BSBM01000278.1 coordinate 8,170,821, forward strand.
TTATTCCATTCTAATGTCCAAACACCATTTATTATCTCCCTTATTGCAAATCCTCATGTCTCCATCCAACCTTGGGAACTAGTAGGATTGATGGAATTTCCTTGTTATGAATTTATTTGAATGGGGACATTGCAGTCCTCCCCACCCAAGATTGCTTTCCCTCAAGCAATCTCAATTTATCATGCTGCAAAATTTTTCCTCCTCTATCAGGTGGCCTTCCATGAGGAATGTCTCCCAAAACCTTTCCATGCTTGCGTTTCATGCTATGGGAGGAAACTACCTTATTCGGATAGGTGTGCTACCCTCTTACAACCCTTAGTATTCCTTCTAAATATTGGAATTTCATTTCAGTAATTTGATAGTTCATTGTATTCTCCCCTATAGATTACTTCCATTACACTCCCAAAACCACATTAGTGTCAACAACATCAACCACATAAAAGCTATCAGAAAAAGTATAGTTACCTATGGTGATTTGCAGCTTTGGAACCCATGTTTTGCACTCCATGGTGTTGTGACCTGGAATGAGAACTGTGAAGCCATCAAATGGTTCAGTAGGTATCTTCCTTCTCTCCACCATGTCTGCATCAATGAAGTTATGATTGGCTCCTCCATCTACCAAAACTGGGGTCCTTTGTCTTCGTACAACACCCTTGCATCAAATAGTGTGATAACGAGGCACTGCTGAAAGTACTGCCATTCTTACTGTATCAGGTAAGGGATGATTTCCCTCTTGTTTCCCTTCTTCTTCTGTAGTATATCCCCAATATTGGTCTGAAATATGTCCTTATTCCTCCATGCCCCCTTCATACTCATCATCACAAAATACTTCAATGAATTGGGCCTTTCCCTTAGCACACTTATGTCCTGGTGCCCATGGTTGGAAGCATGAGTAACATAATTTCTTCTTTCTGAGTTCTTCCCTACTTAGTTCCTCTTTCTTATCCTTTCCACATTCATATTCTTGCCATGGATTCTATTCAAATCTGAATTGGGGAGGTAAGTTGGGCTTGGGAGGAAACCTTGTCCTGGGCAGTACATTTTGTAAATCCCTTGTCAAACTCATAGCATCCTTCAATGAATTTGGTTTGTGGGCCTTAACTAAATTTTTTAAGGGTTCATCCAAACCTTCAGTGAACAAAAATTATAATCTTACCATAGATATATCAGCCACCTTAACTGATAATTTTTGAAATTCCATCATATACTCAGTATGGTTTCCCACTTGCTTCAATTGGGCTAGTTCTTTGAAAGGTAATTCTGGGTCCTTTTACTCAAATCTATCTAATACCCTGTCAACAAATTCTCCATAGGTTTTAAGTTTTTCATGTCCCAAATTTTTCAGACCATGGAACCACCATTCATTGGCATCTCCTTCTAAATGAAAAATTCTCATTTTTAATGCATCCTCTTCCACCATGGGATTCAGCTGAAAACACACATCTAGTTTTTGCACCCAAGTGTTAACAGAACTTTGAGAGGAACCATAAAAAGTAGGAAGTGGCATGTTACTAATAACACAATTTAATTCTTTGTTTTAAAACATATTTTTATTCACTTCCTTCTTTTTTAGTTTGTTTGAGACAGTAAAATATTGGTCAAGTGGTAGAGACCCTCTACAATCTTCACTCATTTTTTCCCATTCTTTCACCACTTCACCCATTTCCAATTGGATGCTAGTTTCCTATTTGGGAACAATAAATTTAGATGTAGTGGGCCTTGATGTGCTCTGAAATTCATTATGTCTATTATGGGGTCCTGTGCTTGAGAAAATATGCTCACCGATTGTCTTATTTTCCTCTGAATGTGAACTACTTTTGTCTCCTATTACTCCTTTACTTCCAAGTTGGTTGGCCAACAATTTGAATCCCTTCATCTTCATTTTGGTCATTTTTTAAAATAATGGTTTTAGTAGATTGGTGAATTCCTCCTTTCCCTCTTGATTTATTTCCTTCTCATTTGCCATATTTTCCTCAAAATGCACTTTTTTACCTATTTCTTCCTCTTCAACAACAATATCTTCAGTCCCAGTTTGTAATGGTGGGGGTTTCCTTGTTTGAATCCTGGTATTCATAAATTTTATACCACATCAGGTGCCAATCCCATGCTCTGATACCACTTGTAATGTCCCTTTTTTATTTTTATTAAAATAGTGAAATTTTCAGCTTTTTTCCCTAGTTCGACCTTTGACTAGTTTTGAGGTCTAGGTCTCCAAATTGCTCCAAATGCTCCCAAATATTCATATAAGGTGCATGAACAATATTAGTAATTGATTATGATGTTCAGGGATGATTTAGTACCATCAAAAGACTTCTTCAAACCCCTTTTAGATTCTGGCCAAGATAGGAGTTTTTACTAGCAATTTGGGGTTCAAATCCCTCAAGGGAAAATGCTGAATATGGCTCTCCAAAAGCTCTCAAACCCTCTCAAATTTCTGAACAGAGTAAGAGGACATATAAGGTACAATTTTAAGGTCTCATGTGAATATTTATTCGGTTTTTTAATCCTGCTACAACCCTCTCCAAACAACTACAAAATTACTAGTTTCGACCTTGGGGGAAATGGCATTAAATCCTCTACAAATGATATAAACTGAGCAAGATGACTCCAAAAGCTTAAGTGCTGAACATGAAACTTGTGAAAATAATTAATAAAATTCCATTCATCATAAATACATCAGTGAAACACTCTTCCATTCGAATTCATCAACATTTCATTGGTATACATCAATATAGTGGGGAAATGGTCACTATTTCCTCATTAATGATCAATTTTACATACATCCACTTGGAATATCGACCTGATAGAGTTATGAAAGTGAAGAAAAAATTATATTCATATTATTACAAAATAAATGAGGCATTAAAAGCTCCACCAAAGAGTACAACAGCTCACCAAAAGCGCCTCTCCTCAAGGATGAAGAATATGCAAAGAAAACTGGAAATGGTTGGAGGAATGAGCTGCACTAGAAGAAACCACGAGCTGTCCTGTAGCTTACACCTGCAAATAAAGACTCCAGTAGATCTCCCATGAAAATTCTGAATGGCCTTTCCACACACCAACTAGGATGGGAATATTTCACCCTCGAAATTGGCTAAGGCAAGTAGACTAGTATTCCACTAGCTCTCTTCACAAATGCAAATTCTCAAAATGATCAAAATCCCCTCTATTACTTCATTCTTGTATTTTATAAACATCCTTAGACTTCTAAGTTTCCAATTCCACCCATAGGGTCCAAGCCAATTTGAATTAGGGAGTAATTGAAGTATTGCCACATGTCTCCTACTTCCTAGCCTTCCACCTTTCACAAATTCGAGTAGGCATCTCTTGGCCTTCTCCAACTCCCTTGAGCACTCACATAGATGTTATTTTTAGGTATGAAATTTCATAATGATCATATGTCAACCCTCAGTTCTGCAATTTGTCATAGATGTCATAGCATCTTCATCATTGGTGTCATAGATGTTAGGGAATCTAGCCCAAGTGTCTAAGAACCTCCCATTTGACTCTTCCTTTCCCATGTAAGTTACACTTCCATCCAATTTCGACCTATGATGCATATGGAAAAGTGTATGAGCCTTCTAACTCATCCCAATAACATTAGGCTTCCCATGGATTCGAAATTGCAAGAGGAGGATGCCATGTGGCACAGAAATTCTAGATTGTGTGGGTCCCACAACCTCCATGTGTCTTCATGATCAATTGCCACTTTGATTTTCTCTTGCATTTATTTATTTATATCCTTTGTTAAATATTTATTCCATTCTAATGTCCAAACACCATTTATTATCTGCCTTATTGCAAATCATCGTGTCTCCATCCAACCTAGGGAACTAGTAGGATTGATGGAATTTCCCTGTTATGAATTTATTTGAATGGGGACATTACAGATAGTGTTGCATAATTTCTAAGAAGCATTTTTTGTAAATAAGGGAGCTGAAATTTAGATCTGCACCTTCCCATATTTTCTTCCAAAATTTTGTTTAAATTTGTAGGTTCAAGTTGTAGAAGATGCACTCACTGGAATCAATAGTTGGTGTTAGTCCTTACTGGAAAGGACACCTATCAAGAATGGTCGAGGAATATTAAAGACACATTCATCTACAATGACTTGTGGGATGGAATATGTGAAGGAAAAACCATTCGCACAGATGAAGGCACAATCTTGAAAACTAATCCAAAAACTCCAACATCAAAGAAGGAACTTCTTGTCTGGTAGACTAAATACAAGAAAGTTTTAGCAATGATCACTGCTATAGTCAGTGAAGAGGTGAGCCAACACATAATGCCTGCAACATCCTGTTTTGAAACATTAAACAAATTAAAATACTTGTATGACTCACATTCTGAAATGGAGGTGATTCAATTAATGTTAAAATTGTTCAATTTGGAATTAAAGGATAATGATCCTATGTTGGTTGCATCTGAAATCAAAGTAATCATGCACAATATTCAAGCCTCTGGCATGAAACCAAACCTTCCACTAGTAGCAATTTTCAAATCCCTCTATCCTGCTCACTCCAACTATCTTGAGTCTCTTCAAGCAAGTGACAAGTTTAAAGATCACACCTTTGACACCCTAGTGGAGATGATTTCAGACAGAGAGAAAGCCTTTGGAAAGAAGACAAGTGAGAATATTGGAGAATCTCTTTGCTTTTATCAGAAAGAAAAGAACCAGTCCAAAGACCCTTCTAAGGGAGAAAGCAGCAAGAGAGGGAGAGGAGGAATAAATTTCAGAGGCAGAGGGGGCATAAACAACTCAAGCAAAAGATCAGATGTGAAGTGCAAGTGTTGTGGGAATATTGGACATGAATCATATCAGTGTTGGGATCCTTGGGACTCCATCAAAGGAATACATAACCAGAACAAAAGAAGACAAAAATAAGAGCCAGGAGGCTAGTAAAGCCTTTGATTTTTCTCTTTGTATTGTTGCACATTGTAATTTTGGAATAAATGAAATAACTTCTCTTTCATCTTACAAATATTGTTGGTTGCTTTATACTAGTGCAACATCCCACATGAATTTTAGGAAAGATTGTTTTGAAGAACTAAATGACATTGTATATGGCATACTGTACTTTGCACACAAAACTAGCCTTAAACCAAAGGGAATTGGCTCAATCAAGCTCAAGCTGGTTGGATTCCCTGACTTTGTGTTAAATAATATTCTCTATTATCCAAAGTTGCATAGTAGCTTCTTGTCCTTAGTGCAGATTCGATAGAAAGTCCATTCCATCTACATGTTCAATGGAATTGTAGAGATAAGGAAGTAATCTGACAACAAAGTCATCATGACCTGATATGAAGATGGAAAGTTGTTGAAGTTGAGAGGTGTTTCGCGGACAATCTACCGAGAGCGAACTCAAGGACTGATCTCCCTAGCTTAACATAAGTCTAGAACAAATAAGACAGAACATAAAATACTTTCCTAGATCATATAGAAATACAAATGTAAGAGCAGATCGTTTACCTTAGATTTGTAGATATCTTTCTCCTTCGTTGAACCAATTCTCTAGCACTGCCAGATCGTAAGTAGCTAAACCCTGTTGAACATGTGACAGACCACGAGGAGTGAAAGCATATATCTCATATGATATATCTAAGCTAACAGTTAAGGAGAAAAGCTCTAAACATCATCAAAGAGACAACATTTATGGAAAGCAATTATATTAACTGTAGAAGAGTGAGGAGTACAATAGAAAACAGGATTACAACCATAGCCTTAACATTGCAAGCCCCTTCCGACAAGCCATGCCAAATCTCCTAGAGAGAAGTAGATGTTCCACAAGCTAGAGTATTAGATCTATTGGAATTGATTTCACCAGCATAAGAGTACCATAGACTTCCTCCCTAATGATGGGAGTGAGCTTCATTTAAATAGGACTAAGTGGATAGGGTATGGATAGGATAGGTTGAGATATGATAGGAGAAACTTAAGGGATCTTTCCAAGGTGTTAGGAATCGAGTGCCAGCTCTCCCAAGAGGTCATGGATAGGGTCCCAAGTCAGCAAGCTTCGAGAAAGAGCTCGAAAGGCTATTTTTGTCTATTAACTGACTTCGTCGCACCCTGTAGTGGAGCAAGGTGCGACGTCGCAGGTTGCATGAGAGCAACCTGCGACGACCTCTCAAAACCTAGTACAAATGGGTACAAATCCTTCCAGGTCAATCACTTAATCAAGGTAACTCCAGGGGTGTATACACTAAATCTCATGATGGGAATATTTTAGGTGTAATACAATGCCCCCCAAAGCATGAAGCTATTTAAAGATTGGACAAGTGAAATTCTTTGATAGAAGGAATGGCAATGGACTTGTCGGATGAAGGATGTTGCTGCAGTACAACTGACTCTAAACTAACAATCTCATATGATGTACAACATGGTTGCCGACCAATACAATGCATATCCATGGTAGTAATGACCGACTGAACACAATCATGGCTACTAGACATAAGCATAGATCCATGATGAGATGATAACACATCCACGACCAATACAAATGTGGATTCGTGTAATATGACTCAATACAAACTCCATCGCAACCTATGTAAAACATGACTGCCCGGGGTCTTCAAGCTGAACCCGCAATGATACGAATCTATCCATGTGATTACAAATGTCTTGACATCGAACATGGTAGAAACCAATTGATTACCAGCCATTGATGGATACCGTTAACAAGTGCGAGGGAAATCACCATTGATGTCAATGATCTCCAAGGTATCATAGTACATATCACCAACCATGAATAAATGAATTGAAGTCGAACGCAAGATGAAATCTTTCGATCAAGAGTCAAGGATGTAAACTCATGTCGAAAGCGAGGTAACCTGCCATTGAGGCATGCATCGCCAAGGTACTTGGTTGGTTTCTAGATTCAATCCTCGAATGATGAGTTGATGTCGACAAGGATGAATCCGTCGAAGGAGGGCCATGATGAATCCCCCATCATCGACACGAAACACGATGGGTGTGTGGAGTGGATCAAACGGTACGGTAACATGCAAGACTGACTCAGAGTAGACCAACATGATTGAAGGTGTACTAACTGCAAATAGGTGGACATGTTCTTGAACATGGGCATAGCATGACTTGGAAGTATTGACATGACGAGTACAACACTAAATCCTAATGCAACTGATGAGGGAAGCTTTCTTTGAATGACTCAAAGGAGTAACAAGACTCAGAAGTAGGTAAAACTCGAGGACAAACGGATGACCCAAGTATAGTATGCAAATGCAGATGAGTTCCATGTTCAAGAACGACTACGTACTGCCACTAACAAAGTGTCTAACATAAAAGCTTTGATTTTTCCCCATCATGAATGATGAGTGCCTCATGTGTTTTTTACGAGCTTGATGAGGGTAACCAGATGCTCGGTTAAGCTCATCTCATAGATGAGTCCAATCCCAAATATTTTCTGAACCTGGGATAGGAGGGGTCCGTCCCATGGCGGGCCCTTCAATGTGAAAATTTAACGAGTCCATAAAAGGTAAAGAAGACTCCAACGGTCCTTTTTCGTAAAGTTAGCCTAATCGTCCGAAAAAGGGTAAAACAACGTAGGAGAGGACTCTTCCAGTCATGATTGGCTAGAGTATACCTTTTTCGTAAATAGTACCTCCTGGTCCGAAAAAGGGGTAAACTATCACCAGAAAGATGATCATTCAAATGCTTTTACAAGCGTGAAAACATCAAGTTCGCTTGGCAATATTTTTCTATTTTAGGAGTCTGAAAATAGCTTAAAAAGGACTCCATGAACAAATTTGTCATGGTTGATAACCAAGTACGACAAAGGAAAAAGTAAACTCGGCACAGTTCCTTTTCCGTAATTAGTCTAGCGAGGCTGGATAAAGTGATAAACCTATACTCCTTAGACACACCTTTTTACTCAAATTTTTAACGAGCACGACAATGGCATCAAAAGCACTCGAAATATTTTTCATGTTTGAACCAGAGCATGAAAAAGTAAAAACTAAGCTCAAACCACTTTTCATGTTTTAACCAAAGCATGAAAAAAGTGAAAAGTAAGCTCAACACCATCTTACTGTTTTTAATGAGCTCGAAGATAGGTTGGAAGAATGCTCATGATGTCTGCTTCATTTTTTAACAAGCTTGTAACAGAAAAATGAACTATGCTCGGGATAATTTTCATGGTTTGATGAGCTCGAAACCTAAAAAGGAAAGTATGCTCGAAAATGTTCCCAATGGTGAACTCTTCCCAACATGGCATCCATAGGTTGGTGTGTGCCCCCAGCATGATTGCTGGAAGTAAGTGACTTCGCTCTAACATGATGTGGAGAGGCGATCGAGTTGACTTCAATGTAACTTCTAGAGGTTGAAGACATGCCCCCCAAGCTTTATTTCATTCGCCTAAGCTATAGGCGGATGAAGAGAAGGTTCAGGTACTAAGTCTGTGAGAAGACTCAACTCAAAGGGAAAGGAGTTGTTTCATTTTTTAACAAGCTTGACACAAGATTAGAACTTTGCTCACGGGAACCTATTTCATTTTTTAATGAGCTTGACATAGAAAGGGAACTATGCTCATAGGAACCTATTTCATTTTTTAACGAGCTTGAAGCCAAAGGTAAACTCTGCTCACGGTTAAGGCCCATTGACAGGTTCCTTCCCAACATTATGCCCAGAGGTTGGTAAATGCCCCCAGCATGATTGCTAGCGGCACGACATATGGCATGCCCCCCAAGCTTCATTTCGTCTAAAAATGTTGCTCCTTAACCCAACTACCAACCTGGCTACTAATATGAAATGTTCGCCAAGGGGGGGAAACGAGAATCAAATGAAATGAAGGTTCAAGTTCTAACTCTAACGAAAGACTCGAACCGATGTGAGGGAGATCTATTTCATTTTTACACAAGCTTGAAATAGATAATAACTATGCTTGAGTGGGCCCATCTTATTTTTTAACGAGCTTGAAATGGAATAAAACTATGCTCGAGTGGATGGTTTCATTTTTACGCAAGCTTGAAACCAAAGGTAAACTATGCTAGAGTGGTCGGTTTCATTTTTTAACGAGCTTGAAACATAACATAAACCGTGCTCGTGCTCGCCACCCTTAGGGGGAAGAAACCATTAAAACATGTGGAACATTTAGGGAAGTCTGATGACTAGGAGTCATATGATGAGTGGGTGTCACGAAGGAAAGCTGATCAATGGTCACAACATTCCAATGATGGGGAAAATACATCACTCGAAAGAGTGAGGACAATACAGCCTTCATTGCATGGAGATAATCACGTCCAAGGAGCAGATTGAAATCTAAAGGACCTTGGACAACCATAACATCAACATAAACAGTTTTACCTCTCAACGTGACAGGTAGCTGCGGGAGAATCCCTAAAGGTCCAGTAGGCCTTCTATTGAAAGCCAGTATCTGGTCATTGACTGGCACAAGCCGAGGCGAACCTATGGCTTTCCAAGCAGCTGAGGATAAAATACTAACAGAAACTCCCTCATCCACTATGGTGTGAAAAATTTTCTTATCGGAAACTCCTACAGATATATGAAAAGGAACATTCGAAGGAAGATGAGATTCTGTTAGATCATTCCAATCAAAGGAAATAACCTTAGTACTTGGAGGGGGTTATGTGGAAATGTACAGGGTTTCCCCTTGCCTAGGACATTCTGAACTGACTAGGAAAACATCAGCGGTTTCCAATTCACTCTCACTTGGAAGATAAGAATGAGATGAATATCGTGTCATGGTGACTGCTTTAGTCTGGAATTTCTCCAATGAAATAGCGGGATTGAGTGGAGAAGACAGTGACTCGATATCTTCACTCTCGGAAGGAAGAGTGGGATCAATTACAGATGAAACTGAATTGATCACTTGGTCAACCAGCGGAGGGTCGAGGGACAACTTACTGTCGCTTGTTGGAAGCACTTGTTGAGAACTAGCAATATCTTCCAACCACCGTGAAGCTTCATCCATGCTTGGACAAAGGTAAGTACGATGCATGTCCTTGCATAGCCAGCAAGGGTTTGCAGCTCTACCCTTCCGACCCTTCACCAATGGGTCACTGGTCGAGGGAGTATCATCAACATGATGGTCAAAGGTTGACGATACAAGCGGTTTGGGGTTTTTAGACCACACTTCTGACACGCAGGAAAGACCTGGACAATCCTTGAGAAGGTGATCACCCTTGCAAAGCTTGCAAGGGAACTTGGGCTTACGAGGTGTTCTCATAGAATGAGTACCATCAGAGGCAGATGGTTGACGCTTGGTCTCTTCTTTATCCTTCTTCTTATTTATCTTTCTGTTCTTCTTCTTCTTCTCACCCGCCTTCTTACTAACATCAAATTTTTTAGTAGGAGAAGAAGAAGAGACGGAAGCCGATTCAAATTTCGATGAAGAAGGAGAATGGTCACCATGAGATTGATGCTCATGTGGTGAAGGACCTAGGTTCGACACTATTGGTGCACTTGATGTAACCGGATTGGAGAATAACCATACCAGTAATCCTATCGTCAATCTAGGAAGATTCAACGTAGCCATAAAGGGAGGACCAACAGTTCCACAAGGGGGAATAACAAATGGCATACCTTGGAAAGGGGCCTCTTGGTTGGTAGTCCCAGAAGGAGCTTGGGTGTATGGAGATGAATCCATGGGACAATACCAAGTGATGTGGATGAAGTCTTGCTAAAAAGAACTCAAAAAACCTCAGGAAACCGAGCGTGCAAAAGGGGAGCTAGAAGAAAAAGAGGCACACAGGCCAAAAAGCAAGCTCAAAAAATTTACTGTAACCGATGCCACAGCAAGCGAGCTACAACAAAGAGGCCAGAAAGCCAACAAGTAGCACTAAGAAAATAAAATACTCTCTACAAGGTATAAGAGCAAGCAATCATCCTATCTAAGATCCGAGGACCTCAACAGATCATATCCTCCGCAAGGTGATGAAATCCAATTCGGACAATACGAAGTGAGAGACCAATATGTCTGAAAGGATATCCCTCTACCTAAAGGGATCCCGGGTAAAAGAGCCCTAGAAGGATGGTCACTAGGATACCTCGTTCATGACACATCCAAGAAGGATACTGGAGCTTCTGCCTTTTGGCCCTTGTACAACCAGTATGGTGGCCGGAAAATATAAGGAAGACAATGGATAGATGTCCCTAGGTGCGAAGTGGAGTGCGGCATTCCAAAAATTCCATCTGGAACCTGTCCTCGCTGCTTACCCCTATAGAACGGGAGGCATTCTCAACAAACTGGTCGATGACCGTGTCAATAAGTACAAGAGGATTTTATCACCCTAAGAGAAAACAACTATGTCTCAGATGTAAAATGACAAGGGGGAATTATTTGGATTCCTATCCCCGGTGTCCTACCTAACTACAAGATTATTATTCACCCTCAAGTGAGGTTAAATGTGTGTTGAGTTAGGGTATGTAAATTTTAGGGATTTTGTATTACTCAATCGGGTGATGGAAGTGCAACTCGATGGTGTGTAGACTTGACCCAAACCATGAAAATTTGGATGAACTCGTGCAAGCCTATTTCCTTCAATGAACTTCTAGCTAAAGTAAGGAAGAATTCTTTTCATTCCCAATATGTACAACCCAATGCAAATGCAATTTTAACTTTTTCAAAATGTTGGAAACAAGTGAAAAAATCAAAATGATGTACCCAAAATTAACCCGAAGCAATAAAAGAGATCTTTTATGAACACCAAATGCAATAATTCTAATCCATTTCCTATCTTTTTACACTTGAAAAAGACACATCTAAGCTACGGAAAGAAAGATTCCACCAATGTTTCCAGTTAAATGCAAGACAAAGAAAAGCACTCAACAATCTTATCTATAACTCAAATGCATACAAATCTGAAACGAACCTTTCTTCTTCTTATGAGTGTGAGACCAAGAATTTCAAATGATCAAATTAAAGCAAGAAGAATACTTGTGTTTTCCAATTTCATGAATATTACAAAAGAGTGACAAAATCAAGCTTCTCTTTGAACTAAAGTGGAGACAAAGAATCAATCTTTTCCAAAAATCATTAGGTAGCTCAGGATGTAAGGGAAACAAGATGCATAACCCAAGAAAAATAGGCTCAAAAAGACATGGATATTCCACACTCTTCAAGTCTTTAAAGTAAGCCAATCACGCCAAACCAAAAATGATCCGAAAACCTTAATATGGGTCAAAACGACTATAGGATGCATGATTCGTGCCCCCCCCCCCCACCCCCACCCCGGCCATGAGGGGGAATTGTTTTCAAAAATAGAACCCATTTTGCTTAAAAAATCAAGCAAAACACTAGTTTTTACTCAAAGGGCCAAACATGAATCCAAATCTCAAAAAGACCCAAAAAACATGTGAAAAAAGAGGTTTCAGATCAGATCTAGTGAAAACATCAAATCAGGTGAGGAGAGGAGGGATAACAAGGTTAAGTGGATGAAGGCGGGGGAACCAAAATGTCCACCACTACCAAACTGAAACTTGTTAAGAAATGAGGCCCAATACAACCCACACAAAAAACCAAAAACTGTCAACAAACTAATAAAACAAATGGGGTCTCTGGCTGGATCTCGTAGCACAAAGAGGGTCTGCACACTGAACCAAAACTCAAAATCAGAAATGGAGAAGGGATGCCTGCATGTCAAATTTAACAGATCAGCGCAGTCTGTATTTGTACACAGTGGGACATCGCAGTTTACCAATGCGGGAAGTGTGACTATGTCGCAGTATACCAATGAAAGGACTGCGATGAGTGGCTAACAGACAAAGAACGGAGACCAGAAACAACACAGTGTCGCTCTGTTTTCACTAACCAGGTGCGACAGGCGAGATCTAAGTTCAAAAATCAATCAAATCTCCAAGCAATGAACTATGAAATGGTTTGAAAATGAGTAGTACAAACTCAGAGGAAGCAGATCAGAGTCTTCAAGATGAAGATCTGATAGTGAAATCGACTCAAGAAGCAAATGACAAATAAATAGGCTTGTGTCAAGCAATCAACTGAAAATGACTCTCAAATTGATAACTATTAAAACAAGACAGTATTCCCTAGTATGGTCGCCAGATTTGTTCACGGACAATCTACCGAGAGTGGACTCAAGTCCTGATCTCCCTAGCTTAACGTAAGTCTAGAATAAATAATACAGAACATAAAATACTTTCCTAGATCATATAGAAATACAAATGTGAGAGCAGATCGTTTACCTTAGATTTGTAGATCTCTTTCTCCTTCGTTGACCCAATGCTCCAGCGCTACCAGATCACAAGTAGCTAAACCTTGTTGAACATGTGACATACCATGAGGAGTGAAAGCATATATCTAATATGATAGATCTAAGCTAACAGTTAAGGAGAAAAGATCTAAACATCATGAAAGAGACAACATTTATGGAAATCAATTATATTAAATGTATTGAAGAGTGAGGAGTACAATAGAAAAGAGGATTACAACCATAGCCTTAACGTTGCAAGCTCCTTCCGACAAGCCATGCCAAAGCTCCTAGAGAGAAATAGATGTTCCTCAAGCTAGAGTATTAAATCTATTGGGCTTGATTTCACCAACATAAGAGTACCATAGACTTCCTCCCTAATGATGGGAGTGAGCTTCATTTAAATAGGACTAAGTGGATAGGGTATGGATAGGATAGGTTGAGATATGATAGGAGAGACTTAAGGGATCTTTCCAAGGTGTTAGGAATCGAGTGCCATCTCTCCCAAGAGGTCAAGGATAGGGTCCCAAGTCAGCAAGCTTCGATAAAGAGCTCGAAAGGCTATTTTTGTCTATTGACTGACTTCGTCGCACCCTATAGTGGAGCGAGATGCGACGTCGCAGGTTGCATGAGAGAAGCCTACGACGACCTCTCAAAACCTAGTACAAATGGGTACAAATCCTTCCAGGTCAATCACTCAATTAAGGTAACTCCAGGGGTGTATACACTAAATCTCATGATGGGAATATTTTAGGTGTAACAAGGGGCTCTTCTTCAAGAGTTCAAAACTTTGCCTACCTTTCTTAGCATGAAGAAGGTAATTGGTCGTCCAATTTGTTATGGCATGCTAGATTTGGTCATTTGAATTATAGCAGTCTTCGTTTGTTAAGAAAGAATGGTGTATTTGGTCTGCCCACCATTCTTAAGCAAAAGAACAAATGTGATGCTTGCATACTAGGCAAACATAGTAAGCAACCATTCCAAGAATCTAAATTCAGAGCATGTAGAAAGTTAGAGCTGGTTCACTTTGACTTATGTGGCACCATGCCAGTTCCTTCTACAAATGGTAATAAGTACCTCATGACCTTTGTTGATGACTATACTAGAATGTGTTGGGTATACTTGTTGAAGACAAATTCTGGATCATTTCAAACATTCAAGAACTTGCATGCATGGATAGAAAATCAAACACAAGCTCATATTGGTACATTTCGTTCTGATAATGGTAAAGATTACACCTCTAATGTTTTTGAATAATGTATCTGTAAACATGGGATTACACATCAAACTTCAGTTCCTTACAATCCCAACAAAACAGTGTGGAAGAAAGGATGAATAGATCAATAATGAATATGGCACACTCAATGATGTTTTTCAAGAATGTGAAACTGATGTTTTGGGGTGATGCAGTATTATGTGCAGCATATTTGAGAAATAGAAGTACATCACATGCTATTGAATACAAGACTCCACATGAAATGTGGTTTGGCCACCTTCCTTTGGTTAGGCATCTCAATGTTTTTGGTTCCACCGACTATGCCTTGATACCAAAGGAGCAAAGAAACAAACTTGGTGCTAGAAGTCGAAGATGCATTTTCTCAAGGTACTCAGAAACCTCCAAGGCATATCATCTTTATGATGAGGTAAATAAGAAATCTGATGTTTCCAGAGATGTCATTTTTCTTGAAACTAATAAAAATGACCAGTCTATTGAAAGACAACTTGATCGTTTGGAGAAATTTTCCCATATAAAGACATATTATGAATTTGATAATGAAATTCCACATCTTGAAGGGGGATCCATATCTTGGATCAATCTATGGAATTTCCTTTTGAAGCACCAACATCCCCTCATGAAGAAATGCGTGAATAAAAAGTTCATGCCACTTCACCTGAATAGGAGACTCAATCGGATGATGTGATTTAGAGGATTGTAAGATTGAACCTTGAAGAGAATGAAGCACCACCAGCTAATCAACTTGGGCCATCAAGTAAGATTCTGAAATGGGCCACAAAGACACTTGAAAGTGTCCATCCATAAGAATTTGGAAAGACGGAAACAAGAAGCTCAACCAAACAAGAAGATGGAGGAGATGCAGATAACAAAGGTGATGACATGGATGTCTCATTTGATTTTGAATTAAATTTATCTACCAACTTTGAACTAATTTCCTTTGAAGAGGATGTTACTCGTGATGAGTGGAAAGAATCCATGCAAAATGAGTATGATGCACTCATGAAGAATAGAACCTAGAATCTGGTTGACCCTCCAGCTGGAACCAAACCAATTAACAACAAGTGGGTATACAAGAAAAAATAAAAATCAGATGGCTCACTTGAAAAGCAAAAAGCAAGGCTCGTGGAAAAAGGCTATGCACAAAAAGAAGGAATTGACTATGAAGAAAGGTTCTCCCCCACAGCAAAATGGGATACCATCCGCACCTTACTCTCTTTGGATACACAAAATGGATGAAAAGTCCACCAAATGGATGCAAAAACAGTTTTCTTGAATGGAGACTTGAAATAAAATGGATTCATGTCTTAGCCAGAAGGCTTTGTTATGAAGGGACAAGAACACAAGATATGCAAACTTGTCAAGTCCTTGTATGGCATGAAACAAGCACCTCGAGCATGGTATGAAAATATAACCGATCATATTCTAATGCTAAATTTCAAAATTTACAATATTGATGAGGCAACATTGTTTGTAAAGAAAGTTGGAAGATTTGTTGTGCTTCTTGTGGCGTATGTACATGACCTTTTGATGATAGGAAACAATGAAATTTATATAGCATCCATAAATAAAGATTTGAATAAAGGATTTGAAATGAATTATCTATGACATATTCATTACTACTTAGGAATTGAAGTGACTCAACATCATAAGTACATATTCATATCTCAGAAGAAGTATGTTGGAGAATTACTGAACAGATTTTGCATGAAAGAATGCAACCCTCTCTCAACTCCAATGGAACAAAATTTGAAGCTAACAGCAAGTGAAGGAAAAGAATTTGAAGATGCGACTAAGTACCAACAACTTGTAGGAATCCTTATCTACCTTACCACAACGAGACCAGATATTTCTTATGTTGTTGGCATCCTTTCAAGGTTCATGCACAAACCTTGTGAAGGACACTAGTCTGCTGCAAAAAGAGTTCTAAGATAGTTGAAAGGGACTCAAGTACTCTAAGGTCGAGTAATTCAAACTCATTGGGTACTCTGATTCAGACTTAAATGGCGACAAAGAGATAGGAGTGTCCACTTTTGGATACACAATGAGTCTTGGATCAACAGTTGTCTCTTGGATATCATGCAAAGAGTCAGTTCCATCAGATTCAACAATAGAAGCAGCATATGTCATTGTTGCAGAAGCAATGAAAGAGTTTGTGTGGCTCAAGAAAATACTTGAATATTTGCAGTAGAAGCAAGATCATTCCACTCCCTTATTAATCGAAAACACTTATATAATCAAATTGGCCAAGAATTCCATATTCCATGATCGAACCAAGCACATCAACACAAAGTACCATTTGATTCAACGTCATGCAGAGGCCAAGATAGTCCATTTACGAAATTGTTCCATGAATGAGAAAATTGTAGACATCTTCATCAAAGCACTTGGACGAGAAAAGTTTGAAAATTTTAGAACCATGCTCGAACTCACAAACACCCCTTCGGATTAAGAGGGGGAATGTTGGAAACCTAATTTTTAACACCCAAAAATTGTTCACCTAGCTCATCCCCCTAGTCACATAACCCATCATCCATTTTTCCTACATATTTGGCCTCCAAAAACCCAAAAAGTCCTTAAGTTGGTTACCAAATGGGAAAAAAAATCATTATTTCCCTCAACAATTAATTAAAATCCCCCAAAAAGGGCCAAAATCCTCCAAAAAAGGGTCAAAACCCCCAAAAATGCAAATAAAAGAAAAAGAAAAAGGGGAAATAGTCAAAATTGTAGATTTTTCTTAGTTTTTCAGTTTGCTGATTTTAGTGTCAATGTTTTCAGTTTAATGTTCAGCTCAAGTTTATATGGCTAGAAATTCTAACAACATAAAACACTGTTGTAACTCATTCTTTCAGCAGAAAATAAAAATAAATGCACACACAGTAAAATTTCAGACACTATATTTTTGGCTAATAGCCCTAGAAAAACCCCCATGGGGAAAACCAGTCAGAGAGAGAGAGAGTATATTATTTCTTCATAAAATATCAGTACAAAATTTATATTCAAAATCAACTTATCTCAACCAGCAAATTCACACCCATAGAAGCTACCTCAAAACCTATGCAATCAGATGTATAGATTTCTGATGTACGGCCCTCGAAAACTGTGTAGTACGGCCCTCGAAATTTGTGCCCAACTTGCCTCGAAATTCATGCCCAGTTAGTTGTACGGATGATTAGCAATAAATGGTTGTTGTACCTTCTTCGATAATTGTGCCTATAACCTCGAAAATTGTGCCCAAAAAACTCCTTGAAAACTGTGTTGTATGGTACAGCAATTAATGCAGCTGTACGGATTCTCTCCTCGGTTTTTGTGCCCTATACTTCCACGCTGAAGCTGCCTCGAAAACTATGTTGAGTTATTTTCTTGGGAAATGTGCCCTAAATCCCTCCTCGAAATCATGTTGCTTCTCATTAATGTCTTCCTGAGTTGCCTCAATTTTCATGCCTCTCTCTTGTTGCTCTCTTTCACTCTCTTCACAATAATCTACAAAAGTGGAGTCTCATTTGCCTCCCTTGCCTTTTTGGGTGAAACCCCAGGGTAAGTGAATGGGCATCTAATCCAACGGTTGAGATTGGATGAGATTAATTGCTCATTAAATCCCATTTAATATTATTTCACTCACCTCACTTAAATTTTTACCCAAAAGTGACTTTAAGTTATAAAGTCACATTAAATGCTTTTCACAAGTCCTTTAATGCAAGGGTGACTTTATTTCCTCACTTAAGTGACTTAGGAAAAAGGTCACATAGGGGAACACTTCCCAGGTACAAAAATCAACACTCCCTCTAACCGGAAGGTGTTTTGTACCACTCCCAACTTGTCTCTGAAGAAGACAAACTTGCCCCTCCCCAAAGATTTTGTTAGGATATCTGCTACCTGCTCATCAGTGGAAATGTAATGCAACTCCACAGCTCCTCTCTGTACGTAGTCACAGATGAAATGGTACCTGATCTCTATGTGCTTGGACATGTCATGGAAAACTGGATTCTCAGAGAGCTGGATGCAACTCTAATTGTCATAGTAAATCACGATAGGTCTAAGCTCCTGATCAAACAAATCTACCAATAACTTACGAAGCCACAATGCCTCTCAAGTAGCCTGACTGGCTGCCATATACTCAGCCTCAACAAAACTCAAAGCAACGAACTTTTGCTTCTGACTGAACCACGACACTGCTGTCGAGCCCAAACTGAAACAACACCCGGAAGTCCTCTTTTGATCCCTCACACTACCTTCCCAATATGAATCTGTGAAACCAACCAAACTGACTCCACCCGAACCCTTGTAGTCCAATCCATAGTCCACTGTACCTACAAGATATCTCAACACATGTTTTGCGGCGATCCAGTGTACACTCCTAGGCTCCACCATGAACTGGCTAAGAGTTTTCACTGCAAAACACAAGTCTAGCTTGGTGTTGACCAAATACATCAATGACCCAATGAGCTGACAGTATAGTGTAGGATCCACCAACTTACCCTCAGAAGCATGAAGCTACTTCCAGTTGGTGATCATAGGTGTGGACATTGGCCTGCAATCCTCCATCCGAAATCTCCTCGGAATATCAATTGCATACTTCCCCTATCCTAGGAAAATATGACCATGCTCCTGCCAAACCTCCATCCCCAGATAATAGTGCATCAACACAATGTATGTCATCTTGTACTCCGTAGCAAGGTCTCTCTTGCAATGTGCAATGAGACGTTCCTCCCCAGTGATAAACAAGTCATCAACATATAACAAAAGAATGAGGGGATCTCCACCAACCACAATGTAGTAAAGGTTGGGACCAGCCTCACTCTTCTGAAAACCCATCGATGTCAAATACGCATCAATCCTGGAGTACCAAGCTCTAGGAGCTTGCTTCAGTCCATACAAGGATTCCCTCAGCCTGCACACATGAGAATCTCTCCCATGAATCTAAAATCCATGTGGATGCTCTAAGTAAACCTCCTCCTACAGAAGACCATTGAGAAATGTGGTCTTCACATCCATCTGGTGGATCTTCCAACTCATCTCTGCTGCTATAGAAATCACTGCTGTGATGTAAGAATAACACGCAACCGGTTCAAAGGTCTTATCATAATCAAATCCCTCAACCTGTGAAAACCCCCGTGCCACAAACCGAGCCTTGTACTTATCCACACTGCCATCTGCAGCATGCTTCACCTTGTAGATCCACTTGGAAGTCACAACAGACTTCCCCTCTGGTCTCGGTACTATCTCCCATGCATCATTCTTCATGATGGAATGGTACTCTTCCATCATGGCATCTCTCCAAACCTGATGCTGAGAGGCCTCCTCAAATGTGGAAGGCTCTGAATCACGAAGGCTCACAACTAGATCCATCCCCAATCTATCTGGCATCACAACAGTCCTGACCTCCTCCTGGGGCCTACCAAATGTCTTTACCTCCTCCAAGGTATCATGAAGCCATTTAGGATTCCTCTTCCTTGAAGGCTCCTCCCATACTTATCTATCCTCATCTGAAGAAGTACCGGAAGTAGATGGCCCAGTAACATGTGGACCAGTAGTCCGTGAACTAGTCACTGAAGAACCTGTAACCTGGGAACCAGAACCTGTCCCTCGAGTACCTGCTAACTGAACCACTGAACCTAAAGAACCTGTGCCTGTCACCTGTGACCCAATCACTCCGGAAACCTGTGGACCTGTGATCTATACTGAAGAAGCCTGAGTCACCTGAGGTGTGGAAGCCGGTGGCTCCCCATGCTCCAACTCTCTAGACTTCCTGAAGGCTCTCTCCTCATCAAACTTCACTTCCCGCCTCACAAAAACCTTCTTCTGGCCAAGAGGATAAATGCGGTAATCCTTCGAAGTCTCATCATATCCCAGAAAGATGCCTCTTTCTACAGTGGGATCCAACTTTTTCCTCTTCTCATAAGGGACATGAGAGTAAGTCAAACAACCAAATATCCAAAAATGGCCAACCTCAGGCTTCTTTCCTGTGAACATCTCCTCAGGAGTGTTCCTCCCCAAGGCACGATGGGGAATTCTTTTCTGCAGATAAAATGCAGTACTGCATGCCTCTACCCAAAGAAAGAACGTAAACTATGATCATGAAGCATTGCTTTCGCTACTCCCACAATCGACCTGTTCTTCCTCTCTGCAACTCCACTCTGCTCACGAGTGTATGGAACTGTCAGTTGTCTTTGAATGCCCTCCTGAATGTAAAACCCATTGAACTCATTGGAGGTATACTCACCCCCATTGTCTGATCTCAACACCCGAATCCTCCTCCCTACCTGATTCTCCACAAGGGCTTTGAACCCTTGGAAGACTCTCAATACTAAGGGTGACTTCTTGCTCCTCAAGAAGTAGATCCATGTCTTCCTAGAGTAGTCATCGATGAAAGAGATATAATACTCAAATCCAGCCATTATTTATTATTCGTTTCTATGGTTGAAATAAGAAATTGGTCCGATTTGACGCACTGATGATGTTAGAAAGACTAGTGCGGTGGGAGAGATAGCTAGGGTTAACTAAAAATGGCAGAACCCTAGCCACGGATGGCCGCTTGCGGCCCGCTGCTATCAGGCCTTGGAGTCTGTAGCACTGACAGGGTTTTCCTGCGACATGAAGGCCTTCCTTTTTCGTTACCGTGCCTCTATTCTTGGTTTATGCGTCTTGTAAGACTAAACCCTAGACTGTTTTTACTTCCGGGTTTTTTTCTTACTGATCCTGATACCTGTTACTAGTTTTATTGTGTTGTTGTTTTACTTGCAATGGAAAACTATGAGGATCAAGTGGATTATTCTTTTGACCCGTCGGATGAAATGCCTATTTGGACCCATCCATCTAGCGTCGGGTGGCAAGATGTGGCATACAATGCAGGGTGTGGGCTGGGTAGTTTAACAGTCGGTGAGACTCGTTTGGATCCGGGGTTTTCACCATCGCGTTATCTAGCAATATCCCCTGGCACTTTGACGTTAAATGCCCCATCGCCTCGCTTACCGTCGGTTTCTCCCCTGAAGGATATTGTGACACCACTCTGGTCCTTTGATTAGGTGATACAGGCCATCGAAGGTTCGATGACGGTTGACAAGGGCACTTGTTCTACATTCGGCGGTACCCATGGAACTAGCAGTTTACACATCCCCTCTTCGGACTCAACCCTGGTATGAACGCTAAAGAGCCGAAGGAAGATGCGGGTTTGGGTTTATTGGAGATTCATGAACAACGTGGTTTTGCTAGCCCTTGTGTGGGTTCTGGTACCAGTTCTGAAGAATGGGGAGGGCGTTCATTGGATGATGCATCCCAACCGGCAAAGCGAGGTAGGAAATGATGGCTAAAGTTGAGCAGGACTAAATACAACTACGCTCTTGGGGAAGATATTGAGTGGCATCAATTGGTCAAGATGACCAACATCACCTTGGTTGGTAAGGCTCTGGGTAGATCCTTCTCTCTTCGTACTATTGAGGCTTGGGTGGCAGAGCATTGGGTTGCAGAGTTGGGCTATACCCCTGAGGTAGTTGAATTAACTCGAAACTGGTTTGCTTTCAACTTTCATAATGAAGATCATGCAAAGTGGGTTCTAAATTCCAACTGGAGTTGGGACCATTGTCCGGTTATAATTAAACCCTGGCATCCGATGTTTGATGCCAGTCGCGAACGTCTGGATTTAGTTCCTATTTGGGTCCGACTACCCGGTCTACCTCTCTATTACTGGTCAGAGCGACATTTCAAAGGTATTGGGAACTTGATTGGCACTTATTTGGATGGTGATTATATTTTCTTGCAAACTCGTCAGAGGAAGATTGCTCGCATCTTGGTCAATTTAATAATCAGGGATGGGTTGGCACCGGATGTCACTCTTAGCTGGGGGCCCTATGCATATGTTCAGAAACTTGACTATGAAAATGTTCCCTTTAGATGCCGTCATTGCCATGCCTATGGTCATCTGGTTGTTGATTGTAAACTACCCTTACGGCGGAGAAATGGTGGTAGTCACAAATCTTCAAATGCTATGGAGGCTCCTCCTCTTGTTGAAATTCCATTATCAAAGCCCACCAATAAGGTGGTTTTGGAGACGGTCGCAGAGCATGGACATTCTCGGGCCTTGGAGGTTCCTATCCCTACTGGTCTTTCTTTCTCGAAACCCTCTACTACTGCGGAAGTGGCTGGAGGATCACATCTGGAACTGGTTAGGGTTGCGACTGGAATGGAAATACCGGCTCTTATATCAACACCTATTGGGTTATCTCAACCAACTCCCTTCTCGGCCTCAGGGACTTCAGCTGCGGGTATTCCTTCTTCCTTAAATCCCCTATCCTTTCATTTTGTTTTTAAAAACTTCTCTATGGAAAATCCGGATTGGTTGGAGGCTTTAAAAAACTTGAATATCTCTCCCTCCTTGGAGATGGTTGACATTACATGCAATGCTCATGAACCCCCTTCATATCTACAACCTCTATGACTCATGGTGTGATGCTTATTGACCTACCCCCTGAACCTGATCATACCCCTGAGGAAGCTCCTTCTTCTTCTTCCCCAACCAACTCCTCGGACTCTAGCTATTTTTTACGATCCCTTACTAAGATTACCCCTGGGGGGCTGGGTGTTGGGGTTTGTAAACTGGGAAAAAGCAGAGGCAAGAAGTCTCATCTATCTAAAGCTCAATCCAAGGCCAAGATGGATTTGTTGGAAGGTAAACAGGTAACTATTGATCGGGCGCTTAGAGCGGTGTGTGCCCAGAAGAGGGGGCGTTAATGAAAATTATGTCTTTTAATTGTCGGGGTCTGGCTGGTCCCCATAAAATATCAGCACTGCGTAGAGTGGTATCTCTTGAACACCCGGATATCATTCTACTTCAAGAAACTTTGGGTGTTAGTGAGGTGATTAAGTCGATGTTAGAAAGTTGGTTTGGTGGCTAGTCTTTTGCTACCTTGGATGCTCGTGGCCGGTCTAGCGGTCATGCTATTGGCTGGAATACTAGAACGGTGATGTGTCATAACCTATGGGGGTTGGACTCTGTTTTGGGATTGTCCTGCTCGTCTCTTGATTTTGGTGAATATTTCACTATGGTAAATATCTATGGTCCTTATTTGAACCGGATCCCTTTCTGGGATTCTCTCCTCTCAAATCCATTGCTACAGGAAGGAAACCTTATGCTCGAAGGTGATTTAAATTTCTCTCTTGGCCAGGCAGAAATTTGGGGAAGCAGAGCTCGTTCTGAACCTTTGGCCGATTATTTCACACACAATATGGTCACTCATAATTTGTTGGACATTGAGCCTTCTCTCCTTAAGCCTACTTGGAGAAATAACAGAACTGGAGAAAACCGGGTCAAGAAGCGCTTGGATAGATTTTTGGTGTCTGACTCTTTTGTGGACAGAAACTACCTTTTGAGGCAGTGGGTAGGCTTTGGGGGATCATCTGATCACTTCCCTATTTTTCTTGAATTCCGAGATGGACCTACTAAATCGGCTGGGCCATTTAAGTTCAATAAAATTTGGTTAAAAGATGAGACCTTCACTGACCTTGTGGGTTCTCTTTGGGTCCCTTTTAACCCCAAGGATGATATCTCCGCCTCACATCAGTTTACTGCAAATATCAAAAGAATTAAAGGACTGGTTAAGGCGTGGGCTCATGATAAGAATAGAAGAGATGAAGAGAATTGAAGTTGATTGAACTAGAACTGCAGTCAATTTATGAATCTGGATCCGGGGGCCTGGGATATTTGGAGGACAAAGCCCACCTGGTTGCAATGGAAGGTAGGAGGAACACGCTCTTATTGGAAAAAGAGGAAACTTGGCGCTTGAAAAGCAGGGCGGTTTGGCTTGCAGCAGGCGATGAGAATACAAAATTTTTTCATGCATTTGCAAAAGGAAGAAAGGTGTCCAACACCATATGGAACCTCGAGGACTCAATGGGGGAATCACAAACTTCCTTCGATGGCATGGCGAGGGTGGGGGTGAATCATTTCCATACACTATTTAAAGCTCCGACACAGGTTAATATTGCTGAAGTTGTCAAGATGGCACAACGCTTTCCCCGGTTCGTGGAAGAGGAAGATAATCAATCCTTGATGGAAATTGACACGGAAGAAGAGTTGAAGGGGGTTCTGCAGAGCTTTCAGAAAGACAAAAGTCCGGGACCGGATGGTTGGACTATTGAATTTCTCCTGGCTCTATTTGATATTATTGGGAATGATCTCCTGAAGATGGTCGACTATACAAGAATTTTTGGGTGTATTCCAACTGCCCTCAAATCTACCTTTATTGCTCTTATTCCTAAAACTGATAACTCTTCCTATCTTGGGGATTTCAGACCTATCTCTCTGTGCAACTGTGTGTATAAGGTTGTGTCCAATATTATCTCCAAGCGGTTAAAAGTTATTTTGTCCAAGCAAATCTCAGCGGAACAATTTGGGTTCCTGGAAGGAAGACAAATTCATGAGGCAATTGGAGTGGCACAAGAGGGCATTCATAGTATGAAATCAAGGAAAATCAAAGGAGCCATTATCAAGATTGATTTGTCTAAAGCATATGACAAGGTGAGTTGGTTGTATATACATTTACTACTTACTCATCTGGGCTTTGTTGTGGACTTTATCAGGTGGATCATGAGTTGTATCACTACGGTCTCTTTTGCGGTCCTCATCAATGGGGCAGCCTCTCCTTTCTTCCATTCGGAAAGAGGTCTGCGTCAAGGTTGTCCTTTATCACCTTTACTTTTCCTGTTGGTTGCAGAAGGATTAAGTAGGGCTCTGAAAAAATCTTGTAGGGAAGGCACCCTCCAAGGAATTCAAGTGGCTCCGGACTTATTTATAACACATCTTATTTTTGTGGATGATATTCTCATTTTCTGTTCTGGTTCAATTGGGGACATTGAAACCCTTCAAGGCATTTTCCATCTTTTCTCTCAAGCTACTGGTATGGAGATTAACGAAAGGAAATCCACATTGTCGGCTCATCTGATTAGTGATAATGAGATCATGGCTATTCGAAGGATTTTTCCTTACACTTACTTGTTTCTTGATGCTGGTTTAAGCTACCTTGGGTTTCAGTTAAAACCAAATGCATACACCTAACAGGACTAGAACTGGCTTATTGAGAAAATCCACAAACGTTTGAAGGTTTGGAGTCACAAATGGCTCTCGAGAGAAGGAAGGTTGGTTCTGGTGAAATCATTCCTAGAGGCCATTCCGATTTACTGGATGTCCCTATCTTGGATTCCCAAAGGGACGTTGGATAAAGCCCGGAAACTATGTTTTCGTTTTCTTTGGAGCGGTAAAGGAGACTTTGTTTCTCCATGGGTTCGTTGGCAGAAGATAGCTATCCCTAAGGCTATAGGAGGATGGGGACTGAAAAATATTCATCTTTTCTCTAAATCCCTGGCAGCCAAAGGGGTATGGAGAATGTTAAAAATAGACAGTCTTTGGACAAGAGTTGTCTTTCAAAAATACATTGCTCCTATAACAGTTATGGATTGGGTTCGGAATCTGATTAAGTCTCATAGTGGTGGTTCTGTTATTTGGAAAGCTGTTACTAAATATTTTTTTGTGGTTGGTGACCTCCTGGCTTGGAATATTGGGAATGGACAGTCTCTTCGGGTTGGGAAAGACCTCTGGTTTGGGAGCGAAGGTCGACATATTCTATCAGTCGGACTAATAGCATCACTCCGAGATATAGGTATCACTTATCTATCACAGCTTTCTATTCGAGAGTTGGTTCATCCATGGACTCAATCATGGATATATGGCAACGCCTTGGATCTTTCAGTCGTGGAACAGGATGAATTAAGGAATTATTACAGGGCTCTCATTCTTTCACAAATTCTCATCCGTGATAGGGAGGACTGTTTGGTATAGGAAGGGGCTCTGAATGGTGTGTTTTCGCCGAAGAACGGTTTCATTAGTTTAAGTCACTTCATTAATCCACGTGAAGTGGTCTGGTGGTGGAAACCAATCTGGAATTTAAATTGTCCTATGAAACACAGATTATTCATGTGGAATATTCTTGAAAACTCCATTCCTACCTGGGATCTTTTGCAATGGAAGAATAGGGTAGGACCAGGGTGGTGTATATTGTGCAAAGAAAATGAGGAAACTTGTCTTCAGTTATTCCTCCAATGTCCATACACGGTGCAAGTATGGGCAGAATGTTCCAGAATCTCAAATGTTCAGTTTAACTGGGATGGGGACGCGTTGCTACAGTCTTGGTCACAGTGGGGTATTGATCCAATCGGCATCTCTTTCAAAGCCCTTCCTTTAATGGTGGCCTGGGGGATATGGTTGGCGCGGAACGGAATGATATTCACTGATAAACCCTGTACACCGGGAGTCTCAGCCATACTCATATGTGGTTTCATAACAGCATATCCCCAGCATGTCAGAGTAGCGAATCAACGAACTGTCCTTGAACTAGACATTGACCACTCGGTTCCTTGGGGATTCTACGATGGCTCAGCTCGGGAAAACATCTGTGGGGGAGGGGCGGTATTACATATTACGTTAACCCATTATTATCACCTTTTCTGGGGTCTCACGGAGGGTGGAAATAATTATGCTGAAATCATGAGTCCCAAGCTTCTTCTCATTTTCGCTATTGAGACTGGCTGTCAATCTCTAAATGTTTTTGGAGATTCTATGAACGTCACAAATTGGTCACTTGGCACACAACAATGCAGAGATCTTAGACTTGCAAACATACTTCAATACATTCAAGAACTAAAGCTCTCCTTTTTACACTTTTCTTGCAGACATGTTTACAGGGAGAATAACAAGGAGGCGGACAAGGCTTCTAAAGCTGGCAGGGTCCTGGCAATGGGGGTGTGGAAAGTAAAAGAATACTGTGAAGGGACTCTATATGAGTACTATCATCTGCCTTTTGTTGATGATCTAGCTTTACAAGAATAGTAGTGTTGTTAATACAATTTTTGGAGAAGACTATCAGTTTTTTGTTTCTTTTTGTGGCGACATTCGGAAGACTTATATTATTGTTCCTTAAAAGACTTTTCTTGGTATAATAGGAGGCTTGGGGATCCCCCAGGTATATTTAGTTATGTTTCCCTTTTATTTGGCTTTTAAACATGGTGTTGTTGAACACACCAGACAGATGTAATGAAGATCCTACTCTTTACAGTTTTGATTGTCCTTAAATGGATATCCACATGCATACATGCATATACAGAATGTAATTTTGTTCACCTCTACTGAAATAAAATTACGCTTTTTTTCTTGGAAAAAAAAAATTAATACTCAAATCCAGTCAAAGAACTTGATGACATAGGACCACATATATCAGTATGGATCAAATCAAGTACTCCTACTGCTCTGTTGTCACTGCTTGGAAAAGCAGTCTTGGTGTACTTTCCCAAAGCGCACCTTGTACAAACATCACTCTGCTCTATGTTGAACTCTGGTAAACCTGTAACCATGCTCCTCAACAATCTCAAAGTTGGGTGATGCAAGTGGGACATTCTCCAATGCCATAGCTCACAAAGTTCACTGTTGTTTTTATGTGCCAAAGCATGTTGCGGCTAAAACAAGAGCTTGTATATTTTTCCACATCTAACCCCAATGTCCATGGAGGTAGATAATCCTATAGTCTTGAGTAATACTTGCACTCACCCATCCAAGAAACAAACCCCAAGACCCCTGTCCTCAATGGTGGAAACTTATACAAGGTTCTTATTCATCCTAGGGACAAATAACATATCCCTCAGAGTCATAGGACTCATAGACTCCCTCTGAAATGTGATGTTCCCACGACCAATTGCTCTGAAAATGGTGTCATCTCCTAGTACAAACTCCACATCTGTACCTGTCTGTGAAAGCTCGGAGAACATCTCCCGATTACCTGTCATGTGACTCGAAGCTTCAATGTCAATATACCAAGTGCCAGTGGCGGATGCACTCATCTAATGGCCTGTCAATAAGGAATACTCCATCTCCATATCCACATCATTGTTGGTAACTATAGAGGCTCTCTCTCTCTCTCAATCTATCCAACACACAGAGAAAACTCTCTATGAAATCTATCTCCAAAGTCACCAACCTCCGCTGAAGCTGCAGTCTGTTGTCTCTTCTTCTTCTTACTTGGACACTGTGAAGCATAGTTCCCAAATGCTTGTCTCTTCTTCTTCTGCCCACCCTGTTGCTACTTGGCCCCACCCTGCTTGGGGCCATTCTTCTTCTTCTTTCCCTTTGTTTCCAATGCCACATTCTCCTCATCTTCCCTACCCTGTGAAGAGCAGCCCTGTACAATACCTCTCCTGGTCTCCTCTTGCACAAAATCATCCCAGAGTCTCTCCCATGAAGGTAAGTTCTCTCTGCCCACTATAGCCTACACAAATGCACCCCAAGGCTTGGAAGCCCCATTCACTGTTGTCCGCACAAGCTCAGTAGTAGTGACCGCTTCCCCAACTGTTGCTAGCTCATCTCTAACCGCAGATATCCTGGTAAGGTAAGATGTCACTCCCTCTCCACCATTCATCTTTATACTTTTCAGTTTCTCCTTGAGAACCATCTTTCGGTTCTCATTGATGCTCTCGTATAAACTAGTTAAGGCACTCCACATCAAATGTGCCCTAACTTTACCTGAAATGTGAGGAATGATATGGTCTTTAACTGCATCAAGAATTATTCTTCTAGCTTTACAGTCCTTCTTGTTGAAGGCTGATAATGTTGCCGCATCTGTAGCAGTGGGAATTTGAACAAGGTTCGTTGTAGTGTTTCTTACCACCTCCTCCCACAGTTCATTTTCCTCCAAAATCAGCAAAATCCTAGCCTTCCAATGCACAAAGTTTCTTGTCCCATCTAGACTATCCTCCAACCTAAGTCATGTATCCATCTTACTAACAACCCAACAAGGTGTTGTTCACTAACAGAAGAAAATACTAAAATATGGAGGTGTTCACTAACAGAAGAAAATACTGAAATCTAGAAATTTTTTACTGTCTGCAAATTTTAATGTTTTCTGCCCCTGAGCTCTAATACCATGTAGATTTTTCTTAGTTTTTCAGCTTGCTGGTTTTAGTTTCAATGTTTTCAATTTAATGTTCAGCTCAATTTTATATGGCTGGAAATTATAACAACATTTTTCTAACAACATAAAACACTGTTGTAACTCATTCTTTCAACAAAAAATAAAAATAAATGCACACACAGTAAAATTTCAGACACTATATTTTTGGCCAATAGCCCTGGAAAAACCCCCACGGAGAAAACCAGTCAGAGAGAGAGAGAGTATATTATTTCTTCAGAAAATCTCAGTACAAAATTTACAGTCAAAATCAACTTATCTCAACCAGCAAATTTACACCCATAGAAGCTGTCTCGAAATCTATGCAATCAGCTGTACGGATTTCTGATGTACGGCCCTCGAAAACTGTCCAGTACAGCCCTCGAAATTTGTGTCCATCTTGCCTCGAAAATCATGCCCAGTTAGTTGTACAGATGAGCCGCAATAAATGGTTGTTGTACCTTCCTCGATAATTGTGCCTATAAACTCAAAAAATGTGTTGTACGGTACAACAATTAATGCAGCTGTACGGATTCTATTATGTATCCAGAGATGTTTATTCCTCCAATGGTTTGTGGTAACTTGGGTTATTAGATCCACCATGTGGGGGTCGGCCCTGAGTTTATATTTTAGGGGTTATTAGACTTCACCAAGAGAGTTCGGCCCCATTAGGGATTTTGGTTAGTCGGGAATCAATATAAGTAGAGGAGGAGAGCTCCTCATTTGACACACTTGCTCAACTCATAAAGTAGCGCACTTGTGTCTAGGAGGTCTGCATAGGAGGTAGAGAAGAAGGACAAATCTTGGAGCACATCTTGTATTTTGGTTGATCATCTTATTGAGGAAAGCTTTGTTGGGTTTTCTACCCCATGAGGGTTTCCTAGGGTAAAATCTGTGTCTATCTTGTGATTATGTTTCCTTCAGTGATCTTGCTAGTCTAATTGTTTTAAACTTAACATGGTATCAGAGGTAGCCTGAATAGAACATCTTTCACAAGGTGAAATTATCTTTCTCTCTCTCTCCCAAAAATTAGGGTTTCTGCAAAAGGTTAGTATTTTTGGTTTTTGGTTGCGTGGATGAATAGCCCTTCTCAAAATCAATCTTTTGAGCCCTAGATCGAGATTTCTGGTTGGATAGAACTTCGGGAAAGTCAAACCCTAATTCTACCAAAAGTGCGATAAACCAGAAATTCTGTTGCAGCTCTGAAATACATCTCCTGGTAATTATTACTCTATCTCTTAACTCCAATCCCTTGGACTCCCCCAAGAGAATATGGCTCCAAGTACTAAGCTTGAAGACAAGCTTGAAGGTATAGAGAATTTCTGAGCATGGAAATACAGAATTAGTCTCATTCTTGAAGAGAATGATCTTGCTCATTATATCAAGGAGGAAGTTGCAGAACCTGAAGGAGATGAAGCCAAAGAGAAGCATAGGAAGGATTTAATTAGGGAAAAGAGAATCATAGTTGATTCTATTAAACACCACTTTATTCCCCAAGTGGCTTCCAAAAATACCCCAAAGGAAATGTATGATGCCCTAAGAAGGATGTGTGAGGGAAAGAACATCAATAGGAAGATGAACCTAAGAACTCAATTGAAGAGTACCAGGATGCACAAAGGAGAATCCATTCAAGACTACTTCTCAAGGGTCTCCCAAATCAAGGAACAACTAGAGGCCATTGGTGATAATGAATATTAACTTGTGATGACTGCTCTAAATGGTCTCACTAAACCTTGGGAGTCATTTATACAGACCATGTGTGCCAGAAAAGGGAGTATGAAGTTTGATGTAGTATGGGAGGATTGTGTTCAAGAAGAAGCTAGGGTAGCCAACAGAGAAGCCCTCCTCAAGGAGGATGATCAAGCCTTGGCTACTGACACTAAGAGAAGAAAGAATCAATCTTACTTCAAGAAGGACAAGCTCAAGGAGTCTTAATCTCCACAAAGATTTCAGAAGAAAGGAAAAGGAAAGTTCTCTTCCTTCCAATGTTTCAACTGTCATAAGATAGGACACATTGCTAGATTTTGTCCTTCAATCAAGAAGAAAAATATTCACTATAAAAGACATCAAGCACATCTTGCAGAAGATGATAGTGAAGAAGAAGAAGAAGAGGAAGTAAGGTCTCATAGGAAAAGATCCAAATATGAAGAAGAAGAAGAAAGGCCTCTCCCTAGGAAAAGATCTAGAAGAAATGAAGAAGAAGATGCAGAAGAGTATGTTCTATTTTCTGCACTCTCTGGATCTGTGTCTCCTGGAGAAGATACATGGCTCATTGATAGTGGTGCTTCAAAGCACATGACATGTCAAAAGAAAACTCTCTCAAGACTTGAAGAAAAGTCTTCTCCACAAAAGGTATCTCTAGGAGATGATTATCAATATCCCATCAAGGGAATTAGTGAAGCAAGCTACAAGCTTGATTCTGGAACACCCTTGAAGATGAAAGAAATTTTATATGTTCCAGGGTTGAAGAAGAACCTACTTTATATCTCAACACTAGATAAGAAAGGATTTAGAATTGCATTTATTGATGGTCAAGTACTTATGTGGCCCAAAGGAAAATCTATTGAGGATGCAATTGTCATTGGTGAAGAATAAGGAGGTCTTTACAAACTCAAGGGTCACCCAAAATCTTCCCTTGTCCATGAAACCACTAGCCCCAATGAACTATGGCATAGAAGGCTTGCTCACATTAACTACAAGGCTCTACCCTATGTGAGCAAGGTGGTCATAGGATTACCAGATTTAAAGATTGACCATAATGGCTCATGCAAAGGATGTGAAAAAGGGAATAATGTCAAGAACCATTTTCCAAAGAGTGAAACAAAGACTAAGAACATTTTGGAATTAATACACTCAGATGTATGTGGACCATTTCCCACCACATCCCTAAGTGGGTTTGAATACTATCTTTCTTTCATTGATGACTATTCAAGGAAAACTTGGATATACTTTCTAAAAGGTAAGAATGAAGTCTTTGGAAAATTCAAAGAGTTCAAGGCCTTAATAGAAAATCTCTCAGAAAAGAAAATCAAGATTCTCAAAATAGATAATGGCGAAGAATATACTTCAAAGGACTTTGAAGACTTTTGTAAAGAAGCTAGAATCAAGAGGGAACTAACCACTCCCTACAATCCCCAACAAAATGGGGTTGCTGAAAGAAAGAATAGAACTATCATGGAAGCTGTAAAGACTATGATACATGATCAAGATCTTCCCATGTATCTATGGGCTGAAGCAGCCAGGACAGCTGTCTATGTACAAAATAGACTTTCTCATAGTGCTCTTGAATTTAAGACTCCAAAAGAAGTGTTCACAGGAAAGAAGCCTGAGGTAAGTCATCTCAAAATATTTGGATGACCTATGTATATTCACATTCCAAAAGAAAAGAGAACCAAGTTGGATCCCTCTGGTAAGAAAGGAATATTTGTTGGATATTGTGAAACATCCAAAGCTTTTAGAATTTACATACCTGGTTTTCATCATATGGAAATAAGTAGAGATGTAACATTTGATGAAGAAGCAGCTATCAAGAAATCTAGGAAGTGCCAACTTGAAGAAATCTATGAAGAAGATACACCTCCTAGAGTCACATAAGTTGTACCCATCCCTGAAGATGATGCACCAGAGGACCATGACATGATAGAACCACAAGAACCCCCCATTACAAATCTATCTAGAAAAAGAAGGCCAGCATGGGCTAGAGACATTATTCAAGGAGCTGAAAAATATGGAGCTCCTGAAGGTTCCACTAGAGAAAGGAAGAAACCCAAGTTAGTATCCAACTATGTGGCCTTGATGTGTGATCTTGTGGATCAACAACCTACTAGCTACGAGGAGGCAGCTCAGAAGAAAGAGTGGGTAGAAGCAATGACAGAAGAATACCAGTCAATAATGAAAAATGATGTTTGGGATATAGTTCCCAAACCAAAAGATAAAAGTGTGGTTTCTTCCAAATGGATATTCAAGATAAAACATCCTGCAGATCGTAGCATTGAAAAATATAAGGCAAGATTTGTAGCCAGAGGATTCTCTCAAAATGAGGGAATATACTATGAAGAAACATTTGCACCAGTTGCTAGGTACACATCAATTAGAACTATCATGGCACTTGCATCTATGATGAAGTGGAAATTACATCAGATGGATGTTAAAACAACCTTCTTGAATGGTGTAATTGAAGAAGAAGTGTACATAGAAAAACCACAAGGATTTGAGGTTAAAGATGGAAGAACACATGTATGCAAGCTGAAAAAGGCTTTGTATGGATTGAATCAAGCTCCCAGAGCTTGGTATGGAAGGATTGACAGTTTATTAACAAGCATGGGCTTTACCAAGAGTAAAGTTGATCCAAATATTTATCTCAAGGTTATGGATAATGAACCTGTTATATTACTGTTGTATGTAGATGATCTATTTCTAACAGGAAATGAGAATCAAATTATCGAATGTAAGAAGAAGCTTTCTTCAGAATTTGAAATGAAGGATCTGGAATTAATGCACTACTTCTTAGGTCTAGAAGTATGGCAAGAACCAAAAGGAATCTTTTTAAATCAAGGTAAGTCTGCTGTGGGGATTTTGAAAAGATTTGATATGTTGGAGTGTAAAGCCATGGCTACTCCCATGGACTCCAACTTGAATTTATTAGTTGATGACTCATCAGAATTAGTGGATGTAACTCTATATAGACAAATCATTGGGTCATTGATGTATTTAACAAATACCAGACCAGATATATGCTTTGTTGTAAATACCCTGAGTCAATATCTAGTAGAACCAAGGAAGGTTCACCTAATAGTTGCAAAGCATGTAATGAGGTATCTAAAAGGTACATTAGATTTTGGTATATACTACCTTGTAAATCATGAACTCAAATTACATGGTTACTCAGATTCCGATTGGGCAGGAAGTGTTTCAGACAGGAAGAGTACATCAAGTGGATGTTATGGTCTTGGATCTGCTATGATTTCTTGGTTCAGCAAGAAACAAGCAGTATGGCTTCGGAAACTACTATCTGGAGTGTTTGACTTAGAAATGGATCCCACTGTGATTATGTGTGACAATCAAAGTTGTATCAAGATGACAGAAAATCCTATATTCCACGATAAGTCAAAACACATAGAGATCCAATACTTTTGTATACGAGATATGGTGCAGAGAGGAGCTATTAAGCTCAAGTATATGAGCACTGAGGATCAAATTGCTGATATTTTTACCAAACCTCTGTCTCGAGTGAAATTTGAATACTTCCAAGACAAGCTTGGTGTAGTTCAAAAGGACCCTCCTCGAAAGGGGGAGTAGTGAAGTCACTGAGGATGAGATTGCCTCATCGACAGCAAGGTCGATGATGTGGATACCTGTTTACTACACTTAGATACTTATGCTTAGATTATTTAGATTTAGGACTCTTATACTTAGAATACTTATTTTACTTGTTTTGATGATATATGTATTGATGAGGATACATGCTTTTGATGATATATGTATTGATGAGGATACATGCTTTTGATGATATATGTATTGATGAGGATACATGCTTTTAATGATATATGTATTGATACATGTTGTACTTGTATTGATGAGGATACTTGTATTGATGTATTGATGAGGATACATGTTGTACTTGTATTCAGATGAGGATACATGCATTGATGTATTGATGAGGATACATGTTTTGATGATATGGATACTTGTATTGATGAGGATACTTGTATATCTGTATTGATGAGGATACAGGTGGGATTGCATCATCCTTGAACATATGTTCTAAAAGAATCCGTAGACATATGGTCTCCGAGAGTGAAGTCCTTGATGGATGGGAAGAGGATTGTCATCCTTGGACATAGTCCTAAATGTACAGGAAGAGGATTAATTCATCCTTGGACATAGTCCTAAATGTACAAGAAGAGGATTAAGTCATCCTTGGACATAGTCCTAAATGTACGGGGTGAGGATTAAGTCATCCTTGGACATAGTCCTAAATGTATGGTGGGGATTAAATCATCCTTGGATATAGTCCTAAATGAATGGTTTGGATTGATCGTGTGATGACGATGCTGATGATCGCGTGATGACGATGTTGTTGATCGTGTGATGACGATGCTGATGATTGTGTGATGACGATGATGATGATCGTGTGATGACGATGATGACGATGCTGATGATCGTGCCATGACGATGCTGATGATCGTGTGATGATGATGATGTTCCAGTAACTGGTTAAGTTACTGATGATGATGTATTGAAGAAAGCTTCCGATGATTTACAGATGTATCATGTATGATGTAGTCGATGACTCCTTGCTCCTGCAGATGTTGTTATAATATCCTTCTCGTTAAGGGGGAGTGTTGAATATTGTAACTTCTAAGAATATTATATTTGTACATTATTATTCCAGAGATGTTTCATCCCTCCGAGGTGATTCTATTATGTATCCGGAGATGTTTATTCCTCTGATGGTTTGTGGTAACTAGGGTTATTAGACCCACCATGTGGGGGTCGGCCCTGAGTTTATATTTTAGGGGTTATTAGACTTCACCAGGAGAGGTCGGCCCCATTAGGGATTTTGGTCAGTTGGGAATCAATATAAGTAGAGGAGGAGAGCTCCTCATTTGACACACTTGCTCAACTCAGAAAGTAGCGCACTTGTGTCTGGAAGGTCTGCATAGGAGGTAGAGAAGAAGGACAAGTCTTGGAGCACATCTTGTATTTTGGTTGATCATCTTATTGAGGAAAGATTTGCTGGGTTTTCTACCCCATGAGGGTTTCCCAGAGTAAAATCTGTGTCTATCTTGTGATTATGTTTCTTTCAGTGATCTTGCTAGTCTAATTGTTTTAAAATTAACAAGGAATGTGTCAAAAATGTTAAACATGGATAGAGTAAATAAGTCTATGACCTCACATCTAACTTAGGGTGGGATCAAAAAACCAAGTTTACCTACATAATGTTTTTTGTAATTTCCAATCTTCCTTATTAAAGGTAGTGTTTTCTTTAGTATATGTTTGCATTACCTTTATTATGTCCCCAACAAGGGATATATATATTTCGCTTGACCTCTATTATTTTTCCCCTAAATCTATAAAATTTTCCTCCAATTTATAGTTGTCCCATAGTTGAAAAAATATTTTATTTAAAAAAATATTTTTTTTTTTAAATGTTATTGGTTGCAGGTCATGACGTCATCCTCGTTTTTCCCTTCCCAAGAGGGGGTAGCCATATGACGTCACATGGGAAAAGGGTTTCATAATTTCCTGTTGTTGTTGGCTGTCAGTCATTTAATGAGGGTCTTTTCCTTCTGGCTTTGCATGGATATGCTTGTACGAGGCCATGGTGATTAACGCACTCGAAGCCGTAAAATCTTTATTCAAGGCAACTCGCATTTGCATAGTGTTGGGCGCTAAGTACATTGCTTGGTTCCCGTCGAGTTACTAAGTCTGCCTTCTGGAGTATGAATATGTTGTGTTGGAGTATGAAAACCAGGGGGGTTCACCATAAGGGCTTTGACCCTGCATACATTCCCTCTCCTCTCCCTTGGGATTTAGGTCGACCTGCATGGCCATGGAAACCATCACCTGTACCAGGCTTGCAGTCTTGCCTGAGAAAGAAACCGATCATACAGGTATATAGCTATTCATACGTTCGGTTTATTTCCTCCATACGGTTAGGTAAAACCCCCTTACCATTGCTTTCTTTATTGTTCAGTGTCACTAATAGCATCAGTAATAAACTACCCGGGTTGATTCCAACGGGCTTGTTTCGGTGTGTTCCCGCCTAGGTGTGTTCTTAATTACCCCATGTGGTGGCCGACACATCTAACAACGTACTTACATTGATAGACAACCTAATAGATGCCTTAGTCCTTCTAGTATTATTAATAAAAAATATCTCATTGATAATAAACTAATTTATTTATATTGGAAAACAATTTTACTTTGTTTTGCTTATGTACTTCCCTCTGAAATTGCATATAGGGACAATGTTGAGTCTAATTTCTTCTTCGTATTATATATTTTTATATTAAGTTTGAAAGTAGATTGAGGCTTTCGAACTGGAAGAGGAAAACGCTATCTTGAACACTGCTTGGTATTATTTACTCTTCATTTATTTAGAGTTATAACCCCTGGTTGGTCTTATTTACTCTTCATTTCTTTAGAGTTATAACCCCTATCTAGAGTTTTTGTGTTAACCTCCGGGTCATTTATTTGTAGGTTATGGACGCTATTGGGATTGCCACATCTCACTCAGATCGAATCTCACCGAGTTTATCATTTATAATGGTTTTTTTAGTTTATTACAGATTTATTTAAACCATGCCTTTATTGAATGTTCCTTAGGTTTGATACGAGGGTTTATGTTGGCAGTTGGCACCTACGACGCGGACATGACTGGAGTTGGTTTTAGCAATGGGATCTATGTCTTCTTTGGCAGCTTCTTATGGAGAAAACGGACCGACTCTCTGTGGTCTCAATGCCGACGGATCCGAACTCGTGACCTGCTGTGGAAGTGATGCAGCCAGTGTTTACAAGCCTTCCGAGGGTTAACGATCGGAGATGGGTTCGTCTCTGGCCTGCAGATCTCGTCCGGACGTCCCTATTGTTGGGGTAACAATGTCTACGTGCATATGGACGTCCCGTCGCCTATGGCTTCTTCGAATATGAGCTCCATTAAAATTTCTGCGGGGGTTCATTTGTGTGCCCTGAGGAGATGGAGGCGAGGTGTGGATTGATGGGGATATAACATGACGAGATCGTATTTGCAGGGAATCTAGCTTGAATCTATCACTGCTGGTGCGCTTTTTAACTATGGCTTATACAGTCATAATCCAGAATGTGCTAGTACAGTCTGAAGAATATCAAAAGAAGCCTGGAAATCCTGCTAAAGATGGAATCCATAAGGATGAGAGAATAAATATGGAGGATGAAGAGGGAGTAGATGCAGCTACCTGTGAGAAACTGGTTTTTGATGGTGAGACAAATTTCAAGGAAGCTGCAGTTGAACTAGAAGTGACAAAAATTCATGAAGAAGAGCAAGATATCATCAAGCCGATGGCACCAATATATATTGGTGTTGTGAAAGATGTCATCCATATGTATGAGAGAATAAATATGCAATATGAAGGGGGAGCAGATGCAACTACCAGTGAGAAACTGGGTTCAGTATGCATGGTTAATGAGGCAAATTTCAAGGAATCTTCAATTGAAACAGAAGAGACAAAAATCCATGATGAAGGGCAACAAATCATCCAGCCGGTGGCACCAATAGATGAATGCACGTATGGAAGTCAACTTAGATATCCAAAGTATCTGGAAGAAGTCTCAAACCCAAAGTTAATAGATGGTTACAAGCCAAAGCCAATTGAAGGTGGGAACGATTTGAAATAGTGCCAGTCTGTGATTGAAGTGTCCTCAACAATCATTCAAGTTGAAGACAGGCTTGACTGTTCATCATTGACAGAGCAAATTGATTCTCAGTTTATATACAAGTTGCAACCATGAAGTCCAAGGCAAAGGTCTTACTGGCCTTGTAAATGATGAGACTATGTGTGTCGATTTATCCTGTACTGTTGAAACTGATGAGACTGATGGAGAATAAATATTCTAAATAGCTGGAGAAATTCTTACTGATACAGATGTAGATTCTCAGGATGATAGCTTATAGGATGATGAGCCTCTTGAAGAGGAATTGAAGGCTTCCAATGGAATTAATGAAGAACAAATTAGTGAGTTTGATAGTTACCAAGAATATGAAGGACGCAGAATTTTTGTTGATGCATCCCATATGAAAGAAGAAAATAATGAAGGTAAGATATCTTACGATGAGGTTTATATAATTGACCAATTTTAGATGTATCTCTACAAATTAATTACTTGCTTATTCAGTAATGAAAAATGTGGCATGGAAGAGAAGATTACAGTTTCAAATATAAATTTGCAAATTGATAGGCCACTTTTTGCAGACACAGATGATAAAGATGCATCACATGATTTGAACATTGTTGAAGAAACTGTTGATGAAGTGAAGATTACAGAACAAGAAGAATATAACAAAGGTAAGATATCTTATGATGAAGTTCATATCATTGACCAGTTTTAGATGCATGTCTGCAAATTTATTGCAAATTAATTACTTGCTTATTCAGTAATGAAAAATGTGGCACGAAAGAGAAGATTCCAGTTTCAAATATAGATTTGCAAATTGATAGTCCACTTTTTGCAGACACAGATGATGGAGATGAATCACATGATTTGGAAATCACTGAAGAAACTGTTGATAAAGAGAAGATTAGAGATTCAATTGCAGGTATGCAAAATGGCAATTTGCTAGTAAAGTATAAAACTAATGAAAATTGGTTAGTTGATGCTGGTAGTAGTTTCCAAAATAATAATTTACCTTTTGAAGATGAAACTAGTGATCAAGAATCAAGTGAATCAGACAATAACGAAGAATGTGCTACTATGCAGAATATTGTTGTTTAAACTGGACTAGTATCAGTTTTTTTACCGTTGGATTGCAGGGTTCTCATTAAACCTGCATTTAAAACATTTGCAGCCATCAAACAGGCTTAAACAAAAAGCATTTGAGATAATATTTATAGTAGATGTTGGCCATCAAACAGAGATTACAAGCAACTCATTTAGTAGATAAATTGTTACTAGAGACAATTATATACCGACAATGCACCACATGCCTTCGGAACGGATCTCCATAATCAAGATTACTGGCATGCGGCACAACATTATTTGTAACTTGGGGACCATACATTATCAATAGAGTTAAGATGTTGGTAATATTATATACTTTAACAATTATTGTCTGATTACCAACAAGTTGGATTAGTAAGTTCTCCTCTAATGACTCCACATCAAATGCTCCACCTAGGTACTTAAGTTTAAGTTTTATGTTTTATTCTCAAGAATGTTGTATTTTGCAAGTCACACATCATCTCCAGTTTTACTCGGGTGATGTGTTTACATTTATCCGAAGTAAAAGGAATCAAGATTTCCAAATAGTTCACCCCAGTGAATCTTCTAAATTTAACAAGGAGTAACTTCACCTTAGATGATTTTAGTTAAAGAAATATATTTTATGATCAAGTTTGGTTAAGCATGCCGCGAAGTGTTGGTGAAGTCAACGAAGTGAAGTATTGTGGCAAAGATAACTTGGCATCACTGTGAAGTTCACTGCACCGCAAAAAGTCACAATTAATCCCGCGCAGTTAACCGCCGCAAAGTTAAAAGTTGTACTGCGAAGTTAACCCTGCACAATAAAAGTTAGTTGCCGCGCAGCTAATACTGCGAAGTTAATTCTTAGTGAAGGAAGGGTTCCACGAAGAGAAATTTGGGATTCCTGCTAGAAGGTGCAAAGTTCCAATCTAAAGAAAAAGAAGGTATCCATCTATTGCGCAGTTAAATCCTATTTACTACACAGTTAAATCCTATTTACTGCGCGGTGTTCCTTTTCCCTTCATCTGGTATCAGAGCCTGGTTTACGGAAAGAAGGATTTCAATTCATAAGGGAAAAGTGGTTAAGGATGGCTTCCACTTCGGGTAATTTGCAAACCCCAATATTTACTGGTAAAAATTATGAATATTGGTCTCTAACTATGAAGGCTTTGTTTAGAGGTCAAGATGTATGGAACATAGTCCAGACTGGTTATGCAGAACCAGCAGATGTAGCAGCATACAGCAATCTCACACAAGCTGAGAAATATGTTCTGAGGGAACAGAGGAAGAAAGATGGAAAGGCGTTGTTCCACGTACATCAAGTGACACATGAATCCATACTCCCAAGAGTAGCAGCAGCGCAGTCAGCAAAGGAAGCGTGGGACACGCTGGAAACAACATATCAAGGTTTCAACAAGGTAAAGACTGCCAAACTTCAAATTCTTAGAAGAGAGTTTGAATCTTTGTCAATGAAAAATACAAAGTCACTAGACTCATTTTATACTCGTGTAATTGGTCTAGTTAATCAAATAAAGTCTCATGGAGAAACTCTAACTGACCAAAGAGTTATTGAAAGGGTTCTTAGAGTTCTGCCAAAGAAATTTGAATCTTTAGTTGTGACCCTAGAGGAAAACAAAGATCTGTCCATATTTACTGTTGATGAATTGCAAGCCTCACTACTCAATCATGAACATAGAATCAGCGGTTCAAACACATCGCTGGAAGGTGCGTTCGCAGCACATTCATCCATAAGTCGCGGTAGAGGCAGAGGAAGATCAAACTCTAGAGGCAGAGGATGAAGTTCGTTCACAGGAGGTCACAGCAGCAATCCTGCACATGTTGCAGGAAGAGGCCAGGATTATACCCCCAATCAGTCAAGTGGACAAAGGTATGATAAATCAAAGATTCAATGTCATTACTGCAAGAAGTATGGACACTTCGCATATGAATGCAGGAAGAAGCAGTATGACGAAGGAAAGCAAGGCGAAGCACAATCAAGCAACAACAGCACTGCGAACAGCTCATTTTTCTTGGCATGCCCATCATCGCTGGAATGCAGCTGTCCAGGAAAGTCCAAATGACATATGGTATTTAGACTCAGGTTGTAGCAATCATATGATTGGTAATTTAAGTTTATTTTCCAGTCTAGATAAATCAGTTCAAACTGATGTCACACTTGGAAACAATATCCAAGTCACTATTTTGGGTAAGGGTACTGTTGATATTCTAACAAAACAGGGGGAGCATAAATTTATGCCTGATGTGTATTATGTTCAAGGTTTGAAGCATAATCTGATGAGCATTGGGCAGATGATGGAAAAAGGTTACAAAGTTCATATGATAGGGAAGCGTTGTGTGATCAAAGAAGTATACCCAAGCAATCAGTTAATAGCTGAAGTGCAGATGACAAGCAATTGCTTGTTTCCTTTGTGGATAACACCAATCATCAAAGGTAAAAATACTCATGTCGTTCATGAAAGTCAGAAAGAAAATTCTGAAGCTGCGTTCAAGATAGAAAGCAAAAGAGCAAAAGTTTGCAGCAACGAGGAAGAAAAAGGAGCACAATGTAAGCTGCGTTTCAAACAGAAATGAAGGATGAATCCTGGTTATGGCATTTCAGATTTGGACATCTGAACTTTGGTGGGCTGAAGCTACTGCACATGAAGGATATGGTGAAAGGATTTTCACTAATTGAAAAGCCAGAGAGAATTTGTG
This sequence comes from Larix kaempferi, assembly GCA_027924585.1. Lineage (NCBI taxonomy): Eukaryota > Viridiplantae > Streptophyta > Pinopsida > Pinales > Pinaceae > Larix > Larix kaempferi. Next base: position 8,213,373 of record BSBM01000278.1, read on the forward strand.
AAGGTTGTATCTTTGGAGAGCAGCATAAAGAGACTTTTCCAGTCGAAAAGTGATACAGAGCTCGCACACCACTTGAAATTGTGCACTCCGATATCTTTGGACCGATGCAATCACCATCCATGGGAGGATGCACATATCTTCTCACATTCATTGATGATTTCACAAGAAAAACATGGTTTTATTTTCTAAAGAATAAATCTGATGCATTTGATTGTTTTCAGCAATTCAAAGCACTTGTGGAGAAGCAGAGTGGTTCCAGCATCAAGATATTAAGAACAGACAGAGGTGGTGAGTATGTCTCAAATGATTTCTTAAATTTTTGCAAGAATCATGGCATACAGAAGCAATTCACTACGCAATATACACCGCAGCAGAATGGTATCGCGGAGAGGAAAAACAGAACCATCATGGAGATGGCGCGCAGTATGTTGGCAGCCACGCATCTGTCAAATGAATATTGGGCTGAAGCAGTGGCAACTACAGTATACATCATGAATCGATGTCTGACAAAGAGCATGAAGAACAAGGTTCCGCAGGAAGCATGGACAGGTATGAAACATAGTGTTTCGCATTTAAAAAATTTTGGTTGTGTAGCATATGCACATGTTCCAGATGAGCTGAGAAGAAAATTAGACAATAAAGGACAGAAATGCATCTTTATTGGATATTCTGTATACACAAAAGCATACAAGTTGTATAATCCTGTCACAAGAAAAGTTATTATCAGCCGCGATGTTCAGTTTGTGGAAAATGAAGCATGGGATGGAACTGTTGAGAAGAATGTGAAAATCGTGTCACATGTTGAACATGATGACATCGCAGAAGACGTGGTTGAGACTCCGCATGTGAATCAGAACTTCGCAGCACCTCCTACTCCAAGGAATGCCCAGCATGGTTCAACACAAGCAACTTCGACAAGCACTCCAAGTGCGCAGCAAACTCCATCAAGCGGTTCGCGCAGTTCGACACCAGCAAATCCGCCAAGGAAAAGAAGTCTGCGTGAGATATATGAGGCTAGTACACCTAATTCATTCTCTTGTTTTGCATTATTTTCTCAAGTTAATGATCCTCTAACATATGAAGAAGCAGTTGAAGATGAAGTCTGGGCACAAGCCATGAATGAAGAAATAGAATGCATAGAGAAGAATCAAACATGGGAACTAGTTGATGTTCCTAAGGACAAAGATGTTATAAGCGTGAAATGGATTTATAAGACCAAGCAAGATGCTGAAGGAAATGTGCAGAAGCACAAGGCAAGATTGGTAGCAAGAGGATTCACTCAACAACCTGGCATAGACTTTAATGAAACTTTTGCACCTGTAACTCGCATGGACACTATCAGAACAGTTTTGGCCATCGCTGTTGGTTGTGGAGCCAGATCTTCTAGTCTCATAGATGATATTGTATCAGCCGTGTTTGTACCCCAGTTCTATATGATATGTAGGTGGATTGTACACTCACCCCAGTTGGGGGGCATCGCCCCCCACGGGGTTCCAGGGGGGACCATCCCCCTTGGTTGGGGGGTTCGGGGGCAGCACCCCCAAGAAATGGGGGTTCGGGGGCAACGCCCCCGAAGAAAATTTTTGGGGCTGTTTTCGCCAGCTGTTTTGCGGGCCCATGGTTTTTGGTATCCCGTGGTATTTTCCCATTGTATTTCCCTTATAAAAGAAAGACATTGTAATACGGCTAGGGTTGTTGATGTATTAGGTTTTATGAATTGTAAAGATCTTTGAGATCAGGAGAGAGACTGTGAAACAGAGAAGAGGAAGTGCAGCGGTTGTGCTGCAGGTTGTATCCCTTCGACTTGCTGGACGGTAATAATAATAAGGACTGGAAAATTCAGTGTGGACGTAGCCCAAGTTGGGTGAACCACGATATATCTGTGTCTCTCTTGTAATGTGTATGTGTGATTATATTTGCATTTCTGTTTATTGTTATTGCTCTGCGATCCTGTTTTTCTAACAATCGCAACACAAAAGAAATGGCCTGTTTATCAAATGGATGTCAAGTTCGCGTTCCTGAATGGTTATTTGGAGGAAGAAGTATATGTGGAGCATCCACAAGGCTATGAAGTTCCAGGACAAGGACATAGAGTATACAGACTGAAGAAGGCACTATATGGTCTGAAGCAAGCTCCTCGAGCTTGGTATAGTCGCATTGACTCATATCTCATTCAGAATGGATTTCACAGAAGTGAATGTGAGCCAACGTTGTACACAAAAATCAACCAGCAAGGTAATAAACTAATTGTCTGCCTATATGTAGATGATTTAATATTTACTGGTGATTTTGACATAGAATAATTTAGAACAGTCATGGAAAGTGAATTTGAAATGACAAATTTGGGCCTTATGAAGTACTTTCTAGGCATTGAAGTTCAACAGAATGAAAATGGGATATTTATATCTCAGTCAAAATATGCAAGTGATGTATTGAACAGGTTTAATATGTTAAATAGAAAAACAGCTCCAACACCAATGATAACAGGTTTGAAATTGAGCAAGGATGATGATGGATCCAATGTAGATCCTACGCTGTTTAAAAGGCTCGTTGGCAGCCTTATGTATCTTACAGCAACAAGGCCAGACATCCTGTATGGAGTCAGCTTAATCTCAAGATTCATGGAGTCACCAAAAGAATCGCATTGGCAAGCAGGTAAAAGAATTCTGAGGTATGTAAGTGGAACAAGATACTTTGGTATTTTGTATTCCACCTCAGAAAATTTCAAACTCATAGGATACACTGACAGTGACAATGGAGGCAGCATAGATGATAGAAAAAACACATCTGGGAATACATTTCATGTAGGAACAGGTGTTGTATCATGGGCGTCAAAGAAACATCCCATAGTAACTCTTTCTTCAGTAGAAGCAAAGTATGTTACAGCTACAAGCGCTGCATGTCAAACCGTTTGGATGCGCAGAATGTTAAGTGATCTGTCGCAGCATCAGTAAGAACCTACAGTCATTTACTGCAACAACAATTCGGCTATCCCATTGTCAAAGAATCATGTGTTTCACAAAAGAACCAAGCACATCGACACAAGGTATCACTTCATCAGAGAATTGATAAACAACAAGGAAATCTGTTTAGAATTTTGCAAGTCTGAAGATCAAGTTGCAGACATATTTACAAAACCATTGGCAAAAGACCCATTCCAATTTCTATGAAGTTGTTTTGGAATGACAAGTTCTGCGCAGTGAACTTGGTCATGAACAGAGCATGTTTTAGCTCTGAAATATTTTGTAATATTTTAATTTTGGTTAATGATCCCCATCCGCTCATAATTAAGGGGGAGTGTTGGAAATATCTAATTAAATGAGTTGATCGCGTAGTTACTGCACCGGCTATGTCAGTCATCATGTCAGTAAAGATTGTGTCAGCGCGTAGTGTCAGTATGTCAGTTAGTTCGCAGCCAATCCGGCGCACGTTATGTTTTCATTAATGAAACCGCGTTATTAGTTCGCAAGTCAAGAAACCTTAGGATATAATTTATTACAGTGTTTAATGCAATCCTGTAGCTTCCATAAGAAGCGTTCCTAAGTCGATTGATAGAAAAATCTATAAATAGAAGCTCTTAGTTAAAACTAAAAGAGAGATGTGTAAGAAGAGTGAAAGGAGAAGAAGCTCCCGTGAATTGTATCAAGAGCCCAAGCTCCGTGAATGTAAAAGTCCGCAGTGAAAATCACTTCCATGAATTGAGGAGCTGCGCAGTTTACCTTGGTAAATATATAAGTTTATGTTTTATGTTTCATTCTCAAGAATGTTGTATTTTTCAAGTCGCACATCATCTCCAGCTTTAGTCGCATGAATCATGTTTACATTTACCCGCAGTAAAAGGAATCAAGATTTCCAAATAGTTTACCGCAGTGAATGTTCTAAATTTAACAAGGAGTAACTTCGCGTTAGATGATTTTAGTTAAAGAAATATATTTTATGATAAAGTTTGGTTAAGCATGCCGCGAAGTGTTGGTGAAGTCAGTGAAGTGAAGTATTGTGTCAAAGATAACTTTGCATCACTGTTAACTGCGCAGCAAAAAGTCGAAATCGCGCAGTTAATCCCGTGCAGTTAACCACCACGAAGTTAAAAGTTGTACTGTGAAGTTAACCCTGCACAGTAAAAGTTAGTTTCCACGCAGCTAATACTGCGAAGTTAATTCTTAGTGAAGGAAGGGTTCCACGAAGAGAAATTTGGGATTCCTGCTAGAAGGTGCGAAGTCCCAATCTAAAGAAAAAGAAGGTATCCATCTACTGCGCAGTTAAATCCTATTTACTGTGCGATGTTCCTTTTCCCTTCAGAATCAATGGATTGTAGCAGCACTCCAGAATTAAAAAATAATTTTAAATTTGATGCATACAATTTGAATCGTGCTCGTCAAATTGAACTTCTACCTAAGAATATATCTCTGGAAAATATGTCACAACTGGCATCATACAGTGAAGCTCAAGATCCTGGAGAATGCAATAAAGAGGAGATTTCAGTTTAGATGAAGTTTAGCAAATTCACATATCACTTGTTAATGATGAAGCTCAAGAAGATAAATTGAGTGATTCAAAAACTAGTGAAGGATTTCATGACTTTGTATATGAAAAAGAAGAGCATTATGAACATGCTTCAATGGGAAAATCTCAAGATGTTGAAGAAATCATCCTTCCTAAGATCTACAATGGCAATCAAAATGATGATTCTTCTTATTTACTTGATGCAATTGAGAATGTTCAAGCTTCAGAATTCTGGCTGCAATACTATAACTCGGTTACAAAGGATGAAGCACATCAAGACTACTTTTCAGAAAATAGAGAAGATTTTTATGGTGCCAATGAGTTGTATGTTTCAACTCCTCAAAAGGAGGAATATGTAGTTTAACAGATCTCCAAGAATGAAACTGAGGATATTCATATCCCCTTAACAGAGGGAGATCAGGTGAAATATGGATCTTAGAGTGTAGGTGTGGAAAATATTGAAGTTGAAGATAGAGCATGACAGGAGAGCATTAGTATTACTGATGTTATAACTGATGCAAGTCCCATTAAAGAACAATTGTTTGATATGGAAAATAATGGAGAGCATAAGGGATTCATTGGCTTACATGAAAAAATTGAGGGAAAAGAGGATGATCAGGAAGGGAAACCAATACAGAACAAAGCTGAAGAGACCCAAAATGCACAGTTGGAGAAAAGATACAACTTGTGAAAGTAGACACTGTGGCTAGAAACCAGGAACCTTCTTGATTTTTATTCATGTCATTTGTTAACAAACGACCCTGACTCATGATACAACTAAAAAATATTTGAATGTTATCTGCTCTTTCAGGGTCAAGACTTTCAAAAAGCAAACAAACCAGTTATGGAAGAAGATCAAATTAAAATTGATTGTCCATGGAATTTTGATTGCCTTGATTATTATAACAGTGTCCACAGTTTCAGGTGAGATAGTCCAATGATCTTTTCCAATGAATTGAATTGCTATAATATAGTCCTATGATCTTTTCCAATGAATCGAATTGCTATAATATCTTCAGAGCAATGGCATTTTCAAAAAGGTGTTAGCTACTAGAAGCAATGTGCTTTTGACAATTGAAAACAAATTATAAATTCTTGATCTAACAAATTCTTGACCATGGTAAGAAAATCTAACTACTCTTTCAATGGAATCCAAATCTTTTCAATGTTGTTTGTTTTTTCTTGGGTCAAGAGTTTCAAAAACAAAAAACCTAGTTATGCAAAAAGACATGGTATTAGAGCATGAAACTGAAATTGATTGTCCTTGGAACTTCGATCAACTTGATCCTCATAACATCTTTTTCAATCTGCTATGAATACAAATGTGTAAAATAATGCATTTATTATGTGTAAGTTTATTTTATATGCACCTTGTAGAATGATTTATTGTATTCATATGTGATTGAGAGATGGTTTATAGACCAAAATGATATACTAGTCTTGTTGAGATTCTACTTATAAAAAATAGTTGTGAATGAAAACGAAATAAGATAAGAGTAATAAGAGTATTTGATCATATTGTGAAATGGATAAACTACAATTACATATTCATAAACTCTATTGCAATTACTTATATCTATGTATTGTTAGTTGATCAAGTTTTTTGCTCCATTGCAACAACTGATATCTATGTCTTGATAGTTGATCAATTTTTCTACATTATTAAGTTAGCACAATTTTATTATTATTATTCTAACTTATTACATATATTTTATGGCATTTAAAATATGATTATGGTTATGTTTTAGTTATGTTTATGTGTACTAAAATGTATTAATGTTCATAGTATACTTAGAGTATGACAACAACAGCATTGAACCTAACAAATTTGATTACATGTGATCTAACGATAGCTATGGCATTATACATGTTTTTTTATTAATCTAAAAATATAAAGAAGCATATATCATATTATCTCTTAATTCTTTTAAGGCATTTAAGTATCAATCCTCTCAAATCACTAAAATACAACACAATATGGAGTGCAATTACATATGTCCTATTATTATTTTTATGATTGAATCACTAAATACAACAAAAAATAGAATCCAATCGGTTACTAGAAACAACATTGCATTTTTTATTTGCAAATAAATAATTTGCGATACTAAAGAAGCATTATTGATATTTGTTATGATAGTGCTATTTGTTCAAGCCTTTCACACTAGTTGCAAAAAACTAGCAACTGGCCTAAATGGCAATGTTTGGGACATTACCACCTAGTAGCTCTTGTTTATGATTATAACTTCCCCAATTTAATACTTATTACCATTAAGTTCATTAATGTTTTTTTTAATTAGAAAATGATTAAATGCAAAAAAATCTAAAAAAAAAAAAAAAAGGGTAATTAACTCATATTATATATATATATATATATATATATATATAAATAATTTTAAATTAAAAAAGTATAAATATAATTTCCACTTTCATGTATTATGGAAAAGTAAAAATATATCATTTACTTTCGTGTTGGTTTACTTTATTAAGTATTTTAAACATTATAAATATAATTTTTACATTTGTTTTATGGAGAAATAATAATGTATTATTTACTTTTGTGTTGGTTTTATATATATTGTGTATTTTTATTTTTTTAAATGTTAATATTGTTTTATTTTAAAAAATATATAAATATTATTAATAATTAATTAAAAACAATTATATAAATATTATAATATATTAATAATTAACATCTGTGTTATATAAATATTATAATATATTAATAATTATAAATCATAATGATATTATCATAGTCCATGATTTTTTAGCCACACGTACTTCTTTCATCTATTAAGTATTTGTGCTTTTGTAAATTTGATTTCAACTCAAAAGACACTTTGATAGGTTAGAGAAGGCAAATAATAAAAGAGCCATGGCCTTAAATTTATGTAAGCTTACACTATTAACTCTTCAAATTTTAGATTGTTTATAATTTCATAACTTTTTTAGTTGTTTGATGGATTAGATGTTTACAAATTCATAACGTTTTCTTTGTTAACATGGATTTGAACCTCAAATTGTAAACAGCATTAACAAAAGTAACCATTTTTCATTACTCTAAATAAATCTTGTTTAAAGAGATAATCAAATTATATCAAAAAGTGTTCAAACGTATAATCGAATTATTTCAAAAACTTGGTTTTGGTTAAAGCTATTTGAAATTCAACAATAATGTCTTGTTTTCATAAAATTTAACTATATGTTTGCACCAAGTGAAACTAACGTTACATTGTGATGTAATGTTTGTTACTAACAAAATAATTTAAAATTTTCATGTTGACTCATAAAATAAAATTAAATTAAATTATGGAAAGTATTTTAAAAAAATCCATGTTGGTTCATAAAATAAATTATTATGAAAAGTAATTAAAAAATACATGTTCGTTTATAAAATAAAAACTTAAAACTTAAACTCGGATCTATCCATCAAGAGAGTTCAAATTTCTTGAGTTTAAATTTTTTTTAAAAAGAAATACACCTCAAGAAATTGGATCCCTCTCGGTGCTTGATAGATACGGGTTTAAGATGGATCTATGCTGGTAGTAATACCAAACCCTCCTATTTCAAACCTTAACCTCTTTAATGAAGAATTATCGACACTTTGAAAGCATAATGCCAATAAGGAGATTGTCGTGCTTAAGGTTGATAAAGGAAATGTCACGGTAATCAAGAACTCTACTAATTACAAATCTACATTTCATAAGCCCCTATATTCCTCCTCTTACAAACCCCTTTCCAAAATTACCAATCTATTTTTCATGCCATTAAATCTTCTTCTTTGGACTCTAAATCTTCTTCTTTGGACCCCATGATCAAAAAAACGAATTATTTCTCACAATCCCCAACCACCCAGAATTTATGGCCAACAAAAAATCCATAAGAAAGACATCCCTCTTGTAATATCCCCCATGCTTAAGCTTTAATAATTAATTGTGACTAAGGTTGGAATTTGGTGACTAAGTGAAAAATACATTATTATTGTTATTATTTTTCAATTACAACAAGTTAACAGCGTGACATTTGGCCTCTTATGAAGGCAATTGTAAAGACAGTTAAAAACACTTATAAGAAATATATGGACAGTTGGAACAACCATGTTGGAACTTGGTAAACCATGACTCCGTAAGTGGGGAACATAGGCCTGTGACTCAAGGGAAGAAAATGGCAAATGTCATGAAATTGTTTTGAGGAACCACCTCCCTAAGATCTAGGAGGGGATCCAAGGCCAACCAATTCCCAAGGAGGGAAAGTTGGGCCTTGTGTGAGTCCTAGGAAAATCTTATTTATATGCATATGTGTGAGGGTAGGACGCTACCTAGTATGCATGGAAACTTGTTGTGTAAGCACCTCTGATGTGTTAGGAAATTGTCCTAAGTTGAGAGCTTTGTTGTCAGAGCAAGAGCTGGTTCCTAGAGTTGAGATGAGAGTTCTTTGTGGGTGAAATAGTTATATTTCAATGAGACCGAGATATGTTAGTCCCTATGGTGTCATGGTTTATGCTCGGGGGTGATTTCTAAGCAATTATATTAGTTGCTCGGTGGTCTATGGTTCGATGGAACGTGGTTCTTCCAACTCCATTTTCTTCTACAAGTGTATCAGGTTCAGAGATGTATCTAGTGAGCCTATTTCTACTTTGTTTTTATACTTTTGAAATTATCGAAGTATCATGCTAATGTTCATTTGAGTATTATGTTTATATATTGCTCTCTACTATCTATTCAAGCCTAAATAAATTGTGCATTATGAATGTATTTAGTACTTAGCTTACAACTTGGTTTAATTATGCATCTTGGATGTGGCTCTAGAAGCCTTAGTTGTTCATAAATAGCTTCTAATCTTTGTTAGAAATTAATTATTTTTGTTCTTCCAAAGGAACTTAATTATCTTGCATTATATATGTTATTTATTAAAAGGAAAACTACTTAGTTTGCATCCTTAATAACTCCAGTGAAAATGTAGAGATTATAACAACTTTTTTATATCCAGTACAGTTTTTATATCAAGTACATGAAATAAACATAGATACAATTACAATAATGTACTACGGTAAACAAACCAACAATATACAAGCAGTTGAGACTAACCATATATCCTATTAAACATCAAACATAACTCAAAGCTAAATACAAGACTTTTTCACAAGTTTTGAAACCATATTCATAACTGGAGGTGAACCCTAAACATATCGTAAGTGCCATTTCATTGGCTACAGTAAAACAACTATTTTGAATAAACAAACAGATTAAGCATCATAACCCTCTCCATATGCATATGCAAATCAATAAGAAAATCATGTGATTAGACAAGTAAGCAACAATAAAATAAACATATGAGATAGCATAACATTATACAGAGCATAGACAAGTAAGCAACAATAAAATAAACATATGAGATAGCATAACATTATACAGAGCATGGCCTATAACTATAGGACAGAACATGTATCATATAAACGATAACCATAACAATCATGCGAACTTAGTGGCTTGCAAAAATACCTCCTTTAAGCAAATGTCGAACCCATAACCAAGTATAGAGAGTAAGTACGAGTATGTGCCCAGGCCTCGGCCTGTTATTTCAAAATAAAAATACTGAAGTCTCGGGAAAGCCCGAAAAGATAATCAATAAGAGAATTAATTGAGAAACATGTCGCGCAACTATACAGGCGACTCGCAAGGAATTGGCCATTGCTTAAACACACAGAGGATAAATAAACATCCCCTTTCACATTCACAGGAAAAGTCGAGCTTTGGCCTCCTTGAGTAATGATATGTTGCAAGGGTCAAATCCCAAGCCATAACAAATAATAAGTTTAAAACATAATCAGTAAAGCCTCGTTCATGGCTTATGCAAGCATTAAGTTAAATATAAAAATACACCAGTAATGCACTGCAACAGTGTGGGAAAACCATCGAGGGTATCATTGTGTTGTAGATAGCTATGGATTTAATGCCCTAAAGGCACGAGTAGTAAAACATCAAGCCAAAAATAATCTACAGTGATAATACAAGTCGAGATTGAATCTCGACAAATCCGCCCATATGTATAAGTAAAAAAATACAATGATAAAAATGCATGCCTTGTAAGCAGGAAACAATACATCATTAACAACTGAGAATAGTTTATTTATAACGGGGAGAAAACCCCCATAACAACCTATAAGTTACAACCATGGCGTTAAACCAAGAAACTCCCATAATAAGAAATAGGGTTAAACCCTAAACACAAAAAGGGTGTTGATATTGTCTTATTAGGGTTAAACCCTAAACATCAGTGCGTGAGCGGAAAAAACAAAGCGACGCGCACGCGCATCCAAATGTGTGCACGCGTCGTTGCTTCAGAAATGCCGAACTTCCACGTGGTTGAGCCCACGTGGACAAAATGGGCGCGCACGCGTCTTTGACGCATATGCACAAAATGGCGTGCATGCGTAAATGACGCGTGCACGCCTCTGTTTTTTTATAAAAAAAAACAAAGCTCACAGGTTTGTCATTTTTGACAGACTTGTGAGCCCACTGTGCAATCCCGTGAGCGCACTGTGCAACCCCGTGAACGCGTCTTCAAGCAACCAAATTCTCCTCAACACCAACAAATCGCCCCTACACCACGGCACCATCCATTTCTCCAGGTAGGTGCTCCTCAAAGCACAAATTTGTTTTTATTTTTGGTTTTTTTTATTTTCCATTTGAATTTTAATTTTTAAAAAAAATTACAATCCATTAAAAAACCAAGAAAATTTAATTGCAGGCCATCTACACCTAACAAGATGTCAGACACACCTGAACCATCCGATGAAACCAATGAAACCCGACCTCCATAAGACAACATGGGAAACGACAATGAACCAATGAAAACACCGAAGATCGATTACACCAAGATTTAAATCAATTGAGACCACTAAGTAATGAATGGAATAGTACCAAGGAACCCTCTCGGGTTTCCTTGGCTTCATCACTGCAAAACATTATTGAATCAATCAATATTGCACATAGTGAGATAACAAACTTGAGCCAATACAGCGCTCGAATGAGGGAACACTACTCCACTGGGTTGTCCAAAGAGCAAATAAAAGACCTCAACATCACCAAAGCCCAGTTGTATAGCAAGTTCATAATTCCCTCGACAGTACAGCCTCTAGTTGTGACGAGGCCTCGGGTTTGCATGGACTGGTGCATTTACCAGCCATGGAGAGATAACTGGAGAAAGAGGTGGTTCATGGTGTTTGACAGGCCCCCGTGCAACAATTTGGAGGTCCCACAGTATTTCCTTCGAAAATTGTCGCCTGAGTTTGAGCTAGGGTACCATGTCAACTATTTTGACATCACTGAGTTTCAGGGTGTCGGTCTTGCATCTACCCAAGATCGACCTCAAGCGCACCGCAACCCACTTAGAGGACCTCCTGCACCCAGGAGAGAGCCAAACCCCCCTCCTCAGCCACCCGGGTTTTGTAGTGGCCTAGATGAGATTCATGACTCCGTCAGACATGCCACACATGACTTGCTTAGACATACCAAATTTGTGGCCATGTCTTCCCACATCCAGGAGGACATCGATGATACACAGACAACTACACAGTCTATGGGTGGTGGCCGATACATGCCAGGTACAAGTGGAACCTAGGAGGGGCCTTCTAGTTCTGTTGGAACAATGGCACATTGTTGTTCTCACTATGGTCATTCTTGCCATGGTGATACACAGCAACATGCCACAGGGAGCATCATGGATCAAGTTTGCTATTGTTTTATTTAATGTTCAAGTATTTGTTATATTTTATTTGATATCGTATTTTTTAATATATTTAACTTTGAATTACACATTGTTGACTTTATTTGTTTTAATGTACAGTTATTTGGGGTCGGATCTTCATCCCCTAGGTGGGAGGACGTCGGTTCCTTTGACCTCCATGGAGCCATGGCGGCAGCATAGGAGTTTGCGGCACCATACACACAGGTAACTTCCTTACTTTGAATAATTAGATCCAGTTACGAGTAATTTGTGTTCAATAATTACAAATTAATTAGCACTGAGTAATTACCATATTATCATCGTATTTTACAGTTGTGTTTATAATATTGTCTAATTTATTTGAGAGCTATAAATTCGTATAATCCCACCAAAAAAAAAATGAAACCTTATGAAACATGAAAACCTAAGAAAACTATAAACATTTGTCCATGTTCACTTTACGAATCCTATACCTCTAATGATTATACAAATGGGAGAGAAATTTCCAAAATCTGTCATTCTTACTTGACCAATGATGAGCCCACAGCTGGGGTTTTGGTGATGCCCGCAGTGTCCTTCATCCTCAGACTACCATCCAATGCTTGCTTGCTCTTCATGTGCTTGACCAATGCCATGTGTGTTATTGTTTCTTTTCCATTTGTCACCATTTCATCCAAGTTATCTTTGCCATGTACTCTCCTTGTCCAAATCATCTTCAAATGACCAGAGTATGGGTCATTTGACTCTTGGCTCAATAGATGTGCCAATGGCTCCAATGCCCATCACTTTGTCCACCAAATCAACCTTTGTTGCCATGCCCTTATGCCATGTGTTCTTCAAGCTTAAACTTTGAGAATATATTACCATGGTAATTATCACTTTCCCCCGCATTCTACTAATAGGTTCTTTTAATGGTAAAGGTGGTCAAATCACTTCTATGATTCTGCTAACTTTGTTGCATCAATTGAGTTCATTGAGATGTTGTACTTGTCACTTTTGCATCCACCGAGACCAATAGGAAAACTATTTATTGCTATGAATTTTCACTGCATTGTGCAAAACTCTCGGGAAAAAGAGAATCATAGTGGCCAAGCTTCTATAAATTCAAGAACCTGATATTTCTCATGTCCTTATTACCCTAGTTTATTATCACGGGATTTCCAATTTATTCTAATACTTGAGACTGAAAGTAATCATACTACTACTCCTAGAACATGCTATTAGGAAAGACATAAACAACGTAAAACAACTTATCACATGTATTGTCACTAAATTTTTTGAAAATGATGTAAGGCCCATAAGGAAGAGCGATAATCTTACAAATATGGCCTATGGGGCCTTGCTATTATCTTGATTCAAATACAACTTGGTAAAACATTTGGCATCAAGAATACTCATTTAACTCATTTCACTCAATATTTATTTAATTTCAATCAAGTGATATCATTCTGACAACATAGTTATTCAATGAAGAACACATAATTACTCATTCAATGCAAAAGAACATGGCACATTCAAGCTTGTAAGTAAGTTAATCATGAAAAATATTTCTCTTTCTTCCTTTTTCTAACGATCAACACTCTAAAGTGTATTAAATAACATGCACACTAACTTAACTGCTATTTAGCACCTCTTTGCAAATTGAAACAATGAGATGCCATTTTATTTGATGATGTAAATGTTATGGAAATAAAGGGACTCAAGATCCTCACTCTAGGGATGCAAATACTTTTCCACTGGGTGAATCAAGCTTGTAGGAAACTACAACTCTATAAGAAGACATCAAAACCTAGGAACTCTTCATCAAGAACCCAAACACATTACATAGGTTTCCAATTCAAATTTGTAAATGGACATGAATTCCATTTGCTTATGAGGCACTGCACATCTCTCTAGGGCCAAAGGAAAAGCTCACCTACTCATGGGGATGACTCTAGAAAAGGAAAATCTCACCATGTCACCTTCTATGCCCTGTCACCTTATTTAATTTTAATTTCATGCCATGCCACCTTCTATCCTTTCAGAATATTGAATATCAATGACAACTTTTCCCATCAAACACTTCAAGCATAAATTGTCTACCTTCCTTGCCACATTATCTTCAATGAATGACCACATAATGGGTCATTTGTTCCTATCATGGGCCCAATCCATTGTGGGTCAAAGGACTTGATCCCCACAACCATGTTCTTTACCAAGTCTTGAAAAAATGGACTGCACCAATACAATAAAAACGTTATATAATATCCAAAGCCCATCAAACCACTATCATCTAACTTGAATATAAATTAATTCTAGTCATGTTTTTTAAGTACCGTCGTTGTCATTCTCATTTGCATTGTGTTTAATATTGTTAATATTGTTTTTATAAATTCAGTCTAAAAATTGTAGTGTCTGCGGGCTCCAGCCACCGCCATCGGGCACCAACAGTTCTCCACGTGCGCGGGTATTGTGTGTATTAAAGCATAAATTTAATTTTAAATATGATGACTTGTCCGTGTATATTTATATTTTCTATATTAAACTATGAGGTTATAAATGTGTATGCAAGTGCAAGCACCTCGTCCTGCCAGTGTCATTATTCCTCCCTCCCCTACCTTTCGTCCATCCTATATGCCAGTTGTACCCCCTAGCATACATGCCCCATTCCCCAACCCCTTCCATCCAGCCCCCCCCTCCTATATAGCACCACAGTTCCATCCAGCTCCCCCTTATGTTTCATATCCAGCTCCACCTTCGTATTAGTTTCCCATGTTCCCACCCTCCCCCATCCGATCATGGCACACCACCCATCCACAGTCACCCATCCCTATACCGCAACACAGACCTTCCCCCCCCAAAAAAATTCCCCCACCACATTCGCTTCCCATTCCAAGGTTCCCCGATCCATACTACAGCCAGCCGGGGTTTATAGCCCTGGACGTTCATCTCCACTTCTCCCACCCCAGTCCATGCCTCCTTCTGCCACCCCCCCTTCTTCCAATGTTCCCCCCAGTGGTGTAGCCACCGTCGATGTGGCTACATCCTCCCCTTTACCGTCCACCCTAGCATCAGAGCAGGATGTCCAGCTGATTGCTACATCTGCCATCCCCGAAGACCAGCCGATTTTGTTCACGGTGAGATTGACTAGTTTATGAAAATCTCGTTCAATTTTAACGAAAAAATACTATATGCATCTAGTTTCAGCATTCATCTTACTGTTCTAAATGATGCAAGGTGGCAGTGCCGAGCGACTAGGATCACGGATGAGGGAGACCCCCTCACGACTTACAGTCTCGCATGCAGTGAGTTATCCAATATTTGAAAACTATTTTTATTTTGAAATTACGTTTTATACTTGTATAATTGCCAGGTAAAGTTGACATATTATTGTTGTCGTTTCAGGGCTTAGGGGGACGTGCTCAAAGACGCTGGAAGGACCCAGCTTCCTCTAGCATGAAGAAGAGGAAGATCGATTTTGGAGATGTACCTGGGAGCTCCGAGGGTGGGCAAGAGGATTGAGAGACCCTCCTATGTAAACTAGCCATGATGTGGCATTTTCGGCACGAGTTGCCATATTTTGTATAGGGCACCATGGGCCATATTTTGTATAGGGAACGAGTTGCCTTTTTTGTACGGGGCACGAATTGCCATTATATAGACGTTGGGAATGATGTTCCATTTTTCCAAAAAGTGTACATGATTGGATCATTTTTGCATATTAATAGATGGATCTGCACTTGTGTATATGAGTTTGTCTTTGATTACATTTTTGCATACATGATTTTGTCTTCGATAAGAATGTTATGGAAAAGTTCTCACATACATATAGATGTTATTTCTAGACACCAAGTGACCTCAATATGAGTCCCTTGTATTTGAATGGGTCTTGCATCTTTTCCTTTCAGCAACAACATACCTAACCAAGCAAACTAAGGAGTGATATTTACATTACAAAGTGTTGTGACTTTAGGGCTACAAAAAAATATATAGGAGACGATGACTTCTTCCATACTTATCCTTGTAATGGTTATAATAGTCAATTCTAACAAGCATTGCATCATATATTATATCAAATTAACCTAGATATATGAGAAGTTCATATGTGTGCTTGGATGGAAGGGTTAACCATATCACTTGAATTAGTTCAAACATGAGGGGTGTGCATAGGTGCAATCGGATTGAGCAATAAAAGAGAGTTGTTAATGTAGTTACATATGGATCGTTCTTTGTGTGTTAGTATGTGCCTTTAATGAAAGTATGGTTAATGTGTTGAACTACTACTTGCACAAGTTGGCATAGACCCTTAGTGTTGATAATGTCTTCAATGTTTTGGTAATATTGATAATCACTCTTTGCAATTTAAGTATCTTGGATTTTTTGAGGTTAAGACACATATTGAACATAGTCAACTCAATGGTTCAAGACATAATTTCACCCCATGATCCATGTAAGATTCATTGGAGTCATATGAACCTCATTGTAATCACCTCAACCATGGTCCCTCTCTTTATATCCCTCTCCTTAGCAATGCATAAATTATATCTTCTACCTCTACTAGAACCCTTATGGCCATTCCCTTCAAAACAACCCAAATCCCATTCAACCCCCTCTTTATCATCACCAAGAACCTCCTTCCTAGATATTAAATAATATCTATTACCTTCCACACTAGGGCCCTTCCTATTTTGATTATTTACCTCAAAATCCCCATCACTAGAATCAGACCCAAATAGGGGATCCCTCAGTAGAATAACTGCAACACACATATCCTCGAATTGCCTATCCCCCTTCAATCCTTTCAAAGAGAAAGACAAACCCTAACAACTATCCCCAAATGAGTATACTATCCCAAAATTTTCAAAATCAAAGGAAGGATATTGCAAACTTAATACGAAGTCTTTAATAGACTTGCCAATTTCCTTTTGGCATTGATCTAAGTGAGGTTGAGCCTCCATTGAAGGTGACCGGAAGTCCATAGGAAGACTAAGACACTTCATCGAAACTGAAGCGATGTCATTCATCTTCGAGTATGAATCAAAACAAGGGGACCATTATTTTAGCATAAGCAAAATCATCTCCCACTTCCAATCATGGGCCAAAATATTCTTCAAAATCCTCTTGATATATGAAAAGAAACCCTAGGTAACTTGTAGTTGATATAAATAAATTAGGAATGTTCCCAAGCCTAAGAGCCCATCTTTCCTATAACTACACCCTTAGAGACAACTCCCCCACCTTTTTACCATGAAATCTTCCAACAAGAGCATGGGAATCCATTCCCACCACCTCATGCATTTTGATATCCTTTCCTAGGACTAGCCTCATAAGAGAGATTTTATGTTTTACACACTTCTTCCTCTTCATTTTGACACTACCAACATCATTCACCTGCATCCCTTTGTTGGCTTCACCTTTATCATTATCAACATGCTTTAAATATTTATCTCCTCCATCTCTAACATTCAACCAAATACCATCCCTTCCAAAACAACCCTTCCATCCTCGAGATCTATAGGATTCACCCTTGGACTTACTAGGTCCATAACCACTTCATATACAACACCTAAAATAATTTGATTATCCTAAATTAATCCATTTGAAATAGGACCCTCGCCACATATATAATGACTAGTCTATCACGATCCACAACACTCATCTATGGATTAGCCCACCCAAAACCATAAAAATTCCTATAATCAACACCATGCAAAGTAATTGAGTCAAAAAAAGGAAAATTACCTCTTTGTGCAACTAATTCTAAGCCCCGGTGGCCTATTTTCTCACCTAGCAACCTCAACTCATTGCCAAAAGGAAATGGGTTCTGGCCCTCTTCGGCTTTACTTTCAAAGAAATTGGCCTTCAAAAATCACCGACCAACACTAGGGCACACAAAAGAAAATGCATTTCATGGATATGTTCCTAATAAAATCTCCTTGTACCATCCTTATCTACAGACATTATGTCCTCCACACAAATCTCATCAAACCCACACCAACTTGACACCTTCCATTAAATCATTTGCTCTATTCTTACACCTCAACCCCAATATCACTTGAACCCACTTTTCCAATAATACAATGATTTTGAGAATTCTCAACCATACCCATGACCAATAACCTTTTTGTATCCACTCAAAGGATACAAAGGAGAAATATATTTGTCCTTAGGGTATAAATTTGTAGCTTGGGTGTTGGAGCCTAAATACCCCGTCCCACCACCCAATGCCCAAACCTCGCTATTTAGAGAATGGTTTTGATAAGAGAAATGAAAACTTATCTTCCATCCCATGGATCTTCCAAGTAATCTAATGTGTCCTCATACTGATCCATAGAAAACCAACCTAAGGTATGTTACACCTAAAATCTTCCCATTTTGAGAGGTCATCGTAGGCTGCTCTCATGCAACCTGCGACGTCGCACCTTGCTCCATTGCAGGGTGCGACGAAGTCAGTTAGATGACAAAAATAGCTTCTTCGAGTTCCTTCTCGAAGCTTGCTGACTTGGGGCCTTATCCCTGACCTCTTGGGAGAGTTGGCACTTGACTCCTAACACCTTAGAAAGATCCCTTAAGTCTCTCCTATCATATCTCAACCTATCCTATCCATATCCTATCCACTTAGTCCTATTTAAATGAAGCTCACTCCCATTCTAAGGAGAGGAAGTCTATGGTATTCTTATGCTGGTGAAATCAAGCCCAATAGATCTAACATTATAGCTTGGGGAACCTTCACTTCTCTCTAGCAGCTTTGGCATGGCTTGTCGAAAGGAGTTTACAACGTTAAGGTTATGGTTGTAATCCTCTTTTCTATTGTACTTCTCCACTCTTCAATACAGTTAATATAATTGCTTTCCATAAGTGTTGTCTCTTTGATAATGTTTAGAGTTTTCCTCCTTAACTGTTAACTTAGATCTTTCATATGAGATATATGCTTTCACTTCTCGTGGTCTGTTACATGTTCAATAGGGTTTAGCTACTCACGATCTGGCAGCGTTGGGGCATTGGATCAACGAAGGAGAAAGATACAAATCTAAGGTAAATTATCTACTCGTGCTTTTGTACTTCTACATGATCTAGGAAAGTAATATATGTTATTTCCTATTTGTTCTAGACTTACGTTAAGCTAGGGAGATCGGGCCTTGAGTTCGCTCTTGGTAGATTGTCCGTGAAACAAATCTGGCGACTCCGCTGGGGACGAGTTCATTTTGTCTTAATAGTTGTCAATCTGGGAGTCATTTTCAGTTGATTGCTTGACACGAGCCTTTTATTTGTCACTTGCTTCTTGAGTCAATATACACCATTGGATCTTCACATCGAATACTCTGATATGCTTCCTCTGAGTTTATACTACTCATTTCCAAACCATTTCATGGTTCATTACTTGGAGATCTGATCCATTTCAGAACTTAGATCTCTCCTGTCGCACCTGGTTAGTGAAAACAGAGTGACACTGTGTCTTTCCTGGTCTCTATTTGTTTCCTATTAACTAGTCGTCGTAGTCCTTTCATTGGCATACTACGACAGCGTCGCACTTCCCGCATTGGTTAACTGTGACGTCGCACTGTGTACAAACACAGAGTGCACCAATTTGTCAAATTTGGCATGCAGTCATCCCCTCTCCATCTATTGATCTGAGCTTTGGTTTGCTGTATGAACTCACTCTGTGCTGCAAAATCCAGCCAAAAATCCCATCTTTGATTTGTGTGTTGAGTGTTTGGCTTGGTTTGGATTGGTTTTGGGTTCCGCTTTGGACAAGTCTGAGAACCGGTAGTGGTGGACACTTTTGTCTCCTCCACCTTCATCCGCTCACCCTTGCATTCCCCCCTCTCCATTAACTGATCTGGTTACTTCATTGGATCATCTCCCAGACCTCGTTTTCATTATCTTTTGAGCTTGGCTTGCTTGGTTTGCTTTCTACTATCTGATTTTGAGTCTTGTGTGTCTTCCAGTCTGACTGAGTGCTTGTCTTTTCTTGAGTTTTTTGGGTGTACTGAATGCTGCAAGTAGTGTTTTCTTTTCAATCATTTACGTCCGAAAGCGCAGTTGCTATCAAGCTAATCTTGTGATGCATCCATTGAAAAGTTAAAAGTGTTTCTTTCCCATCATTTCTCAAGTATTGTTGAAGAAAATATTGTGCATTGGAATGTTTTGCTCATGCATTGTTTGGAAAAATTGAAGGAATGTGTGATCAGTTGCGTTTTTCTTGAATTATGAATTATTCATCTTCTTGAAAGACTCAAAGTATGTTTCAGTTTTTGCAAAGTTAGTTCCATGCTAAAGAAAGATAGATGCATTTTTTACTCTTATTGCTTTTAAATAATTGAAAGTGAAATTGAAAAGCTTGCATACTCCATCTTAGAATCCTCTCTTTTCATTACTTAGTGTCATTTTGCTCTGAAAAGAAAAAGAAAAGGAAAAAATGTTGTGATTTGGATTAGTAGTGTTGTGATTTTTGTGTTTCGTTGAAAAGGAAAAAAATGTTTCAGTATCATCTTTCGTAGAGTTGGGATTGTGTTACATTGCATTGCTTTGGCAAAATCATTGGAAAGAAAAATAAATTTTCTCCTTCCCATAGATAGCATTCATCGAAAGAAAAGCATACTTTTCGCATGTAGCTAGGGCTTGAATTATGTTTATGATTATGTACTCACCTCATGCATTCACCTAACTGTCCAAGATAAAATTAACGGTAGAACTAGGGTAAAATATTAAGAAACTTGTGTGTAAGTTAGAGACGTGTTTCGGCGTCGTTAAGCGTGGCAGCTATTGTTATTTTCCATCACTATATCCCAGGGGTATTGTAGTCTTCCACATACTTATCGGTATATAGAGATCCTTCACGAACCCACCAAGTACCATAATCCATACTTGGCGTATATCGAAGGGTGTATCACGTACTCGGTAGTATATCGGAAGGTCTCTTGCCGAACGGTTGTGCATTAGACAGCACACTACGGATTTGAGCTCCCACATACCTTGCGTATATCGGGAGACACCACTAGGATTCCTGAAACCAACTGAGTTAACCATTTGGCCATCTTGGTAAAGCAATACACCAAGAACAGCACTCGGGGATATTAGCACACACGTACTGTCCAAGTAATCGGGTATGTAGGCAAGGGTATGGTCCCAATCCTCCTTGTCAAGTCATATTGTTGGACCCTGCAGTATATAGCGGTTTACGATGCCTTAATAATCCCGTGAGGTTCCAGACTTTGAATCCACTCTGTCACATAAGTCTACTTGTTTCCTTAGTTTCAGTAGTTTTTTATGGACTGCTTTTCTTTTAGCTTTCCTTAGGAGAAATTTTTTTGTTTCAGTCACTCTGGCTGACTTTCAGTGGAGAAGGTCCCGTAGAATTCAAAACTTGCCCCCCGAATATCCCCTTAACCAGGAGGTCATTTCGAGGGTAAGGATGGATCCTCATGCCAGGTTCGAGTCACAAGAAGTGGAAAACCCCACTTTGAATATTGGAGGACATTTGTTTCCACATACTCCTACAGATTCACCTACCTCTCATCCCCCGCAGGATGAAGAAGCAGAAATACCCACTTCACAAGACCTATCTCCCATTGCACCGGGAGAGCCTCGATCATTGAGATAGATAAATCAACCCCAGGACGACCCCACAACAGCTGTTGGTCCTTCAGTAGCTTATTGGACATCTTCTACCAGTCACCCAGTGGCTCATTTTTCCATTTCACCCCCACCAGATTGGCCAACCCCCGAAGAAATCTTCGGACCCATTCGTGATCGCTTGGAATGATTACGCACTAGGGGTGATGAACTTCGAAGACAGAGTTTTTCACAAAGGGTAGAAAATCCGTCATTACACTCCCATCAACCGATCCCAGGTCGCTCTTTATCTTTCAAGTCACCAGAATCATCCTCACAACACGTGACCACTACTAAAACTGGTCAACCATCCATCCCTGCAAATGTATCTCCTAGACAGGAGACCAGTTCGGTACTTCCTACTACCCAACCGGTTGAACAACAACAGTCCAACACACCTGTCACTACTGCGGTTACTTTACCAGTTCCTCCCCCACCTCAAAATTCGAGGGGAGTATATTCCATTCCTATGGATTATCTTATTGGTAACGTTACTACTACAGTAGCTAGTCAACAACCTATTGGTCAGCCTATTGTGGCTAGGGGGAAAACCCCATTTCCTAACCAGAGCGTAGGCGGTGGAATCCCCAACGGACCTCCTGTTGGACATCCCCAACCCGCTAGACCATCCACCATGGGATTATCTCATGTTGGGGGGCCATCCAATGTAACTCTACCCTCATGGATTCAAGCATATCTAGGTTCTTTCAACCCTGTGTTGGGCCAACCTAATCCAGGAAATGCACCATACGGGATACCCTATCCCGGAAATCCCTACACTCTATGGGGGAAACAACCTATTTTACAACATGGACCCCAACCGACTATCCCTCAAGCACCACCACCTCTAATCGGTCCACCCCCACCTCCTGCTGGAGGCGGCGGGCCCACAGCTAGCTTTGGAGGAGGCGGACCTCTACCTTCTGGCAGAGGTCCAACTCATTCTACCAACAATAGCCCCCACCCTTCCGACGGTGGCGGGAATGGTCCACCACCCCCTCCAGGAGGAGGCGGTGGAGGACCACCCTATTATGGTAGAGGAGGACATTTCCCTTCAGGCGGTGGAGGTGGTCCACCACCTCCTCCAAGCGGAGGCAATGGAAGATATAATTATCATGGTGGTGGTAGTGGTGGTGGGGGCCCCCATCCTTCTGGCGGCGGAGGTGGTCCACCACCCCCTCCAGGCGAAGGTGGTGACGGGATACCGTATTATGGTTATAGACCCCCTCCTCCTCCTAGTAGTGGAGGTGGACCTCCACCTTATTGGAATGGACCACATTATGGTGGTAAACCCCCTTACGGTCTGGGCGGCACACCCCCCTATGGCCAGTTTCCTCCTGGTACACCCTACGGTCATACTGGTCCTTACACGCCTTATCCATACTATCAATACGCGCAGCCTAATCCACAGCTACCCTTTTTGGATACCTTGGACCTACCTGACCTATCTCGTTTAACCAATGACCCCATTTACCATGGAACTAATTGGCCACCTATTCCGGTGAAACTCCCGTCTGATATCCCAAAATTTGATGGCAATACGGGTGAAGATCCCAAAAACCACGTGATGACATACCATTTATGATGTTCATCTAATTCCTTAATAGACGACTCAATCCATCTTAGATTGTTTCAAAGGACTCTCACTGGTTCGGCTTCCAAATGGTATATCGAGCTACCACCCCACTCTTTTCCTGATTTTGGTTCTCTTGCCATGAACTTTTTGACTCATTTTCAACTGCCTATACGATATGAAACTGGTACCGAGATTTTAACCTCGCTCCGTCAGAACACCGCCACTCACATTTCCGATCATATTCACGGGTGGTGAAGGAGACATCGTCTCATTAAAGCTCCTATCCGAAACCAAATCCTAGTAGACTGGTTCACGAAGTCTCTCATTCTTGTCATAGCACGAGATGTTTCCATGGGAGTTTCTATCACTGAAGAACAAGCCATCGCCCACGCCCATGTGCTAGACTTAGTTTATTCTCAATCTGGCACATTGTTTTATATTCTTCCCGATGCACCTCGTGACGCTAATGACCCTGTGAAACCACTCAAGGGACACCAAGCCGATGGCATCATTGGATCCCTTCACACCCAACCTCCTCATCAAACTATTGGTTCTTCTCACCCCCAGGGTTCGTCCCCATCACCAAAACAGGCTGGTCTCAGCGCCACCAATTCATCCGCTCCTATTTCCACTGAAGAAGTGGATTTTGTCTCATCAGCTTCACCTCAGAAGCCCGCTAATAAGAAGAAAAACAAGGGAAAACCTAAGAAATATTCTGCCCAGTAGGAACAAAAGAGAACTCCTGAGGACACCAAACAGAAGCAGAAGATAAAGTATCCTTGTTTACTATGTGGAGATGATCACTTCTCCAAAGAGAGTCCCCATAGAGAAGAAGTCCAAAAGTTTCTTAGGGGTAAACCCACTCACGCAGTCCTCAACGACCCTTTTCCCGCTCAAAACTAGTAGATGATTTCTCAAACCCCCTCATCCCAGGGGTAACCATCCAATACCACGCATGTTCTCATGGTACGTAACGAGGCGATCAATTTGAACACTCGCTCGCTATCTTACAACCCAGTCTCTTCGAAAGAACATGTTGGAAGTAATACTGAAAAGACTTCCAACTCCTTACCTGATGTCACTGTACCGTCAACTTCTCTCACCATTGAGAAGTCCTTCTTAGATTCGATATTGCGACCGCCCAAGAGCACGATTAGAAAAGTTGTTTTCAATCCTAATGCTCGAGCAGCATAGAACTACAATATCGTAGAAGACTTGGCACAAGCCCCTTGCACCATGTTCATGCTGAAAGTTTTGCAGAATTGTCCCAATCAATGAAAAACTCTCCTTGTATAAATTGGTGTGGTTGACCCTGATTCTTCGAATACCATCATGTTCCGACTTGACTACTTCAAGCCGAGGCTTTCCCATCAGCTCGCATTCCAAGTAGCTGCAAACATTGCTGGGAAAATTGTCCATCGTACCCTTTTAGACGAAGGCGCCTCTACTTCTGTCATGTCGATAGCCTGTTGGAGGGCCATCGGCTCTCCCAAATTGAATCGTTCTCCTACCACGTTGAAAGAGTTCGACGTACGTGTCTTTCAACCTCATGGGATCTTACAAGCTCTCGCATTCGAGTTAGGCGGAAATACTGTGACCATCAATGTGGAAGTTCTCTCCACCCCGATAGATTATAATCTCTTGCTTGGTCGCAACTGATTTTACGCCATGCAAGTGGTAGCCTCTTCAGTCTTCCGTGTAGTACAATTCCCGCATCAAGGATGAATTGTTACCATCGACCAGTTAGATTTTTGCACACTAGACACTACTACTCATCCTGGTGACCATGTTCCTTCAATTGGACAAACGTCAAAACAGTATTAGAGTATAGGGGTTAGCCTTTTGAAAGATTCATCTCTCATGGGAATTTTTCCCACTTTGGACCCCCCTAATCATGTTGCCTTAGTGAACATGATCTCCGCAGAGATTTCATCTCACTCCACTGATACTTGGCTTGTACCTGACGAAACCACAACACCCCTGATTGAAGATACGATGCCTCTTTCACCCGCTGAACGTATTTACGAGGCTATCCAATCAGCACCGGAGGGCCACTTAACTTTGGCCTCCCTACCCTGTTCTCTACAATGGGCATCATCTCTCCCTAATCTCTTACTTCGGACTTTTCATTCAGATGAGTCCATCATGGAAGTCATGAATGTTGATGATGGTCCATGGGATGACCTCCATCATAGGTCATCTTTTCTTCCGCCATTGGAGTACATGCCTTTGGAGTACATAGAGGACAACATTAGCGCCATCTTTTCACTGGATAGCTACTCATTCCCTCATTCTCCCATACTTACATGTCTTTCAGACTCTGAGGGAAACCTTGCCAACATTGATCCTACCATCCTGATAGACATTTCGGTGAAACCTGGTGTAGTGGAACACATTCGCATAGGCCAGAAGTGTTCCCCTGAAGAAATAGCTATTGGTACAGCCTTATTCAAGTGATTTCAAGACATATTCGCTTGGTCCTATGAGGAGATGCCTGTAATAGACCCCGCGATTGTTTCTCACGAAATAAAAACCTATCCCGACATCAAACTTGTACGCCAAAAGTTGTGACCGGTAGACCCCCGGAAGACTGCAGCGATCAAGGCAAAGATTGAAAAGCTCTTAAAGGATAGCTTCATCTATCCTGTCCCATTGACGGATTGGGTCTCAAAGGTCGTCCCTGTGAACAAAAAGCAGGGTACCATTCGCGTCTCTGTCGATTATCGGAACCTTAACAAGGCTTGTCCAAAGGACAACTACTCGACCCCGTTCATTGACCAGATTATTGACAATTGTGCTTGAAGCGTCATCTTTTCATTCATGGACAGCTTTTCTGGTTACAACCAGATTGAGATCAACCCAACTGAACAACATAAAACGGATTTCATCTGTCCTTGGGGGACGTTTGCATACCACAAACTCTCGTTTGGCCTTAAAAACGTTGGCGCCACATTCCAGCAGGCCATGTCGTATGCCTTCCATGACATTAAGGACTTTGTGGAACCTTACTTGGACGATCTCCCTCCTCATTCAAAGCAATGTGAGTTCCACATGGATCATCTGATGGCCATCTTCCTCAGATGCAGATGGTACAATATCCGTCTGAATCCTCATAAGTGTATATTTTGCGTTGATTCTGGACGCCTCTTAGGGTTTATTGTCTCAAAGGATGGGATCCGCATCGATCCCTTAAAGGTGGAGGCCATTGTTAACTTACCACCTCCGACCGACGTGACGGAACTTCAAAGTCTCCAAGGGAAGGCAACTTATTTAAGGCATTTTGTTTGTAACTTCATGGAGAAAACTAAGGGGTACATGAAGCTGCTTAAGAAGGATGTCCCGTTCATCTAGGAGGATCAAGCTCAAAAATCCTTCGACGGAATCAAACATGCCATCATGAATGCCCCTGTAATCCAACTGCATAACTATTTCTGAGATTACATCTTATACCTCGCTGCTTCTGCTACCACTATCGCCATGGTTTTGGTACAGGAGGATCAAAACGCCCAGGAACATGTAATATACTATGCAAGTAAGGGTCTCATTGACGTTGAAACTAGATATTCACATGTCGAGAAGCTTTCTCTCGCGGCAGTCATAGCCGTCCAAAATTTCTGTCACTATATTTTTCTCTGCACCACCACCATCATCACAGACTTGAACCCCATGTACCGCGTACTGACACGTCGGGTACTTGGGAGCAAGTACTCACGCTGTATTTTGATACTGCAAGTATTTGACCTTATTTTCGAGAAATCCAAGTCTAAAAAGTCGTTGGTGTTTGCTGAGCTTATTTGTGACCTTCCCCATCCTGATGTAGAAGTTGATCACAATGATTCTTTTCCAGACGAATCGTTGTTTCTCATCAGTACGACTAACTCGTGGTATGGAGATATTTCATTATATATTCAAGCCCAACGCTTCAATCCTCAACTGTCTCGCAATGACCGTCATAGAATACGTCACCATGCGAAGTATTATCTGATCATAAGTGATACTTTGTACCACCGTGGCGTCGATTCAATTCTTCGACATTGTCTAACTCACGATGAGGCTGAACGTGTTCTAAATGACTGTCACATTGGGGAGTGTGGCGGTCACCTCTCTGGGATGGCTACCTAGAAATTTTTGCACGCAGGATATTATTGGCCTACTATCTTAAAATATTGTATTGAGGCCGTAAAAAGATGTCCTCTCTGCCAACACTTCCATACAAAGAAGCGCACCCATCCTGCCTTGCTACACCCGGTTATTGCCGTGGGCCCCTTCGCAAAATGCGGCATCGATTTTATGCATTGTAAGCCTAACTCAGCCAGGGGGCATAGTTACATCATAGTGGCTGTGGATTACTTCACAAAGTGGGCCGAGGCAATGCCTACATACCAAAATGACGGCAAAACCGCCGCACTCTTCATGTTCAATCATGTAATAGCGCGGTTCGGAGTTCCATAAGCGATAGTGACCAACCATGGTTCTCACTTTCAGAACCATATGGTTGATTAACTGAGGGATAGATTGGGTTTTCGCCATGAAAACTCAACACCCTACTACCCACAATCCAATGGACAGGTCGAGGCCATTAACAAGGTCTTGAAAACCATGGTCCAAAGGATGGTAGGTACGCATAAGTCCAATTGGCATAACATTCTCTTTTCATTATTCTGGGCCTACAGAACTTCCGTTAAAACCACCACAGGCTTCACTCCTTTTCAATTGGTGTATGGATTGGAGGTTGTCCTTCCCGTAGAGTGCAAAATTTCGTCTCTACAACTCGTTGTCAAACTTCTTCCTAACACTACTGCCGACGAAGAACGTTTCCTGTACTTAGAAAAACTTGACGAGTCCCACCGAGATGTCACTCTTGCTAACAAAGCACACAAGAAATGCATCAAAGCTCAGTACGACAAGTCAGTTGAACCTTGGATTTTCAACAAGGGTGACCTGGTCCTTACATACGACTAGAGACATGACAAACTAGGGGCAGGAAAGTTCGAGTCCATGTGGCACGGACCTTACATTGTCAAATGTGTCTTGGAAAAAGGATCTTATGAGCATGAATATTATGACGGAATTTCTTTGGGTGAACCCCGTAATGGGATCTACCTGAAGAGGTATTATTCCTGATCTTGTCATGCATAGACTTTCTTGTATATACACACTGCGTGTTTGTGTGTTTTTGTGTGGTGTGACGTGCTTGTTTTTTAGTGTCTCTAGATCTTGTTTCCGCTTCTTATACCATGTTCTGTATGCGTGTGCAGATGACAACATGCTACGGATTCGCGGACGGCGCCAGTCGGCATACCCGTAACCTTGCTTCAGCAACTTGGGTATTGTATTCCCCAATAGGTGAGCTCATCAGCTCAGGAGGAAGTTGCCTTGGATTCGCAACCAACAACGCCGCAGAATATCTGGAATTAGTTGGAACCTTAACCGATGTTATTTCCTTAGGTATGAACCACATTGTCATCCACATGGATTATCAACTAGTGGTTTCCCATCTCAACCGGGTCTACGCTATCCGTGATCCTACCCTACTCCGTCTCTTTAGACGAGTTCGTCTCCTGGAAAGGTCATTTGAATCCATTCAATACCTACACATTCCACAAGAGTTAAACGCAGTTGCTGACTCGATGGCCAACTTCACTCTGGATTGGCACATCGCACACACATAATACTCATAATATGTAAAAGCATTCACAACATGTAAATAATACACTGTATAAAAGCAAAGCATATAAACAAGATCAAATCATTATTTCTGGAACACATAATGTATAAATCGTCGGACTGTCTGTATATATATATATAATCTCAAAAAGGTAGTGCTAATACAAAAATATGAAGCACGACGGCTTTCAGTAAGTCTCTACAAAATCTGAAGCCTCGCAGCTTTCAGTAGTACAAAATATGAGGCCTCTAAGCTCTCAGTACACACACAATAACAACATATGGCCTAAATCTGAGGCCTCTAATCTCTCATTACACACACAATAACAACATATGGCCTATCTCCTGGCCCGTACAACCCTAGGAGGTCTAGCAGCCCTAGCCTGCTGAGTCTGGAAATAGTCGACTGCTCTCGCAACCTTGCGAAGCAGCGCGTTGAAGGGCGCAGTAGCTCCAACCGTGTGTACCTGCATGGGCCATGGCACCTCATCCACCAATGGCTCAGGGACGTCTAATGTCAACCCACTCAGGTTGGCATAGACTCTATCCATCTCCGCAATGGCAGAATGCACAGCCGGATCCACAACTGCTGCATCCCCTCTCTCTCTCCTGGCTAGAAGAGAGGTACCCACAGGTCGTACAGGTTCCACATCTGCACACACATGTTTTTCATCTGTCAGCACTATATCAAAAAAAAATTATATAAATGCACAAAACTAAAAATATACAAGGGTCATTTTTTCTTACCAAGGTCTCCCCATGCTGCTCCCTCTGCCAGCGACAAGTCTGGGTCATCTCCAAAGTCTATACCATCATATGGGAAATCCTCCACCATCAGTAACTGGCCCTCCATCCAAGTGAAAAACTCATGAGGGTATCCAATAATAGGGCCCCCACCATGTCGAGCCATCACATCGACCCACCTGACCATGTGAGGATCTCTAGGATCACTGTCCTCCATTGGTACCTGAGGACGTAAAAGGGGGACCCGTTCCAGAAAAACAAGATCACTATGGACCCATATCCAAACTGCTTGAGTTCTCCCCGCCCACACTTTGTCAGCTAAGCTTGCATGTTTACGAGGAGACCCTCGCACTAGTTGAATATCCTGGAGGACATACAATCCTCCGCATAAAGCATCTGGGCCCGAGTGGCCATATGTGGGGCTTGGCTCCGCGCCACTTTAGAATAGTGGACAATATGGTATGCAGTGGGTGGTTCATGACATCCCTAATGGGAATCTTCCCGTTGGAAGATCGAGCAAGAGCAGTACAATGCTGTTACACCATGTCATCGCCAGTGTAGTCACTAGCCCGTGATCCGATGAGAGCTACAGGGTCCCCTCTCCGGGACAAACCAGTAAGAAAATAGATGTCCTCAACATCTATGGTGAGGATATTCTCACCGATCACAAAGTGTTGTTGGGCCACATCCCAACAATGGAGCATATGTGACAATAACGATATTTGGGATCTCATCCCCTGAACCTTGAAGAACTTGAGTAAAGCGCAGTTTCTCAAAGCATTCACGCACTCTGGATCATTGGCAACTTGTACGTCTTCTACCTCGTGTTCTCTTTCCCGCCACTCTAAAACCACGTTTTCTTGCTGATAACCTGTCAAAATGGGCATTTAAACACTGTTAGATCTTACTTCAACCATAGTAAGTTCTCTTTTTGGGTTTAATTTGATGTTTGGGAAATGCATCTCCGTCGTCGTACTGTGATTTTTTACATAGTGCGATGACATCGCACCCCACGCATGAGGGATTTGCACCGAGTTGGTCTCATCGCAGTTCCTGAAAGGGAAAACTACGACGAGCCAAGGGCGCAATAGCCCTCCATGAATTCATCAAAAAACCCAAAAATTGAACCTCAAATCAAAATCTAATCCATTAGAAAGTTGTTGAATGAATTTTAGGCTTACCTGCTCCAAACGGTGGGTGAAATGGTGGCTCATAGCTCCCGGAATCGACAAAGAAAGTTTTGGCTCCAAATTGGCACTTCTGCTCCCAAAGTGGCAAATGAAACAATGGTGACTATTTTTGGCCCATTTTTCTATTTATAAATGAAATGGAATATTCCTTTTTCAAATATTTTATGCCATTATGCCATTTGCTATAGTTTGGATCGGTTTTATTATATTTGGACGTTCAGTTGACTGTTTGACCTAGTTTTCGAGTGTGCAAGAGTTGTGAAGTGCCTTTCTACGCCATTTTCACATTGGAACGGTCATCTCAGGTATGAACACCCCTTGTGTATTTTGACGTTTATCTTTTTTATTCATTAAATTTTAAATTATTTAATGATTATGAGCTTACTCTTTGTTCTTTCTCATGCTCTTGAAACCATGAGAATACGTTACTGAGTTACGATTTATCACTTTTCTGAGCTCGTTAAACTCCTACGGAAAAGGAACCCCCTAGAGTCTACCGTTAAGCTCTTTTCAGGCTCTCGAAATACAAAAATATTGTCAAGCAAACTTGTCGTGTTCCCGCTTGTAAAAGAATTTGAATGGTCGTCTCCCTGGTGATAGTTTACCCCTTTTTCGGACCAGGGGGCACTAGTTACGAAAAAGGTATACTCCATCCAATCATGACTGGAAGAGTCCTCTCCCATGTTGTTTTACCCTTTTTCGGGCGACGAGGCTAACTTTACAAAAAAGGACCGTTGGAGTCTTCTTTAGTTATTTTCAGAC
Organism: Larix kaempferi; assembly: GCA_027924585.1. Taxonomy (NCBI): domain Eukaryota; kingdom Viridiplantae; phylum Streptophyta; class Pinopsida; order Pinales; family Pinaceae; genus Larix; species Larix kaempferi. Next base: position 8,245,137 of record BSBM01000278.1, read on the forward strand.
TCTCTAAACATGAAATGACGATCAAGTTTATCCTTCTATGGACTCGTTAAACTTTCACATTGAAGGGCCCGCCATGGGACGAACCCCTCCTATCCCCGGTTCGTAAAATATTTGGGATTGGACTCATCTATGAGATGAGCTATACCGAGCATCTGGTTACCCTCCTCAAGCTCATAAAAAACACATGAGGCACTCATCGTTCATGATGGGGAAAAAGGAAATCTTTTGTGTTACATACTTTATTAGTGGCAGTACATAGTCGTTCTTGAACATGGCACTCATCTACATTTGCATACAGCACTTGGATCATTTGTTTGTCCCTGAGTTTCGCTTACTTCCTGAGTCTTGTTACTCCTTTGAGTCATTCAAAGAAAGCTTCAGTTAGTAGTCGCATTAGGAATTTGTGTTGTACTCATCATGTCAATATTGCCAAGTCATGCCATGCCCATGTTCAAGAACACATCCATCATTAGTCATCTGCAGTCAGTACATCCGTTGTCATGTTGGTCTATTCTGAGTCAGTCTTGCATATCAATGTACCATCCAACCTACTCTACACATCTTTTGTTTTGTTTCGTTTCGATTGATGGGGGATTCATCATGGCCCTCCTTCGACGGATTCATCCTTGTCGACATCAACTCATCATCCTAGGATTGAATCTAGAAACCAACCAAGTACCTTAGCCCTGCATGCCTCAATGGCAGGTCACCTCGCTTTCAACATGAGTTTACATCATTGACTCTTGATTGAAAGATTTCATATTGCGTTCTACTTCAACTCACTTATTCACGCTTGGTGATATGTACTGTGATACCTTGGGAATCATTGACATCAATGATGATCTCCCTCGTGCTTGTTAATGGTTTACATCAATGACTGGTAATCAAGTGGTTTCTACCATGTTCGACGTCAAGACATTTATAATCACATGGATAGATTAGTATCATTGCGGATTCAGCTTGAAGACCCTGGGCAGTCATGTTTTACCCAGGTTGCGATGGAGTTTGTATTGAGTCATGTTACACGGATCCACATTGGTATTGGTCGTGGCTGTGTTATCGTCTCATCATGGATCTACGCTTGTGTATAGTAGCCATGATTGTGTTCAGTCAATCATTACTACCATGGATCTACATTGTATTGGGCGGCATCCATGTTGTACTTCATATGAGATTGCCAGTTCAGAGTCAGTTGTGCTGCAGCAGCATACTTCATCCGACAAGTCCATTTCCATTCATTCTATCAAAGCATTTCACCTGTCCAATATTTAAACAACTTCATGCTTTGGGGGGCATTCTGTTACACCTAAAATCTTCCCATCATGAGATTCAGTGTAGACACCCCTCGAGTTACCTTGATTAAGTGATTTACCTGGAAGGATTTGTACCCATTTTGTACTAGGTTTTGAGAGGTCATCACAGGATGCTTTCATGCAACCTGCAACGTTGCACCTTGCTCCATTACAGGGTGCGACGAAGTCAGTTAAATGAAAAAAATAGCTTCTTTGAGTTCCTTCTTGAAGCTTGCTGACTTGGGGCCTTATCCCTGACCTCTTGGGAGAGTTGGCACTCGACTCCTAACACCTTGGAAAGATCCCTTAAGTCTCTCCTATCATATCTCAACCTATCCTATCCATATCCTATCCACTTAGTCCTATTTAAACGAAGCTCACTCCCATTCTAAGGAGAGGAATTCTATGGTATTCTTATGCTGGTGAAATCAAGCGCAATAGATCTAACATTCTAACTTGGGGAACCTTCACTTCTCTCTAGGAGCTTTGGCATGGCTTGTCGGAAGGATTTTGCAATGTTAAGGCTATGGTTGTAATCCTCTTTTCTATTGTACTTCTCCACTCTTCAATATAGTTAATATAATTTCTTTCCATAAGTGTTGTCTCTTTGATAATGTTTAGAGTTTTCCTCCTTAACTGTTAACTTAGATCTGTCATATGAGATATATGCTTTCACTTCTTGTGGTCTATTACATGTTCAACAGGGTTTAGCTACTCGCGATCTGGCAGCGTTGGGGCATTGGATCAACGAAGGAGAAATAGATCTACAAATATAAGGTAAACGATCTACTCTTGCATTTGTACTTCTACATGATCTAGGAAAGTAATCTATGTTCTATCCTATTTGTTCTAGACTTACGTTAAGCTGGGGAGATCATGCCTTGAGTCCGCTCTTGGTAGATTGTCCATGAAACAAGGTATACCTATATTAACATGCTATCAACATCATATACTCATTTCTATGTCCACTAATAAATGACATATCATGTTGAAATCATTACAAGTTTTATGCAAAGGTAGATATATCCCTTCATTAATCTTCTAGTGAAACATTGTCAAACACCAAAGGAAAATCAACAAAATAAACTGAATTCAAAATAACCCTCAAATCCAATGAAAACCTTTTTTGGCACTAAAGAATGCCACCAATTCAACTGAAGTATTGCTTGACATATACATTGAATTTCATGAATGATTATTTATTCGTTTCAAATCTAAGTATCAATGTTCTTGAAACTATAACGTCCATGTCCAACAGTAGAATGACAAAGAAATCGATTACGGGTTCTAAATTAAGCATGAAGTCCACATACGATCCATAACAAGAAATAAATGTGTGTGTAGATGCCATAAATAAACACGTCGGAATTAAACTTCATCCATACCCATAAAACATGCATTTACTAGCATAAATCATCACATGCATAATCATAGTAGCATTGCAAATTCAAATAACAGTGAATAACCGATCAAGCACATATTGTATACAAGAGAATACTTATCTAGAACAAATATCCACGTAATTGCTTGTGTCAGTGCAATTTTCCACCCAACCATAGGTACTCTTGTTGATGCAAGGAATTACTTCTTTGCATAACAATTTCGAATTTTGACTACTCTTGTTCATTTTACCCCATGATCCATGGAAGATTCATTCGATTCATATGAACCTCGTTGTCATCACCGCAACAATGCTCAAGACGCCAAGATCCATCCCTAGTAGTCAAAACCTCATGTTGGCACCCATATCACACTCAAAGATAATAATAAAAAAAAATCTTTTAAAGGGCATGGCTGGGGGTTGAGGGAATATTGATGGATAATATCCTTAAAATGTTTATATTCGATTTGAGGCCTCATATGTCCTCACCTTATCATTGTCAATACCTAAATACCCATCCTTAGTGCACAAAACCTCCAAATGGAATCCATATCCAAAACAAAGGCCATGTATCTCATCTAGAGAGCTTGTTTAGTGATTCAAGGACTTTTTCATGGCTCATGAACATGCAAATATTCATTTAGGTTCAATTTCCTTCTATAACTCTAGCCTTGACCCTCACCCAAACCCTAGCACTAAACCATATTTTTCGACCTCACCATCACCATCATCATCAACGTCTTCATCATCACCACCATCTTCATCATCACCACCATCTTCATCATCATCATTAACTCTAACTCTAACCCTAATTCAATTTCCTTCTATAACTCTAGCCCTAACCCTCACCCAAACCCTAGCACTAAACCATCTTCTTCATCATCACCATCACCATCAACGTCTTCATCATCACCACCATCTTCATCATCATCATTAACTCTAACTCTAAACCTAATTCAATTTCCTTCTATAACTCTAGCCCTAACCCTCACCCAAACCCTAGCACTAAACCATCTTCTTCATCCTCACCATCACCATCACCATCATCATCATCACCATCTTCATCATCATTGTTAACTCTAACTCTAACCCTAATTCAATTTCCTTCTATAACTTTATCCCTAACCCTCACCCAAACCCTAGCACTAAACCATCTTCTTCATCTTCATCATCATCATTAACTCTAACTCTAACCCTAATTCAATTTCCTTCTATAACTCTATCCCTAACCCTCACCCAAACCCTAGCACTAAGCCATCTTCTTCATTATCGCCATCACCATCACCATCACCATCACCATCATCATCATTTCTTCATCATCATCACCATTTTCATCATCATTGTTAACTCTAACTCTAACCCTAATTTAATTTCCTTCTATAACTCAAGCCCTAACCCTCACCCAAACCTTGGCACTAAACCATCGTCTTCATCATCACCATCACCATCACCATCAACGTCTTCATCATCACCACCATCTTCATCATCATCATTAACTCTAACTCTAACTCTAATTCAATTTCCTTCTATAACTCTAGCCCTAACCCTCACTCAAACCCTAGCACTAAACCACCTTCTTCATCATCACCATCACCATCGCCATCACCATCACCGTCATCATCAACGTCTTCATCATCACCACCATCTCCATCATCATCATTAACTCTAACTCTAACCCTAACCCTAACTCTAACTCTAACTCTAACTCTAGGTTCCTCATCAACATCTCCACCATCATCATCTTCATCATCATCATCATCTTCATCACCATCACCATCACCATCACCATCACCATCATCATCAACGTATTCATCATCATCACCATCATCATCATCATATGTGCCCAGTGGATGATTTTCCAAAGTTGACCCTCGTGTGCAAAAATTGTACACTACCATACTGAGCAAAACCCTAGTTTCCATGATGGAGCTACAAGATGACACCGGGACCACAGGACTGGAGGAGAGGGGCACCCCTGGCACTATCCCGACGTCCTGAATCCAATGGAGTCAACGATTTGTCGATCCGAGCCACGATCATCATTCTATGGCTCGTTCCGTCTCGCATCCAAAAGGCGTTCAGGGACACCTGTTGGATACCTGTCGGGGGCATAGAACTCCAACCGTGCAACAAAAATAGGTTCCGGGGAGTCCTGCAGGTGTGTCTAGGTAGGTTCTGGCTGGGAACGCTAGCGATAAGTTCTCGGTGGATGATTTTCCAAAGTTGACCCCCGTGTGCAAAAATTTCACACTCCCTTACTCAGCAAAACCCTAGTTTCCAAGATGCACCTACAAGATGACACTAGGGCCACGGGATCGGAGGAGAGGGGCACTCATGGCACTATACCGGCATCCTGAATCCAACGGAGTTGACGGTTTTTTCGACCCAAGCCACAGTCGTCATTCTATGGCTCATTCCGTCTCGCATCCAAAAGGCCTTCAGGGACACCTGCTAGATACCTGTCGGGGGCGTAGAACTCCAACCGTGCAACAAAACCGGGTTCCAGGGAGTCCTGCAGGTGTGTCTAGGTAGGTTTCGGATGGGAACGCTAGTGATAAGTGCCTGGTGGATGATTTTCCAAAGTTTACCCCCGTGTGCAAAAGTTTCACACTCCCTTACTTAGCAAAACCCTAGTTTCCAGGATGCACCTACAAGATGACACGGGGGCCACAGGACTGGGGGAGAGGGGCACCCCTGGCAGTATCTCAGCGTCCTGAGTCCAACGGAGTGGACGGTTTGTCGATCCGAGCCACGGTTGTCATTCTATGTCTCGTTCCGTCTCACATCCAAAAGGCCTTCAGGGACACCTGCTGGATACCTGTCGGGGGCGTAGAACTCCAACTGTGCAACAAAACCGGGTTCCGGGGAGTCCTACAGGTGTGTCTAGGTAGGTTTCAGATGGGAACACTAGCCATACCTTCCCGATGGATGATTTTCCAAAGTTGACCCCCGTGTATAAAAATTGCACACTCCCTTACTGAGCAAAACCCTAGTTTCCAAGATGGACGTATATGATGACATCGGGGCCACGGGACCGGAGGAGAGGGGCACCCCTGGCACTATCCCAGCATCCTGAATCCAACGAAGTCAACGATTTGTCGATCCAAACCACGGTCGTCATTCTATGGCTCATTCTGTCTCGCATCCAAAAGGCCTTCATGGACACCTGCTAGATACCTGCCGGGGGCGTAGAACTCCAACCGTGCAACAAAACCGGGTTTCGGGGAGTCCTGTAGGTGTGTCTGGGTAGGTTCTGGCTAGGAACGCTAGCCATACCTTCCCGATGGATGATTTTCCTAAGTTGACCCCCGTGTGCAAAAATTGCACACTCCCTTACTGAGGAAAACCCTAGTTTCCAATATGGACCTACAAGATGACACCGGGGCCACGGGACCGGAGGAGAGGGGCACCCCTGGCACTATCCCAGCGTCCTGAATCCAATGGAGTCAACGGTTTGTCAATCCGAGCCACACTCATCATTCTATGGCTCGTTCCATATCGCATCCAAAAGGCCTTCAAGGACACCTGCTCGATACCTACCGGGGGCATAGAACTCCAACCGTGCAAGAAAACTGGGTTCCAGGGAGTCCTGCAAGTGTCTCTAGGTAGGTTCCGGTTGGGATCGCTAGCCAAACCTTCCTGGTCGACGATTTTCCAAAGTTGACCCCAATGTGAAGGCCATCCAAATTCGCTAAAGGGGTGCATTTCTCATTTGGAGGCCCCCGGGCGTGCGTGGCCACCGTGGACAGGTCCACAATGGCCATGTGGACCTGTGGGAGCCGACGGAATCCAATTCTGCTCGCCAGTTTGGGTTCCGTGGCCCTAGAGCAAATCCCCAAAGTGTCCCTAAATGGCCCCGGGGTGGCCGACAAGAATGCCCGTAGCAGCCAAACCGTGGCTCAGTTCCTGAATCCGTCGATTCCGGTGTGTCTGAGATGCCCGGTTTCAGCCAGGGGACCCCCGACAGCATGCCTTGAAGACCTGGAAGCGGTTCCAATGGGACATCTCCGGAGCTAGGTTTCTTCTCAGTGAGGGCCATTCCAAATTTGCTAAAGGGGTGCATTTCTCGTCCAGAGGCCCCCGGGCGTGCGTGGCCACCGTGGACAAGCCCACAATGGCCATGTGGACCTGTGGGAGCCGACGAAATTCAAGTCTGCTCGTTGGTTTGGGTTCCATGGCCCTGGAGCAAATCCTTAAAGTGTCCCTGAATGGCACCGGGGTGCCCGACTAGAATGCCAGTAGCAGCCAAATCGTGGCTCAGTTCCCAAATCCGTCGATTCCGGTGGGTCCGGGACGCTGGGTTTCTAATAGGGGACCCCCCACAACGTGCCTCAATGACCCGGAAGCGATGCCAATGGGCCATCTCCGGAGCTAGGGTTTTGCTCAGTGAGGGACATTCCAAATTTGTTCAAGGGGGCCATTTGTCGTTCGGAGGCCCCCGGGCGTGCGTGGCCACCTTGGACAGGTCCACAATGGCCATGTGGACCTGAGGGAGCTGATGGAATCAAATTCCGCTCGCTAGTTTGGGTTCCATGACCCTGGAGCAAATCCCCAAAGTGTCCTTGAATGGCCCCGGGGTGCCCGACTAGAATGAATGTAGCGCCCGAACCATGGCTCAGTTCGTGAATCCGTCAATTCCAGTGGGTCCGTGTTTCAGCTAGGGGACCCCCCACAGAGTCCCTTGAAGACCCGGAAGCAGTGCCAATGGGCCATCTCCGAAGCTAGGGTTTTTCTCAGTGAGGGCCATTCCAAATTCGCTAAAGGGGTGCATTTCTCGTCCAAAGGCCCCCGGGCGTGCATGGCCACCGTGGACAGGTCCACAATGGCCACATGGACCTGTGGGAGCTGACGAAATCCAAGTCCGCTCACCGGTTTGGGTTCCGTGTCCCCAGAGAAAATCCCCGAAGTGTCCTTGAATGGCCATCACTGAGCAAAACCCTAGCTCCGGAGATGGCCCATTGGCATCGCTTCCGGGTCTTCGAGGCACGCTATGGGGGGTCCCCTAACTGAAACACAGTATCCCAGACCCACTGGAATCGATGGATTTGTGAACCGAGCCACAGTTTGGCTGCTACAGGTATTCTAGTCGGGCACCCCGGGGCCATTCAGGGACACTTTGGGGATTTGCTCTGGGGCCATGGAACCCAAACCGGCGAGCGGGCTTGGATTCTGTCGGCTCCCATAAGTCCACGTGGCCATTGTGGACCTATCCACGGTGGCCACGCATGCCCAAGGGCCTCCAGACAAGAAATGCACCCCTTTAGCAAATTTGGAATGGTCGTCACTGAGCAAAAACCTAGCTCTGGAGATGGCCCTTTGGCACTACTTCCGGGTCTTCAAGGGACATTGTGGGGGGTCCCCTAGCTGAAACCCAGCATCCCGGACCCACCAGAATTGACGGATTCACGAACCGAGCCACAGTTCAGGCGCTATGGTCATTCTAGTCGGGCACCTCAAGGCCATTTGGGGATTTTCTCCAGGGCCACGGAACCCAAACCGGCAAGCAAAATTGGATTTTGTCGACTCTCACAGGTCCACGTGGCCATTGTGGACCTGTCCACAGTGGCCATGCACACCTGGGGACCTCCGAACGAGAAATTTCCCCTTGAGAAAATTTGGAATAGCCCTCACTGAGCAAAACCCTGGCTCCGGAGATGGCCCATTGCCACCGCTGTCAGGTCTTCAAGGCATGCTGTCGAGGGTCCCCTAGCTAAAACCCGACATCCCGAACCCACTGGAATCGACAGATTCGAGAACCGAGCTACGGTTGGGCTTCTACGGGCATTCTAGTCAGGCACCTTGGGGCCATTCAGGGACACTTTGGGGATTTGCTCCGGGGCCACGGAACCCAAACTGGCGAGCGGAATTGGATTTCATTGGCTCCCGCAGGTCCAAGTGGCCATTGTGGACCTGTCCATGGTGGCCACGCACGCCCGGGGGCCTCCGGATGAGAAATGCACCCCTTTAGCGAATTTGGAATGGCCCTCACTGAGCAAAACCCTAGCTCCGGAGATGGCCCATTGGCACGGCTTCCGGGTCTTCAAGGGACGTTGTGGGGGATCCCCTAGCTGAAAATCGGCGTCCTAGACCCACCGGAATCGACGGATTCGGTAACCGAGACATGGTTTGGCTGCTACAGTCATTCTAGTCGGGCACCCCGAGGCCATTCAGGGACACTTTGGGGAATTTCCATTCTGATACTACATCCAGGAGCCGCTCAGCAAACTTTGAGATAGAAAGATTTATAATTTTAGGATACTGATTCAACCACTCATACAGTTTCTCACTTTCTCGGGGATCTAAATTTATAATTTCCTTCTGTGTAGATTCAGGCATTCTCGAGGATCTAAATTTATAATTTCCTTCTAGGTAGATTCAAGCATGGAATAATATTTGGCGGCACTTCCAAGCTCCCCAGGCCATTTGGTTAGCCACAATATGTGCGACGCCTTTGACGAAAGATAAATTCTAATGTGGACGGCAAAATTTGATACACTAGCCAAATCTATGTTGTTGGAAGAACTTACATATTTCAACAAAGGAGCGTTTTGCAGGTGACTTGAAAATCCCTTCCAATTTTCAGGAATAAAACAAAGAAGTTCAACGTACAGATTTTCAAACAAGCTTGTCAACCAATCAGACAACCGAATACGAGATAACCACGCCCAAAAAATTCAAGCTATTATAAAACTTGTGTTTATCAAGATAAGGACGGACTATGTGTACATTACGAGAATATAGATGAATGAAGTCGCTTTGATGAACTTGTCCCCTTGCTTTCTCCAGAATGCGTTTAAAATCAGAGAGTATTGTCCGAGCTTCTGTTGGTTTACATAAACGTTTATTCCCAAATCTGACATCACATAAAACCACTTCCTCAGCTTTCAATTGGGTCTGAATGGCATCTCTAACTTGTGTTAGTTGTGGATGATGAGGAATATGAAAGGGAAGGTACCTATAGACCCAAGTTTTCGATGATGGAGGTGAATTACCACTTATCAGAGCATGAAATGCTTAACAAAAGGCTAATGGAACACAACGAAGGATTCCCTGATTCCACTTGTTATTGAAAATGATACTTCTCTTGACGAAACCAGTAAAAAATATGCCTGTATTATAAATGGAAATCCTGTTACAATTTATGTCGGAAGAAAAGCATAGATACCTACAGCCACCATATTTCCTTCTGTAACCCACTCGCCCATCGGAAAAGCTAATGTAATAGCCCATTTCCCAACATCTTTCCTCTACTCAACCCTACACTCGTTTTCCATGGGAAACCATTGCCTCCACATGTAATAACTACATTGTTTTGTCGAAAATTGATCTTCTTCTGCTAACAAATGCAAAATGAAGGATTCATTGTCATTGCTACGAGAAGTTCTAAGGTCAGATTCTCGTAAAACAGAGATTAATATAAATCCTGTTAAGATCGATATGTTCCAGCTCACGAACTGAGAGCTTCTTTATCTTAGACATAAACAGAAGAGATTCAGGATGAATACTAGAGAGTTGTTGCTTTACAGCTTCAACCTTCTCAGGACGTAGGGGTATAAAACGAGCCATAGAATGACGAGTTGGAGTTCTATGCCCCTAAAAGGTATCCAGCAAGTGTCCTTGAAGGCCTTTTGGATGCCAGACGGAACAAGCCATAGAATGACCACCATGGCTTGAATCGAAAAATCGTCGACTCCGTTGGATTCAAGACGTCGGGATAGTGCCAAGGGTGCCCCTCTCCTCTGGTCCAGTGGCCCCGGTGTCATCTTGTACGTCCATCTTGGAAACTAGGATTTTGCTCAGTAAGGGAGTGTGCAATTTTTGCACACGGGGGTCAACTTTGGAAAATCGTCCACCGGGAACTTATGGCTAGTGTTCCCTGCCGGAACCTACCTAGACACACGTACAAGACTCCCCGGAACCCGTTTTTGTTGCACGGTTGGAGTTCTATGCCCCCGGCAAGAATCCAACAGGTGTCCCTGAAGGCCTTTTGGATGCTAGACGGAACGAGCCATAGAATGACCACCGTGTCTCAGATCAAAAAACCGTCGACTTCGTTGGATTCAGGACGCTAGGTTAGTGCTATGGGTGTCCCTCTCCTCCGGTCTGGTGGCCCCAGTTTCATCTTGTACGTCCATCTTGGAAACTAGGGTTTTGCTCAGTAAGGGAATGTGCAACTTTTGCACTCAAGAGTCAACTTTGGAAAATCGTCCACTGGGCACTTATGGATAGCGTTCCCAGCCTGAACCTACCTAGACACACCTGCAGGACTCCCCAGAACCCGATTTTGTTGCACGGTTGGAGTTCTATGCCCCCAGCAGGAATCTAGCAGGTGTCCCTGAAGGCCTTTTGGATGCGAGATGAAACGAGCCATAGAATGACGAACATGGCTCGGATCAACAAACCGTCGAATCCATTGGATTCACGACGCCGGGATAGTGCTATGGGTGCCCCTCTCCTCCGGCCCAGTGGCCCCAGTTTCATCTTGTATGTCCATCTTGGAAACTGGGTTTTGCTCAGTAAGGGAGTGTGGAATTTTTGCACACGAGGGTCAACTTTGGAAAATCGTCCACCGGGCACTTATGGCTAGCGTTCCCAGCCGGAACCTACCTAAACACACATGCATTACTCCTCGGAACCCATTTTTGTTGCATGGTTGGAGTTCTATGCCCCCGGCAGGTATCCAGCAAGTGTCCCTGAAGGCCTTTTGGATGCGAGACGGAACAAGCCATAGAATGACGACCGTGGCTCGGATCGACAAACCGTCGACTCCGTTGGATTCAGGACGTCGGGATAGTGCTAGGGATGCCCCTCTCCTTTGGTCCTATGTCCCCGGTGTCATCTTGTAGGTCCATCTTGGAAACTAGGTTTTTGCTCAGTAAGGGAGAGTGCAATTTTTGCACACGAGGGTCAACTTTGGAAAATCATCCACCGGGCACGTATGATGATGATGATGGTGATGATGATGATGATGGTGATGGTGATGAAGATGATGATGACGAAGAAGATGATGATGATGGAGATGTTGATGAGGAACCTAGAGTTAGAGTTAGAGTTAGAGTTAGAGTTAGCGTTAGGGTTAGGGTTAAAGTTAGAGTTAATGATGATGGTGGTGATGATGAAGATGTTAATGATGATGGTGATGGTGATGGTGATGGTGATGGTGATGGTGATGATGAAGAAGGTGGTTTAGTGCTAGGGTTTGGGTGAGGGTTAGGGCTAGAGTTATAGAAGTAAATTGAATTAGGGTTAGAGTTAAAGTTAATGATGATGATGAAGATGGTGGTGATGATGAAGAAGATGGTTTAGTGCCAGGGTTTGGATGAGGGTTAGGGATAGAGTTATAGAAGAAAATTGAATTAGGGTTAGAGTTAGAGCTAACAATGATGATGAAGATGGTGATGATGATGAAGACATGATGGTGATGGTGATGGTGATGGTGATGGTGATGGTGATGGTGATGGTGATGGTGATGGTGATGGTGATGGTGATGGTGAAGAAGATGTGATGATGGAGATGTTGATGAGGAACCTAGAGATGACAATGATGATGAAGATGGTGATGATGATGAATTCGTTGATGATGATGGTGATGGTGACGATGATGGTGATGGTGATGGTGATGGTGATGGTGATGGTTATGGTGATGATGAAGATGGAAATGTTGATGATGGAGATGTTGATGAGGAGCCTAGAGATGACAATGATGATGAATATGGTGATGATGATGAAGATGGTGATGATGATGAAGATGTTGATGAAGATGGTGACGATGATGAAGATGGTGATGATGATGTGATGGTGATGATGATGAAGATGGTGATGATGATGTGATGGTGATGATGATGTTGATGATGATGATGACAAGTCCCTCTAAGTGGTTATCTATAGGAATCAAGCATCAATCTCCAACCATAAATGAGCATATTTTAAAATAAATTGCTAGGATACATATCTAAGAGTCTCGAAGATCTCTATGCATTTTTCCATCAAATTTGGTCAAGGATATTCTAGTATCTAGTTAGAATATATTAGTGGAAACCCTAGGTTGATGACACGATGCTTGGATAAGAGAAAAAACCCAAAATCTAGCTAGATTTGGTGAGCATTGAGCATGGGGAACCAAATCTATGAATATGTGTATTGTTAAATATAATTTTGTTGGGTGAAGCCAATAACCAACATAATCATCATAATATAATAGTTTTTGGGGTTGGGGATATACCTCAAGGTACCCAAAGCATGAAAAAAGTTTGGGTGGGCACAAAACAAATAGAACAAAAAATGTTGAAGAGGACGTGTGGGGTGGGAGGTCGGCCTCCAAAAACTCAAGCATTGACATGAGTGAGGTAGGTCTAAAGCAAATTCTCTCATACCAAATGAGAGAAGTGGTAGGGCTAGTTTAGGTTAGATTAGTGTTTCTAGGGCTAGTTTAGGTTTCTAGGACTAGATTAGGTTTATAGTATTCTAGCTTAGTTTCTAGTGTTAAATTAGTGTTTCTAGGGTTAGTTTAACTTTCTAGGATTTCTAGGGATAGATTAGGTTTGTAGGGTTATATTAGTGCTTCCAGGGCTAGACTAAGTTTCTAGGGATAGATTAGGTTTCTAAACATTAATGACAAAGGGTGAAATGATGACATGGCAGATGGATGTATCTCTATGTATGTATGTATATGTATGTATGTATGTATCTCTATGTATGTATGCATGTATGTATAGCAAAGACATGTATGTATGTATATGTATGTATGTATGTATCTCTATGTATGTATGCATGTATGTATAGCAAAGACATGTATGTATGTATGTATCAACAAAAAATGCATGTACCAACAAAATAACATAAAACTACACATACCTCGATGTAGAACATAACATTCTTTGATGCAATTCTTTCTCTTATGTAAAGTTGACTGGCCTCATTCAATAAATCCATCTGGATCCTATTTATTGCTAATTGTCTCCATCAATCTCTCGTGCTCTGAATGAGGCAGGTAGTAGCGTACCTTGGTTGAGCTCTTGCTTGACATTGTCTGAAGATGGATGTTTGTGCCAACGATCAAGTTTGTGATGTGATACACCATTGAACCTGGTCTTTAATCCATGAATACATGCCCACTAGTCTTCCTTGACTTCCCATCTAGTGTAAGATATTCCCCCTTAACCACCATCGAGCCAATAGGAAATTCAATGCCTTCATCGTCGATCAATGATGCGTATAGGGTTTGCTTACCTTGGATGCACCGTGCCAACCAATAATCCGCACCCTATTCATTGCCTTTCGGGGCAACAACTGCATATATGTGTCCCGGTTGTACAAGATATGAGATATGGTCGTAGTCTGTCGAAATCGCTAACTGGCCCTCCTCTAACTAGGTTGTTTCAACAACTGCACGTTGGTCTAATCCAAGTGACACACGATCCCATTCATCAACCTAATCCATGCATTCGCATTCATCCCATTCGCCACTGCTGCAAGGGTTGCAAAAGCATGCAAACTTCTGCGTCCATATTTCAAATAAGGGGTTGTTTGAACTTCGAACTGAATGAAATCCACGTGTTCCTTGTACTGTTTCGCAACTATAGGAACGCGATCAGTCTATGTCAACCACCCGCCAAAAATTTCTTTCCACACGTCCTACCGCTGATGATGTTTGTTGATCTCTTACTCGGTCTGAAAATGTTGCAGAGCACCATTGAACTATGGATTCTGCATGTCGGATATGAGGTTCCCTGTCAAACCTCATCTCTTCCCTTCGTAGTGCGGTCTTGATGCATGCACCGGACCCATCATGCTCGCCTTTTCCGTGCCCGGTCTCAAAATAGTTCCAGATATGCGGCACATTATAAGTCTTATGCAAAGTACTCATCCATTGGAATACTCAGGCATTTTTGAACTGGCCAGCACAACCATCCGACCATATCCAATGATGATCCATCTATATATCTCTCTCCTTCAACTAATCATAGAAAATTCGAAAACAATGTTTCACATAATGCAGATCATGGGTTTTATCATCACTTATGTAAAAGTTTGTCTCCTTCAGTATTATCCTCTTGTCATTGCTGCTCTCTGGCCCATGCCTATACATAATATGTACCATGATGTTGACTTGGTATGAATGGTAGTGTTGACTCTAGATTTCATTTTGTGGCTGAAGGGTGTAATTTTCTGCAAAATCCACAATTGACACTATGGTTCCAACGGGAAATGTGTCCCTGCATTTTCTGTACTGCTCATCTTTCCATCGCGCTACATGCACATGTTGAACATACTGCTCTGTTTTCTCGTAGAACTCCATCAATAAGTCACATATCGGTACCTGTTACCATGGAAACAAAGGAAATATTACAATGTGGCCTTTGGAAAAATGTATATGTCATAAATTGAACGTGTAATATGAAAAATATGCAATATTCATTTGTACCTATGACTTCACCAATGCATCTTTTTACTTTCTCTGACACTGTCTAATTGATAGGTCATGTACTTGAAGCTCTGCATCTCCACGCCCATCATGCCAAATTTGTGCTCCTTGCTTTCATGAATGCAACGGTTCAAAGGAGAAAAACCACTGCAACTAGAACATGTCCCATATAGACACGATTTTTCATAATACTTTTGTCCTTCGAGCCTTGGACACATGATGTTGTGGATAAAGTCTTTGGATGCATTCAGTGGTAGTATGGATTCATTGCATCCCTGCACAATGTTAGTATGCAAATCACAAAATATATGTTTATATGTGTCATAATAATATTCATATTCTACGTGGTATCTACAACAAAAAGTGTTCCGATCAATGCATATACGAACGTACCATGGTTTGCATTTCTCAAAGGACCTTTGGCCCGGGTTCAATTGTGTGTACTCGTTCCTAAATCTCTCATAGAGTTCAATCTGTGTGGTGTCAAGGAAGTGTTTAACATGGGGTTCACATTCAGTAGAACCTTTTCTCAGTTTTAATACGTCTCTTTGGTTTGATGAAGGTCTAGTATGATCGTGCCAAAACTTTTGTATTAACTCCTTAACAGCAACAATTAGCTTCCTATCTGTACGAGGAAACCTAACAACAAAATCCCAACAATCGTTTCCACCCGGAGTGTCAATATTTTCTCTTATAATAGAGTACTTTTTAATAGTTTTTCTATTTAATTTGAGTACCTGAGAAGTGTGTGATAGCAAGCAACATTGCCTTGTGGACTTGCTTACAACTGATTCCGCTAAAATACGACGATCTGCACAAAGATATTTTATACGAGATGTCTTCCCATTCGCATTAAATGCAGATTGGAGATTTCTAACAATATGATTGTTGGACTCTGAACTTTTAACCATCTTTATGCCCAAAATTCTCCTAACAACAACTAAAGAACGTGACTTTAACAAACATAGCAATAATTGACATTTACCTGCATCACCTTTGGATTCAAAATATTATTTGACAATTTTGTTGCATTGCCATTCGATAGTGCGTTTTGGCAACATGCCTTCAAGCCTCGACATATCACTCTCATCCACATGAATATGTCTAGGAGTTCTTCTTCTTGCACTGGACAGTCGAGGTAGGGAGGGTGTAGATGAGACATGAATACCAGAGCTTGTTTGTTGTGGTGCTTCATTCATAGATTGGGCCATAATGGGATTGTGGTCGACATGGTTGTGGTCTTCTTGGGGAGATTGCAAATTAAGCAAGGCTTGTATGTCCATCTCTACACATGCAGCATCTCCCAAAATTCTTGTGTCGTGAGGAACTTCAACATGACTCGTTGATGGATTTTTGTTTGGAGATTGTGTTGATGTTGGAATTTGAGTTGGGTCCGTTGGACACGGCCGCTTTACCCGTGGTTCTGAACAAGAGGTTGTCGTGTCAACAACTGTGTTAGGATCAGTGGCAGGATCTGGGGCAATGATAGGACCATGTCTCAATCTTTCCATTCCCAACCTGGGATTTTCTCTTAAGTCATTGACCTTTTCAATGGGCAGATTCCTTCTTCTTCTTTTTTTGCATTTCGTGAGTTTCCCATCTCCAAAAGTCTCTTTAACACAACTATCAGGCCTACCCCTACAAAAGAAACAACAAATAAGATATTAGTGCCATTATACAATGAACCTGACACATTCCAACATAACTTACCACTATACAATGTGAAGAACCTGCAATAATTAATTAATGCAAATACATGAGATATCAGAAATAACAGAACTCAGAATCACTTTTATATTGATCACGGGCCACTCTGAGGGGGCAACCTCCTTTGAGTAAGCTCAATACAATTAACTTCACCGTGCCTTCAATGACCTCAACACACACTTATATACTAAGTCTATGCCCAATACTATGGGTCAAAACCATGGGACATATAATACTATGGGACGACTTACAAAGCATATGCATCCAATACTATGGGTCAATACTATGGGCTAATATAAACTATGAATCAACAAATACTATGGGATGACTTACAAAGCATATGCGTCCAACAACAATATACTAACATAGTAAAGAGAAGGGTTGACACGGGTTCCTAACATCCCCTCTCCCTTAGAAAAAGCTTTGTCCTCAAAGCTTTGGTTGGAGAAATTGCTGAAAAATCTGAAGGAGTGGTTCCCCGGTAGCATCCTCAAGTTGCATTACGGGCCACTGACACCTTTAGAGTGTCAGGGAGGATTTCTTGGAAGGCTGTAGACGAAGAAGAACCCTATCATCTGCGTGGAAAATGCGCTTAGAACAGTGCTGATCGGCTTGTTGTTTCAGGCGAATTCTTGCCATGTGAAGATTGTCCTGCAGAATGAGAAGAATCTGATCGTGATTGCGAAGAACTGAGTCAATTTCCTGAACTGGGGAGTTGCTAAGGGTGTATGGAAGAAGAACTGGCGGTGTCTGTCCATAGACTGCTTCATATGGTGTCCTTTGAGATGTGGTATTGTACCACCAGAGCGCTGCTAGGAAATCCATAGAAATAGTTGGCCAAAGTTGTGTACGGATGGGCAAGGGTTTGAGCAATCCCGAAAGGAGTGTCATTTCACCCCTGTTGACCTATAAAGTATCATAGTCAGCCACCATCTGTTGAATTGTCATTTTTAGTCCCTGCCAAAAGAAGTTACATTGTTCCCGGTCATACATTTTGAAGAACCCAGAGTGCCCTGCTGATGAAGAAGCATGGAGTTCCTGTTGAACATATTGCAACCAATTTGGAACAAGCAGAGAAAGAGCTGTAAGAGAGACTGGGTCATCAATTGTGCGAGAAGGATCATCTGCCACTATATTGTCCTTACCCTTCTTGTAAGTGATCGCATAGGGATAACCCATGAGTTGGATAACCCATTTCAAGTGTGTTGGGTAGGAGACCTGTCAAAACCCGAAATTTCTGAAAAATTTAAAATTTTTATTATAACAATAAATGTTAGTTAATAGCATTCCTAGTCCTGTTTAATTTCAGTAACTAAACATAATCTTGTTTAAAAGATACTGTCTTACTACGATTGTGATTTTTGTGATTTTAAATGTTGACTGTTTTTGTTTCAAACTGCAAAGGGAGAGCTAGCCATAGCTGACTGGCTTACTTAGCTTATGAGCTAATGCATAAATTGTCTTTTGTTCACAGGTACCCGGTGTAGTATGGATCATCGAAGTTTAATTTTCTTTTGTAAGTATCAAACTTCCTTTTCCTGCACTGTATAAACTTAATGAAGATCTATTTACTATTACTGGTTGTCATGTAAGACAGTAAAGTTCTTTTCATGAAAATTTATACTTGAATTAAGATTGATAGTCTGCCTCGACAGGATATCTCTTATCCGGGACAGTATCATCAGGTTTTGCGATGGATTACAAAGTTTCCCGTCGTATCCATTGCGATATGACATGACCCTATGTTAATGATGTAACTATCACTGTAACAAATTGTTTGTATCATGTTTATTGTCTGCATATAGTGACGTTTGCGTTATGTGATATAATGTCAACTATTACCGGTGATTACTGCTGTGTTCACGTGTTATTAGCATGAGTTGGAGTTGTGACGCCTCTAGCGATGCTCCATTATATTCATCTATGCTTCAAGGTCCCAACGTCCACTTAGTATTATTGTTTAACTTGTATCATCTAACTCTGTCTTGGTTTTAATCTATGTTCATGGTATGGACCTGTAGATGAGTTTATATTTAGACATCATGATAATAAATATCGTTATTTTCATTGTTGATTATTTAACAATAGTATCGAGAGAAATATGATGATAGGACATAGTAACCAATGTATATCCCTTCATATAGTTATGGTAACATTACAATGTATTAAGTGATATGGAGTTTTCATTTGAAAGTTGACTACATCATTGTTTAAATGATTGTAGGTAGAAATATAATGTGCTCTTGACATTATTCGATGGGTTGGTTTCAATATATATATAATACAATGATTGTTAATCCTAGGGCTTCTCCTTACGTTGAACAATGTTTACATCCATGCAATGATTTGGAATCGGTGATCAATTAATCGAACTGCAACATACTATAGGAACACGACCCATGTTGCGTTGATAAATTACATGGCTACGTGGTTGGCTCTCCTCCATGCATTTGGTGATGTATAAGCCAATATCGAAACCCTACCTGGTCATTGTCTTTGCCTTCGGGCTCGGTTTGTAAGGGAGAAACCCTCCATGTCTGAAGTCGTCAGTTTGGCACTGCAAGAATGCTATTGCTTAGGTTCTGGTCACGTTGTTTATTTCACTGGTAGTTTAAAGTCTTGGCTCTGCTATTGGAGTCTGAAACAGTTTCATTTGTAGCCTAGTCTCGTTGTCATCACCAACCTTGAATCACCTGTTTCTTACAGCTTTCCACTGTCGCTGGTGTGAGTTTGAGGCAGGGTTTCGCTGTCGTTTTTATCCCTGAGGTATTTGTGTACTGGGTTTTGGGAGTGTGCTTCTCGACTGGTTCGTTCACAGCTTAAGGGTTTTGTTTAAATTTGTTGCCTGTCGTGGATGTCAATAGAGAGTTACATGAAGCTTCTTTTCTCATCCAAATGAAGAATGGGATGGGGTTTCGCTACTTGTTCCCTCTGGTGGCTACCAGGTTGTCCACGGCTCAGGTAAGATAATGATTTCACAGTTTTGGTTTTTGCAACAGATTGTTATATTTACAAAATATTACAACTCTCGGCATTCGATAATATGATTTACAATTCTCGGCATTCAATGATGTGCAGGTCACGCTATTCTGAAGGTGCACAGGGCTTCATCTCCAGCGCTGGCTCCTCCGGGTAAGCCTGGTTATCCATGGCTGTCTCTCCCTTTGTTGGTTTTGTTGTGCTATGGTTAAGTCTGGAGGAAAACTCCTGTATAATGGGGTCGTTGATGTTCTTGTGACATGGGTACAGTCACCTGTAAAAATTGTTTTGTTTGTAATAGAAAGGGTTTGATACCCCGTCATGTTTATGAAGAACCATATACGGCTCAGACTTTATGAGGCCAGGGGTTTGTTATTGACATTGTATTTGCTATGCGTAGTGTTTTACCCACGCTATATAAACTTATAGTTACTGTATTTTGGGCCTGTCATGTGGCCATGTATCATTCTGCGTTTTATTTAAATGACTAGAGTGTTTAAAATTATAAGGACTGTCTTGCGTTCTCAGATACTTGCAAGTATGATAACTCTGTTGTAGGTGAGTCCATGTATCTGTCTCTCTGCGTTTTCTTGGATTTTGAATGTTTAATCAAAGAATGTTGATGTTTTCAACCATAACTGTAATAGTTAATTAATATAGGGTTAACCTGGTGAGTTGGGATTCTGTTCCTGGTTTTAAACATATAAATGAAAATGTTTGAGTTAAGTGGTGACTGGAAACGAGTTGTGAAATTTTGATGTTTTTGTTTTAAAACAATTAACTGTGACTGTGGATACCTGGACTATGAATGCGATATCCTGTAGGTTTGATCTGTTATAGGAGGCATTTCTATTCTCTTGTTTTCAACCTATCGACTTAATGTTGTAAGGCTACGGCCGTGTTAGGTTTACTAACCACTCCCTAGGAGAAATACTGATAAGAAATAAGTCTTATTACAATAAAATAACTGTGAGGGTTTGTAACAGCCATTAATGGCTAAGCTCGTTGATGGCTTCTCTGCGTTTACAATGTTTGAATATAGATAGGACAACCTACGACAGAGCTGTGTATTTCATGTAATACAAGCTCGATAGTGAACAGTGATTCTATGCTTATGATTTGAATAATGAAACAATAAAGTCTCTAAGTATTAAGACTTGGCTTCGAGCCAGTCAATATGTTTGTATAGTATTAAAATAACTCTGTTAATCTGTGTTGTGACAACGTGGCTATAAATACTATATTATTAGGTTTAAAAGACAACACAATTTACAGTTTAAGTGTTTGCATTTGACTATGAATTAAAATAAATTGTATGGGAAATTTTTAAACACTGAAACACTGTTGCAATCACATCTTTTGGATAATCGATAACTGTCAATGATATTCTGAGTATAAATAAATAAAATGATATGAGTTTTGTTCTTCCTTAGCTCGATGCAGAGACTAACCTGTATCTATAGTTGACGGAAATATGAAACAAATATATATATACAAGTATTTTGCTCTAAAAGAAACTATTCCTGTACATTTTCTATTGGGAAATATTTCACAGAAATTCTAAGATTTGTCTATGTGTCTGTTCTTATGACTGTTTTAATGAGTATATTTCTGGAATGACTACTGTTTAATATTCTGTCTATTATTTAACTATTAATAGAAATTCTAGAATTAATTACCATGATATCTGATTACTGTAATAGTAACAACATATTCTGTACAAAATAATTACTCTATTTAAGTGATAGCAGGAAGAATTCTAAGACATATGAGTTCTGCAAATTCTACCAAAAGACATTACAGAAATACTACTTTACTGAAAATAAATACAGTTCAAAACACAGTTGAGATAGTCCATTCTACATTTAAATTTATTAGATAAACAACAGGAAGAGTGGCAGAACCTGTATCTCTGGTAGACAATAACAGCAATGGGAGGCTGTTCCTCCCTACCAATTCCTGGAGAGTGCCCAGACAGCACTTCTCAGGACCCCCGAGCTTGCTCTGGTCTAACTGGCTGGAACTAGGTACAGCCAACAATTCCCTCAGCCAAAACAGCTATACTGGAACCAAGTTACTGCAACTTCATGACTCAAAACACTTCCTTACTGTTTTCCCACTACCTCAATGGGACTCCTGAATAGCATTCATCTGAATGTATTCTCCCTCTAGAACAAATGCTGAACCCCCAGCTCAGTTCATTGAGTAGTATTTAAAAGATTGCCTAGGTCTCAGTTGGGTTAACTGTCATTAATGAGCCACCTGCTCAGATTCCACTTTCTTGGGGAATCATGACCCCAAAATATAGGGAAGTTGCCACCTGCAACTCAGGAAGTGTTTGAGGATGCTGCCACTTGTCTTTTGTCCTTCCACCTAATTCCATCCACCAGTTAGACCAGTAACCTCTTTTAACAGCTCTCCCATGCTGTTGTCTCCATAATTTATTTATTAATAATAATTATTCAGAATTTACATTCCATTTCTGGAGACTCTGTTGAGTCATCCATTCCTAATTAGCATTAAATTTAACATAATGTCTCAAGAATATTAATAAAATAATTACATTATTTTAATAAAATTGGGGTATGTGACAAGACCCATTGCTCCAGAAAATTTTCCAGACTCGGGAGATCAGTCTTGATGCAGAAATAATTCCCTAATAGGTATGGTTGCCACTTCTGTACTACATGCAAAATAGCCATCAATTCCTGCTGAGAGGTAGATGAGACTAAATTCTTACCGGAAAGGTCTCTTGAAGGCGGCAAGCTCATTGGTTCAGCAAAGACACCTGCATATCTATCCAAGGAAGTAGTGGAGACCATTGATGGGTGCATCTGAATGGAATGGAGCTGAGCGATGACACCATGTAAATTCTTCTTAAGGATTTTTTCCAGATGATGTGAACTGATGATGCGGAGAGACCCTGGTTGTAAGCCCATTAATTTTTGTTGTGCCCCATTGACTGAAAACTACATCCAAAGTTCCGCAAAATCCCATAAGATGGGGCCAAGTGTGCATAACCATTGAACACCCAAAACCACATCACATCCGCCTAAGGACAAGGAAAACATATCAGAGCGCAGGTTATAATCTTACATAGAGATACGCACATTGTGACACTTCCCCTTACAAGGTAAGGTGCCCCCATTGGCAACCATGACTTCAAAGTTGGAGCAAGGATGGACAAAACAATCAGCCTGTTTGGCAATCCGAGGGTCAATGAAGTTATGAGTGCTACCAGAATCAATGAGTATGGTAAGAGGGAGCTTCTTGAAGTATCCCCTGACTCGCATTGTTTGTGGAGTGGTGACGCCGGTTACAACATGGAGAGAGATCTCGGGTGGGTCGTCCTGAGATGGGGTGTCAACAGGTGGGTGTTCAACGTCGACCTGATCATCTACTGTATCTGGAGCTTCTTCATCAAGTTCTGAGGCAGGCGGAGAATCCACATCCAAGAGATAGAGCTTTTGTTGAACACATCTATGTCCCCGAGTGAATTTCTCATCATAATTATAACAAAGCCCTTTTTCTCGGCGTGCCTGCATCTTTGTTTCAAACAAATGCTTGATAGGAATTGGTTGAGGAGCAGGCGTGATGGGAGGTCATTGGGAACCCATATTTCTGAAGGGAACAAAGGTGGGTTTGGAGCGTTGTTGAGCTGCGATCTTGTCCTCTGCCAACTTAGCCAACCCGAGGACTTTCATCATTGTGTTGGGACAGAACATTTTGACCTCTGAGCGGATTTCATCCTTGAGACCAATGATAAAACAACTCCTATAGAATTCATCAGACAATCCTTCTGTGTGATTGGCCAGTTTCTCAAATTCTGTCTGATACTCTCTCACTGTGCCAATTTGGTGAAGTTTAGTGAGTGCTCCTATGAAGTCATCAAAAGCACTAGGACCAAATCGTGGCAAAAGGAGTTGGCAAAAATCTGTCCAGTTTGGTTCGGGATGAGCTTTGATGTACCAACGGTACCATTGAAGGGCTTCTTGTTCCAAATGAAAGGATGCAAGTGGAACTTTCTGGACATCAAAAGTATTATGCAGACTGAAATATTGTTCTGCTCGGTATATCCATCCAGTCAGATCAGTACCATTGAAGCGAGGAAAATCAAGCTTCAGCCCACGAAAATTGCTGGAAGAAGAGAACCCGGTGGCTGCAAAAGATTCTGGCTGTCGGTTATTGTTCATGGCTGAATGCTGAAGATGGAGGCTAAGAAATTTTTCATCCAGATCTTGGAGTTTGGTTTGGATGGCTGCAAGTGCTTCCTCCATGGTGTTTGCTCCTGCGCGGGTGACAACCATAACCAGGAGTTTTTTTTTTTTTTTTTGGTTGACTGGGTAGAAAAACAAAAACAGAAACTACTTCAGTAAAGGAAAATCTGGATTTGGGAAAAAATCTGAAGGGTAATTGGGGTTTGACTAGGTTTTGGACACTGTCGAAGAGACAAGGAAGCAAAAAATGAGGATTTCAAAAGCGGGGTGAAAGGATGGGAAAATTTGGCAGAGGGAGACAAAGAAGCAGAATTCGGAAAGGAACTTTGTGGTAAAATTTTAAGGTGATTGGGTGAAATCTGAGGAAGTTATGGCAAACCCTAAAAATAGACAAATGTGGGATTTCGGGCTTTGGGAAGGGGAATTGGGGATAGGGTCCTCAGGAATGAAATATGCAGAATGGGATGACAGGGGTTCCCCGAAAATTTCAAGGGAAAGAGTGAAAACAAGGGAGATATGGAGAAAAAACTTAATTTTATACTCGTTTCACTCGGCCACCAATGTTGTCTGACGGCTTGCATATTGGGGAAGTACCCCTCACTCCATGGCTCAGGTAAAACTAATAACCGCTTTGCCACAAACGACAGCTCTTGGTTTACCTCACGGGTGGGAACTAGTCAATCAGGTAGGGGTCGTTGCCCTTTTCGCTGGCAGGTCCTCTCAATGGGCCAGCTACTTCAAGGTTCCTGTGGTACTCCTCACAATGAGTTTTAGGGCTTATGCCCAATTACTTCCCACAGTTAAGCGGATAGGGATTATTCCCAAATCCGGACCTGCAACAGATGCGAAAAAAAAATTTGGCAAAAATTCTACCCAACGAGCCCAAGAAAGTGCTCTGATACCAGATGTGAAGAACCTGCAATAATTAATTAATGCAAATACACGAGATATCAGAAATAACAAAACTCAGAATCACTTTTATATTGATCACGGGCCACTTCGAGGGGGCAAGCTCCTTTGAGCAAGCTCAATACAATTAACTTCACCGTGCCTTCAATGACCTCAACACACACTTATATACTAAGTCTATGCCCAATACTATGGGTCAAAACCATGGGACATATAATACTATGGGACGACTTACAAAGCATATGCGTCCAATACTATGGGTCAATACTATGGGCTAATATAAACTATGAATCAACAAATACTACGGGACGACTTACCAAGCATATGTGTCCAACAACAATATACTAACATAGTAAAGAGAAGGGTTGACATGGGTTCCTAACATACAAATTAACATATACAACTACAAACTATGTTGGTTTATTTGTGTTCGAATAAACATCATTATCCCTCACAATTCCAATAAATGTTTCCTGTAGCATAATGTCTCTATCAGCACCATGTAAAGATATTTAGCATCAGCACCAAATGTTCATTGTCTTCATTCATCCCAAGTATAAAAGATAGAAAATATTTTGATGTTGTTTTGTTCTCCTGCTCCCACCGAATTCTGTCCTCATACCCGATATCAAAGTTGTTGTCCCATACGAATTCTATCCTCCTCTTCTGTCCCGAAATCCTACGAATTTGAAAGCCTGCGAATACTGTGTAAACCGAGATCAAAAATAGATTGAATCAAACTCAGATGCCTTCATAGGATTACATCTTCAACACTGTGACAACAACGAAGAGGAGAGCTAGATAAGATTAGAGCTAAAGCTTACAGTACTCTCGACTGTCTGAGTCATCTATAATTAACCCGAATTCAAAGTTTCTCACATTTTTTGTACTCCCCCTTTTGAAGAGTGGACATAGCTTCATATATATACACTTATCGTGGAGGATTTTAGCCTGGCCGACCTGCTTGGGGGATTTTTAATTAAAAATTTATCCTTAACTGAGACAACTTCCATCAATTTAATAATTAAATTTGAAACTTGTTTGACTAGTCCAACTTGTAGAAGAATACTATCATCACACAACCTTACGTTGGAAACCTCTTCAAAATCACAATGATCATCGAAGGTTTTTAATTGTGCATCACAGGTTCCACATACTCCATTAAGCGAGGATACAAGAGCTTCAAGGTATCTTCAAAGTCTTTTTTCAAAGCAAAGACCCAAGCAAGGGTTTCACATTATGTGTGGAATATTAGGGCTTCCACAAGCGAGGGTATCATCATACGAAAGTCCAAGGGCTCACAACATCGACATATTAAGATACGGGCTTTATGAGCACCATCATAAAAGAACTATATTCCATATGTAAGAGGGTCCAAGAGCCATCATACCACAAAATGTGTGGGTGCCAAACACTTTCTCATGCATTGGATCCATCTTCAAGGGTTCCAAGACCTTATCAAGCCCCAAATGACCACAGTATGAGTCATTTGGCTCATTGGGTGTGCCAATTCCCATCACCTTGTCAAGTCACCTTGTTTGCTTGTCATCATGCCATTTACACTTTTTCATTAATGTTGTCATCAATGACAATCCTATTCATCAATATCCCCCTTTGTCATTGATGGCAACTAACCAACTTCTTCTTCTCCCCCTTTGACATTAATGACAAAGGGCCAATGAGCCATTAAAGGGTTCACAATTCCCAAAAATTAAATTCTTTGCTCATCATTTTCCATGAGTGATTCTCCATCACTTGCCATCTCCAAGTTTTTCATAAGTACAAGCTCCCCCTATCATATAGACTTCTATTTGCCATCTTCATCAAACGTTTACTGCTAGTTTGGATTCTTTTGGCTGATCAATCATCTTTACTAATATATTCCATAATAATTTTCAACAAGATTTTCAGTCATGTGGATTTGCAACATAAAGTGACTGTTATTAGTCATTTTCTTCAAGTTCAGCAATCAACTTATTTAGATCTGCTTGAGTAATCTTTCAACAGTCCTTAGGTGTTCTAGAAATGCTCTGCAAGGTAATTTGTTGACAGCATGACACCCAACGTTCTTGTCATCAAGGTGCTTCTTTAAGCCTATCAAATATATGCTCCAGGTCCGTCCTCAACCAGTCTCCATTCAGCCCTTCATTTGTTGATCTGACCTTCTCCAAGCAAGCTAAGCACCAGTTTCACATAAGTGCTCCCACTTTTAAATAGGCTACTTTAACTGCTGAGTTTTCTGCTCCCATTATTTGTCATCTTCACATAAGTATAGACACTCCCCCTATCTTATATGTTGCTTCAAACTTCATCAAGGTTTTGTTTAGTAAATTCATAAAAGGTAAGCATGCAACACCATACTTCAAGCCTTTCATTGTATTAGCATGTCAAAACAATGCTTGTCACAATCTTGTCTTAAAGCCTTCAACTTTTCCATGTCAATTATTTCTCATGTAAGTCTACTCATTAAAGTTTCCTCAAGACTGGTCAATCTCTGCTCATCACTGTGCTGGTCAACCTTGCTGGTTCATCTCTGGTCATCAAAGGCAAGCATCTTGGTGTCCATCAGAGTATGCATCAAATGTGTATTATCACAATAATGTTTCACTAGTTGTGTATACTTCATTGATCCATGACTGCAATAAACCCAAAACAAAGTGTTACTGCTGCAACCTTCGGATGCTTATTGGTCAGCATATGTCTTCTAGGGCAGTCATAGAATGTTCACTCCTGTGCTGCTGTGATTAATCTTTCTTCTAAGTCCTTCTTCCCACTCCTCCTTTGGTCAAAATACATCCAACTTGTCTTGACATATTCAAAACGAGAAGTGTATACAGTTGTTGAAATTTGCACTACTTCAGGGACTTCTCAAGTCTGATCATCCATGGTTCCAATCTGCAACTCTTGCAGTCATTCCTTTATTGATTTCAGTCATTTCAGTTGTATATTGACACAAACAGACAATTTTAATCTCCTTCAAACTCTTATTAACCTCTTGCGTGCATTTATGTTAGTGATGCGGGCAATTGCTTCGTTGACTGCAAGTGTTAAGTCTACTTGTATTTTATTCACTCCCTGGTAAATTCATAAAAGGTAAGCCTGCATTAATGACAACTTGTCACTATGCTGTAAGTTTCACTGTCAAAACATACCACTTTCAAAGATGAGTCAATCATTAAAGATCTGTTGTTCACATTGAATATGGTATGTTGTCATTCAAAAGGTCTGCTCATCATCTTGGTATTTCTATCATTGTCATCAGCTTGTTGCTAACAACAGCCATCAATTTGTCAAGTCATTTTCATATCATTGTCTTCAAGTGTCCTGTACTTATCAATCCATCAAACAAGATCTTCTGGAAGTATATCACAGTTACAAACCATCCTTAAGGGTTCCCACAGTAATCTCAGTTTGTTAAGAAGGAGCCACCACAAACATAGTTCTCTCCAAAAATCAAAGCTTGTATTCTCCAATCAATAAAAGCTAACTCCCCTTGAGCCTGATCATCTATTTTTTAAGATCAGAACCTTTACTACTTCATGTCTGTAGTAGACATCTCCATTACTTTCTACATTGCTTACAATGTTCATCAAAAAGATGTCTTCACTTCATCATTTAGACTGCTAAGTATCTCTTCTCTATCATGGTTACTGCTTGCTATGAATTTTTACTTCTTGTTTGTTGTAGTTGTCTCTTTACATTACTGATTTGGATTTGTCTTGGTCCAACCTTGGTTACTATGTCTTCCAGCAATGCTTCATTCTTGATTCATATACACTCCATTAGTCCTAATCTGATTTTGGGATCGACTCCTCTATCTGAGCTTCATTATAGGGGGTTTGGGACTTAGCTCAAGTCTTCATATGATCCTCAAGGATTGTCTTCATACAATGATAAAAATCTCGATAACCAGCTCTATATAAAACATGTAATCAGATACCAACGACTAGAAGAATTCATTTGTACTTTTAGGAATGTTGTAGTTATCATAAGGGTAAACATGCATTAAGGACATCCCTTCAACCATCATTAGGTCACCTCACTTCATTTGCTTCAATTTAGAGAGAGTTCACATGAGATTGTATTTGCTCCCCCTATCACCATGCCAGTTGTGACCATGATCCTTGGACCTGTAATTGTGCTTGGAGTAACCACTAATTACATGTGACTTCATCCTCCAAACTCCATGAACTCAAGGTGTACCATGGTCTTTAAAAGACCTCAAATTTGGCTTGCCACATGGCAGCCATCTCCACTTGTGCATTTATCATCTACTTCAATTAGACCTAGCAAAATGTTTTTCTTCACCCATACCTGCGAATGTCCTTGGCTGTGAATTTCAGTCCTTTGGTATTCAACGCTTTTTGCACTATTTCCCTTCCAAGATTCACTAGATCTTCTTGCTGATGTATATGAAATACTTCTCATGAATTTTCTTCTTGGACTTGCACACTCCTTGGCTTTATGGCCAACACCATCACAATTGAAGCATCTTAATGTGTGGCAATTTGCAGGCACATGTCCAAAATGATTGCATGTCCAACATCTTACTTTGTCATTAGGACTTCTAGCCCTTCTTCTTTCATGGGATCTACAATTCAAAGCCTTATGACCATAATTAGAGCAAGAAAAGAAATATCCATCAAAATTATTTTCATACCTTGATGTTTGTCTTGGAGTTGTCTTTCTTCTTCCAAATGAATTGCTTTGATGAGTGGGAGCAGCTTCATGAGTCATTAGTGATCTTCCAACTTCTTTGTTGTCATGTGCAGGTACATAAGGAGCTTTGTTATCTTCCTAGGAGGATGTGGATCCAACTTTAGGAGTCTTGGGGGACCAAGTGCCTTTTTCCAATTTGTCTTCTACCTTTTTATACCCAAGGCCAGATTTGTCAAGTGGAGACCTTCGACAATCTAAAATTTCATCTAGGATAGCTGAGTTGTGTTGGAACTTGCCATATGCATCAAACTTTTTGTTTTTTCTTCTCAATTCAACTACCTCCATTTCAAACTTTTGAATTTCCTTCTCCTTTTCATCCAAGTGATTTTTCAATACTTCTTCTATCTTCTTGGCTTCTTCTGGTTTAGACTTCAAGCCAATATTGTTTCTTCTTGTCTCTTCGAGCTCGTTGGGATCTTCACAAATATCCTCAAGATTTTGATCATTTGGCTCACCTTGTAAGCTTGTCTTGAGTAGGTCCATGGTCTTCTCTTTTTCTTCTAGTTGGATCTTCATAGTTACAGTTGTGTCACATACCCCAATTTTGTAAAAATTATGTAATTGTTTTATTACATTCCTGAGACATTATGTTAAATTTAATGCTAAGTGGGAATTGATGACTCAGCATAGTCACTAGAAATGGAATGTAATTCAGAATATTTTATTATTAATAAATTAATTATGGACACAACAGCATGGGAGGTCAAACTGGTGGATGGAACTAGGTGGAAAAGCAAAAGACAAGTGGCAGCATCCTCAAACACTTCCTAAGTTGCAAGTGGCAACTTCCCTATATTTGGGGTCATGATTCCCCAAGAAAGTGGAATCTGAGCAGGTGTCTCATTAATGACAGTTAACCCAACAAAGACCTAGGCAATCTTTTAAATAGTACTCAATGAACTGAGCAGGGGGTTCGAATTGTTCTGGAAGGGAGAATACATTCAGGTGAATGCTATTCAGGATTCCCATTGAGGAAGAGGGAAATATACAGTAAGGGAGCTGTTTGAGAGGAATGCTGCAGAAACTTGGTTCCATTGTAGCTGATTGGGCTGAGAGAATTATTTTGTTGCACCTAGTTCCAGCCAGGGAGACCAGAGCAAGCTCGGGGGTCCTTAGAAGTGTTGTCTGGGCACTCTCTAGGAGATGGTAGGGAGGAACAACCTACCATTGCTGTTGTTGTCCACAGCTCAACACGTTCTGTCATTTTATCTCTTTATGTTTATTAAGAATGAATGAATGTATGTTACGTTTATCTTCTTTATGTCTGAATAGTAATTAGTTTAGTAAAGGATAGTATCCCTGAGTATCAGCAGTAGAATTACTGAGAGTTACTGTGATTTTTGTACCGTTAGTAGGATGTAATATCCTTTTTATATTATTATTAATGTGTTTATAATTTCTGCAGTTAATGTATTTATAATTTATGCAATAAACTATTGATGCTTTATGTAATAATTCGTAGTTATAATTATAACCCTAGTTGATTATATTTGTTCCACAGGTAAGCAGGGTTTACATATAAAGTATTTGCACTCTGTATATTATAAAATTTAATATACAGTTATAGGAAACAAACAATAAATCTAACCATAGATACTACAATAAATTATATCTAGGTCGACAGAACCTACAGGAGATTTTGTAGTAACAAATAGGATCTCTATCTCAGGGTACAAACCCTAGTCAGAAGTTAGCCTGTCCCCATCTATTAAGTAAATTAATACACAAAACCTAGTTAACAATTATCCATTTATTTATTACCAGACAAAATGATTGTGCAGAAACCCTAACAGAACTTCTTCACACAGAACTTATTTAACAGTTAAATAAACCTGTTATTGTATTAAAAACAAAAGACCTATCAGAACCATATCTAGCTCGATATCGAGCTTAAATTATTTAGTTTTATTTTTCCTTAACTTCCATATTACCCACAGAATCGTAATCTGAATAACTGATTTAGTAACTAAACAAAACCATGACAGAGGAGTTCGAAATGAATCCTATCATTCTAGTTCTACAACACGAATTCATTAACAGAGAAATAACTTAGTTACAATTCCTACAACAGAAGAAAACAGACAGAACGTTATTTAGCTTATTTATAGAGTTATTAACATTTGTTCAACTCACAGGTTACCATCCGAGTCGTACTTCTTACTTAATAGCTTAAGCATTCGAACAAAAATAAATAACCCCAACTGTAACTTATTAGGGTCAAACCCTACCAGCCCTGTTTTGAACAAATAAACCAATGCTACTGCATTAAGACCACATTTTCATCTATGGCCGCAGCCAAGGATCACTGTTTAAGTGATTTTAAAAAACATAGAATTAAAAATTATACACCACACCCAGCTCAGGTATACAGGAGGACTGATAATAAGTCTTACGACCGGCGTTCATTTACACAGTAAAATTATAACAAAACACATTAACAAACCCTGAGTGAAATCCTTTTTACGTTTTAACAGAACAGTATGAAAACAAAATTTAAGAAGTCTCCATCTCATCCACAGATAGACTTACGTTCTTATCATTCATCAAGTTAAATACACAATATTCCAGTTACAGAAATCCTTTAATACAGAATAAGACTTTTATTTACATTTTCGACAGAGCCATAACAACCTTTTTAATTCAGGGTTAAAACATGTCAAAGAACTCATTAACAAACAGTTTAAAGACAAATCAAAATGATCGTAACCATAGAGTTACTCTTTCCAAACCCTATTGCTCTAACAACCAGCAAGGAGGATAAGCCATGGCGAAACCAGGCTTACCAGGTATGAGCCAAGCGCCGAGGGTTGTGACTATTACAATTTCAAAGAGTAGACAACACTCGCACATGACATAATCGCTTCAGTTACTTTTTTTTTTCTTAAAAAACAAAACAAACTCTTTCAAACTGAATAACGACGAAGAAAATCTCGATAACTTACCAGAAATCGACAGAAATTGCAAACCCTGTAGATGGTTTGACAACCACGGCTGAGCCAGGGTAAGACCCCACCCTTGTCATTTAAAAGAATAAGCTGACAAAAGCAAGTAGTAACTCCCTCATTGAAATCCTTGACAGAACTCAGTCAAGTTTTGCAGTCGCGCAGTAACAGGGTTAACATTGGCAACCAAGGAAAAACTCTAGTTTCCTTTCAACAACCTCAGGGCCGATAACACAAAATATAAATAACTCCCACCCAGTACCGATGACAAACACGAAGGGCCCTAACAGTATGGAAGTGGTTTCAACAGTGTGCCTCAGTGAAGTTAGGACAGGAGGGTTTCGCAGAGCAACCAAGCCCGAAGGCAATGGAGGAATAACATGTAGGGTTTAGACCACATTTAAGTATCACAAATGCAAGGCCCTGGAGCAGCCACGTAACTGTTTAATAATTGAAAAACAGTGGGTCGAATTCCATAGTTCTACAACGAAGATCCCCATCGAGTGTTTGCCAATAAAAATGATAACATGGATATTCCATGGTGGTCATAAACTATAGTTTAAAGCTGCTAGATTTTTTCATGTTAAATCCACGGTGCCTCCGAACTTTGCATTGTGAACATTAATTCTTGCCCTAAAAACCATAGAACCATACATTGTCAATAGTGTCCAAGAATTTGATGAGTTATCCTTAATGGTAGCAATACCATATGTCATCTTTTTAACAATCAAAACAATTGAAGAATGCCATTAATTCTTGCCTTGCAACGATCCAAAACTTGGACTTACTAAACCATGTATTACAAACATCATTTAAGATTTAATTTTGAAGAGCTCTATACTTAGAGAAGATTCATTTGCATTATAAAAGTTATATTGGCAAGGATGTGATGTAATTTATAAATGGTTTAGAATAACATATCACTATTTTTGCCTTAACCCTAATCTCATGAAAAAAAAGACAAAGGGTACATCAATCCTTAAATCTACAAGCTAATGGAATAAAGTCTAGTATGATGATTTACAATCCTACTGTGTTAGCGTCATTTGAGATAGTTGTTAGTCTTGTTCTTATATCTTTTAACATTTATAGGAATAGGAGTAGCGGTGCAATCCAATCAAACCTTTAAGGATATCATGAGAAGACATGTAACTGATAGAATATCATACAATGCTAGCAATAAGCAAATCTTACAATGAAAATTTCCAGATCCTTTATAAGGATAATAGTATAATGATACAGTAACAACAGAATAGTAATAATTGTCATGTGGTATTGGGCAACCAGTTGTAACCTACGGTACTAACTATTGAAATATACTTGCATTTCAGTAATATCATCAGAGCGCATTTTCTTCATAGAGATATTTAATTCTTCAGTTCTCAAGAAACATAGTTGTCATAATCTCTAAGAATTTCTAATTCTATAACAGTAATATCTTGAAGGGATCATAGAATGAATGCTACCTTTAAACACTTGATGACCTGTTAGCATGCTTAGACTATTACTGAAGGATTGGTACAGCTAACTGACTTTTAATACTTTAAAGATTTAAATGTAGCGACCCGCACCGTACCTGTATATCTGTAAGAGAAAGATATTTTGATGCATTAGCTCGGAAGCTAAGTAAGCCAGTCTACTATGGCAAATCCCCCTTGAGGTTGCAAAACAGAAACAATCAGTAACCATAAATATTCACATTAAAATTTAAGTACAATCACAGATCATTTAGACACATTTATGATCACTTTAATTAATCAGACAGATCATTGAATGCATTTATTAATATTACATGCCAATTCAAAAATTTTAAATTTTTCGGAAATTTTGGGTTTTGACATGTGGTATCAGAGCATGGTTCAAACACTAGGTTTGGATGTGGCCAACTAGTTTCCGCAGAACCATAAAAGAAAAGAAAATTTATGTACTAACTTTGTATTTTTGTTTCATGTAAAAGACAGAAAATCTCCTTTTCTGAATCTAACAAACAGGTATGGAGAAGCTAGGAGAATATGTTGAGGAGGAATCTCCAAACACTGAGACAAGACAGGTGTCCAGAGAACCTGTGATAGAGGAGGTAATTGCTAACTCCTCGGAACTCATGCAGACCATAAAAGGTTTAAAGACTGAGATAGAAACAGTCAAGAAGGATAATGAAAGGATTCTGAAAACTCAGGAGCAGTTAAATCAATTATTGATAGAAAAATTTCAGACAGAAGGAAGAAGTAAAAGAGCTGAATCTGAAGGAGCCAGTCATCAAAAAGGGTCTAAAAGGGTGAAACAAGTTAAATCAGACAGCAGTTCATCATCTGAAGGAAGAAGGGAACAACAAAGCTATCACACTACTAGTGACAGTAGTGAGGCTGAGTTGTATAATAGAAAGAAGAAGTTTAGGCCTTACGAAGAGATTTTCGGGGAGTTTAAGAAAATAAAACCCCCAACTTTCAATGGAGAATTTGAGACAGGAGAAGAGGCAGAATCCTGGTTATCCGGGATGAGAAAATATTTTCAGATCTACAATTATTCAAATCAGCTGAAGGCGAGAATGGCCATCTATAACCTTTCTGGAAAGGCAGATATATGGTGGCAAGACTTGAAAAGGGTCAAGGGGATCAAAGAAAAAGAGGTTAATTGGAGTACCTTTAACAGATACTTCAAGAAGAAATTTTTGTCCGAACAGTACTATGAAGAGAGGGCCAAGGAATTTTATGAATTGAAGCTAGGATATATGACTATGAAGAACTTAAACAGTAAGTTCTTAAGTCTGTTAAGATATGTGTCGTATTTTGTTGAAGAGAAACCTAAAATACAGCGGTTTCTTAGCTGCCTGCCATATCATATCAAGGACAGAATTGAATATGATAACCCCAAAACTCTGGAAGAGGCCATGCGAAAGGCTAATTTCTGTTTTGAACAGAATAAAAAGAAAGAATGGATAGCTAATTGGAAGGCTAAAAAGAACAGTAATCAGCTTGAGAAAAGGAAAAAGGAGTTTGTACCCCAGAAAAATTTCAAGAATAACAGGAACGGAAACCATTTTAATGGTAAAAAATTCCAAGGAAGCAAAAATGGAGCTGCAAATCATTCCAACAATTTCAAGGGCAGCAAGGAGGCCTCTAACAATCATGTAAATTACACTAAGAATTTTGAACGAAAAGAGCCTGTTAAGTGCTGGGAGTGCAATGGCCCACACTATGCTTCAGTTTGCCCAAATCGGAAGAAACCAAATAGCAATATTCATACTATCCAAGATGAAATGACTGTTGGAGACTTTGCAGGAACTATGCCCCGAATTAATGCAGCATTGGAGAACTGCCAAGCTGACTATCAAACTTCCATGGTGGAAGTAGGAGGTATGGTTAACAAAACCCCTGTAACTATTTTAATAGATCCAGGTGCTAGCCTTAGTTATATTTCACCACAGATAGTAGAAAAATGTAATCTGACTGTTGAAAGGTTTGATAATTCATGGTCAGTACAACTAGCTACTGGGGCAAAAAGGAAGGTAAACTGTTATGTTAAGGAATGTGTCCTAGATATGAATGATTTTAAGACTACTGTTAAATTAAATATTTTGCCACTTGACTCTTATGACATACTTATCGGTATGGACTGGTTAGAACAACATAAGGTAGTTTTAAACTGTTTTGACAAAACTTTTACATGTGTGAATAAACATGAACAGCCTGTAACGGTTAAGGGTATTCCTAGGAAAACTGTAATCAGGCAGATTTCTGCTTTACAACTTAAAAGAGCAGTCAGAAAAGGATGCAAATCCTATGCTGTAACTATTACAGATGAGGCAGTTAAATCGGATTTAAGCAAGATAAAAGTTGAGGATCTTCCTGTAGTAAATGAATTTACGGATGTTTTTCCAGAGGAAATTCCAGGATTACCTCCCAAGAGAGAACTGGATTTCACAATTGAATTAGTACCAGGTGTTGTTCCCAGTTCAAAAGCCCCATATCGCATGAATATTTTGGAGCTTAACGAATTAAAAACTTAGTTAAAGGAGTTAATAGATAAGAATTACATTCGACCCAGTGTGTCCCCTTGGGGAGCACCAGTAATTTTTGTTAAAAAGAAGGACGGAACTATGCGACTTTGCATAGATTACCGTCAATTGAACAAGATGACAATTAAAACCAGATATCCGTTTCCTTGCATAGATGATCTGTTTGATCAGCTACGTGGAGCTACGGTGTTCTCTAAGATAGACCTGAGATTGGGTTATCATCAAGTGAGAATTAAAGAAGAGGACATATTTAAGACAGCTTTCAAAACGAGGTATGGACATTACGAATTTGTCATAATGCCATTTGGGCTTACTAATGCCCCAGTCGTCTTTATGTGCCTAATGAATAACATAATGCATAAATACTTAGATAAATTTGTCGTCATATTCATAGATGACATTTTAATTTATTCTAAAAACGAAGAGGAACATAAAGAACATTTACGGATAGTCTTAACATAAAGTTAGACTATTGAGGAACATAAAGTTAAACTGTCACTCTGTTGAGAAAAGACTATTTTTGGCCTAATATGAAATCTGAAGCAGCTGAGTACATAGCTAGATGTTTAGACTGCCAACAAGTAAAAACCGAACATCAACACCCATCTGGGTTATTACAACCTTTTCCTATTCCTAATTGGAAGTGGGAAATAATAAGCTTGGATTTCATTACTGGATTACCCAGAAATCAAAATCAAAATGATTCAATTATGGTGGTAGTAGACAAATTAAGTAAATCAGCACACTTTATTCCTGTTAAAAACACTTACAAGGCTGCAAAAATAGCTGATATATTTCTGAAACAGATTTTTAGCTTATATGGGATCCCAAAAGTTATTATTTCAGACAGGGATCCTTTCACAGGAAATTTCTGGAAATCTTTGTTCAAAGGATTACACACAACACTGAATTTCAGCACTTCTTTCCATCCTCAGACGGACGGACAAACTGAAAGAGTCAATCAGGTATTGAAAGATCTGCTAAGAATGTATGTTAAGGATCAACCAGGTAAGTGGGAGGATTACTTATATTTAGCAGAATTTGCATACAATAACAGTTATCAATCGTCAGCTAAGTTAAGTCCTTTTGAAATTCTGTATGGACGTAAATGTAACACTCCTATCTCTTGGAATAATCCAGTGGATAGATTAGTGTTAGGTCCTGAATTATTAAAAGAAATGGAACAGATTGTGAAACAAGTGCAGGAAAATTTGAAGATTGCCCAGGATCGGCAAAAGAGTCAAGCAGATTTGAAAAGAACTCCTATAGAGTTCCAGGTGGATGAACATGTGTTCATAAAGGTAATACCAAAGAAGAGCTCCCTAAGATTGGGGAGTTGTGCAAAATTAGCGCCATGTTAGTGTGGTCCGTTTGAAATTTTATCTAGGATTGGTCAAGTTGCTTATCAGCTAGCATTACCACCTAATTTAAAAGTGCACAATGTTTTTCATATTTCTGTTCTGAAAAAGTATGTTCATGATGCTACTCATGTTATTGATTGGAACATTGTACAGGTAGAACCAGAAGGGGAAGTTCTGGTGGAACCGGATTGTATCCTTGGGAGGAGGGAAATTACTCTGCGGAACCGCACAATTGGACAGCTGAAGGTGCAATGGAAGCACCTTAGTCCTGAAGAAGCTACCTGGGAACTGGAAAGTAAGATGCGGGAAGCATACCCAAATCTATTCCAGCAGGTGGCTGAGGATGAGGAATAAGTAACATCGAGGACGATGTTACATTTTAAGGGGGTGTGTATGTCACATACCCCAATTTTGTAAAAATTATGTAATTGTTTTATTACATTCCTGAGACATTATGTTAAATTTAATGCTAAGTGGGAATTGATGACTCAGCAGAGTCACTAGAAATGGAATGTAATTCAGAATATTTTATTATTAATAAATTAATTATGGACACAACAGCATGGGAGAGCTGTTAAAAGAGGTTACTGGTCAAACTGGTGGATGGAACTAGGTGGAAAGGCAAAAGACAAGTGGCAGCATCCTCAAACACTTCCTAAGTTGCAGGTGGAAACTTCCCTATATTTGGGGTCATGATTCCCCAAGAAAGTGGAAT
Source organism: Larix kaempferi (assembly GCA_027924585.1). Lineage (NCBI taxonomy): Eukaryota > Viridiplantae > Streptophyta > Pinopsida > Pinales > Pinaceae > Larix > Larix kaempferi. The sequence goes on from BSBM01000278.1 coordinate 8,283,797, forward strand.
CTGAGCAGGTGGCTCATTAATGACAGTTAACCCAACAAAGACCTAGGCAATCTTTTAAATAGTACTCAATGAACTGAGCAGGGGGTTCGAATTGTACTGGAAGGGAGAATACATTCAGGTGAATGCTATTCATGAGTCCCATTGAGGAAGAGGGAAATATACAGTAAGGGAGCTGTTTGAGAGGAATGCTGCAGAAACTTGGTTCCATTGTAGCTGATTGGGCTGAGAGAATTATTTTGCTGCACCTAGTTCCATCTAGGGAGACCAGAGCAAGCTCGGGGGTCCTCAGAAGTGTTGTCTGGGCACTCTCCAAGAGATGGTAGGGAGGAACAGCCTCCCATTGTTGTTGTTGTCCACAGCTCAACAGGTTCTGTCATTTTATCTCTTTATGTTTATTAAGAATGAATGAATGTATGTTACGTTTATCTTCTTTATGTCTGAATAGTAATTAGTTTATTAAAGGATAGTATCCCTGAGTATCAGCAGTAGAATTACTGAGAGTTACTGTGATTTTTGTACCGTTAGTAGGATGTAATATCCTTGTTATATTATTATTAATGTGTTTATAATTTCTGCAGTTAATGTATTTATAATTTATGCAATAAACTATTGAGGCTTTATGTAATAATTCGTAGTTATAATTATAACCCTAGTTGATTATATTTGTTCAACAGGTAAGCAGGGTTTACATATAAAGTATTTGCACTCTATATATTATAAAATTTAATATACAGCTATAGGAGACAAACAGTAAATCTAACCATAGATACTACAATAAATTATATCTAGGTCAACAGAACCTACAGGATATTTTGTAGTAACAAATAGGATCTCTATCTCAGGGTACAAACCCTAGTTAGAAATTAGCCTGTCCCCATCTATTAAGTAAATTAATACACAAAACCTAGTTAACAATTATCCATTTATTTATTACCAGACAAAACGATTGTGCAGAAACCCTAACAGAACTTCTTCACACAGAACTTATTTAACAGTTAAATAAACCTGTTATTGTATTAAAAACAAAAGAAGTATCAGAACCATATCTAGCTCGATATCGAGCTTAAATTATTTAGTTTTATTTTTCCTTAACTTCCATATTACCCACAGAATCGTAATCTGAATAACTGATTTAGTAACTAAACTAAACCATGGCAGAGGAGTTCGAAATGAATCATATCATTCTAGTTCTACAACACGAATTCATCAACAGAGAAATAACTTAGTTACTATTCCTACAACAGAAGAAAACAGATAGAACGTTATTTAGCTTATTTATAGAGTTATTAACATTTGTTCAACTCACAGGTTACCATCCGAGTCGTACTTCTTACTTAATAGCTTAAGCATTCGAACAAAAATAAATAACCCCAACTGTAACTTATTAGGGTCAAACCCTACCAGCCCTGTTTTGAACAAATAAACCAATGCTACCGCATTAAGACCACATTTTCATCTACGGCCGCAGCCAAGGATCACTGTTTAAGTGATTTTAAAAAACATAGAATTAAAAATTATACACCACAACCAGCTCAGGTATACAGGAGGACTGATAATAAGTCTTACGACCGGCGTTCATTTACACAGTAAAATTATAACAAAACACATTAACAAACCCTGAGTGAAATCCTTTTTACGTTTTAACAGAACAGTATGAAAACAAAATTTAAGAAGTCGCCATCTCATCCACAGATAGACTTACGTTTCTTATCATTCATCAAGTTAAATACACAATATTCCAATTACAGAAATCCTTTAATACAGAATAAGACTTTTATTTACATTTTCGACAGAGCCATAACAACCCTTTTTAATACAGGGTTAAAACATGTCAAAGAACTCATTAACAAACAGTTTAAAGACAAATCAAAACGATTGTAACCACAGAGTTACTCTTTCCAAACCCTATTGCTCTAACAACCAGCAAGGATAAGCCATGGCGAAACCAGGCTTACCAGGTATGAGCCAAGCGCCGAGGGTTGTGACTGTTACAATTTCAAAGAGTAGCCAACACCTGCACATGACATAATCGCTTCAGTTGCTTTTTTTTTTCTTAAAAAACAAAACAAACTCTTTCAAACTGAATAACGACGAAGAAAATCTCGATAACTTACCAGAAATCGACAGAAATTGCAAACCCTGTAGATGGTTTGATAACCACGGCTGAGCCAGGGTAAGACCCCACCCTTGTCATTTAAAAGAATAAGCTGACAAAAGCAAGTAGTAACTCCCTCATTGAAAGCCTTGACAGAACTCAGTCAAGTTTTGCAGTCACGCAGTAACAGGGTTAACATTGGCAACCAAGGAAAAACTCTAGTTTCCTTTCAACAACCTCAGGGCCGATAACACAAAATATAAATAACTCCCACCCAGTACCGATGACAAACACGAAGGGCCCTAACAATATGGAAGTGGTTTCAACAGTGTGCCTCAGCGAAGTTAGGACAGGAGGGTTTCGCAGAGCAACCAAGCCCGAAGGCAATGAAGGAATAACATGTAGGGTTTAGACCACATTTAAGTATCACAAATGCAAGGCCCTGGAGCAGCCACGTAACTGTTTAATAATTGACAAACAGTGGGTCGAATTCCATAGTTCTACAACGAAGATCCCCATCGAGTGTTTGCCAATAAAAATGATAACATGGATATTCCATGGTGGTCGTAAACTATAGTTTAAAGCTGCCAGATTTTTTCATGTTAAATCCACGGTGCCTCCGAACTTTGCATTGTGAACATTAATGCTTGCCCTAAAAACCATAGAACCATACATTGTCAATAGTGTCCAAGAATTTGATGAGTTATCCTTAATGGTAGCAATACCATATGTCATCTTTTTAACAATCAAAACAATTGAAGAATGCCATTAATTCTTGCCTTGCAACGATCCAAAACTTGGACTTACTAAACCATGTATTACAAACATCATTTAAGATTTAATTTTGAAGAGCTCTATACTTAGAGAAGATTCATTCGCATTATAAAAGTTATATTGGCAAGGATGTAATGTAATTTATAAATGGTTTAGAATAACATATCACTATTTTTTCCTTAACCCTAATCTCATGAAAAAAAAGACAAAGGGTACATCAATCCTTAAATCTACAAGCTAATGGAATAAAGTCTAGTATGATGATTTACAATCCTACTGTGTTAGCGTCATTTGAGATAGATGTTAGTCTTGTTCTTATATCTTTTAACATTTATAGGAATAGGAGTAGCGGTGCAATCCAATCAAACCTTTAAGGATATCATGAGAAGACATGTAACTGATAGAATATCATACAAAGCTAGCAATAAGCAAATATTACAATGAAAATTTCCAGATCCTTTATAAGGATAATAGTATAATGATACAGTAACAACAGAAGAGTAATAATTGTCATGTGGTATTGGGCAACCAGTTGTAACCTACGGTACTAACTATTGAAATATACTTGCATTTCAGTAATATCATCAGAGCGCATTTTCTTCATAGAGATATTTAATTCTTCAGTTCTCAAGAAACATAGCTATCATAATCTCTAAGAATTTCTAATTCTATAACAGTAATATCTTGAAGGGATCATAGAATGAATGCTACCTTTAAACACTTGATGACCTGTTAGCATGCTTAGACTATTACTGAAGGATTGGTACAGCTAACTAACTTTTAATACTTTAAAGATTTAAATGTAGCGACCCGCACCGTACCTGTATATTTGTAAGAGAAAGATATTTTGATGCATTAGCTCGGAAGCTAAGTAAGCCAATCTACTATGGAAAATCCCCCTTGAGGTTGCAAAACAGAAACAATCAGTAACCATAAATATTCACATTAAAATTTAAGTACAATCACAGATCATTTAGACACATTTATGATCACTTTAATTAATCAGACAGATCATTGAATGCATTTATTAATATTACATGCTAATTCAAAAAATTTAAATTTTTCGGAAATTTTGGGTTTTGACAAGCTAAGTCTTGAAGTCTTATCTCATACATGAGTTTACTAAGAAGCTTCATTGACTTCTCATGGTACTCTTCAATGAGCTTCTCAATTTTCCTTTTAAGCATCTGATCATGCTTGATATCTTGCACCTTAAAAAGGTTTGCTAGAAGATTCTTCTTAGCATCTTCAAGAGCATTTTCAAAGTTATCATAACCAAGATTACTAAGATCAATAACATTCTTACCATCATTAATATCTTAACCCTTTTCTTCCATTTCTTCTTGTTGTATGTCTTCAATGGGTTTAGTCTCCATTTCCTGATCATGTGCCTTTTGGTATTCACCTTCTAGCTTGAACTACAGATCCTTGGTTGATGTGTGTTCTCCTAAACTCTTTTTGATCGAACTTGAGAGTCCATCCAAAATAAACTTCAATGCAATGGAGTTGTTCTTCGCAGCATCTTTTTGAGTAGATGACTTTGTCTTCTTGTTGGAATGAACAGGTGGATTGATCACAATCTCCCATACCCCGAATTTCTTCAAGTAAGCCTTCATCTTGCTCCTCCAACCAAAATAATCTTTCATATCAAAAACTGGAACCTCATTGTTTGAAATTTTTGTTTGTGCTTCCATTGTGTCTTCTGATTTCCTTCAAGCTTGTTAGGCTTCTGCAGAAGGCCTGCTTTGATACCAATTGTTAGACACAATGCTCAATGAGGGGGGGTGAATCAGTGAGCCTATACTTTATTCAATTTCAACTTCAATTACCAATTCTTATATCAGCATATCATATTCATCAATAAACTAACTATAAATCCATATGTCATTCATCATCATTAACACTTTGCACAAGAGAGACAGGATATAATTGTAATGTTTTTGTATGAGACAACGGCTACAACCGTGAGGCAATTCAGCACCTATTGAAACAAAGAGCACCAACTCCTTACCTAAGACCCTGCCTAGTTTTTCTTAGATCCTACTAAGAAAGATGGATACAAGACCTTGCTTGTAAGTAAGCATACATTCATCACATTACATACAGTTTTGTCCAACAATTCATCATTCTCAACATATCATTATCATTGTTCATGTCATCAACTTCAACATATCCACAAATCAACCTGTTGTCAACATCAATATGTTCATGTTTTGTCATTTCCAGCATCTTCTCATGAACAACATCATTGTGTCTTCATTGTCCACTAGCTACCCAGACCAAAGATATAAAAAGTGTTTCATGTAGCATAATGTCTCTATCAGCACCATGTAAAGATATTCAGCATCATGCTCAGCATCAGCATCAAAAGTTCATTGTCTTTAGTCAGCCCAAGTATAAAAGATAGAAAATATTTTGTTGTTGTTCTGTTCTCCTGCTCCCACCGAATTTTTTCCTCATACCTGAGATCAGAGTTGTTGTCCCATACAAATTCTGTCCTCCTCTTCTATCCCGAAATCCTGCGAATTTGAAAGCCTGCGAATACTGTGTAAACCGAGATCAAAAATAGATTGAATCAAATTCGGATGCCTTCATAGAATTACATCTTCAACACTGTGACAACAACGAAGAGGAGAGCTAGATAAGATCAGAGCCAAAGCTTACAGTACCCTCGACTGTCTGAGTCATCTATAATTAACCCAAATTTAGAGTTTCTCACATTTTTTTGTACGCACCCATTTGAAGAGTGGACATAGCTTCATATATATACACTTATCGTGGAGGAGTTTAGCCTGGCCGACCTGCTTGAAGGCTTTTTAATTAAAAATTTATCCTTAACTGAGTTGACTTCCATCAATTTAATAATTAAATTTGAAACTTGTTTGACTGGGCCGACTTGTGGAAGAATACTATCATCACACAACATTACGTTGGAAACCTCTTCAAAATCACAATGATCATCGAAGGTTTTTAATTGTGCATCACAGGTTCCACGTACTCCATTAAGCAAGGATACAAGAGATTCAAGGTATCTTCAAAGTCTTTTTCAAAGCAAAGACCCAAGCAAGGGTTTCACATTATGTGTGGAATATTAGGGCTTCCACAAGCGAGGGTATCATCATACCAAAGTCCAAGGGCTCACAACATCAACATATTAAGATACGGGCTTTATGAGCACCATCATAAAATAATTATATGCCATATGTAGGAAGGTCCAAGAGCCATCATACCACAACATGTGTGGGTGCCAAACACTTTCTCATGCACTAGATCCATCTTCAAGGGTTCCAAGACCCTATCAAGCCCCAAATGACCACAGTATGGGTCATTTGGCTCATTGGGTGTGCCAATGCCCATCACCTTGTCAAGTCACCTTGTTTTCTTGTCATCATGCCATTTACACTTTGTCATTAATGTTGTCAACAATGACAAACCTATTCATCAGACAGTGTGCTAGCGTGTTGGATCGCTAGGAGGACCAAGGATGGTGTCGAGTCGAGTAAGATGAGACAAACTAGCGAGGCGTTGCGTAGCAGGCTCAACGAAGGATGATGCAATTGGAAATGTAATGCACGGTGTGGCAGCCATACTAAGACAATAGCATGGATGAGTGCGGCGATGGTATGTGGCTGAAGAGCCAGGACATGTCCTTCGGGCACCATCCAGGATTATAACTAAATGGGCAAGCGCATTGTCATATGCATTGGGCTGTCGGTTGTTCAAGTGTTGGCTCAGGGGTGGCAATACGACGGACAGTGTTGTCTAAAGTTGGGTGGCAATGTGATTGGCAACATTGCCTACGGTGAAATGAGCACTTGGCATTTCACATATTCTAAGGTGCCTGGCTTGGGTTCGATTAGGTTGGTTTTTGTGGGGCGTAGTCTGCATGATACTTGCAGTTGATGGGAAAGCCCAACTAGCAAGATCACGTCGGTGTCGTGCAATGTCTAGACTTTCGAACGGTATGGGTCGCTCGAGATGGATAGAAAAGTCTAGGCCTGTGACAGAGTCACTCTTAGAAACCCTTAATCCATCACCTAAGTTGGTGACCTTGTTTGCTCCCTTTATCAATAGCACCTCTCCTTGCCCCTATTCTATCCTTCATTTATTTCCCTTCTCATTGTTATCACTTTTTCAATCTCTATTCTTATCCCCTTATGCTCCTCCCCCTTTGTTTTTCTTTATTATATTTTTCTAATTACCTTAAATTCTTAGAATGTATATCTTTTTATCTCTCTCTCTCTCATATATATATATATATACACACTCAAACTTCTGGATTTTTGGAAGGTCGCCAAATTCATGAGGCAATAGGTGTGGCACAAGAAGGATTGCACAATATTAAAATAAAGAAGTTGAAAGGTGTTGTGTTGAAGATTGATCTTTCAAAAGCCAATGACAGGGTTAGTTGGCTTTATCTGAGGCTTCTTCTGACGCATCTTGGATTTGAATACTCCTTTGTAAAACGGGGGATGAGCTGCATTACTACAGTTTCATTTGCAAGCCTGATTAATGGATATGCGTCTTTTTTTCAATCGGAGAGGGGTCTTCGCCAAGGATGCCCTTCGTCCCCGCTTCTTTTTATGCTAGTTGTCAAAGGACTGAGTAGAGCTATAGTTGATGCAAAAAGAAGAGGATATTTCTAAGGAATACAAATCTCTCCAAATCTTCGAATAACTCATCTCCTATTCGTGGATGACATTCTAATTTTCTGTGATGGATATGTTGGGGATGCAAAGAAACTAGTGGAAATTCTTGATCTATTCGGTCGTGCCACAGGTATGCAGATAAATGCTAGAAAATCATCTATTTCCACCATCAATTTGGATAATGTCGAAGTGCTTAGATACTCTTAGTTGTTTTCCTTTGATCTGAAATTTTTTTATGATGGATTGAAATATCTCGGGTTTATGCTTAAGCCAAACAACTACAAAAAGACAGATTGGATATGGTTACAAACAAAACTGGAGAAGAGACTGACCTGTTGGAGCTACAAGTGGCTTTTGAGGGTCGAGAGGTTGGTGTTAGTAAAGTCAGTGCTAGAAGCAATTCCGGTCTGTTGGATGTCCTTGGCTTGGATACCAAAAGGGATCTTGGAGAAAATTAGAAGGATACGTTCAAAATTCCCTTGGTCCAGGAAGAAGGAAAATTATGTAACCCCTTGGGTTAAATCGGATAAAATAGCGCAGCCCAAGAGTCTGGGCGGTTGGGGTTTAAAAACATTTTCAATTTCTCCAAAGCTATTACGGTGAAACTTGGTTGGCGACTCCTTTCTACAAAAAGCCTTTCAACTGAGGTGGTCTTTCGGAAATACATTGCCCCTAATTCTTTGATGAATTGGGTTCGCAACCCAAACAAGTATCGACGGGTAGGTTATGTTGTTTGGAAAACCATGCTAAATTCTTTTCATGTTATAGAGGAAAGTTTGGCTTGCAAAATTGGGGTTGGAACTGAAGTCATAATAGGAGTTGACCCTTGGTTGGGTTGTCAGAATCGGCACATTCTTCCTCAACTGGTCATTCAGCATCTAATGCAGCAGGGCATTATCCACGTCAACCAAATTTCGGACTCAGCCTCCACCTTAATTTGGAACCAAGGTTGGAAAAGTGCAGATAGTCTTTGCCTCACAAAGGATTTGCATGGTGTTTGGAATTCTTTCATAACAGCACTTTGTACCACCCATGTGCGGCTAACGGATAGACCCAATAGGTATACACCATGGGAGGTATACACTAGGTATAATTTGGATAGCTACTCCCCATGGGAGGTATACACCAACCCTGGGGTTCACAAAGCTAGATGCAGAAGGACGAATTGTGAATCAGCTTTGGTGGTGGAAAGGAATCTGGAAGTCTAAATGCCCACACAAAGCCAAGCTTTTCATGTGGTGTGTATTAGCAAACAAAGTACCGACTTGGGATAGATTGACCAAAAGAGCCATAGAAGGGTCGGGATGGTGTAGCCTTTGCAGAGATCATGAGGAAAGCATCACACATCTTTTCTTAAAATGTTTGTTCATCTCTCAAGTTTGGAAGGAATGTAACCAAAGGCTCGGCATTATCCTGGCATGGGCAAGGGAAATAGTGGAGGAAGCTTGGAAACCATGGGTTGCATCCTCTCTTTTGCCAAACTACAGGGCCTTACCTCTCCTAGTTATCTAGGGGGTATGGATTGCAAGGAATCGAGCAATATTTCATGATCAACCTTCGGTTCCAAAAATAACTGTGATGACGTGTGAACATCTTGTCACATTTCCCTCAGCAAAAAGATGCCCCTGCGCCCAGAACTATACAACCTAAAATGATAAACAAAAGCATTCCTTAGGCTTTCTTCAACGGGGCTTCACAAAATAACATGTGTGGCGGGGGGGCAATCTTGTACCTTTCAGATTCTTCATACTTCAAAATCCAGAAGGGCTTGGGAGAAGGGACAAATAATTATGCATAACTTATGTCATTAAAACTTTTACTCTGTTTTGCAAAGGAAAACGGATGTGCTTCAATTCAAATCTTAGGTTGTTCAAAGAATGTTATAAACTGGGCAAACAAAACACAAAGATGTCAAAACCTTTTTCTTCTTATTCTAGTGGAAGAAATCCTCCATCTCAGAGACAGTTTTGACACTTTCTTTTGCCGTCATGTTTACAGGGAAAGAAACACATTAGCTGACTCACTCTCAAAAGGCAGATTGTTGCTCCCATACGAACAATGGAAAGTGGCCAGCTCGCAGAATGAAGACTTTTTTGAATTTTTCCATAGACCGTTTATAGAAGGGATTAACAGTAATCCATGATCTTTTGAAAATAGTATGGTAAAAACAAAATTTCTGGACAGCTGCGGACATATGTTGATGTAAACTTAAAAGTCATAAATTTTGCCTTGATATATGATGGAGATGTGCCTTACAGCAAAGCTATATTATGCTTTGAATATGAGGGAAATGTGCCTTTACGGAAGGTTTTCGACACAGAGATGTATTTTGGAAAACCTTTCAAAAAAATATCAAAGAAAAAAAAAATTATTTCTTCTTTGATAGGTTTTTTTGGTACATATGCATTATGCAAAATGTAATTTTGTTTTTTATTATAAATAAAATAACACTTTTTTCTTCAGAAAAAAAAAATATACATATATAATCAAACTTTAATTAATTTTTCCCTTTTTAATCTACTAAATTTATTTAAATTACTATTATGTAATCTCTCTTAATCTTTCACCCTTCATTTTTAATTCTTATTCTTATCTCTTTACCTATATCAATTTTTTATTTATTAAGTTATTTGATTCTTTACTTTTTTATTCCACTCTTAACTTTCTGAAAGTAGATCAACCTTGATGGTTATTTCCCTTAATCATATATAATCGCTCCACTTTTCAATTTATTATAATTTCTTCTTTATCATATATAATCAACAATGCTCTTCACTTTTCAATTTATTATAACTTTTTCTCTATCGTATATTATCATATATCATATATAATCAACAATGCTCTTCACTTTTCAATTTATTATAACTTTTTCTCTATCGTATATTATCATATATCATATATAATCAACAATGCTCTTCACTTTTCAATTTATTAGAACTTTTTCTTTATCATATACAATATATAATCAACAATGCTCTTGACTTTTCAATTTATTATAACTTCTTCAAGTATATAATCAACAATGCTCTTGACTTTTCAATTTATTATAACTTCTTCAAGTATATAATCAACAATGCTCTTGACTTTTCAATTTATTATAACTTCTTCAAGTATATAATCAACAATGCTCTTGACTTTTCAATTTATTATAACTTCTTCTTGAAGCCTAATGTCCACCCTAAACATCGGATATTCTAAATTCTTACACGAATATCCACTATAAAAACCTACATACTCAAATAAACAAATACAAACTTCATTTTCAATCCACATGCCGTAAACACACATCAATATGGAACTGTTCAGCTTTTAGAATGCCTATACATGCACAACGTTTAGCTGTTATACGGCTTTATTATTAATACATTCAGAGTGTTTTAACTGTTAAATGTATTTAAACATCAAATCCTAAGCAACATGAACAGAAACAACCATATTTTAATGCTCCAAACAAATTTTGTCCAAACATATAATCTAACTATATCAACTAAATTTGGTCAAAGCTACTTGAACTGAAACGCTAATATTTTGTTTTGGGAAAATTTGACTCTGGGCACCACTTGACCAACATCTTAAGCCTTGATTTTGGTGCCAATTATAGTCAATATACGTGTCAATATAAACTGTTCAACAGATTGTTTATACATACATGGCTTTTTAGCTGTTATATAAATTTCAGAAGCTGTAACTTAGATTTCAACATCAAATTTCAAGCGATATAGAAAGATTTGTTTTTATAAAATCAAACCATATAGCAAACTAGCTTTGATCTGTTTTACATACATGGCTCTTTTTAGCTGTTATATAAATTTCAGAAGCTGTAATTTAGATTTCAACATCAAATTTCAAGCAAATTTCAAGCAATATAGAAAGATTTGTTTTTATAAAATCAAACCATATAGCAAACTAGATTTTGATCAAAGCTAGTTGAGCAAACTAGATTTTGATCAAAGCTAGTTGAACCCCAACAACAATGTCTTCTTTTGATCAAATTTCAGCCTAAACTAGCAAAACACCAAACCATCATGATAAGCCTTTATTTTGGAGCCACCTATAAAGCAATAGATTGGATACCAAAAGTGTACTTATACAGGCAAGTTACATATGGTTTGAGTGCCAAATTTAAATTGTGTTTCTTTGCATTGGCTACTCAGAATATCAAAAACTTGTACCAAAACATGGAAAAAATATCCTATTGTTGTTCCTAGTCACGGAATGAAAGCAGGTACAACCACCTTGATGAATAATTATGATGGAACAGATTTCCTCTGTACGGGGCTTACAAAGAAATACAGAGAAACCACTGTAAACAACTCCAATAAAGGAAAACAGTCTAACATCCATATCCATGGCCTATTGATGTAAAGAAATTGATTGAAATATGACCATCAGTTTTCTGGTTTTCCATGTGACAATGTAAAGAAATTGATTAAAATGACTCATTTTTTGGTTTGCCATGGCCAAAATATATATCTGTTCGTGGAACATACATTGCTTTCGAAACAAAACATAAGAAATTAAATAATTAATTCAATTCATCTTCAATCAACCATACATTATTCAGCTGTGAACCTAAAAAGTTCGAGCTTTTTATTTACTGTTACCGTCATAAGGAATGCCTATTTATCCCTCTTTGGCTTGAAACTATGGTCATTATCATCTCATACCCAAAAAAACCCATCATCGCTCTCTTATTCTAGCGTCCTCTCAATTGATAACAGAGGAATCTTCACATTTACAATCAAATGGCGACTTGAATGTCGTTTCATAAGCAAATTACTTCGCCATAACCAATGAAGGGGCAAGGCAACTAAGTCCATGAGCCTTAAAACTATATAATCTTTACACTGAATAAAACAAAATAATCACATTAGTACAACTTTTCTAAACCCGAGCACAATTATCAAAGAGAAGATTTTGTCAGTGATATTGTATTCTTCTGCACTAGTCATACTCGCAAGCATTCTTCAGTGATCTGGATTTCATCAGGTGCGCTGAGTCCATACCAATTTTGCAGACAACACGCTTCCTGAATTTTGTTTTAACAAGCTTACCCAAGACATAAGCCTTGGCTTTGATATCAAATGTTAAGTCTAAAGGAACGGCACCAACTGCATCAGAGGTAGTCAAGCTAGCACCACCTCCATAGAGAGGAATTTTATTGCCCTGCAACGCTACAGATAAAGTGCGATGGGTTTTCCTGGACTGATAAAACTTCTTTACCTGCAAAAATAAATATAAAGTACTACATTGTTCAATTTAATCCCAACATATTGAATGTAGTAGCAATTTTAACATTAAGAGGATTCACAGACATACAGATCCGTCATTTACCTGGCCTGAGGCAACCACAAGTTGATAGTACATGAGATCCATAGGCGTGGAAGTCACATGAACCCCAAAGAACGTGGCAGGGTTGTAAAACCTCATTTGCAAAGTCGCATTTAAGGATATCATCTTGGTGGGCACTCCTGTTGCATCTGACCCCTCGGATACATAGAAATCATGGAAGATAATACTCTGCAATTTCCATGATATATATACCATTAGAATTTTAAGTCTTGGTTCTCAAATATGTGAAAGCCTTGTATCAAGCTCACTGTTAACATACAAATAAGGACCTGACATTAACGCCAACTTAAAGCCTACAAATCTATATCCTTATGAATCCAATAAATCTGTCAAAGGTATGATCTTTTCAAGTGTGACTGACTACAAAAATTATGTTTCCAAAAAGTACATGTACCGAAAATCTATACATAACATGGACCTCTTATACAACTATTGGTATCATTTTTCATCTTTTAAATCAAAAATGAACTTCTACTGACATGAAATAGTTTTCTCAACGAATAGTTACAAAGCATAGACAGCGAGCAGCGCCCATTTGAGCCAAAGATTCATATCACCAGACTACACTGCCTACTGAAGAGAAGAAGTCAAAGTTACCAGACCCAACTCGGCACTTAACTCGTTTTGACCAAAGGATCATGAATCAACTAGTGACTCAACCAGACTCCAGGGATAACCCGTACAAAATTGGCAAAGATAAAAATATAAAAAATATAATAACTTTCAAATTGTCTAGAAAACGATGTAGATATAGACAGGAGCAACAACAAGACTTCTGCTGAGAACACTAATGTAATCTTGAGTACTCAAGGAAAAGCTCAGCAAAATAAGAATACTCTGTTGTGACCTCAAGGAGATTATTTCATGACGGCATATTTTATATTCTGTAAGCTGTAAGTTACATGAGGGCATATTTTATGAATTATGAGTGAACTGCATTCTAGAGTCTTCTGTACTCTACAGGACACGGCTTTGAATATATCATCTGTAGCCTGTTTTATAATGGTTTTAGTCGGAATTGCACAAAAGACATTGAAATGTTCAAACCTAAAGAAATTCAGGATTTCATTTTATAAGCTACATAAAGCCGACCTCATTAGTGGAAGGAAAATCCATATAATTTTGTTGTGGAATGAAGCTTTAAGCTATTAATCAGAAAATGCATTTTTACTAGTTGTGAATGAAGCAGTGTAGGACAATACAGCATACATTATTTTCATGAGAAGAGATGCGTGATGTGTAAGAGTGTGTTCTTTACACTTTAAGCCAGGTGAGATTGGTTTATGAACTAAGATAGTAAGATGTTAAAATTTAAAGGAATCCTGGATTGAGTTTGCAAATAGTAAGATGTTAAAATTTAAAGGAATCCTGGATTGAGTTTGCAAGCTGTAGAGAAGGCTGGACCTGAGCTTTTTGAGGAAGAGTTCCATATTGACTTTGTTTGTGCTACAAATCTATTACCTGTCAATAAGAACATACGTTCATGGGTTGAGCAGGATGTGGTCTATGATAATGATGGCCGCTAGGTCTATAATTGTAAAACAGCATATATCATTATATGAGATATAACAGTGTTTTTTGGTGGTTGCAGTCTCTGATGTGATTCTTCGGTATTTATGTGACTGTCTTTCCAGAGCTCAAAATCCAAGTTAGGCTTATTCTGAAACCGACAAACTCTCAAATTGACAGGGCTTATTTTGCTGAATCTTCTGACCATTTCTGGCCACATAACCAGTCTAATCCAGCCATACCCTTCCCGGTCTGCAGTCATTGGATTTGACCAAATCTAGTCACACCTGGCTGGGACTGACCAGTTCTAACCAAGATCTGATGGATCTGGCCAGTTCTGGCTGACACAACCCGGTTTTGGGCCTGTGTTAAGTCAAACCAGCAGTTCTGGGTAGAACCCGCTGGGTCCTGCTTCATTGGATGAGGTTAATCATTAAACATCAAGCAATACAAAATGCTGAATAACATGCAGACAATACCACTATCAAACGATAACTATTCAAGAAAACATTAAGTCATCTACGTGTATGATTTGACTTTCATTTCGTCCTTTTTGCAAGGAAGAGCTTCTTCAGTGGCAAATTCAACCTCCCTCTGAGCTAGGATTATCTCTGTGGGTGAATTGTACACAATTATGTTCAGACAAACAAGATTTTATCTCCATATTCAGCTGAATCCCATAAAACTCTAAAAGGAAATTATGGATAGCCATAGATACGAACAAACAACAATCTCAAATTATTTGATCTGAGATTGCAAAATATATGAATTAGATTCTATCAGCAAAATGCTATGAGATTTGGTAAGTGCACTTATCTGAACGATGAATCCTGTAAAAAATCCATACATGAATATAATATCATAGGAAACAAACAATGTACTTCACAATATTCTTGTAAATTAAAGCGCCATTTATTCTATATAATTCAAAACTGTAAATAACAGCAGATCCAATCTCTGTAATGACTCAATAACATATTCCTATAAAGCTGTACACATTCTCCATTAGCAATGGTACACAGGGAAACAAAACCCAAGAAAAATAAAAGCTACAACCCACCAAAAACTTGGACATGAGCTTGCGAACTAATGGCAAAGTGGGGAATTCAGGCACGGATCTCAAGTTCCATCCTAGAGTTTTCAGTGACACTGTTGTGGTAACCTATAACCACTAGCTATCTTCAGATCTCACGCCTGGAGGGTTGTAGTATTATCCAGGTTATCTACCGTTTGGATTCTTGCATTTGATCACCTGCTATGGTCTACTCAGCTACCGAATACCGCTTTCAGCAACACTCTTGCTGTAGCCAACAACCAGGGCCGGCTAACGTTTAGATCTATACCTGGAGAGCAGTAAAGATTATCCAGGCTAGCTACTGTTGTGATTCTTGTGCTTGGGCACCTACGACCATCCACTCAGCCGTTGGATGCTGTTGTATTTGCAACTCATGGTAGTTCCTACTGAATACTATTGTAATTTCAACTACTGGTGCCTACTGGATAGTTATAGCCGTTACAGGTGGCGCAAAGAGATGAATAAATATCAACTTCGCAACAACCCAACCAAAAACTCAGGTATTCAACATAGTCCAAACGTTTTCTTGCACCTATCTTGCTGGAAATCTTAACCGAGATCTGATCTGTGTTCATTTGAAGTGCAGAAATACGTATAGGTTCAACACAAATCCAAGCATTATAAATAAACGTCTGATTTGTGCAACTATCTCTATCATCTGCTTAAACACAAAGCATAAGCAAAAAAAATCATTAACATACCTGAACATTGATTTCTGGCTTGTAGGGCCTGCTGGCACCCCACAGAATGAGTGAAAACACTGTGAACAGCAGAATAAAACACAAGATAAAGAGAAAAACATAGCACCGCCTTGGCCAGCTCTTCTCATCATCAAGATCATCATATGAGCCTTCCTCTTCTATGACACTGCACTGGTTCCACCCCTTGTTTCCTTTGCCATTGCGTCCATCATGTGGCTGCACTTTTCGGGAGCCAGGCTTTAACGACCCCGAAAACCTGCTTGTGGATGACTCCCTGGAATGGCGCCCAAGGGATGAATTTGAATGGGGGGGTGACCCCATGGGACTGAGGATAGGGGTGGACTGAAATGACATCTTCTCCCCATCATGAGAATCCCGGGAAGGACTCTGCACATAGTATACAGGCCTTCTAGGTGACCTGGTTGGGGATGAAGGTGCCAAACTGGTCACCTCTGAGTCTGATTTTGCATGCATTTTTGTTTCTCCTCACAAACACACAGGCCTCTGTTCTGTGCTTGCGATATATGATAGATCTATCAATACCAATCACAAAATCTCAGCTCAAGCCAATGCTGATACCACAATATGCCCAGGAGCAGATCTATAAGAAAACCCAAGAGACAGAGTCTTTATATAACCGCTTCTCTCCAACATGCAGCATCGATACCCAAAATAGACAGATCCTCTCAACTTCTTATCAGTACTGCATTGATATGTATACTGTGTATATCAATTCTACCATCAACTCATTCTAGTGCGCAAAACCTCGTAACAGATCTGCTCATATATACCCACAGATTCCACTCAAGTTATCAAATCCAATGCTGATAACCAACAAATAGCAGGGCCAACGGCAAAAGCTAGTTATATATGCTAAATCCCACTTCAAAATACCAACCTATGAATACTGGTAACCATATGACAATGACAGATCTGATGGAGTCTTCTCACCTTCCAAAGACAAGATGCAAAAAGCCTCTCTCAAACTGTCCTGGATCTAAATACCCAACTGCTCATAGTCCAATTTCTCAATCCATGTAACTGGAATGCCTCTCACAGACCCTCTAACAGTAACAATGCAAGCATCCACTCAAGAACACTCAGACCTCAAAACTCCACTGGTATAGGATTTGATTGAGAACCCAAATGATTTTTCAGCCCTTTAATCTGCCCAAGGGTTCTGATCCCACACCCACAATAATCGGGAGCGCCTGTGGGTGCCTGTCCTCGTATGATCAGGCAACTGCTTTCTCCTTTAAGCCTATCAATCAGAATCATCTACCCACCCATTTACACGTTCCAGCGAGGCAGATAATAATGGTGGACAGCTCTGTGATTACCCACACCACTTCCTTTTCTCACGACTCCATCCATTCATTTAAGACTCATACAGGTAAGGACAAAGATTGAAAGGAGTGCACAATTTCTGTCGCCAGTTGGAGGCCCGGACTAGGTTTGGCCCAAAGCTCCAGCCAACACAACGTTGTGATAAATGCTTATGCTGACAAAGTTATCGGACCCAGAACTCTAATTTTTTTATTAATAGTTTCCTACTTTCGTGAACTGTGCACGGTACAGCATTGGAACAGGATGGATCTTTCCATAGTTCCCAGTGTTTTACTCCAAAGGACCAATCTGGGAATTTGGCGCGGCACTAAGTTGGGACTTTGGTAAGATTTAAAAGTTAAAAAAATATAATAAGTTCTTTTTGGAAATTTCATGTCTGGAAACTAATTCTTTTTTAATATGATGATGGTTATCATTGAAAACTGACCAAATTTTAATTATGTTTTTTTAATCAATTTTAAGTCATAGTGTTTTTTGGTAAACATATATGGGAAACTAAATTCTTTAATATGATGATGGTTATTATGGAAAACTAACCAATTTTAATATATATATTTTTTCATGTTAATGTGTTTTTTAATAAAAACATATTCAATGATGATGCAGGAAAATTACTCGATAATTTTTAGAATAAGAATTTAATATTTTAGTATAATATCAAAATTATTGCAATTTTATAAGACACTAAACCCTAACTCAGAAAATCGACGAACTCATTATAGAATATGATTTTAATATTTAAGCATAATAATTAAATCATTGTAATTTTAATCAATTATAAAATCTTAACTCATGTTTAATTCAGAAAATGGACGAACTCATTATAGAATATGATTTTAATATTTAAACATAGTAATAAAATCATTGTAATTTATCAATTATAAAATCTTAACTAATGTTTAATTTTGAATAAATTATAATTTGATTTTATTAAGTAAACTAATAAAAATAATTCTCGTATGGGGTGATAACTAGAGGGACATATGAAATAAATGGTAAAGTGATGGGGAGAGGGCATTGGGCGAATTTCAATGCTTGGCCTAACTCTTTTAAGCTCTCGACGGGATAGGGCATCTCTCAGGTGTAAATGCATGTTAATGGAACTCGAGGTGGCGACCTCTAGTTCGTTCAACTCTTTATCAATTGGCATGCTCGGGATGGAAGACATTGTTGCTTCTCCTCTCCCCCTACTTCAATTTTCATCATTCTGCAAAGGCGATCTGGCAGGAGATTTCTCAAAGGATCGGTGTCATTGCAAACTTGGCCATGGTGCGTGAACGTCTGCACACTACCAATCACAGGGGTGGTGGTCGTGATGCACACTCTAAGGTGACAGGTGGTAGGGATTTAGCGAGGCACCTGTCCCCATGGTTGATACCCTTCTCGACATCATGAATGACACCCTCCTTCTCAGAGAAGAAATGCATACTCGTGTCCAGGAGTTGGCTTATTGGGTCCACGTAATGGTGGAATGGTGTATAGATGTTACAGAGATCTTTCATCTACCTCGACCTTAGTTTCCAACAGTGGCAACAATGGAGGAAGAAGTCTTAGCTCTAGAGGTGCCACCTCCCAACGTGACTACGGCCTATGTTCCCCAGGCTCTATATGAAGATGTTAAGGGTGAACATTTGCAAACCTTGAGGGTCAAGGATGCAGCGATGGATTGAAAGAAGGCGACCACACTTATTCGGCCCAGTGAGAGTGCTCTCGAAAGTGACTTGGAACCCCCTCTGCAGTGTTAGCATGCGGACTCAAGCTTTGGCACAAAAAGGAAAAACACTTCTCAATCTTCCTATTCGACTGGGTCTGCCTCTTAGCTTTTTTTCTATCTCATTTCAAAATGTTTGTAGTTTTTGGCTCCAAAACTATCCCTTTCATATTTGGTTTTGTTGGCATGGGGATGCTCGGCCATGCGCTACCAATCTCATAATTTCTTTAAGCTGGGCCACTGAAATGTTTTTGAGAATATTTTTGTATGGGTTTTTCAAAGACAATTTTAGGTTTCTTCTTGTTACTGTAATCATGACGTAGATAGCTTTGAGAACATGCTCCTAAGCAATGGTTTTTTTGTAAGCCTGTTAGAGGCGGTTTTAGAACTTACCTTCTTGAAGCAGTCTTAGATAGATTTTTGAATGTCTTTAAGATATTTTTTGAATCTTAGACTGGGAATTTTCTCTGTTATGAAAACTCAGATCCTTGTCAATGTATGTATTTGTAAATTTTGTATTATGTAATATACATACTTCATTAAAAAAAACTAAAAATATATATTTTTTAAAATATTGATCATACAATTAAAATTTATATATAAAAATAATAATAATCTTTAATTTTTAGTAAAATATTTATGTTTATTTTAATTTGTAAAGATTTTTTTTTTAACTGAAACGGTTAATTATATTGACAAAAATTAAAAAATGGTTGAGTTGTGGCTAAGGCCAAATCCGGTTGAGTACAATATTCAAAAAACTCAGTAATGTTTTGCTCTATGATCTGAAATCTTTCCTCATTTGATAATTGACAATTGTGAACCAGATTGTTGAACACGATCTTTCCATCAATTTATGTTGTCCGGATTGCAAAGAAATCTGCGATTAGCTTCTTGAGATGGCTGCGTAGTGGCAATTTCTCTTTAAACATTGAAATAGTTTGCATTGTGTGAGGTTTTGTCTAGCTTGATGACAATTTCTCTTGCTCGGAGTTGATTGTTCACCAGTCCTTCACTTCTTAATTTTCTCATAGTCTGTGTGTGTGGATTT
This sequence comes from Larix kaempferi, assembly GCA_027924585.1. Lineage (NCBI taxonomy): Eukaryota > Viridiplantae > Streptophyta > Pinopsida > Pinales > Pinaceae > Larix > Larix kaempferi. Next base: position 8,304,061 of record BSBM01000278.1, read on the forward strand.
AAATCAGGGGATATGATGTTGGCTCATTTCTCCATCTGAGAATTCGATTTTCCCAGATTCAAGACTAGTTCCAGCTTTTGCTTCCGAGTCTGCTTCATGGTTTAAGTTTCTTACGATGTGGAATGCTCTGAAATGATCAAATAAATTTGCAATTCGCTGGATATGGTGAATGATCTATTTTATTGCCAAGTTATTGAAATTTGTATGGGAGTTGAAGGCTTTGATAATTATGAGAGAGTCTCCAAACACCTGTAGCTTTTCAATTCTTTGTTTTTTGGCGATCTGGTAGCCTTTTAGGAGAGCTAAGGCTTCTGCCAAGTTGTTTGAGCAGGTTCGTAATCCCCATCTATATCTAATGCTCAGCGCTCCTCCAGTAGATAACACCCCCCCCCCCCCCGGCTCCTTCCACTCTGGGGTTTCTTTTGGACACTCCATCAAAGTGTAGACTGTCCATAGGTTGCTTGTTTCTCCAATCTTGAAAGTTGGAGCTGGAAAGTTTGATTTTCCATGGCGATAGGTGCCGAATTCAAAGGCTTATTTCTTTTTTGGGGCTTGGGGGAATGGTTCCATTCCATTTTAATTTGTTTGTGTTGAGGTTTGTGTCCGTCCTGAGCTGGGAAGAGTTCAATCATTCTATAAGCAATCATTTGGCTTGCCCAACAACTTGCAAGGGGGTGGGGCAAGAGTCATGGAAAATGGCTTTGTTCCTGGCAATCCATATTTTCCAACGAGTAAATTTGGGGAGAGTTATTCAGATTTGGAGCCAAAGTTTTTTTTCAAGAAGGAGAGGGGGTAGATGGATTTCCAATCTTTGAGTAGGCAAGTAGTTGTTTTGAACATCAGCATGGTTATGTTGAGTTCATGGAGCATGTGGTTCCAAACATTTTTTTAAAAATGACATTCCAGGAATAAATGATCTAATGATTCAGAATTCCATAAAGGACACCAATGCGGCTCGATGATTCCTCTTTTGATGAGATTGTCTCCAATGAGCACCTTCCGATGGGAAAGAGTCCAAATGAAGAAGTTTACCTTGGGAAGTCCAAGTGGATTCCAAACCAATTCCCATAAGCTTTTTCTTCGGGCTTCTTGGTTTTGGAGATCATTGAAGCCCAGGGTTGCAGTGTACTTTCCTTTTGGGCCCCAACCACGATCATCTTTATCCTGAAGATGAGTAGGAGTGCAGCTAGTCAAAATTTCTATAAAGAGGATTATGGAAGGTTCAAGATTGGTTAGGATTGATCATTTTTTCCAACTTTGCCATGTACCAGAGGAGTCCCAAGAGTTGAAATCATTCAATGTTCTAATTCCTTGATGAGCAAGCCATTGAGCTATATCATGGAGTTCTTGAATATTCTGAAGTGGTCTATTTCCCATAATTTTATTAGTAAATATGTTTATTTTTCTTCCATTTCCGAGAACCCAGTAGAGTTCTTGAGAGAAGAATTCCCATGCATTTCTACATAAGGACCAAATCGAGGAGCCTTTGGAGGCAGGCTTGTTGTCAAGACATCTTAGATTAGTGCCTGATAAATATTTCTTTCTTAATAATTGACTAACTCGGTCTTGTCTGTTGTGCAAAATTTACCAAAGGATTTTGCCTTCCATTGCCATGTTTGCCTGGAGAGGATCGCGAACTTGGAGGCCGCCTGAAAGCTTTGGTTGTTTTATAATGTTCCAATTCACTAAATGAATTTTGTTCTCATTGTTTTTCCCTCTCATTGGAATTCTCTCAAAAGTTTGTTGATATGATCTGACACTCCTTTAGGCACCATAAGAAGAGAAGATTGATAAATTGGTAGAGCTGATAGGAATGCTTTTACTAAGATCAATTTTCCAGGTTTGTTGAGCCAATATCCTCCCCATTTCCTTATTTTGGATTTGATTTTGCTTATTGTATCTTCCCAAATTCCAACTTTTGAATGTCCTTGTGTTATTGGGAGGCCCAAATATTTGAATTTGTCCCAATGTTTGTGGACTTTGATTCCGAGAATTTGGCCAATGTTGTCTACGGAAGCATTGTTCAGATTCCATCCATAGACTGCGCTCTTGTGGAGGTTGATATTACCTCTTGAGGCATTGCAATACCACATCATGTTTTGCTTCAATTTTCGGGCAATAATGGAGGAGCCCCCTCCCAATAAGAGGGAGTCATCGGCGAAGAGTGTGTGGTTGAGTGGCATGGAGCCAGAAGCTAAATTGAGGCCTGGTAGGGAGCCTGTTCTTAGGTCTGAATTCAACTTTCGATTGAGGGAATCTGCCAAAAGGATGTACAAAAAGGAGGACAAGGGACATCCTTGTCGAATTCCACGCGTGGCTTGGAAAAATTTAGTGGAGCGGCCATTTACTAAAGGGGCGATCCAAGGGCCTCTTATGCAAGTTGAGATCGAGTTTATGAAGGCTTCCTCAAATCCAAAGTTTTCCATGACTTTAAAGAGGAATGAGTGCTTGACACGATCGAATGTGTTGGCCATATTGAGTTTGATCAACATACCTTTTTCCTTACGAATCTTGTTGGAGTGAATAGGTTCTTGAACGAGAATGACATTGTCTAGGATTTGTCTCCCTTCTAAGAAGCCTCCTTGGTTGTCTAAGATGAGTTTAGCGAGAAGAGGCTTCACTCTATTTGCCAACATCTTGGAGATTATCTTGTAGGATGAATTACATAATGAAATTGGTCGAAATCTGCCAAAGGAATTGGGATTTGTCTCTTTTGGAATAAGAGCAAGGAATGTGGAATTGGTGCAGCCTCTGATCTTTGCTTTTGAGTGGAAATTTCTGACCATTCTCATATAATCTTTTTTAATATACTACCAGCAGGATTTGTAGAAGTGAATTGAGTATCCATTTGGGCTTGGAGCTTTATCAGGATCAAAAGACCAAATACCGTTGATGACTTCTTGTTCATAGAATTGCTTGAGGAGGTTGGCATTGTCTTCGGGCGTGATGTTCTTTGGGATGTGCTCAAGGAGAATTCGCTCTCCTTCCTCTCCAGCATTGTCTTCCTCCGTGAAGAGATTTGAGAAGTGATTATACGCTGCAATTTTGATGTCTCCTTGTCCTTTGACAATTGATCCATTGTTCATTTTGATTTATGATATATAGTTAATAGAATGCCTGGCTTTGGTTTGTTTGTGGAAGTAGGAAGTATTCTTATTGCCGTCTTTGAGCCAAGTGCTACGAGATTTTAATATCCATAATTCTTCTTCTTTACTAAAGGCTTGGTAAGCCTTGATCTGATGCTTGACCTCTTCCTGGAGTGTTGTATTATCGATTGGGTTTTCGTCCAATGAATTTTGAATGGATTCCAATTCATCTACTGCCTTCTTTCTGAAGTTAGAAGTTGGGGGGCAATCAGTTTTGGCCCATTCCTTTAAGGCCTTTTTGGTACTAATGAGCTTCTGCTCCCAAACAAATCTTGGGGAGCCTGATATGGGATTTCTCCAGGTTTTATCCAGTATGTCCCAAAAACTTCTGTGATCTAGCCATTGGGGGCTGAATCTGAAGGGGGTCGAATAGAGATCTTCATCTTCTTGAATTTGGAGTAGGATTGGTTTGTGATCAGAGGCCAAATTTGCCATAACTTTTGAGGTAATTGTTTGTCCTTCAGTCAAAAGGATGCTTTGGATGAGGAATCTATCAAGTCGGGCCATTATATTTACTTTACCTAGTCGTTTGTTGGACCAGGTGTATTTTCCTTTCTTGGGTTTGATGTCCAACAAATCACATCTCTGAATAAGGGCTTCTACTTGAGATTTGAATATATCCTTTCCAATGAAGCCTCCCTTTTTTTTCAGTTGTGGAGAGAGTTATATTCATGCCACCAGCTAGAATAAGATTTTGAGGTATGTATGCATCTAGAAAATCTTCCAAGAGTTTCCAACAATCTTTTTTTTCAGAGTATAGGTTAGGAACATACAGATTGAAGAGTGTGAATTGATTGTTGCTTTGGGTATGAGTGAGCTATGTGTAGATCCAGTGTTGAGTGGAGAAGGAGCTATGTAGTTGGAATTTGTTTGAAGACCAGAGAGTTGCTAGGACACCGGAGGCCCCTATGGCACTGGAAGCTATACCTGCGTTTTTCTTCCATTTTTCCTTTCCAATGGCCAGGTTGGCATTCTCATCGAGTTTGGTCTCTTGGAGCATGAGGATGTCTGGCATGTTGATTTTTGGAGGTCTTTAACTGCTTCTATTTTATTGGGGTTTCCCAGTCCTCTACAGTTCCAAGAGACCAGCTTCATTATCTACTATTGTGAATAGAGGAGGGCCCTCCCCCTGCCGAGTCTCCCATTTTCTTCCTTGCTATTATGGCTCTGGTGTTCCTGCTAAAGGCCATGTCTATTGTTGCTTGAGATCCTTGGTTTTTCTCTCGTTCAGCTTCTTCTTCCCTTAGGTCTTTGCTCGTTTTTCATCCTAGGTTTTTGGATGATCTGTCTGTTAGTTCTTCTGAAGATGCAGGGGAGACCATTGGTTTGGATTTTGTAATTTCTGCATAGGAAGGTGAAAGCGTACCTTTATTCGAGTTAGGTCTTTTGGGACTTGGGGTGCTCTCAGGTGGAAGGTCTTTCGGATCTTCTTGGATTTGGGGAACTTCCTGAGATTCTTGTTGTTCAAGGATTTCTCCTTCTTTTGGGGCTTTAGGGATTTCTTGGGTTTCTGGTATTTCAAGAGCTTAGAATTTATTCCCATTGTCGGTAACCAGAGAATTTTGATGATGATGGTCTCCTTTCCTTAAGCTTTGACCTTTCGGTAGGGTTTTTGGTCTCAATTTGGTGATAGGTTTTTTTTGAATAGTTGTCCATTGTTCTTTTTTCCCTCCTGCCTCTGGATCTGCGGGCTTCTTCTTGCATGATCGAGCAAAATGCCCATATTCATGGCAACACTTGCATTTAAATGGGATTTGTTCGTAATCTAATTCCTAAATGTGAGACCAGTCTGCCACTGTGAGTTTTATAGCTTCTAGGAGTCCATGTTCCATATCTACTTCAACGCAAATTCTTGCACGTGAAAAATGATCTTTTCGATCTGCTTTATCTATGTATTTTCCAAGGGTATTTCCTGTCAGAGATATGGATCTAGCTAAACTAGCTTACCTATCTTAGCAATCAATAACATATCAACATAAATAAGAACAAAAAGAGAACAAGGAAAAGAATACACCATATATATGTGGTTCGCCCAATCAGGCTACATCCACGGGAAGGTTGTCTTCTATTATCTTCAGAAATCTCCTTCAATCTTACAAGAGAGCAACTACAAATAACCCCAATACAATATAGTAGAGAGCTTGTGAGCACAATATAACATATGATGGAATGTCACTATTATGTGATGTGACTCCCTTGACCCTATTATATACCAAGAGATGTGGAGGAATTACGCTCACATATTGCATGTGGGATAATATAATTTTCCATAATAACATCTCTTTATATAATGATGGATATCAAGAGTATACTTTACCATAATGAATATGGGATATAATGTATTACTCTTTTACATAAGATTGTGGATAACTTTCGACATAATACAAAGAGATTATTACCTTCCAAGGAATATAATATATTCCAACATTTCCGATAGCTTCTAGTGATTCTGGGTTCCAGCAATGGAGGGGTAGGTGCGGAAGTCTCACCCAGACCGGGACTGCAGATGGGATATCTTGGGATGGGTCAAAATATGGGTTCCATTTGTTTATATAAATCCCTTGTGGCCCCATGAAGTATGGCGCATTACTGAAGATTAAGTCACGATCTTGTTTGCTTTCAAAGACGAATGCGAAGAAGCCCTTTCCCAGGAAACAAGATTTTACTTCTTCCGAGATCAGAGGTCTCCAATTTTTTTGTATCCATATTTCAGTGGTTTTCGGAGAGGGCCATAGACCTGTAAACTAGCCAATGAGTCCTTGTTCCTACAGATTAAGATCTATCTTGCAGGGTTTCTCTACTGATAGTGCTACGGTAGGTATCTCGGCAAGCTTTTTTACAAACTTCTGTTGAGAAGCTGACAAAGTCTTTTTCCCTTGAGCTGCAATGAGCTTCAAAAAATAGGACAGATCATAAGGGGGGGGAGGGTCAGAGTTTCCTCCCGAGGCCATTGAGGGCATGGAGCTCGAGGGTCGAGCCCTAGCCCTAGGTGGGAGGGCAGTAGGTTTCTGTTGGCTCGCTCGCAGCACGCAGCGGAGCGCGCAGATTGTCAATCTATATCAATAAGAACTTAGATTTAATTTGTAAAGATTGTTAACAGAAAATACACTATTTTAATTTTTAGTAAAATATTTACATTTATTTTAATTTGTAAAGATTGTTAATAGAAAATACACTATTTTAACTTTGTATATATTAATTAACAAATTTACATATATTTAAATTGTATATTTTAAAATTGTTGTGTGTTAAGTTATTTTTAAGATCGTATTAGTTATTAGTTACATGAATTGTTTTTCATAATCACATTGTGTGTGAAATTCACTAATCTTGAAGTTTGTTTTTCCTAAAAAAAAGCTTCGGTTCATTAATGTTTAAAAAATGAACCACATTGTTCATTAGCCTTGACAAGCATTACAAGAAGTATTTGTACAATTATGAAATTGTAGTTATTGATATACTATATCCTAGAAAAACAAAGATTAAAAAATCTGTCAGGATCCGAAAAAACTTAGATCGTGTGTTGAAAACACCAAATATGTAACAAACAGGTATAATAGGAATAAACTCATTAAACAAAGATAGAAGCATTTGGTAGCCAGAGTTATTTTTGTGAAAACTTTCTTTATGTAGCTAAAAGATCTCACCCTAGATGTGGTCCAAGATCATGTTCTGTAATAGTGTCATTGATCAATTCCCATTGATGCCAGATGCCATCACCCACCTGTAAACCTTGCTTTGACAAGAGATCAACAATACTATTCCTTTCTTTGAAAATTAGTTGGTAACAGATGCTCCAGAAAAGGCTAGCAATTCTTGCCATCTCTTCATATAGTGGCTTCAAAAATATGATTTTTGGAGGTCTTTTAAGATTCATCCAATTGACAGCTAGCTTAGAGTCCCAAAAAATATGTTTATTTTGCACCCCTCTAGAAAGATCCAATACCATGACCAATTTTAAAGCCATCATTTCAGCATAGTTATTTGTGCTCCTCCCAAAACTGTTAGGACATTTAGACACTTAGGAGTTAGTTAAGATCAACTTGTTTAATATATCTGTTAGGCAAAGTGTGTTTATTGAGTATGCATTGGTATGTGTTTGTAAATATGTAATCCAACGGTCATGATATGTTCTAGACATAGAGTGATCCAACGGTTCAACTTCTCTTAGATCATAACTATCATTGATTCGTGGCTTAACACCCGATTAGTCCATGATCTATGTTTAAAGAGCATCGAGGGTCATTTGCTAGTTGATCGATTATGAGAATCTCATTTGTAACTCTCTTTCTTTTGCATAATAAATTGCCTCAAGTAGCTATTTGGCTGGGGCCATGGATTGTTTCCCTTTCGAGGGTTTAAACCATATGAAAACATTAGTGTGTTGATCTATGATATGTTTGTGTGAGCGGTTTCTCTAGGTGTTTGATCTTTTGGAAGTTTCCTATGTAGTCGCACATGGTATCAGAGCTTAGGTCTCAGGTTCAATTCCCCCGAGCTACATCGTCAGGGGGGTTTTGGAGTATACGTTGAATAATTGTCGCACTTCAGGATATAATGTGGACTAATCGCCACACTAGGATCATGGGACTATGTGCTTGGTTTCAAATGTTTACCAACATCTTCAGGTTTTGGTGTAAAGACAAACCTTACATGGATTTTTTTTTGTTAGAATATCCTTGACTTGCGGGAGTGGCCTTTGGTCTAAGAAACCATGACCCAGGGGCATCTAATCTATCAAAATCACCCAAGGATCGCAACCGGCCTGGGCCACACCAACCCTCAACTAGCTAGATTTTGGGTGTCTCCTCCCAAATAGCTCACCCTTAAGGGGAATTGAACTGGGGTCACCATGATGATTCGATTAAGGTGCATGTATCATTAGCAGGGAAACCCGGGTTTGTGATGTACCAACTAGGATTAGTGATACAAAAACTCTCTACTTCATAGAGTGAATTAAAACAGTGTTTTTGGAATCTAGATTGACTGAAAATGGACAAGATCAAAAGCTTTGGATGGATGGGAGGATCTGATATTTTCTGATACCTCTGCACAAAGTACTGACACCATTGATGTTTCAAGATAAACAAGCTGCAATTTACTCCAACGCTCCTGGGCCCCTTAGCATATGCAGACTAGTATAAGAGTTAAATTTGACTGAAGGATGGGGATGGGTGTTTCTGACTCAGAGAGGTTAAATATCATTAAATTAAATTCATTACATAGTCAAATAACATTCTAGAAATTTATATGAAGTTTTGAGCAAGTATCACAAAAATACTAGTAAAATTGCCTTACAGGATTACACAACTAGTGAGAATTCAGGGCTCCCAAACAGTAATCAAAGGCTCAATAAATTATGATTTAGAGACTTGGAACATGACATATGACATCTTAAGCAACTCCAGGAACAAGAATGAATTCATTTGTATCAAGACTCATTCATTTATTAAATGCATACTGGAAACTAGTCAAATTCTAGGCAAATCTAGAAGGGGTGGAGAAATATGAGAAGAATACAGACTTCTGTAATTTTAATTGATATGAATGATATAAGAGGATTACATTCATTGTCATTACATCATATATGGGCCAATAGAGCTCCCAAAACATTATAGAAAGATCTATATTCTTCTACACAAGAAACTAGCTCTAGAAATCCATAGGAAGATTGGAGATTCAAAATTTGAACTGGAAGATGCTTCTTTTGAACATCAATTTCGACTTGATCAACTACAGGACCTGCAAATAAACTTAGTGACAATGGCTGAATACCATCATCCTCTCATAGGAAGCAGGGGCACATCTCCCAAGTCTTTGAGGCACAATTGCTCTCATACAATTTCTCAAACTAACAAAAGACGTGAATGTGGTGCACACTGGATTATTTATAGAGACTGGGTGACTTGAGGATCAAGTCTTCATAGCTAATGCGCCCTCCTTGAGTGGATAAGGAAAGATAGCTTTCCTTCCTTTCCTTTTGCTTTGCTTTCCTCCTTTTTCCTTTTCTGATTGCTTTGCTTTGAATTTTCTTCTTTTTCTTCTTTTTTCTGAACTTTCCTTCTTTTATGAACTTTCCTGCTTTTCGGACTTTGTGCTGCTTTTTGCTTTATGATGCTTTTCCTGAGTTGCTCTTCCTTTCTTTCCTTTTTCCTGATTTTCTATATTCATGTGCTTTCTCTTTGACTTCTTCCTCAAGTCTCCTCTCCACCAACATTATCCACTAATGCGCCCTAGTGGAGCATTACCTTCATTTATTCAACATAAAAATTATTAAATGCATCATAAATAATTATTCCAAGTGGATAACAATCTTTGGATAAAATTAAATGCACACTCCTAATTAATTAATTGCCTGGAATACAAAATTTAACCCCATGATACTGAAGTTGTCTCCTCAACCCAAGGGATTGGTTGGGTTAGGATCTTGATCCTATGTTCACTGTTGAGGGGACATGATAGGGTTCAATTTAGTTTGGGATTCATTACAGTTCATGGGGGACTCCTTTATTGGTCGGTTTCACTAATTCAGATTGGGGCGACGATCCCGATGATCGATAATCTATTGCAGATTAGGTTTTTAGTTTGGGTTCTGGACCTGTCACTTGGGCTTGTTAGAAACAACAAGCTCTTGCTCTTTCTTCAGCAGAAGCAAAATATCAAGCCGCATTTAGTGCCATTCGGAAAGCTTGATGGCTTCAATAGATCCTTTCAGAGTTTGGATTCGAGCAGCAGCATTCAACTCCCCTTTGGTGCGACAATCAAAGTGCCATCAAGCTTGCCAAAGGTCCAATTCAACAACATCGCATCAAACACATTGAGCTACATATGCACTTCATCAAAAATCTTGTTCATGATCACGTTCTTGAAGTGCTCTTTTGCCCTATAGATGATAAAGTTGTAAACATCTTCACAAAGTCTCTTACAGAAGCAATTTTTTCCAAACTTCGATCTATGTTAGGAGTTCAGGAATTTGCCATTAAGGGGGGATAGGCTCTAATGCCTCCTTCCTTCTCCTAATAGTGTCACTTTTGTAAATACTTCAATCCTATCCCAAGCTGTTCCGAAGGGGGGATGTTAGGATATTTAGACAATTAAAATTTAATTAAGATCAACTTGTTTAATTTATCCATTAAGCAAAGTGTGTTTCTTTATATGCATTAGCATGCATTTGTAAATATGCAATCCGATGGTCACGATATGTTCTAGACATAGAGTGATACAACGTTCATATTCTCTTAGATCATAACTATCATTGATATGTGGCTTAACACCCGATTGGTCCATTCTCTCTATTTAAAGAGCATGGAGGGTCATTTGCTACTTGATTGATTATGAGAAACTCATTTGTAACTCTCTTTATTTTGCATAATAAATTGCCTCAAGTAGCTATTTGGCTGGGGCCATGGAGTGTTTCCCTTTCAAGGGTTTAAACCACATGAAAAATCAGTGTGTTGACCTGTGATCTATTTGTGTGAGAGATTGTGTATCCTGTGTAGTCGAACAAAAACTAGCAAATAATTTGATCCGAGTAGATTAAGATAAATGGATAATACCCCCAGCACATCCCATACCCGGCTCACCTTGAGAAGCTCCATCGAAAAAAACCCAACTACTCGATCTGTCAATAATTTCTTCAACAATATTTCTCACCTGTTTCTGATCTGTATCTTGTGGGGATTGATCAAGGATAAGCAAACATTTTGTGGCACAAACCTCCAAGGCTATATAGATATCTCTAAAAATAGCCTTATTTCTAGCAAGCCATGCTCCCCAAATCATAAGAAGCAGAAGAGCCTTATAGTCTGAGAAGGCCACATTGTTCAGCCATGCCTGAAAAGCTTCTTATATGCCTGAACCATTTCAATAAAATTGTATTCGCTCCACTTGTGATGCGAAGGCCCACATCTTGGAGATATACTGACACAAAATAAACAAATGAGAAATAAACTTAGAATTTTCCTTGTAGAGAGGACATCTGCTAGGTCTAGAACCATATTTCTTGATCAAATTGTCCCACACAGAGATTCTGTTAGAAAGTGTCAACCACATGAATAGCTTATTCTTTATGGGACAATTTATATTCCAGATGATCAAAGACCACCAAGGGCGCTCTGGCAGATCTTCTTCTTCGCGGATGACACTGTAACCCAATCGTGGAGTGTAAAACCCACCAGTTGGGTTTCTTGTCCATAAGAATTTATCATCTCTATCAACTAGTCGATTGTGAGAGTCTTGTAAGGCCTTGATGTATATTTACCAAATAACTATGTCATAATTAGCAAAGCCTAGGGCTTTTGCATTTAACCAAGCTTGTCTATATGGAGAGGTATTAAGTGGATCACCATTCTCTCCTAAAAATTGGTAGACCTATGGTAGGTTGTGCGAATCTACACTGCCAATCCAAGGGTCTTGACCCAGCCTTACCCTTCTTTCATTGCCTATATTCCAGGCAAGTCATTCACCAATAACATCAAAGGCCAATATTTGGGTGTTCCACATAATAAAGACATTTCTTAATGGATTTTCTCTGATCCCAAACCATTCCTCAATGGCAAGAGGATGAATATACTTATGATATACAACTTTGACCCATAATCCTTCCCCATTAAGGATTCTCTATACACCCTTGGAAGCTAGAGCTCTAGCAAAACAAGAGGGATATTTTAGACCCCAATCCCCTTAGTCCTTAGGCATAGATAAATTTTTCCAAGACACCCAATGACAAACTTTCTCCTAAGAAACACTTCTCCATAAGAAATTATAACTTAGTCTCCTAATGTGTTTCAAAATACTCGTAGGAACATATGCTAAGGAGACCCAATACACTGGAATAGCTTCTAGTACAAACTCAATCAAAAATAGCCTGCCACGACGTGATAACCATTTGCTGTACCATAAATGAAGTTTGCTCTCAATTTGACCAATAAGCCAATTCCAAACCCTTATGTGGTAGTCGTTGGGCTTAGTAATAAAATCCAAATATTTCAAGCCTTGTTGAATATCCACCTGAGCAAAATCAAATTGGGAACAAGTCCATATTGTCTCTTGTTCACTCATATTAAAAAAGGAGACTATAGACTTTCAGACATTAATTAACATCATAGTGGCATCAACAAAAAGATCTAGAAGGGATTTAAGCTTTGTGAGATCCCTCCAAGAACCATCTGTGAACAATAAGATATAATCTACGAAGAGTAGATGAGAGATGCAAACAATACCTCCGATCTTGATGCCTCTGAATGACCCATTAGAATTTACATGATTAAAGGCTCTCCTTAAACCCTCCACGATCATGATGTACAGAAGAGGAGCAAGGGGGCATCCTTGTCTAGGGTCTCTACCAGGTCTAAAGAATGGGGAGTTTGATCCATTTATTAAAACGAAGAAATAAGCATTTTGAACACATGGTAAAATCCAATTAACAAATTGTAAATGAAATCCCACCCATAAGAGAAGCAGTCTTAAGTTATATATAACATTGAACATTTAATTGAAGTTGGCAAACCTTTCTCAACTGTTTGTTGGACTTTTACGTTTCTTTTAAGGTATATGTTATCTTATATTTATTTTTGAAGATTAAAGATGTGGGTATTTTTACGAAGGACAACAGCTCAAGTAATTGGGAGAGGTAAGTTTTGCATTTCTCCTAATTGAATTCAAATCTCCAATAAACATCATTAATAAAGCATGAGTGATAAAAATGTGTTTTAGATAAAAGGATAAAAGATCGATTTGAGTTGAAACATTTTGGCATAAATTGAGACATAAGTTTCTTACGAAATGTAACTTACACATTATTATATATAACCTAAATCTTAAATCTAAATCCAATTTATTCCAACCAAATTTTCTACATCTAAATAAATTTGTTAATTTTATAGTGAATATATTAGTTTTATAAATTTAATAAAAAGTAAAAATTTCAAATATGAATAATTAAGCTTTATTAGTACGATTGGTTTCTAAAGATTTTGTTTGACAAAGTGTCAAGGATATGGTGGCCTGTTGGTGGGGTTAGATGGATTTCATTCCATCCACTTGGGTTCAATTCCGTTGAGACATTTTTTGGCTTGGATTATCGACTCACGGTATGTTCTACCTACCATCCACGATATGTGAGAAAGTTTGTTGAAATTTCCCACGTTGTTAGCTTTCCTTGATTCCTTCATTCAACTAAAAAATAAAAAAATTAACAAAGATTCGAAACATCAAAATGATGAAAAAAAAACACCTAAAAATTCCAAATAAATAAAAATAATTTATTAAATAATAATAAAGTAACTTTTTAAAAAGCCTACTTAGTAATAAATTTATCCAAATCATTAAGAAATTATCAAATTCTCATATCATTAAAAACTTAAATCTCATATCACTAAAAACTTTAACTTTTTATAGCATCGAGTTCTAATAAACTAAATAATAATAATTAACAAACAAAATCATAGTTTCTCCAAAACTCAATTATTCATCACTAAGTGTTAGATATATGGAACTTTTGGTTCAAATATGCGAACACCTATTATTGAAAATATTGGCGTATTATGTGTGTTCATTACTCCTTGATTTAAGGCTAAAAGTAAAGATGTTGGATATTTGTTCATTACAAAAATAAAGACGTTCGACATAAGGAACTTGGTTTAAAAGATGTCAACACCTCCGGCTGGTATCGATTTATAATAATGTACTTTATATAATTAAATGCAATATTTATTGCGACGTGAATGTTTTTCTTTTTTTTTATTAAATTTTTTTTCACAGAATTTTTTTTTTCTTTTTCTTTATTAAATTTTCTAGAGAAAAAAAGCTACTATTGATATTCAAAGTTGAATCAAATAGTACAAAATGAGTTCCTGATCCAATCAAATGGATCCTTCGGAAAAGTCCAAAGATGTTGTCTACAATGGTCTGCCAATACATGGAATGAAATTTACCCCTATAGGAGATATCAAAAAAGAGCATCCCCAGAAAACTTTGCCAAGCATAATGCTTATTACAACCAAAATATAAACCCATCTGAATCAGCAAAAACAAAGAGAGACAGATATTCCATCAACAGATCAGTCGTAGAAATAAATAGATCCACAATCAAGGAGACTGCCCTTATGGAAAGCAAATCATGAAGTTTTTTAAACAAATGTCAGAATAACAAGCACAATTTTGGATATAGATTTGGGTGAAAATGTAATTATAAAATTTTATTAATTGAAATTTATATGCTTTATAAATATAGATATATTACAAATGATATTAAGTTAATTTAATCATAGATATATTATAAATGATATTGAGTTAATTTAATCATAGATATGTTATAAATTATATTAAGTTAATTTAATCATAGATATATTATAAATTATATTAAGTTAATAATTGATTAAAGGGGTTGGATTTGTTGATGAAGAGTGAGGAGTTTTTCTTTAGTGGGTAAGGTTCAATTTTAATGAGGGTTGAGCCTGGAGCCATGGGAGCACCTCGAGGTAGTGGTCGAACGTGTGGTTCCACCCAGAGAGATTGTATTAAATGATCTCGTGACTCGTGGATACATAAGTGGATCAAAGCCCACTCCCATGTCCTCCTAACATTATAGCCCAAAGGGGTTGGATCCATTGGTGAAGAGCGAGGAGTTTTTCACCAGTGGGCAATGTTTAATTCCAATGAGGGCTGAGCCTGGAGCCATGGGGGCACCTTGAGGTAGTGGCCGAATGTGTGGTTCCACCCAGAGAGATTGTATCAAATGATCTCGTAACCCATGGACACATAAGTGGATCAAATCCCATCCCCTTGTCCTCCTGACATTTAAGTCCAAAGGGGTTAGATCCATTGGTGAAGATCGAGGAGTTTTTCACCAGTGGGCAAGGTTCAATTCCAATGAAGGCCAAGCCTAGAGCCATGGGGGCACCTTGAGGTAGTGGTCGAACGTGTGGTTGCACCCAAAGATATTGTATCAAATGATCTCGTGACTCGTGGACACATAAGTGGATCAAAGCCCACCCCCATGTCCTAACATTTGAGTCAATTCTCTCTGGCTCATTCGGTTAAGGTGTGGGTCTCGTCAGCAGGGTGACCCGAGTTCAATTCCCCTTAGGGGTGAGCAAGTTGGGAGGAGACACCCAAAAATCCAGCCGTCACAAGGGTTGGTGTGGCCTAGGCTAGGTGCAATTCTCGTGTGACTTTGACGGCTTAGATACCCTTTGGGTTGTAGTTCTTAACTGATGGTTCATTGCTAACGGCCCCGAGTGATGGGCAATTGAAAAAAAAAAGATATTAAGTTAATAATTGATAAATTTAAATATAGAAAATTTTATGGATGAAATTTAGATAAAAGTTAATTTTTTGATTTTTTCAATTTTTTTTTGTTAATTTCTTTTTTTCCTTAGATTGATTGGCCT
The DNA here is from genome assembly GCA_027924585.1 of Larix kaempferi. Lineage (NCBI taxonomy): Eukaryota > Viridiplantae > Streptophyta > Pinopsida > Pinales > Pinaceae > Larix > Larix kaempferi. The sequence goes on from BSBM01000278.1 coordinate 8,319,599, forward strand.
ATATTCCATGGAATAAAAAAAAATTACTATAAAAAAATGTTATAATTGTCGAAAAATGATATAAAATCCTTAAAATTTGTAATTTTTTTATAAAATACATTCCAACATTTTATGCTTGGAAATTTAAGAATTGGTAAGATTTGCCAAGATTTTTATACTTAAAAAAATGAAATGCAATATCTATAGGAACTTGAATGTTTTGTTTAAAGATTCGCGAAAGTTTCTACACTTAAAAAAAGGTTCTTAAAAAATTCCTTTAATCCTTAAATAAATCCTGAAATATTATAGTTTTTTTTTTAAATTTAAAAAACATTAAATTATAACATCAACAACATGAATAACGTGTATTTTTTTTTCATTAAAAAATAATTTTTTATAATGATAACTAATGTAAAACTAATAATACCTAAATTCCAAGCACTTCACCTTAAAAAAGTTGAAGAGAATTGAACCCATAACTTGAACTAAAAACTCTCATAATTACACATTAAAAATTAGGTATAAATAATAAAGATTTTAACTTTAAAGTGTTGAAACCAAGCACTTCACCTTAAAGAAGTTGAAGAGAATTGAACCCATAACTTGAACTAAAAACTCTCATAATTACACATTAAAAATTAGGTATAAATAATAAAGATTTTAACTTTAAAGTGTTGAAACCAAGCACTTCACCTTAAAGAAGTTGAAGAGAATTGAACCCATAACTTGAACTAAAAACTCTCATAATTACACATTAAAAATTAGGTATAAATAATAAAGATTTTAACTTTAAAGTGTTGAAAAGATGTGAGAGTCATGAACTTTTATTGTAATGGTCTTCTTTTATTTGAATACATCATGAAATTGGGAAGTCTCGAGTTTACGTCGTCTGAAATTGAAAGGTCTTAAATTCAAATCTAATTGATAGTTATTTAATTACTTACTTTAAGTCAACATTTTTAACAAAATAATAACTTATTGACAAATTTGATGAATGGTACAATCCCAATGTTTACATCTTCTTTGAAAGTTGTAATGGGCCCCACATTTATAGAATACAATTAGAAATTGGGCTTATAGGTGTCATTGGGAAAGAACATAGGTATTATAAGTAAATTATGAAGGGACATGTGTTCAATATTGTATAACTCAAAACAAATATTTCATCCTCAAGGATTGAAAAAGTATGTAGACCCTTGATTGTGACATTTGCTTGCTTGCATTTCTTTTCATATTTTTTTGTCGGTGGAGTGCTTGTATTTCTAATAGTGATATTCTCCACTCGGAGATGAAAAAATATCATGAACAATGTGGGCTAGTTATGACTTTGACACGAGAAATGAGTGGAAGATGCTCCCATTGAATTGTTTTACAGAGCTTTAATATCTACTTGTGGGACCTTGATCCTGACAACTCGGGGAACATGAAGGAGAGGTTGAGAAATTGCCAGTGCCCAACGGATTTTGTCCATTAAAATATCCAAACAATTAAAAAAATACACAAAACAACTGGCGACATGGTGATAGGTAACATGAGCATCCAAAATGTCCAAACATAACAGCAAAGTGATTAGGTCATCATACGATAGAATACATTCACATTATATCATCTTCAACGAGATCGAATAATTTATTGAAGTATTGGTCCAATGATTTTTTATGGACAAGATGCCAATGGGAAATTGTTTACATTGGTTGATTTTTTATTAGAGTTTTAATGGTTTATTTTATTGTAATTATAATAGTGTACACGGAATCATAATGTAACTAGCATGTATCTAGACTTTTAAAGTATGATGAAAATAAAACATAAAGTTTTTAATTTTTAATTTTTATTATTAAAATTTTTAAAATAAAATATTTATTATTAATTTTTATAAATCAAAATCAGTTTTAGTAAATGATAAGAAAAATTTATCATTACATGTCCGTTAAAGTTTATCAAAATTATGATTAATATTAATAAAGTAAATTAACTAAATCCCTAAATTAACATTGTGAAGACTCGTATTTAAAACCCATCTAACACATAATAAAAATAATATGGTGATAAGGCTCATAACTCCCTACCTATTAAAAAATGGTTTATTTATTATTTTTATAGTCATTTTTAGTAAAATTAATCACTAAATTTGTTTAAGTAAATGTTTTATAGAATTAATCTTGGTGGTAACCATTTTCTTTTAGAAAGTTTTTTATAACTAAAATCATTTTAAATTAATTTTATATAACAAAATTTTTACTTCAAATAAATTTCAAAAGAAAAATATGCAAAGTTTTGGAAGATGCATTTTGTATAAAAATAAAAAAGAATCTATGAATCACTTATTTGACTTATGTTATTTGTTTTATGTCCTTCCACTATAGGTGTTTGGATTGATATATTGCATATTACGAGTGGAAGAAACAAATGAGAGCATAAGTAATGGATATAATAATTTCATTTTAGATAGTAAACAAATATATAAATGTTTTGGTATTCTTGATTGTTTTTTATTTTATTTTATTTGTATTTTGGGTGTATAGAGATTTAGAAACAATATTATTTTTCAAGGTGAAGAGTTAAGCTTTGCTTTAGTAGTCCATAAAATTAGGAGCGTTGGTTAGTGGCAATTGGTCTTGCACAAAAATGAAACAAATGAGAATTTTAAAGGAACATGAAATTGTTTTTTATCGGATATGGAACTTGTCATGGAGACCTAGGTTTCAACCAATTTTGCGATATTCTATTTTTTTTTACCAACAACACATTTTCAAACCAAAATTAGCAATTGGGTTAGGTACAAATAACTAAGCATAACCTTATGTTATGTGGCTTATATTAAAGTATCGACATATAAAGTGTAAAGAAGTTGTAAGTGTTTTGTGACTCAAAACTAATGGTGGATTAGACCAATCAGAAGTGTGGAATTAACAATTATTTGCTTGAGCCTCTCATGAATTAGTTCCTACAGGTTAACAAGATTTTTAAAGCTCTTTCATCTACACATATCTTTAGAGAGTTTAATACTTTGGAAAATCAACTATCATAAGAAGCATTGTTGATGCAAGAAGGGACCCTTAACAGACAAGAGTTCATAGGAGGGAATTAAGTTTCAAATGTTAAAAGTACTGTATTCTAATGTTTATGTTTTTTGTTATTTTTTTTCAATGTGCTCCACGGCCCTAGAGCTCGCTACGTCCATGGATCCAATCCAAGGGGGTCCACCCAAAGGGGACTCACCCATGTCGACATTAATTCAATGGCTAACCCCGAAGGACCCAAAGAATTGAACCCCGACCTCGACCTCGACCTTGTGTTGTCTTGGTCCCAGAAGATACAACCAACTAAGCTACCGTTCGGGGCTTTTATGTTTTTTGTTATTATGATGATTTCGATGTTTATGCTAATCCCTGGGTTGAATGAAGAAAGGAAAGATATATTTTTGTAAAGGTTACCTACAAGAAGACTTGGAAACATGTATACACGTAGTCATAGAATAGATAAAAATGTAATCTAATGGACAATTTTCAAACTATTATTTTTTTTAAACCTGAAAAAACAAGATAATGTATATTCTAATTTCACCTTAAAATATTAAATAAAAAGTTTTTTTCATGGAAACAAACAAAGTAAATGCTTTATAAGGGTGATAAACCTCAGCTTCATACTATCATGATAAAATCTACTTCAACATAAAGGTCATTTATCAAACTCAGTCACTCATATCATAATTTGAGTTTTATATTTATTAAGATTGAAATTTGTTCTTTATCATGGTAACACCCTATCTCAACTACTATTATATAAATTGATAAACCAAATTATTTGGTGCATTTAGAGAAGTAAAGCGCTTTTATAATGCAACGTAAAATAAATCCATGTTACATATATTTGTTTGTGGGTTGTCAATTGCATCTAGATAAAGTGGTTAGGAGGAATGATTGTGGGCTTCCCTACCCAAGATCAATTCTCACAAGTGACATGCTGAGCTATTAATTGTTGTATTGGCCTTGAGCCCTTAAGAGTATGGTTTACCCTATGTACCATCCCCGAAATGAGAGGAAATACTAGGTAGGTTTCCCAAGATATTTATTTCATTGAAAAAAAAATGTTTGAGAGTAATGAAAAAAAAACTCACATAGAACCTATAATGTTTTTTTTTAAGCAAAAGAGAACTTCATTTTATTCCATCCAAGTCAAGATTACAGTCACAGAGTTTACAATGCACCAGGCGCTTTAAACAGCAGCCCCTAAGATCCAAAATCCCAAAACTATCCACAGTATGACCCTCCCCAGGACTACCAGATTTCCAAAACACAACATCTCTGAGCAGTACATACAAGCCTATCCATACTCAGTAAAGAAACAAAACAGAGTTCCAAAAAACCACATCACGGAGCAAAACATACAGACCTATCCTTAAACAGTTCAGAAACAAAAAACTAACAGTGTTTCCCACAGTCCCCAAACAAACAAAAGTTCGACAACCCATTACATAACAAACTCCACAGAAGGCACCAACTGGAAAAAAGGATCCCAGAGCAACGAAGCAGTAGCAAGCCGAACCATCCCGACTGCATGCACAGATAATCATCCCGCCGGCCCCGCCTCATCATCAATGTTCACTACTAGTGGGGCTTCTGTCCCCGCAGCCTTTCGACGAAGATCAATAACTTTCGGGTTATCCACTTTCTTAGGACAAGTCAAGAACGAAATGCCCAATTCCACCGCAATGGTGTCAAGTTTCAAATGGATCCAGTTGGTTTCCTCCACATGTTCCTTGCAACTATCCTCGAGCTTCTTCAGACGTTACGAATCCTCCAAAATATCCACCTTGGCCTCCAGGATCTAGGCAATGAGCGTTTTAGTAACCTAAAACATGACCACTGCTCTGTTGTAAAGAGCCATCCTACCCCTTGTGTTTCTAGGGTAATGAATCCAGTCGGCCATAGCCACTGCTTCCGACGGCAACTCCTGTTCCCCCACCATTCTCCACAAATTCGCTTCCATCTATTCTAACTCCCTCTATAACGTCTGAGGAAAGAGGCGACGGAAGAACACCGCAGTCGAAGTAGCTCTCCATTACTCTCTGCTAGCAGCCTAGGCCTCAATGCCCCTGTTCAGATTACTCGGTTCACCCTGACCATGACCACCCCCACGAGCAGGCCGACCTCTTGGAGGCATCCTCTCAACAACAAAATTACCACAATCTACCCAGTAAGAACACACAATAAAACTTAACAAGACATAGACCTTCTCAGACTGACTACAGCAATGGCGAGAGTCGACCCTGTCGAGAGAATTTAAAGGCAAGACGCCACTTGCAACCATTAAATTCCCCATAATGATTCAAGCTCTATAGTAATTCCCTGCGTCCTTGGCAATTGTCATGAAATCAAAACCCTAATCATCAACCTCCATTCTAAACGTGGGGATTCGATTACCAGTCTCCATCCCACGCTTCAAATCTCTGATCATCATTGGCATCGGGGATGAGGAAATGAGTGAAGGACGAGCAGTTAACTTTTCCAGATAGTTACCATAAGGCCTCCCGTTACCTCTGCAAGCAGTAGTACACCTTCGTTTATAAACCATCACTTCACTTTACTTCGAATGCAGGCCAGCGACATCATTCATCTCACATCTGTCAATTTCAGCAGTTTGCAGACATTTAGCCCGACACGTGCTCACCAACATGTTGAGGGCCTCTCCATCCCATACCTCATCATGATAGCTGGCACCATGGTTAGCAAGCACATCTGCTAAGAAATTCGCACTTCTCCTTACATGGTGGAAGGTGACGGAGTTCATCGACGTTATAATATTTTCCAGACAGGTCATACGCCACACCAACCTCCATGAAGGGGCCAACTTGGCCGCACGGGTCCCATTACACAAACTGGTGGTTAGTTGTATAATAAGTTTTGAGTCACCCTCACGTGGAGACAACTGATGCCACTCCGAGCCACCATGCATAAACCCTGCAGCAACACCTCACACTCGGCCACGTTATTTGTTTCCTTGCCCAAATGGCCATAATAGCTATACAAAACATTCCCTTTGTCATCTCGCACGACACCACCATAACCAACATTACCAGGGTTTCCCTTCGACGCCCCATCAAAATTGAGCTTAAGTCAGCCCGGTAATGGAGGGTACCAGACCGCCGGAATTTCTGAAGACGTTTGACGAGGGCGAATGCTTCCGATATGGCTATGCGGCATCCAAATGCCCCATTTATGTAAAATACTCACTTCATTCACCGGTATGTTCATATCTTGCTCCGTCCAAGAAGTTAATTGTAGAGTCTCTATAATGCCACGCTGAATTTGACTCCATATAACTTTGCATGTCTGATGTTTTCCTGTGAAAATTATTTTATTACGTTCTTTCCACACTTCCCAAACAAGAAAACCTGGGAATAGCTCCCAAATTCTATTAAGAATTCTCCCCTGGAAGGGATCCTTCCTCCAGCATTTGATCGTTTTCCCAGGGTTAGTTCGAATTCTATCTGATAAGCGGAATATCATATCTCCCTTATCCCATAAGCCTGAGGAGAACCTGCACTTATCAAGAATATGGGAAATCGTTTCCCCATGCGTCCCACACAGAATGCAGTAAGAGGGTCCCTCGAAGCCCCACTTAGTGATATTGTCCCACGTCAAAATTCTACCTCTCAACACCAACCAGAGCAAGAGAGTGATTTTAGGCCATAATTTGGCTCCCTAGAGGCACTTCCATTCACTGTTGACAATGGGATTACCCTGACCACCCTGTATGTAGTAATCCTCCTTCATAGTAAACATACCTTTAGGTCGATGTCCCCATCGCAGAAGGTCCAATCCCAACTGAAATTTGATCTGACGCTACTACAATAATTCATGAATTTGCTTGCCTACCTCCTCCCCATAGTTAACCGTCCACCAGTTAAGAGGTTTCCACACACGAAAACCTCTGTCATTCGGTTCCTCCTGCCAATAATGCTCAATCGTCTGCCAATTATGGTTAGAAGCAGGTGAGTCCGGAGGGATATCATTCACCAGAGTTAGAAGAGTCAGTTCTTGTTGCCACGCATCAGACCACAAATTAGCCGAAGATCCTTGGCGAACCTCCCAAAAATTGTGTTTCCTGATCAAATCACGCCCCTTCCTAGCCATATTCCAAATATGAGAACCTTGCTTCGGTCCATCCACCCTGACCCAGTCCTGTTTTTCATCCACCCTGACCCAGTCCTGTTTTTCAAACTCCGGAGCATACTTATTTCCTCAAAAACTAGCCCATTGCTCATTTGTATGAGTGAGCCAGCGCCACCAAATTTTAGCTCCACACACAATACTTAGCTTCTCAAGATCCCAGAGACCTAAACCCCCTTCAGGTTTAGATTTACACAAAGTCTCCCAATCCACCAAGGGCCATTTTCTATGTTTCGTAGTGCCTCCCCAAAGGAATGAGCGTTGGATATCTCTGATGTCCTTCAGAATCAATTTGGGAGCCGATAAAATAGAGAAAAGATATAGAGGCATCGCTTGTAGCACAGTTTTAACCAGGACAACTCTTCCCGGAAAGTTCAAAGCACGGAGTGTCCAGTTAGAGAGTTTCTCATGCATTTTACTTAAGAGTTCTTCCCATGAAACCTTCTTTAGGACAACATCAGATAGGAGAGCACCCAAGTATTTTGTTGGAAGGGAACTCTTCTTGAAACCTAAAATCCTTACAATGTTCCTTTGACTAGCAGGAGGAGTATTAAAGAAGAAAATCAAGGATTTATCCATATTAATAGTAAGCCCCGAGGCTCTTAAGAAAATATTCAAAGCCTTCTTAATTTGTCTAGCTTCCTGAACTGAGGAGTGTCCCATCAAGAGAGTGTCATCAACAAACTGCTGATGCGTTATAGCCTTCTCATACGGTTGGAACTTGAGACCTTTGATTTTCCCCTGTTCTACTAAATGTGAAATGAGCCTTCCAAGACCTTCGGTCATGATCACGAAGAGAAAGGGCGAGAGAGGATCTCCTTGGCGGATGCCCCGCATTGGCTTGAAGACAGCAGACGGATGCCCATTGATTAGGATAGAAAAGAACACAGTGGATGTAAGATTAGCTATCAACTTGATCCATACCTCACTGAAACCAAAGGAGCTCATAATCTCTTTCATGTAGGTCCAGTTAAGTTTATCATAAGCCTTGGATAAGTCTAACTTCAGTAACATCCCAGCTTTTTTCGTGCTCTTTAGGGAGTGTAAGACTTCCTGCGCTAAGATAATACCATCGAGAATTTGTCTTGCTTCCACAAATCCCGTCTATTCCAAAGAGATCAAAGAAGGTGTTAACACCCAAAAAGTGCTCACTACCTCATCTACCCCTTTACATGACTCATTTGTCCATATTTCCTACCATATTTACCTCCAGAACCTTAAAATCCCATTAAAAAGCCTCCAAAAGGCCACAAAACCATTAAAAAAGCCTCCAAAAGGCCAAAAAACCCCTTTTCCCCCCAAAATACTCCAAAATTCCTCCAAAATAGCAAAAACCCTCTAAAAAAGGAATAAAAATATAAAAAAAAGAGGAAAAAGAGGGAAAAAGGAGGCAAAAACCCTATACAGTTGACCTATGTTAGATTTTAAGAATTTACTTCAATATGATCTAGGATCTTCACTGAGAGAACAACATGTACATCATATCTACATCATATCAATCATGGAGACAATAATGCAAGCACACAAGAGACACAAAGATTTACTTGGGGAAAACCATAAAGGTGAAAAACCCCAATAACTTCCTCAGAGATAGATAGAGCAATGATACAACCAACCAAGAGAGATAGCCATAACCTAGCAGCAGATCCTCCTCCTCCATAAGTGCGCCACTCCTCCTTGAGTGCATGTGTGAGAAGTGAGTGAGTAAATAGAGTGCCTCCCGCACTCTATTTATACTTGACTTGACTTGCCTTTTTACCTAACTCATGTAGGCTCGAACTTAACCACATAACATAATGCTGAGTGGGCCGACCCCCAATAGGGTGGTCTAATAACCCTTTGACCCACATGGCCGACCCCCAATAGGGTGGTCTAATAACCCTTTGACCCACATGACTTATACAGGGCCGACCCCAAATAAGGTGGTCTAATAACCCATCAAGTATAAGTTACGACACTTACAATATAAATGACGACACTTCCTTATAGAGGAATAATACCATCTCTATAGGAATACAATATACATATATGTGAAATACATTCCGAAGTTACATATACATCAACACTCCCTCTTAACTAGGAAGGTATTTCTCAGCACAGTTCTTCTAGCACAAGTCATCTTCTCTGGATCATCGTCACTGGATAATCGTCATCGAGTCATCATCATCGTCACTGCTGCTGCTATCTCAATCAATCTCTGAATCTACTCGTCATAGGAAGTTCTACAGAGCCAGTCCTTTTTCATACTGGATGTAGGCCCACCACCTGCAGGTCTTCGTCATCACTGGCCATACTGTGGAATCCTCAGGACTTATTACGTGCGTCACAAAACCTCGAAAGAGCATCCCAGGATGTTACGGGTACACAACTCCGACCTGTAGGATCTCCCAGGGCGCTATTACATGTGACCCCACCACAAAACCTCGAAAGAGCATCTCAGGATGTTACGGGTACACAACTCCGACCTGAAATCTCCCAGGGCACAAATTACATGTGGTCCACCACAAAACCTCGCAAGAGCATCTCAGGATGTTACGGGTACACAACTCCGACCTGAAATCTCCCAGGGCACAAATTACATGTGGTCATGGCAAAACCTCGAAAGAGCATCTCAGGATGTTACGGGTACACAACTCCGACCTGAAATCTCCCAGGGCCCAAATTACATGCCATAGGACAAAACCTCGCAAGAGCATCTCAGGATGTTACGGGTACACAACTCCGACCTGAGATCTCCCAGGGCACAAATTACATGTCCTCCCAGAGCAATGTCTCGAAAGAGCATCCCAGGCTGTTACGGGTACACAACTCCGACCTATAGGATCTCCCAGACATGCTCATCTGCACAACCTGATCCACGGCCACAGAGTATCAACCTGATACTCACCATACATCATCCTGATGTACTCATGATCGTCCTGATCATCACTGCAACATCCTGCTGCATGATCTACCTGACCATCAATGCATCCACCTGATGCATACCAAGTATCTACCTGATACATATCATCATACATGATCCTCCTGATCATACAATGTATCCACCTGATACATGATACGTATCACCATACATGATCCACCTGATCATACAATGTATCCACCTGATACATATACAGATACATGGTCCAAGCATCCAACATGATGCATATACAAAATACATACACATGATCCAACTGATCATATCCAACATCCAACATGATGCGTACATACATACATAAAAATGATCCAACTGATCATATCCAGCATCCAACATGATGCGTACATACATACATAAAAATGATCCAACTTGATCCAACTGATCATATCCAGCAGAAACCAGAACATCATCCTGATGCTCATCATCCAGCGCTTACATCCACAGCCATGTGAAGGATCCTCCTTCCACATGCTTGGAATGGCTTCAGCAAATGTGTCCATCACTTCTTCCTCGAAGTGTCCTCGATCTGAAGAATGCCAAGCCTCTCTCTGAAGTACTCGAACTTCACCCTGGCTAGTGGCTTCGTCAACACATCTGCAATCTGCTTGTCCGTCGCAACATATAGGAGCTTCAAAGCTCCTCTCCGCACCATATCCCTGATATAGTGATATTTGATCTCTATGTGTTTCGACCTGTCATGAAACACTGGGTTCTCGGACAGCTTCACACAACTCTGGTTATCACAGAAGATACCAGTAGCTTCCAACGAGAGATCAAATAACTCAGACAGTAGCTTCCGTAGCCATACTGCCTCGCAACTAGCTGAGCAGGCTGCAACATATTCTGCCTCAGTTGTACTCAGTGCTACGCAGGACTGCTTCCTGCTAAACCAAGAGATCACACCTGATCCCATACTGAAGCAGCACCCAGATGTGCTCTTCCTATCTGCAGCACTGCCAGCCCAATCTGAATCAACATAACCATGTAGGTTAAACTTTTGATTTGCTTCATACTTGAGCCCATAATCCACTGTACCCTTCAGGTACCTCAGAACATGCTTTACAGCAACCAGGTGAACACTCCTCGGATCCGTCAGGAACTGGCTCAATGTGTTCACAGCAAAGCAAATGTCTAGTCTTGTGTTCGTCAAGTACATCAAGGACCCAATCATCTGGCGATACATAGAGACATCAATCGGCTCAGATGAAGCATCACATAGAAGCTTCAGATTTGATGCCATAGGTGTGGCCATGGCCTTGCAATCCATCATCCCGAACCTCTTTGGGATCTCTACTGCATACTTCCCTTGTCCAAGGAAGATTCTATCTGCACTCTGCCACACCTCCATGCCAAAAACAAATAGTGCATCATCCCCAAGTTCTTCATCTCGAACTCGGTAGTAAGCTTCCGCTGCATGTCGACAATCAATCTATCTTCACCATACCAAGTTCTGCACATATATGATTTCCTATCATGAGTCTCAGAACCAAGTGGCTGCTCTACATACACTTCTTCTTCAACTACACCATTCAAGGAAGCTGTCTTGAATCCATCTGGTGTATCTTCTATTTCATCACTTTTATATTTCTCAATGCTGCCATCTGCAACATGCTTGATCTGATAGTTCCATTTGGAAGTCATAGCAAACTTCCCTTCATGTCTTGGGATTACATCCCAAACATCATTCTTCATGATCGACGGATCATGGCATTTCATTTCTTCATCCCAGATCCTGGGAACTTCAATATCTTCAATAAATATCTTTGTTGCTGGAACAAATGTTGTAGTCCTTCTTTTGTAGGAGATGGCATACGATCTTTCCTACACAACAAGTTAAATTGCATGATTAGAAAACATCTCATAGTTTTCAGAACAAATTCTTACACATAAAGAAATATGCCATACAGTCATGCAATTATCTTAGCCAATGCTTCAATACAACATTTATCCATATTCCGTAACTTTCTAGATGCCTTCCAATCTCTACCAGAACATTGTTAAGAGTGTGCACAACTCCCAATATGTCAGCAAAGAGGTTTCATTCTAGATAAGTAGCAATGGAATGTTGTACAGTGCCATAGGCCACTTACCCATGCATATTAGGAGTATACTGTTCATCAATGCAATTATTCTAATATGCATAATACACAACCTAATTCTAGGAACATCAGTATATACATTATTGAACAGTATTATTTAAGAAATGACAATTCAAATACTTATCTTTGTTTGTTCGTTGGGTGGACTCCCTCTGAGTCTTCGCTTCCTTGCAGGAGCTGCTGGAGTCCTAATCTGAAGTAGCTTCTTCTACACCTTTCTATTGTGGGATGTAGAGAGATGGTCAACTCCCTCTGAATATTTGCATCCTTGCATAAACCACTAGAGTGTACTCCCTCTTGATCTTTGCTTCCTGGATTACCTGTTCTTGAGCTCATATTCATCCTTGGTCCCTATGCATGCTTATTAGTATCATGAATGTATTATCCTTGTGATCTCATATAAAATCATACATTCATTAGTATACTATTAAAACACAATAATCTCAAGCATGTATAGTCATGATCATTTCAAACAGAAAATAATAAGCATTAGCATTCAAGGTTTATGTAGAATTCTTAAGGTTAGTCAAATCATAAGAAACATAACATGTCTAAACCTGTAATTACTCAAACCTATGACTCTTCAGGTTAGTTGAATCATCAACCAAGATAAGAGATATATTATGCATAAGACCTGTGATTATTCCAACCTATACCTTCATGATTCTTCTGGTTAGTCATATCATCAATTAAGGTAAGAAACATAATATGCATACAACCATGATTATTCAAACCTATGACTTCATGAATAATCATTATCAACAACAGTATAAGATCCTAACACAAGGTAGGATTCTATCTTGATATAGGAAAAACATACCTGAATTAGCATGCTAGCTATTTATGTCTAACATACTCACATGATGTCTTCTTGTTCTTCTTCAATGACTTGTGCTAGTAACCTGTATATCTCGTAGGTTAACTATTACAAAACCAAGTTATACATACCTCGTAGATGGATCTTCTATGAGATCCATGACAATGGATGAATCTTTGTCCTCATGTTATCATGATCATATGTTCTTGGACTAGAACATGATTTGTCTTTCTTGGTGTACCTTTCATGTTAGTAGACAACATAAACCTCATACAACACCATAATGCATTAGTACAATCATAAGTGTCAACACCTTAACCAATGAATATCTTCTATCATGCATTCATACTTTTGTTAAGGTGATACGACAAATCTAAAATCAAAATTGTACTAACCGTAATAACATGAAGACAAACATACCATAAACTTAATCATGGACAAATATCGAAACATACCTTGATGAGTCATACCTATCGAGATCGCTTGTAATCTTCTTATGTAAGGCCTTAGCCTCATCTCCCTCTGAAACAGGAACTTCTTCACTCATGCAGATGATCAATCCATCTTCTTCTAGGGTTAACCCAATCCACTTGATTTGCAAGAACTAGACCTAGAGCTGGATATGGGTTTGTCAGAGAAACCCCAAAAATTCAAACTTTGAATTTCATACTTCGGAAAGGATAGAAATATGCGCCTTGATGAGCAGATCAAACTGATATATTCAGAATTTGAAAACGGCAAAGTTTCACTCCTCAATTTTGCCTTTGAAACTTCCGGATTCACTGGACGTGACCCTGAACTGGGGTTTGATGAAGCCCACTCTTTTGCCTCATCAAAAGGTTTTATCCAAAGCTCTAAGCTTCTATTTTTCTGAGGAGCTTCCAGCCGTGGTCACAGATTGCAAAAATTCCCATTTTTACAGAAGCCCTAATTTTCCACTTTTCTGATCAAAGTCCCGAACTAGGGTCTAATCAAGCCCGGCCTTCTGCCCAACCAAAAATTCTGATCTTGGTCTCTAAATTTCTATTTTGATGAGTAGCATCCAGCCGTGGTCTCCGATTACAAAAATTCCAACTTTCTCCAAAGCCCTAAATTCCGGAAGCCATGAATGAAGGTACCAAAAAATAATTCTGTTTTGATAGAAATATGTACCTGATTGTTTCTGGTGTAACTCCGAAATTTTTGATCCACAGGGTCTGAAAAAGTTTCCTGAGATAACCTGACCTGTTATCTTTCCATCCTGACAGGTCTGACCTCAATTGGATTCTCTGAGAGAGAGTTATGCCAAATGTCGCAACGTGACCTGTTTTGGGATAAAACAGGAGAGCGAACTTGTACGGCGTGCCACGTGTCACTGTTTTAACTTCGGCCTCTGAAAAAGTTTTTTGAGATAGCTCGGCCTGTTACCTTTTCATCCTGACAGGTCTGACCTCAATTGGACTCTCTGAGAGAGAGTTATGCCAAATGTCGCAACGTGACCTGTTTTGGGATAAAACAGGAGAGCGAACTTGTACGGCGTGCCACGTGTCACTGTTTTAACTTCGGCCTCTGAAAAAGTTTTCTGAGATAGCTCGGCCTGTTACCTTTCCATCCTGATAGGTCTGACCTCAATTGGACTCTCTGATAGAGAGTTATGCCAAATGTCGCAACGTGACCTGTTTTGGGATAAAACAGGAGAGCGAACTTGTACGGAGTGCCACGTGTCACTGTTTTAACTTCAGCCTCTGAAAAAGTTTCCTGAGATAGTACAGACTGTGTACTACCTGTCACTTTTTACGAAATTTCATTTGGATCTTCCTAGCCCAAGATATGACCTTTTTCCCAAGGTCACCTGATTTTGACTCAGATCTGGAAGAGGCAGAAACCCTATATTGTACAGATCATAAATCACAAATTACAACGAATTAGAGGTTGTCCTTTGGACACAAGATACCTGGAGATCTTAGCTTCGGCTTGTAACAATTTCAGATCCGAAAACTTTGCCAAAACGGATTAATAGCGAAAGTGCTACGATGACTGGTTTTTGCTATATCAAGCCCTAGCATCGTAAGTGCAACAAGTGTCATACATGCCATATCATGCCTTCTTTCAGGCTAGCTCTGATACCATGTTAGATTTTAAGAATTTACTTCAATATGATCTAGGATCTTCACTGAGAGAACAACATGTACAGCATATCTACAGCATATCAATCATGGAGACAATAATGCAAGCACACAAGAGACACAAAGATTTACTTGGGGAAAACCATAAAGGTGAAAAACCCCAATAACTTCCTCAGAGATAGATAGAGCAATGATACAACCAACCAAGAGAGATAGCCATAACCTAGCAACAGATCCTCCTCCTCCATAAGTGCGCCACTCCTCCTTGAGTGCATGTGTGAGAAGTGAGTGAGTAAATAGAGTGCCTCCCGCACTCTATTTATACTTGACTTGACTTGCCTTTTTACCTAACTCATGTAGGCTCGAACTTAACCACATAACATAATGCTGAGTGGGCCGACCCCCAATAGGGTGGTCTAATAACCCTTTGACCCACATGGCCGACCCCCAATAGGGTGGTCTAATAACCCTTTGACCCACATGACTTATACAGGGCCGACCCCAAATAAGGTGGTCTAATAACCCATCAAGTATAAGTTACGATACTTACAATATAAATGACGACACTTCCTTATAGAGGAATAATACCATCTCTATAGGAATACAATATACATATATGTGAAATACATTCCGAAGTTACATATACATCAACAACCTAAACCATATGGTTCCCAAAACCATGGGCCAACACTCCACCACTAAAAACCTATAAATAGGTGATGGAGGCCCTTCATTTCACATCCACAGTCAAACACGCCCTGACTCTGCCAAAATCACTCTTGAAACCCTAGCTCACCCTTGAGCTACTTTCACACTTGAGTGTCCCTTTGGCCCATTTCCACCCTTTGGAGAAAGAGAAAGGAGCAAAGCTGGAAGCTTGGAAGCAACCCTCCTGGACTGCTGCAAGAGCTCCACCAACCTCTACACCTGAGGTAATCTTTAATACAAAAAAGAGAGATCTTTAGCATATTTTTATGTTTTGTTATTTATGTTAATGCTCATGCTAGGTTAAATTTCATATTGTTTTACTGCTTTAATTTACTGTTTATTGAACTGCTACTAAGGAGTCCATTCTCCTTAGTAGGTGCTCATTTGCACAAGCTAGGGTGAAAACCCTAGCTACAGTTTTGGCGACTCCCCTTGTGTTCCTTTGAATTTCTGGTTATAGTTTTAAATATTTTTAATTTTCTGCATTATTTTTCTATTTTTTCCTTTCGGCTGTCCCTTTCGGCTGCCGTAAACCGCGTCTTTTGCCCCCCGTAGTTGCGTTCCGACTGTGTCTTTCAGGCATTTACCTGCGATCCGACCGCGGCTCTCAGACTGTTTCCGGTGACCTACCGGCGGTTTCCAGTATGTTACCTGCGATCTGACCGCGACTATTAGCTTGTTTCGTGCGGTCCGACAGCGACTATTAACCCATTTTTCGGCAGCCCGCTTGCGGCTTTCAGCCATTTTTCTGCAACCCGTCTGCGTATTTTGGCCTTTTTCCCGCGTCCCGTTTGCGGCTTTCAGCCATTTTTCTGCAACCCACCTGCGTCTTTCGGCCTTTTTTCCGCGTCCCGTTTGTGGCTTTCAGCCATTTTTCTGCAACCCGCCTGCGTCTTTTGGCCTTTTTCCCGCGTCCCGTTTGCGGCTTTCAGCCATTTTTCTGCAACCCGCCTGCGTCTTTCGGCCTTTTTCCCGCGCCCCACCTACAGATTTCAGCCATTTTCCTGCAACCCGCCTGCGTCTTTCAGCCTTTTTCCCGCATCCTGCCTGCGGCTTTCAGCCATTTTCCTGCAACCTGCCTGCGTCTTTCGGCCTTTTTCCCGCGTCCTGCCTGCGGCTTTCAGCCATTTTCCTGCAACCCGCTTGCGGATTTCGACCTTTTTCCCGCGGTCCGACTGTGTTTTTCGGCCAAAATCCCACAACCCGTCCGCGACTGTTGAGCTGTTTCCTGCGGTCCGACCACCCAGATTTGCCATAGACCCGCAGTCTGTTTTCTGCACTTTTTTCACTTTTTTGAACCCAGCACTTTGCTGCACTATTTTCTGCACCTGCGCAGCCATCTGTCCTACCTGCAGCCATACTTCCCTATAGCCTTTTTTCTGCAGTATTATTTTTGTTCCATTTACATAATATTTTTAAAAAAAATTTCAACATTTTAATTGAAAAGAGAAAATTTTGCATTTCAAAGTTTAAATTCTGTATTGTTATTTTTGGTTAGAAAGTTTCCCACTCCGTGGCACTTTTACTTGGGTTCATCATCTCACACGCATACACTCTGTCATCTAATTCAAGTGAGCCCTAAAATACTACTTAACACAACCAACATTCTAACCCCACGTGGGGAACACATAATAATTTTTGTAGTTAGGTAGGATCGGGGGGATAGGCATCCAAATAACACCCCTCGGTTGCTTACACTTGAGACATAGCTGTTGTCCATTAGGGAACCAAAATCCCCTAGTATTTTTTGACACGGTTTAAAACCAATTTATCGGGAAGGCCTTTCCCCTAGGAGGGTTGAAGTTGCCAGACTGGTTCCGGAAGCCTGAGTGGAATACCGCAATCCATTCAGTAACCGAAGGATACCTTTCGCAGTTCTCGGTGTATCACCCGTATGGGGATACAACGGCGATAGAACCAAACGGCAGATTCACCCAACCGAACGTGTCATGAACGGGGTATCTTAGTTGCTTTTCTTCTAGGATTGACTACCCGGTGTCCCTCCCGGTAGGGGGATATCTTTAGCCACTTGGATCTACTATCCATATTGTCTGACTTGGATTTCATCACCTTACAGAGGATGTGTCTAGTTGAGTCAGAATACTATTTAGATAGGTGTTTGCATGCTCCCTTACCTCCTTTTGGTCTAGCGAGTCCACTATTTTTTTTTTTTTGGAAACCTACTGCTTGTTAGTATTCTGACCATTTCCGTTGATACTCCACTTATTGTAGCACAGCTGTTACAGTAAGTGTTTTGAGTTGGTTGTTTGCCTGAGTGCCATATTTTTTGAGCTCTCCTTCTGCACACTCGGTTGCATTAGGGTTTTTTGAGCTGTTTTTCACTCAACACAACCCCCATATATTTGACACCATTTGTCACCATTGAGTCCCCGAGACATTCTCGGCACCTCCGGGGCGAGCCCCCACAGCATGGTTCACTTGACATCACCCGTCATAGACATAGATCTTCATCACTTGATACCACTCATCATAGATCTCGAGCCTTGTCACTTGACTCCACTCGTTAATGACATAGAACTCTGTCACCCGATTAGACGCAACTTATTTTACCTCTGATTCTGAGGCAGAGTCTGAGAACCCCATTTACACTGCACCAACCAGCCCCATGGCTGGCATGACTTCCACCCCTTTCTTTGTAGGGACCATTGGTCGAGCATCCACCACCACACCAGCTATCACACCTGTTTTGGGTATGCCCTCGATGGGGCCCACATCTACCATTCCGATCACTGTACCCATTCCAGTAGCTGGCATACCTATCGCCACTCCATCAGTGATCCACACTACCCTTGGCGGTGCAGGACCGTCCCATACCACTTTCGTTCCTCCACTTGGGGGCAACATCCCAAACCTTGCCCCTCCACTTGGGGGCATTGGCCCCAACATGGTCACACCCGCTACTATGTCACATCCTTCTACTAGTTTTCCATTCATGGCTAGTCTCAACCTTCCTGACCTAGCTAGACTGACTAACGATCCCATCAGACACGACCCTGCGTGGCCTCACATGCCCACGAAACTCCCCTCCGACATCCCTAAGTTTGAGGGCAAGGCAGGTGAGGACCCCCAGAACCATATTATGTCCTTCCATCTATGGTGTTCCTCCAAATCCATAGTGGACGACTCTGTCCGCCTCCGTCTGTTACAGCGCACCCTCACTGGCTCTGCAGCTAAGTGGTACATCGAGCAGCCCCATGGGACCCATGCCACCTTTACCTCCCTTGCCTCGACTTTGCTGCAATTCTTTCAGTTACCTGTCCGCTATGACGCGGGAGTTGAGATCCTACTGTCTTGCAGACAGAACACGGCTACCCACATCACTGACCACATTCATGAGTGGCGTCGACGCCGCAGCCTCTGCAAAATCAAGTTAGACGACCGTATCTTCTTAGATTGGTTTCTAAAATCCCTCCTTCCTGTCATTGCCAAGGATGTGGCATCCGAACGACCCCAGTCCGAAGAAGAGGCCATCCTCAAAGCCCAACAATTTGACCTTATTTACGCCCAGTCGGGTTATCTGTATTCCATCATACCTGACGCCCCTCACGGTGATTCCTCCCAACACGATGCGCCGGGGGCATCCCATGCCGCAGATGGCATCATTGGCCGTGTTGCCTCGCATCCTCAACCCTTTTCCATAACACGTCCTAGCCATGGCCCCGACCTTTTGCAGGCTACATCTCAATACATAGCAACCAATTCGTATGCTCCTATGGCACATCACCACCATTCCCACGGACCCTCATGTCCACCTCAGTGCTTTGGTCATGCGTCCCCCGCTTACGCCCCCCCGGTCGCACCTCAGCCATATTACCACCCACAGGCTGCACCAGCTCCTGTGTCCTCTCAAGCCCAACATGCTTATTACCCACCACAGGCAGCCTCTGCGGCAAACCCACAACCCGTTCCGCAGGCCTATCAGCAACCCCCACAAGGTTCAGCACCTGCGCAGCCTCCACCTGCTTATTATCCACCGCATCCTACTCCCACACCTGCACAACCCCAGAACCCACCTGCTGCCCAAGGGAAAGTATACGCCCAACAGAATCCGCAGCAGAACCAAAAAACCAGTGCCAACAGGGCCAGCAAAACCGTGGCAAAGGCCGTAACCGTGGGAACAACCCCCCTCCAGACCAAGGCGGTCAACCTCCCAATCCCCCAAACAACAATAACGCGGCCCCTGCCAACCAGAACCCTGATCGGCCGCCCAAGCAGGCCAAAAATCCTAATTTGTGAACAAACCATCCTTGTTCTATTTGCGGGGTCTATGGCCACTATACCCATGCTTGCCCACATTTGGAACGAGCTCGGCAACTCTAGACTGATGATACCCATCGCCAAGGGCATGCAGCTCCTCAGGCACCACCTAACCCCCCACCACCTCAGCATCAACCTTTGGTGCTGCAAAACCCCTTACCAACCCAAGGCATAGTGAACACTCAGCCGTTGGCTCCCCCTCAAGGCAACGCGCCACCACAACAACAGATCACTTATGCCGCTCTTGATCAACCCATGTTAGACTCAGGTACCCACCACTTGTTAATGATGTCATCCGCCGATGTCAACCTCCAAACCCGTCGAAACCAATATGGCTCCACCCCTGAAGCCTTTCCTGCCGACAAAAGCACTAACGCTCATCCCACTGATCAGACGTTACGTATATCTCCAGCCCCACTAGATGGCACCTCCAAAGCACCTCGCTTCCCACTTCGTCGCATCAACAATAATCCCAATGCTCGCGCTGCGTCAAATTACAACATTGTAGATGACTTAGCCCAGTCTCCCGCAACCATGTCTGCGCTAGAAGTCTTAAAAAACTGTCTTTCACAACGCAAGACTTTGCTCTCCGCCATTGGTGCTATTGACCCAAATGATTCACGACTGATGGCCTTCGATTTGGACTAGTCCGAACCACGCCTGCCTTCCACTTTAGCGTTCCAAGTTTCTGTTTCCATTCGGAATCTTGTCATCCATCGGTGCATTATCGATGAAGGTGCCTCTACATGCGTTATGTCCACATTCGTTTGGCAGAAGTTGGGATCCCCTTCTCTCCAGCAGTCCACCACTGCGTTGTGAGCCTACGATGGTCGTTCGGCTCAACCCCAAGGTCTCTTAGCTAATGTCCCCGTCTAGTTGGCTGGTAAAACCGTACTCATTGACATCGAGGTCATCAATGCCCAACTTGATTATAACCTCTTACTTGGCCGCAGCTACATGTATGCCATGCGGGCGGTTGCCTCCTCCATTTTTCGTACCATGATGTTCCCCCATGACGGACGCGTGGTCAAGGTCGACCAACTCACCTATTACTATCCCAATGCCCCCGCTGCACCCGAAAATGTTCTCCCCATGATTGAACAACCTGTTTGTGGTGCAACTACCTCGTTTGTTTCCTCCGTGGGACCCGGACTTTACTCAGATACGTCGATGACCTCAACATTCCAATTCATTCCACCCCCGTCACCCGCGACCGAAGTATCTGACCTATGTATCCTTTCCCACAATACACAAACACCCAACAATCAACCACCCTTGTTACCCAAACCACCATTGGTACCTAGTCACATTGGTGTTACACCCATCCACACAATCCCCTTCCTATTCCCTCCATCGGGCATAGTAAGCGCCCCGGTTATGGCTACTCTTAGCCTCCCCGGATTAACCTTGGGATTACCCGTGTGGTATATTTCGCCTCTCGTTCCGCCGCCGACACCAAATGTCATCCTACAACCGGTGCAACCCATTGCCACTACTAGTCAACCACCTCTCGGTGTCGCTACCCCTTCGTCATCTACGAATCCCCCCCCTCTGATCAAGCACACTGGGGGCAGAGGCCCACAACCATACACTGCTGTACCCTCGCTCAAAGCAGTTAAACCCCCCCCGTGTTTCGTGCTACTCCCAAATGCTCATTGCGTGATGAGTTAGGCCATCCAACTCATCAATGTCCACAATTACCTGCATTACAGGAACACATGCAAATGCTTAACGACAACCCCAACATCCCGGTTGTCGAACTAGATCCAACCCCTAAGCCTCGTGATAAATCACTGTGTACCAACCACCCTTGTGCAATATGCGGTATTTACGGCCATTAATCACATCACTGTCCTGATCTCCCAGATTATAGAGCAGCTCTCTACGAGATGAATAATTTGGACCTTGAGATGGCACCCCCCACAATTGAGGAGATCCACCCCCCAGTATCACCCTCATCCAGAGAGATTCACACCATTTATATGATCTCTTCGACTACCACTCCCTCGTCAACCGATTTGACAACTCAAAGTTTCCGCAATGATGAGGAGATTCTAGAGGCTCTCACTGCCCCGGATTATCCCTGGGACGACATGCACCATCGTTCCTATTTCCTCCCAGAAGACTCCTCCTCTACCAAAGCTACCCAATTTGCGGTTGAGTCCAAAGATTTCCTTCCCACCAAAGTCGACTGTTTTAAGGATCCTATTCCCGCTCCTGATGTCTTTGAGGAAGGTAACATGGCCAACATCTCACCCGTCATCCACATAGATATCTCTGACCCACCTGGTGCTCTTGAAATCATTACCTTAGGAGTCTCCTGCAGTGAGTCTGAGATTGGTGAGTACAAATTTTTTTTCCAAGAGTTCCGTGATGTCTTTGCCTGGTCCTATACCGAAATGCCTGGTCTCGACCCCGCTATTATAGAGCACCACATTGACACATGGCCATATGTACCCCCCATTCACCAGAAACAACGCCCCATTCATCCCTCAAAGCTCCCCGCTGTTAAAGCAGAGATTGAGAAACTTCGCAAAGCAGGATTCATTTATCCTATTGCATATACCACCTGGGTTTCAAACCCCGTCCCTGTTAACAAAAAACAAGGCACCATCAGAGTATGTACTGACTTCCGCGATATAAACCGAGCCTGTCCCAAAGACAACTTCCCCACGCCATTTATTGACCAACTCATCGATGTGTGTGCGGGGCATGAAGTCCTATCTTTCATGGACGGTTTTTTCGGATACAACCAGATTCAGATTCGTAAGGAGGATCAGTACAAGACTGCCTTTGCCACCCCATGGGGCACCTTTGCCTATCACGTTATGCCTTTTGGCCTCAAAAACGCTGGTGCCACCTTCCAGCGGGCCATGACCTATTGTTTTCACGATTTGGTCCATATCCTGCTAGTCTATCTTGACGACCTTACAGCTCGTTCCCGGAAACGATCAAACCACCTTAACGACCTCCGGCAAGTCTTTCTACGTTGTCGCAAATATCAAATCCGCTTGAACCCCCACAAGTGTGTCTTTTGCGTTCCGGCAGGCCGATTGTTGGGTTTTATTGTTTCCCAGAAAGGAATTGCTGTGGATCCCCTGAAAGTCCAAGCCATCATAGACCTTCCCTCTCCTCACACGCTTCGGCAACTCCAGAGTCTGCAGGGGCGATCTAATTTCCTCCGTCACTTCGTTCCGGATTATGCCACCACCGTTTATGGTTTCTTACGCCTACTTCGTACCCACATACCTTTTGTTTGGGATGCGCAAGCAGAAGATGCATTCGAAGCCCTCAAGAAAGCTCTCACACAAGCCCCTTTGATCTCCCCTCCGGATTTCTCTCAGGACTTCATCCTTTACGTCTAGGCATCCGATTATGTCGTGTCCGGAGTCCTTGTTCAAGAAGACGCCGCTCAGCAGGAGCATGTCATTTATTACGTCAACCAGAACTTGTCTGGACCACCCCTACGTTACCCATATGAGGAAAGACTAGCCCTTGCTGTGGTCTTTTCCATCCAAAAATTGCGACACTACATTTTACTCAGTCATACCACAATTGTCGCCAACTCCAACCCCATGGTCTATCTCTTAAACCGACGCCTCCTGCAAGGTCGCGTTGCTAAATGGGTCATTATCCTCCAAGAATATGACCTCACTTTCAGAACCCCTAAGAGCACTAAATCCCTCATGCTTTCCCAACTCATCACTGATCTCCCCTCCCTTCTGCCGTCCCCACAAATATCCGATGAGTTACCCGACAATTACTTGTTCATCATCTCGTCTGATGACCCATGGTATGGTGATATTTTGTTATACCTTCGCACGTAGAAGTTCAGACCCAACATCAGTCGTGATGGACGCCGTCGTATCCGTCACCAGGCCTCTCGATATCTCCTCTTAGGCGATGTCCTTTACTGGCGAGGGGTTGACACGATTCTCCGTCGTTGCCTTACACACGAGGAAGCCGAACACGTCCTCAATGACTGTCATAGCGGTGCCTGCGGCGACCATTTCTCTGGAATGGCCACCGCCCAAAAGGTCATCCGTGCCGGATACTTCTAGCCCACGCTCTTTACCGACTGCATCACGGTGGTCAAACATTGCCATAATTGCCAACTTTTTTCCCCCAAGGCCCAGACACCACCTGCTCCGTTACACCCAGTCGTCACCATTGGCCCCCTTTGTAAGTGGGCCATCGACTTCATGGAATGTAAACCCTCATCTGCCAATGGCCATAAGTACATCATTGTCGTCGTTGATTACTTCACCAAATGGGATGAAGCCATGCCCACCTTTAATTGTACAGCTGACACCGCTGCCCGTTTCTTTTTTAACCATGTTATCACTCGATTCGGGGTCCCTAAACAGTTGGTCTCAGACCATGGTTCACACTTCGAAGATTCCCTTTGGCACGAGTTATCCACCCTACTGAAGTTCGAACATCAGTATTCCTCTACTTACTACCCCCAAGGGAACGGCCAAGTAGAGGCCATTAACAAAATTTTAAAAACCATCCTCCAATGCACTGTTGACCGGCATAAGTCCAATTGGCACCACATGTTATTCCCTACCTTATGGGCTTACCGTACATCCACCAAAACTGCCACAGGTTTTACCCCGTTTCATTTAGTTCATGGTGTTGAGTCCTCCCCATCGAGTGTCAGATACCTGCTTTACACATCGCCGTCGAGCTTCTCCCAGATACCTCCCCACTCGAGCAACGTCTGCTATCACTAGAACAAGATGATGAAGACTGTCATGCTACTCTCCAGACTATTGAAGCCGCCAAGAACCGCTCCAAAGCTAGTTACGACAAACATGTACAGCCTCGAACTTTCTGCGAAGGGGACCTCGTCCTTGCCTATGACCAAGCCCATGACAAAACTGGTAAAGGAAATTTTGAATCCATGTGGCAAGGCCCTTACATCGTGCAGACCTGTCTCGACAATGGGGCATACATTTTAACTGACTCAGAAGGTCACCCTTTGCGCAACCCCCGTAATGGGTTGTATCTTAAACGCTTTTATCCCTAAATAAACCCGCGGCCCCATTGGTCCGTATTGTACAGTTTGCTCTCTTTTTGTTTTTTACCTTTCTTTTACCGCAATCTTACATTCATCATTTTTGCATGACCACAGATGGACCATCTTCCACCTCATTACATTAGCTTCGCCAATGGAGCAAGCCGCTGGTCTCCAAACCTGGCTTCTGCAGCATGGGTCTTATATTCCCCTTCACATGAATTGATTCACCTTGACGAAATATGTATAGGCGCTGCTACCAATAACCAGGCAGAGTACGATGTTGTGACTGGTCTCTTGACTGCTGCCCTCCAGATGGGCATATGTCACCTTCATGTGTTCCTTGACTCCCAGCTACTTGTCTCCCAGCTCAACAACTGCTATCAAGTGCATGATCCCTGCCTCTTTAGAAAATTCCTGCGCACAAAACAACTCAGCCGACAATTTGAATCCATCACATTCACCCATGTCCCAAGAGCTCAGAATAGTGTCGCAGATCAAATGGATAACAAAATCCTAGATTGGCACATCAATCACACCATGTAAACCTCCATCATGCATCATCATCCCATAACATCTCATCAAAAGCATATAAAAAATCCAAAAATATTGCCAAGGGGCATCCATGTGCCTATCATCACATAAACATTTGCATCCATGTGCAATACCATAAAAACACATTACTATACAAGGGAATCCACTTGCCTATCCTACATACATAACGTTGCATCCATGTGCAATACATAACATCAAATACACAAGGGGCATCCACGTGCCCCGCATCCTACACTACTTGCATCCACGTGCAGTACAAACATATAACAAACCATAAGCGCATCCACGTGCGTACACTAGATCATCATCGCAAAAAGGTGCATCCATGTGCATATATATATATCAAAAAATAAACGTCAATATGCTACACATGTCTTGAGTACCCCCGTACTCAGCTATACAAAAAAAATATCTATACATCCATACGCCTCATAGAATACATGCCGTAGCTACAAAATCGGGGGGGAGTCCCCTGCACTCCCTAATGAGAGTCATACCCTCTGTCACTGCCTGCATCAGATGCCTCCGATTCCTCACCTCTCTCCTCCTCCGGCAGCTCCTCGTCCCCTGTGGGCTCATGTGCCTAACCCCTATCCTCCAAAATAGCCACCCGGATCGTGATCGATCGAAATTCCCGTGGCGCCCTCAGATAGTCCTGAATCACCTCCGGATCCACGTCCCGCCACCCATCATCAGTCACTCCAATCAACAACCGATCCAGAAGCATTCGTACGGACTCCAGAGTCCCCTCAGCGTCCCGTCGACGCACCTCCCCTTGGCCTAGCAGGGCTGGTACCGCCACATGCTCCCTGCGCGCTACATGTCCTGGTGGTGGTCTCGGGCCAACATCTGTAGATCACACATCAGTCAGTAACAGTATATCAAAAACCTATCATACACAAATCTTGACATCCATAACATGCAAGCAAATCAGTGCGTACCATCTGGTCCCCACGCCTGCCCTAGCGGTCGTGGTGCCTCTGGATCCCCGGTGTAGTACATATCTCTATATGGATAGTCATCCAGTGTCAACGACATCTGCAACCACTGAAGGTAGAGCTCCTGAGTAAAGTATCTCCCAACCTCACCGCCACCCCGACGATGCATCATCTCTCCCCACCGCACCATGCGCGGCTCCCTCTGTCCTCCTGCCCTAACCGGCACCCGCGGCCGCAGTGTAGGTACCCGCTCCATAAAGAAGGCACATAGAAAGGATCCATAATAGAATCCCTTGCCAGATTCCTTCGCCGATGTCAGCTGCCGCTAAACACAAGTGAGGAACATCTAGCCCCAAGCATAATACACACCATCCAGCACCCGCTCCACCAACTGCATTTGGCCCCCGGAAACCTTCTCAGGTGACTGGGACCCCAAAACTCGAACCACGCACGCCGCAATCTCCTGTACTGCTGGCTCTTGCAGGTCCACCACCCAGAGTGCA
Organism: Larix kaempferi; assembly: GCA_027924585.1. Lineage (NCBI taxonomy): Eukaryota > Viridiplantae > Streptophyta > Pinopsida > Pinales > Pinaceae > Larix > Larix kaempferi. The sequence continues at coordinate 8,346,693 of BSBM01000278.1, forward strand.
TTCCTCTGCACCCTAGCGTCTGGAACACAGTACCGCTCCAACATATCCTCCATATCCACATCTGCGGATACTCGTGGCTGCGTATCTGGCACCCTACCCAGACAGGGCAACCCTGTCAGGAAGTATACATCTGCGAGGGTGAGATCCACCCTCTCTCCCTGCACCCTGAAGGCCTGAATGTCCGACTCCCAAAAGCTCACTAATCAGTTCAGCAGCAGCGCTGTTAAACATATAATAGGCACCTGTGCGAACTTCAGCAGTCCGCACAACCTCAACGTAGACCGCACATGCCGATCCCTCCGGATGACATCCACTATCTCATCCGGGACATCCCGCTCTCGCCAAAGCATCAACGACATCCTGTCAATCACACAAGGTAAACTCATCAGAGTCAATTTAAAGAAGTAACCCTTCCCCCCAGGGGAAACCCTAAAAGCTCGATCCCAATTGCGGCTTTAGGGACCCTTTGCCGCGGTTTCCAACCGCGGCTGTCAAGGCTACAGGCGTGGTCCCGGACCGCGCCTGTAGGAGCCGAACTCGCGGTCTTGAACCGCGTGTCCAGCCTCGGAACGCGCGGGTACCAGATCGCGTATTCCGACCTGAACCTTGCGGTCCCCGTGGTCCCCGACCGCGGTTCCACCCCACAAACCCACGGTCCACCCCACGTGGACCGTACAAAAAATACCCTGGGACCCACTACCCCCCCCCGAACCCAATGAAAATGCAGGTATGAGTTTGACGGAATACCTGTAACTCCCGGATCTGAAAACGGTCGGTCAGATCGTCCAGAAACACCAACTCAGCTCTGGTCCACTCTGTTCACTAGTCAAGGTCAACAAATCCCAATGACACTTGTCATGTTGGACCCACTCACTATTTATAGTCCGTTGACTTTTTCTTGTTTTGGCCATTCTGAACCCATACGGAGTCCATTTTTCGAATCGTTTCCACCACTGGAATCAGTACGACGAGACCGTCATGATGGTCAACTTGTTTTCTTATTTTTTCCACATCATTTTTTGTGCATTTTTTAGACACCACTAGTAGCCTCGGTTTACGTGCCACTTCGGCTGCTCTCCGTTTTTGATATATTTTATATCATCGGATTCATTTTTCCGAACCCATGATGATGCTTGAGATCATTTCTCGCTCTCACCCCCATATTTTTCAGGTATTTTTTCCAAAACGCCCCCATCACTTCGGTTTGCGTGCCACTTCGGCTGTTCTCCATTTTTTGACACTTTTTATATCGCCGGATTCATTTTTCCGAGCTCGTGATGATGCTTGAGATCATTTCTCGCTCTCACCAGGTACAGTTTCAACATTGTGTCCCGACACCTTGATGCCTCGGTTTGCACACCACATCGACCGCCATCGGATTGTTCCACCTTTTTACATGAGCCATTCACTCCTGTCATACTACAATTATTTCGTTATTTTTCCACCATTCATTATCCCGCAAGGAGGCCCACCAGTGTTCCCCCCCTCCCTCATTCTTGGTCATCATCAATGTTCCTCTATTGAGCACTTCCTCCTTGCCTGGCCATTCCTTTTGTTCGGTATAATTTTATCCCTTTTTCGGGCTTGACAAGTCCTTTACGAAAAAGGCACTTAGGGAGTTTCTGTTAAGCTCTTTTATGACTCCTAAAACAATGAAAAGATCGCCGAGCAATCTTGCTTCCTTTCATGCTCGTTAAAGTACCTGAAAGGGCGTTTATTTGGTATAAGTTTAACCCTTTTCCGGACCTGGTAGACTAATTACGAAAAAGGAATACTCTAGTCACACCGACTAGAAGAGTTCTTCATTGTATCCTTTTATGCTTCTTCGGGCCTTGGAGACTAAGACACGAAAAAGCAACCCCCTGGAGTCTTCTTATCGCTTTCAGACTCTCTAAAATTGAAAGCAACCACGAGCATGAACTGTCCTGGGCTCGTACAAATCCACACGACAGTACCATTCCATTATTTCAGAGTCTTCTTATCGCTTTCAGACACCTTAAAATTGAAAGCAATTACGAGCATGAACTGTCCTAGGCTCATATTAATCCACACGACAGTACCATTTTAAACACACTTCTTCTAGTTCCTTAACCCATGAAGAAGGCCCCCCGTGCCTCTTGGCACTATGATCGATCATCTCGGCAGCACCCCCAATCAGGTCACCTTTGTTCAGAGTATTCTACAGTCTCCTGCCATTTTTCACCAACTTGAGTATCACTCACCCCTGTCACTATCCTTGATCCATTAAAGCTATGATCCCTTTCCCACCAGTCAGTTTCATATGTTGCTCGATCATCCCCGCCATCATACTCTGAACAAAGGAAGTTTGAGTCCACCCACTCTGCTTGCCCATTTATCCCCCACAGTATGACAGTCCTACCATCATTACTCTCACACTTCGGTTCTCCACCTCGCGCTCCTATCAAGGAAACATCATTGCCTTGCTAGTTGCAGGTCTCCCTCTGTCGATGACAGCCCCTCTATTCCAGAGGATAGACCCAGAGGTCCCTGCGCCTTGGACCCATCACCATCAGTGGTGAGTGCCTACGGACCATTTTGGGAGGAGTCATCATTTCCTCTCCGAGTGGTTGTTTCTCACATGCTCGACTTCAACACCTTGATCGCATCGTTGAGAATCGCGCAGGGTTTATATCCCTTCAGTTATTGGTCGAAGACCCCGGATTTCCCTCGACTCTAGCACATTGGTGAGTCATTTTGGAACACCCAATTATATGTTCCCGTGGATGTTCGGGTTGCGTTGGCGATTGTATTCGGAAGCCATCCAGTTCTATGCTTCCTTAAGTACCCAGTTCAGTTCCAGTTTAGTGTACCATTGAGAGTATGACTCCTTGTCACTATGATCCAGCCGCTCATCAATTCCTCTGGTACCACACTTAGTAGCACTGTTGTCATTCCAGTGTATCAGTTCTTCAGCTCAGACATGGTTAGCCCAGCAGTATGTCACAGATTTGTGTCCCCTTTGGACCCTTATGATGTACACAGTGGTTCTCTATGTATCTTACAGGTCCCCCTTTTCGGGCCTCATAGTTATTTTTTATGTATCTTGATACGAGCATGGGTATGCCCACCTCGTCCATATATTGAGATTCTTCCTCATTCATTATTTGAGGCCATGTATATTTCAGGTCCCCATATTTTGGACCCCATTGTTATTATTATTCTATATCTTGATACGAGCATGGGAATGCCCGCCTCGTCCATATGTTCAGATTATTCCTCATTCATTATTGAGGTCATGTACTTTCAGTTTTTGCAGTTTGTTCGGGACCGTTGTTCCAGGCTCTAGTTCGTTCCTTCTCTTCTCCACACCCCAGGAAAACCATAAAAGACTTATGATGTCTATCGGACACACGATGAGCTCCTACCTTCACACATCAGGGGGCAATCTGTTAACATCCAAAAAGTGCTCACTACCTCATCTACCCCTTTACATGACTCATTTTTCCATATTTCCTACCATATTTACCTCCAGAACCTTAAAATCCCATTAAAAAGCCTCCTAAAGGCCACAAAACCATTAAAAAAGCCCCCAAAAGGCCAAAAAACCCCTTTTCCCCCCAAAATACTCCAAAATTCCTCCAAAATAGCAAAAACCCTCTAAAAAGGGAATAAAAATATAAAAAAAAAAGGAAAAAGAGGGAAAAAGGAGGCAAAAACCCTATACAGCTGACCTAAACCATATGGTTCCCAAAACCATGGGCCAGCACTCCACCACTAAAAACCTATAAATAGGTGATGGAGGCCCCTCATTTCACATCCACAGTCAAACACACCCTTACTCTGCCAAAATCACTCTTGAAACCCTAGCTCACCCTTGAGCTACTTTCACACTTGAGTGCCTCTTTGGCCCATTTCCACCCTTTGGAGAAAGAGAAAGGAGCAAAGCTGGAAGCTTGGAAGCAACCCTCTTGGACTGCTGTAAGAGCTCCACCAACCTCTACACCTGAGATAATCTTTAATACAAAAAAGAGAGATCTTTACCATATTTTTATGTTTTGTTATTTATGTTAATGCTCATGCTAGGTTAAATTTCATATTGTTTTACTGTTTATTGAACTGCTACTAAGGAGTCCATTCTCCTTAGTAGGTGCTCATTTGCACAAGCTAGGGTGAAAACCCTAGCTACAGAAGGGAGAAGGGGTTTGAGTCGATTAGCCAAGACTTTCGTAATGAGTTTATAGATGACGTTACACAGAGAGATAGGTCTAAACAAGTCATACCTTTCAGCCACCGGAGTTTTCAGAATCAGGGTGAGAAAGGTAGAGTTTAAAGCAGGGAGAACCCCCCTCATTCTCTGTGATTCTTCCACCACCTCCCAAACTTCAATTTTGATCAAATCCTAGAAGTGGTGAAATAAATTAGCCGTAAAACCATCAGGCCCTGGGGATTTTCCATCCTCCATTTGGTTAATGGAGATCTCGACCTCCTGGAAATCAATGGGACGAATGAGCATCTCATCCTGCTCATCTGTAATAAGCCTATGAATTACATCCTTGATCTCCCGGCAAGCTTCAGACCGGTGCACCTGAGGTTCCATAATCACTTCCTTAAATGGGAATTGAGTTCCTGCTCTATATCCTCATGAGATTCAACTAGTACACCCTCATGGGTACAGAGGTTACATATCTGATTTTGGTGTCTATGTTGGATGGTTTCTTTGTGGAAGAACTTCATGTTCTTATCCCCATCCTTTAGCCACTGCTTCCTAGATTTCTGCTTCCACAAAATTTCTTCTTGAGTCTGTCTCTGATATAATTGTTCAGAAAGGTTTTTTTCCTCCATATCCAGTTCAGCTGTCAAGCCTATCCGCATGATGCTTTCCTAGACATGTTCCATCTGTATTTCAATCTTAGCTTTATCAATCAAAATGTCCCCGAAGACATCTTTATTCCAACTTTTGATTTTTTGTTTCAACTTAGTTTTTGTTGAAAAAAATACATCTTGGTGCCATGAGGGCGGATAATATTCCTCCACCATTCCTCCACACGAGTTTGGAAGTCTTTATGGGTTAACCAAAGAATCTCAAACCTAAAAGGCCTTGTCATTCTAGTCCCAATATTACTCCAGGTAAGGGAAACCGACCAATGGTCAGAGCTTGAAGAGGCAATCAGGCGCGATGACAGTGTCCCCCCTAAAAGCATAATGCTTTCCGAAATGAGGAATCTATCTAGCCTAGCAGCCACCAAATGCTCCCCTCCTATTCTGTTATTCTAGGTGAACCCGTTGCTCCCCATATCAACATCAATCAAATTACTATTCTCAATAAATTCATCAAAAAGGGTGTTCTCAGGAGTCAGGATTCTTCTGCCCCCTTTTTTCTCAGACAGTGACCTGATCAAGTTAAAATCTCCTCCTACAATCCAATGAGTCCTTTCAAACAAGCTCCTAAGCCTAGTTAAATTGGTAATGAAATTACTCTTCTCCAGATAACTACTCGGCCCATACACATTGGTAATAATCCCCCGCGCATTACAGCCTAAAAGATGAAATGCAGCAGAGAGACTAAACTTGGTAGAGAGAAAGTCAGTGAGGGACACAAGTCGAGGGTCCCACAGGATAGCCATTCCTCTAGAATGACCAACAGCATCCAGCGCCACACACTTACCCTGTTTCCATATGCTACGAGCATTTAGTTCCAGATGTGCTCCCGAACACTTAGTTTCTTGTAATAGAACAACAACAGGTTTTTCCTTCATAATCTTACTTTTCAGAGTTTTTCTTTTATGAGGACCATTAGTCTCTCTAATATTCCACGAAACAATTTTCATCATGCACTGTATCTCACAGAGAGAAGAGCTTCCTGGATCGTGGGATACTGACCTGAGTCAACCAATCGAGCCCCAATTTCCCCTATTCTCTCCCTGTTGGATCTCCTTCCCCCCTTCGATCCTCCTTCTTTAAACTTCATTTTGCTCTCCTTCAATTTTAGGGGACCAATCCCAAGGTTGGGGGTAGGTTTCATTTTAAGAATCGCGTCCTTCAATAGCTTAAGTTGATTATCTGGAATGGAATGAACCTCAATGTTTTTGCAGGTCTCTTCGATGCTATCAAGATCTAGGTCTCCTAGTTCCATCTCCTCCAGTTCCTCCTCCATATGCTCTACTTCCAGAGGGCGTTTCCTAAGAGATTTACTCTTATTACTAATCTCAGGTATCACTGCTGGACTTTCAGCCTCAGGACGAGGAGATTCCTGAGCTTCTATAGGAATAGGAGGGTTTGGAAAATTGGGATCCAACGTAGCAAAGCAATTCGTACTAGGTCCTTTATTCCTCGATTTAGAACCATTATGCCTCCTTCCCGCTCTTCGCCGATTAGAGATTTTAGTAAAACCTTCCGAATCTTGATGTTCCTGAGGTTTGCTACCCGGTATTTCCACAAGGAGGTTCAGATGACAATCCCGAGCCAGATGCCCATGGGTATGACATCGTCGACATCGAAAAGGAACATGTTCATAATCTAGGGTTTGAAACCACTCTGATTCTTCCCATGTTAAAGTGATCCCCTCTGGTAGGGTTTTAGAAATATTCATGTAAACACATAGACGAGCATATGACACATACCTTCCTTGCTTAGTTTGGTCAGATATTTTAACAAAATGCCCTAGAGCGAATCTAATAGCCTTCAGGATGTCAGGGTCCCAGTATTCAGTCGATAATGAATAAAGTCTGATCCAAACCAGAGCTATGGACAGATCTTCCTTGTCAGGGTTAAAATGCTCCTTCCACATACGTAAGAATAACCCTGCTGAGTAGTAGAAATAAGGTCCTCCCTCAAATACCAGGTCCTTGTCTTCCACATTTAGAAAAACCACAGTAAAGAAACCCTTAGAACCTAGTAGGAGATCAAAGTGTCCGTTAGGTTTCCAAGTAGAATGAATCCACCACGTTAGCGCTTTCTCCGAGGGCCAGATGCCCATGAATTTACCGATTAACGCATGATCCGTCATGTGCTGAATACACTCCGTAACCCGTGTAGGATTCACCGAGATGGTAGGAGTACTAAGCGACTTAGGAATGCAAGACCCTTGCCCCCCGTTTCCTGGATCATATGCAGAAATCTCCGCCTGAGGACTGCAACCCTCTCCTTTGATTCCTTCCTCCTGAAGTTGCACAGTCGTAATATCCTTCATTGTTTCCTTCTCATGCCGTGGAGGGGAAGGGCCCCTCCCCTGAGTTCGTGCCATTCTACCACCACTTACCCTGAGCCCCTGCACCATGCCTAACCTTCAAACTGCAAGCAAGCTGCCGTTAGAGGTAAGCACTTCTTGGAGCATCCCGGGTCATCCACATAGAACCTATAATGTTAAAAAAGAGTTTTAAAAACCAATTCAATATTTTATCTCTTATAGATAAATACCATAATAAAAAAAACTAACATATATACATCTTAACTTAAGTGGTGAAAGGTTTTCATCTAGGTTTTGAAAATCTTTCTTGGTGCTTAGCAACTTAAAATTACGTACATTTATTCATAAATCCATTATAAGACATAGATTCACGAAGCACTAAGAAATCAAGAAAACATACATACAAACCTCTTGACACTTAAAACATTCAGAATTAATATGAATCTACAATAATTTTAAAGAAAGAAGAAGTAAAGTTGGGTGTACATCTCTCATCCTTAAAACATATGGGTTAATATAGATTTATGATAATTTAAAATAAAGTAAAAGTTGAACTCTTCTTTTATTAGGTTGTGGGGTGAAACCATAAAACTTTAATTATCCAAATTAAAACTTTGGTAAGCATATAGCCCTAGATTATAAGTTGGTTGATTTTAATAAAATTCATTTAAAGCATTTATAAAAAGCTACTTTTTAATGAAATTAAATATTAAAAGATAATTATTTCATTGATTTAATTATTTTCATAAAATATCTTTTATTTTTTTAATCAAAATTAACAACTTATTTTCCATTGACTCATTACTTAAATCTATTTATATGTACCATAAACAATTAAAATTAACATATGAACATACAATTCTAAGGATTCCCATTTGCAATAAATTGAACATATATTAATGAAGAAAACCTACCATGAATAAGTACTAAACTAACTATTTTATCTATTTATTTTTATAAACATAATAAATATAATTTAACCATGATAAAATATATGTGACATATTCCTTTCACCCTAAATTGTAAAAATAATTTAACCATGATAAAATATATGTGACATGTTCCTTTCACCCTAAATTGTAAACATGGCTCAATATAAAGTGTGATATAATAATTTTAATAATAAAAAAAGTAACTTATTAATATCTAATATTCCTTTCATCACCCCCAAATTGTAAAAGCACCTTGGGTTATTATTCAATGCAATATAGTACTTTTCATTTAAAAAATAAAGTATCTTATTAACTCTTACTTAAATTAATTTAGTTTGTTGAACATGTGTTAAATTATTTTGATGATGGATGGAAATTAATTTTGAGAAGTTAGACATTCTTTTACACATATACAATGGTCATACTATTGAACGCTAAACTTAAACTTTCACATAGTGATACTCCTTAACCACTAAATCATAGTTCAACGAATTATACTAAATCATAGTTCAACACATTATCATAAAAATATAATGTAATATTTTGGGAGAAAGTTCATAACAAAGAAATTATACACTTTTAAGTATTTTTGAAAAACTAAGGTAGAAAGTGCGAAGAAGAATAAAGAAAGTTGTAACAAAACATGTACATGAAAATACAAAACAATATCCCCATGTTGGGGGAGAAGGTTATAATATAAAGTGTAAAAGAAAAGGCTACAGTATAAAGTGTGAAGAAGAGTAAAGAAAATTGCAACAAAAATGTACATGAAAATACAAAACAACATCTGCATGTTGGGGAATAAAGTTACAGTAGAAAGTGTGAAGAAAAATATTGTAGCAGAAAGTGTGGAGAACAATAAAGGAAATTGCAACAAAATATGTACATGAAAGACAAAACTTCCCCATGTTGCATAATAAGGCTATTCGTGCGAGCCCATTAAGAAAATCACTAATTGTTGGTCTTGGGTGTGTGTCTACAACCATGTCCTTCTAATGGTTATGATTCTTATGATTATTTAGTTTTTAAAGTTTGGCATAGGGTTTATATGTGATTCTTAACTTAATGTGACAAATCAATCAATTTAATGTTATCACATAAATCTTATCTTATCAAAGCTTTTTTCCCCCTTGTAATTTTTTTGGGTTTTGGAAAGACAAAACTTCCCCATGTTGCATAATAAGGCTATTCGTGCGAGCCCATTAAGAAAATCACTAATTGTTGGTCTTGGGTGTGTGTCTACAACCATGTCCTTCTAATGGTTATGATTCTTATGATTATTTAGTTTTTAAAGTTTGGCATAGGGTTTATATGTGATTCTTAACTTAATGTGACAAATCAATCAATTTAATGTTATCACATAAATCTTATCTTATCAAAGCTTTTTTTCCCCTTGTAATTTTTTTGGGTTTTGGGTATGGCTTTGGGCAACAAAGTTGTGTTTAATTAAATTGAGCAAACATAAGAAGTATCATACTAAAGTTTGTGTGTCTATAACCATGTCCTTCTAATGGTTATGATTCTTATGATTATTTATTTTTTGAAGTTTGGCATAGGGTTTATAGGTGATTCTTAACTTAATGTGACAAATCAATCAATCTAATGTTATCATATAAATCTTATCCTATCAAAGCTTTTTTTTCCTTAGTAAATTTTTTGGGTTTTGGATATTGCTTTAGGCAACAAAGTTGTGTTTAATTACATTGAGCAAACACAAGAAGTATCATACTAAAGTTAAATTATAGATCCTTGAATAGGATTAAAACCCTAGACAAGAGCACCAAAGTCACCCCTAAACACCAATGAACCAAAGCACAAGATCTCAAGTGAAGTTATTACAACAAATGTCTTCTTGTATCAAAACCACTTAAAAAATCCAAACCTAACATCTTATTAACGTTTATAAAGAAATTAAACCTTGATGAATATTCTCACATGCCATTATATGTGTGGTAAAATCCAATCCCAACATTTAAGAACTTTGGGTCTTTCCAACAAATCCTTTATGGGAGGTCTTTCCATGCATGATTCAAGTGTTTAAAGTCCAATTGAATGTCATATTCATCATAATGCTCTCTCACCAATCTTATCTAACAATGTCCTTTCATTTAAAAATAGTCTAGCAATTGCACCAAGAAGTGCAAAGGCACACTGTAAACCATGGAGCACCAGAAAGTATTTGAGTATGCAATGTCTATAATTAAACCATGGAGCATATCCAAATTTGGTGAAGGATTTGGACTCCATTATTTGGAGGATGTATCATGACTACCAATGAATAATTGCAAATGCACATTGTAACATCCCCTTCACCCAATCCATCCAACAAAGGGGACATTAACTAACTTGGGGCCTCTAAATTTCGCCGCATAACCATAAGTATGGATTGATAATAGCTAAAATGCATGTGTAGAAATGTGAATGAAAACACACAACATAATAAACTCAATCCACACACACATCATGCAATTATAGGCATATTTATCACACGCATGTAAATTAAATCATTGCACATCATATACATAAGAATACTTATCTTTAAACAAAGAAGATCCAAGCAATTGGTTGTATAAGAGCGATTTTCCACCCAATCACAGGCACTCTGTGGCCACCAAGGCAAAGGAAATACCTACAAGCTTCTCTCTCTCAACCCACAATTCACTCTTCTCTCTATGCTTAGCCAAAAGCTCAACTAGAGCTCTATAGATGTCTCAGTAAGCCATCACAGCCATGGAACTCCTTCCAACTACCCCACACAACACAAGGAAGGCATTTCCCTTCACTGATCCACGGTTCCCTCAGGAAATCCAACCCTTGCAGTGCTTACTAGTGTGTGCAATAATAGTCCAACATGTTGTATGTTATTGGAGAGCCTCCTGCAACATTAATTCATGGATTCTCAAGCATCCAAAAGTAGCATAACTCAATTGGTAAAAGTTCCTAACTTTCCCAACCTCTATGCTCACCTATAGACATCTATTTTTCCTTCAAAATTGCATCTTTGTCTCTAAATTCGAATTTATGGGTTTAAAAAGAGTTTGGGTAATGGACATGAACAACAATGGAAACTCTACGTAATGTGTTAATTTGCATGAGAGAATGATCTAAAGAGAGTTGACTCCAAGCGATATGAGGTAAGGGTGAAAATACAATTGACATAGCTTCTGACCATATAATAAATGGGACTGCTAACAGTTGACATAACTGTCACAACCCTCGTGCTTCAATAAACTACATGAAGTGACTTTCCCCACCAACCTCACACATGCATTCAATGATTGGGTTTAATAGTCAAAAGAAGGTAATTGGCTCATTTAAGGCACATGGCAGAATTTTGGATGAGTTCTAAGGTTGACACTTAGCAACATAAGATTTAGTTTCCCGTAGGCCCCCCTTTCCTCTTCCCCTCTGGTGGAATCATAGCCCCTCTAGTGCTCTTTACACAACCATCTTGGACCATTTTATTATTTTCCAGCATAATATTTACACACATTTCGAATTGGCATAGTGAGCCAACCATATTGTCCAAATAAAAATATATACATCATACATGCCTAGCCATTCACTAGTTGAGCCTTGGCCCTTAAACTCCGCACTAAGAATCCATACTAGCATATTTACATCATTTACATAATTTTGATTAAATACATTCCAAGTCAAAATTGGGGGTATTACCAGCATAGATCCATCTTAAACCCGTATCTATCAAGCACCGAGAGGGATCCAATTTCTTGAGGTGTATTTCTTTTTTTAAATTTAAACTCAAGAAATTTGATCTCTCTTGATTGATAGATCCGGGTTTAAGTTAAGTTTTTATTTTATAAACAAACATCTATTTTTTAATTACTTTTCATAATATTATATTTTATGAACCAACATGGATTTTTTTAAATACTTTCCATAATTTTTTATTTTATGAGCCGACATGAATTTTTTAAATTATTTTGTTACATCACAAACGTTACATCACACACGTTACAACATCTCCCCATACTGGGCTGTAGAGCACCTCGTTTCACTCGGTGCAAAAATCCCCCCCCTTGGAATAACACTGTTCTTAGTGTTTGCTCAAAATCAGAAAAAAATGGGTATGCCTCTTTCATGGCATCCTCCAACTCCCACATATCCCTCATCGGGACCGAAGTGCTTCCATTGCACCTTTACTTGCCAGATGACTCAGTTCTGGAGCAATGTTACCTTTCTATCTAGGATGCATAGTGGCTCGGTTTGGAACTCTCCCTCGGGGTCCACCTGAATCACATCCCAATAAATCATATGGTTAGGATCAGTGTACATATTTCTTAAGCAAAGAAACATGAAAAACATTATGAGCTCTATTGTTAGCAGGAAATGTAATTCTATATGCAACTGGTCATATCCTTTCAAGCACTTCAAATGGCCAAAATATTTTGGTGACGGCTTGGCGCAACTTATAACCTTCAAGGAACTCTTCCTTGGCCTCACTCTAAGGTAAACATGATCCCCACTATTGAATTCCTCTATGCATTGTATTCTTATCTGTATAACTTTTTTGTCTATCTTGGGATGCCTTTAAATTTTGCCTAATTTTTGCAACCTCCTGTTCCATTTCCTTAAGCAATTTTGGCCCAATTAAAATTATGTTTTACTGGATTATCCCATGTCACTAGTTTATTGCACTTTCTACCATACAAAGCCTCAACTGGACTCATGCCCAATGAAGCCTACTGACCATTGTTATATGCAAACTCTACCAAGTGTAGATAATCTTCCCACTTCGATGGTTTGTCCATCACATACATACAAAATATGTATTCAAGAATCTGATTTACTCTTTCAGTTTGTCCATATGTTTATGGATGGTAGGAAGTGCTAAAGTTCAACAATGTACCCAATTTGCAAAAAGACTTCTCCAAAAACTTGAAGTAAATTTGGTATCCCTGTCTGAAATTATTGCCTTGGGCAACCCATGTAATCTGAAAATTTCCTTCATGAAAATATTTGCAATGGCATCTGTTTTATATGTGGATTTAACTAGTATAAAATGTGCTACCTTAAACAATTTATCCACCACAACCATGATAGAATCATGTTGTCTCATAGTCATGGGAAAACATGTGATAAAGTCCATGAAAATTACTTCCCATTTCCATTATGAAATTTCCAAAGGATGCAACAAACCTGTTGGGTGTCGATGCTCAGTTTTCACTTGTTGACATTTCATACACCTTGAACATATACTCAACAATATCTTTCTTCATCCCAGCCAAAATATTGCTTCATGGCAGTAAGCAATTGTTTTATGGTATCTTGGGTGAGCAAAATATGACATTTTATGGATTTTGTCCATAAGAATTCTCCTAAAGTCTACCACATTTAAAATATAAATTTTGTTATTATAAGTAAGAAGTCCATCATCTTCCAAATGATACTGTTCATACCTCTTTTCAAAAAATTTCTCTTGTAAATTACCTTTTATTTGTACATATAATCCATCTTCAGCAAGATAATTAACAACTTGTTGTCTTAAATCTTATTGGCAAGTTGTGATGGTTTCCACATGCATTTCATGCATCTTTCTGCTGAGTGCATCAACCACTTTATTTTCCTTTCCCTTTATGTGTTTAATCTCAAAAATCAAACTCACATAAAAAATTCTAGCCATCTAGAATTCCTAGAATTTAATGTTGGTTGCTCAAAACAAATATTTCAGACCACAGTGGTATGTTCTTAACACAAATTTTTGGCCCATTAAATAGTGCCTCCAAATATTTAAAGTGTGCACTATAGCTGCAAGTTCCAGATCATGGGTAGCATAATTCTTTTCATGCTCTTTCAGTTTTCTAGACTCGTAACACACCGGCATGATTCTCTTGCATAAGAACTCCTCCAATTCCCTGTTTACATGCATCTATACACACTGTTGTAATATCCCTGATCTGATATCAGATGATATTATCTTGAATACAAACTTTAAAATCAGAAATTTTCCAAGCAGTAATTAGTTCTCAAAACTAGTGAAGAAGGAACTAGAACTGGTCATTGGAATAACTCACCTAGAGCTTGGTAAGAGAACACTTTTGGATCTACAAAATGTACTGGGGAGTGTGCAATAACAAGTACAATGGCATCAAGGCCAGCTTTTGAGTTCTATGCACAAGGTACTGGGGCCATTTATGTTTCGAACATCAGATAGGTTGAAGTCTACTCCAAGGTTTTCCTGGGCACACTAGCATATGCATACTAAACTCATTAACTTACACTTGAAATCAACCAGAGGTGTACAACTATTTGTAGATAATCTGTTAATGCAGACAAAAACTGATCTCTCTAGTCTAAATGGTTTAGATATTGAACAAAACGAGTACATAACATAACTATCTTCCCTAGTTAGATTAAATTGCAAAGGTAGATCAAGAAGTGGGTTACCTTATGATTGCAATTCCCTTCTCCTCGTTTGATCTACTTCCAGTTCCTCGATCTCCAGCTGCAAAACAAGATAGAGCAAGTGGAAACAAACAAAACAATATGAAAACATATTCTTATGAATCTAACTAGATAAACGGTTAAAGAAGCCAATCCTAAACATTATTATAAGACATAACAAGTTTATGGAAAGATGTTTATATTAAATGTAATTTGCAGCAAATACAAAGTAGAGAGTTACTACCAATGCCTTGACGTTATGACTCCAACTCAAATGATCTTTCCTCAAAGATCAAAGCCTTCTAGCCTCCTATGGATGAAGAAGATAGTCCAGACCAAATTCCACCAACATATGGGTGCTTTATCCTTCCTCCCTTAACAATGGAGAGGGGTTCATCTATATAGGGATAAATGGATAGGAGAGGTTGAGGATTTAGGGGAGAGGATTAAGGGATCATCCCACTAGGTTAGGGGATCGAGTTCCACCTTTCCAAGCATCTAGGGATAAGCCTCTACGACACCAAGCTTCGAGAAGTCGCTCGAAGGCTTCCTTTTATCCAATTTAACCAACTACGACGCACCTTGCACAAAGGAAACACATGTCAGAAGTAGATCACCACACCTTGTATAAAGGCACACTGCATCACCAATTCACTCTGCTAAGGTGCAGAGTGCGTCACCTTGATTTTGACGCTCCTTGCTAGAAGGCAGGGTGCGTTGGGGTGACTACAAAAGGTAAAAGGAAAGGACAACAACCTTTTCTTCTGATGTTTTAGCCCAGGAACTTTAGTTTCAAGGCATACAGATGAGACATGACTCATGATGACGAGATTTTTTGTGTAACAGAATGCCCTCCAAAGCATGAAGCTGGTAAAAAAGAACAAGTGAAATGCTTTTTAATATGAAGGATTGAGGCAAGGATCATTGGTTGGAATAGACTCCTGTAGTACAACTAACTCTGAGATATATGTCTCACATGACTCATACATGGATTTTGACCAATACAATGTAGATCCATGGTGGTAGAGTGTAATGTCCCTTTTTAATTTTTTTATTAAAATGCCCAATTTTTCACTTTTCCCCAATTTCGACCTTTGACTAGTTTTGACGCCTAGGTCCCAATTTTGCCCCAAATGATCCCAAATATTCTGAGAATGTATGTGACTGATATTAGTAATTGCATATGATTTTCAGGGATGATATATGGCCACCAAAAGACTTCTGCAAACTCTCTTAAGATTCTGGACCAAGTATGTAATTTTACTAGCAATTTGGGGTTCAAATCCCTGCGGGGTAAGTACTGAAAATGGATTCCCAAATGCCTCCAAACCCACTCGAATTTAGGACAGAGGTAGGGGATGTCTCAAGGATGTTATTAAGGTCCCAAATGCACCACTAATTAGTTATTAAGTCCGTTCCAACCCTCTCCCAATCAACAACAAAAACCACTAATTCGACCCTTGGGGAAATGACACCAAATCTTCTCCAAATGCAAATAAATTGAGTATAATGACTTCAAATGCTTAAGTTCTGAATATGAAACTTGTAATACACATCAATGGAATTCCATTCATCACAAATATATCATAGAAACATTCTTTTATTCGAAATCATCAGCATTATAATGGCATACATCAATGTAGTGGGGAAATGGTCATTGTTTGCTCATTAATCATCATTTTTACATACCACCACTTGGTATTTCGACCTGAGGATTTATGAAGATGAAGAAAAGAGTATATAAAAATTATTACAATCAGAAATACATCATTAGAATCTCTCCCAATAAGTACAAGAGCTCACCCAAAGCGCAATCCCTCAAGGAGCATGAATATGCCTTAAAAACTGGAAATAGTTGAGAGATGGTGCTGCACTAAACAAAACCACGAGATGCCCTGTAGATGAAACCTGCAAATACAAACTCCATTAAAGCTCCATGAAATACCTGAGTGGCCTATTCCAAACACCAACTTGGATGGGAATCTTTCACCCTCGAAATTGGCTAAGGCAAGAAACTAGTCATCCACTAGCTCTCTCTTCACAAATGCAATTTTTTCTCAAATGATCTAAAGCCCTTCTCTTGTTTTGTACCTGTATTTTATAAACATACTTAGCCTTCTAAGTTTCCCAAACCATCCATAGACTCAATCCAATTCGAATTAGGGTAAGGGATCAAGATTTTCCATGTGTCTCACCTTTTCCTAGCCTTCCACCTTCCACCAATTCGAGTGGGGGGTCTCTTTGGCTTCTCCAACTCCCGATGAGCGCCCTCTTGGAGCCTATTTTTGGGGCTGAGATATCATAATGGTCAGATGTCAGAGGCCAGATTTGCAATTTATCATAGATGCTCCATCATTGTTGTCATAGGGGCTAGAGAATCTAGCCCAAGTGTCCACAAGCTTCCAATTTGACTCTTCCTCTTCCATGGAGGTCACCAATCCATCCCAATTCAAAATAAGATTCTCAATGTGATGTGTATGAATTACCAACTCACCCAAGAATGTTCACCTTCTCATGAATTCGAATTGGAAAGAGAGAGATGCATGTGTCCTTGAAAAATCAAGCTAGTGTGGGTCCCACATCCTCCATATGTATTCAAAACCACTTGCCACCTAGAATTTCTCTTGAATTTATTTATTCAACATATTTATTAAATACTTGAACCCTTCTAATGTCTAAACATCACTTATTAGCTTCCTTATTACAATTCCACATGTGCCCATCCAAACTAGGAAACTAGTAGGATTGATGGGATTGTCTTACTATGCAATTATTTGAATGGGGACATTACATAGAGATCGACTGAACACAATCATGGCTACCAGGACACAAGCATAGATCCAAGATGAGATGATAAAAAAACCACTACCAATACAAAGTGGATCCATGTGATATGAATAAAAAAAATCTCTATCGCAACCTGGGTAAGATACATGAGTTAACCTAGGGTCTTCAAGCCGAACCTGCAATGATGCAAATTTGAACATGTGATTACAATGTGTTGAAGTTGAACATGGTAGAAACCACTTGATTACCAGTTAGTGATGTGAATTGTTAACAAGTGCGAAGGAAATCACCAATGATGACAATGATCCCCAAGGCATCACTAGTACATCCCAACAAATGCGAATAAATGAGTTGGAGTCAAACATTCGTGGAATCATTCGATTAGAGGTCAATGATGTAAACCTACTGTCAAAGGCGAGGAAACCTTCCATTGAGGCATGCAGGATCAGGGTAACTTGATTGGTTTCTAGATTCAATCTTCAGATGATGCGTTGAAGTCGAAAAGATGAATCCATCAAAGGAGGGCCATGATGTTTCCCCCCATCATCGACACGAAACATGATCAAAGATGTTTTGGAGTAAATCAGAGTGTAGAGCAATGTTTGAGACTGACTCAAGAAATACCGACATAATAGAAGGTATAATGACTGCATAAATTGACTCGATGAACATACCTCTCTTGAACATGGGAATGGCATGACTTGGCAGTATTGACATGACGAGAATGACATCGACTCCTAATGCAACTGATGGTGGAAGCATTCTTTGGATGACTCAAAGGAGTGAAAGGACTCATGGAATCGGTGGGACTCGAAGACAAAGAGATTACCCAAGCATTTGAATGCATATGCAAATGAGTACCATATTCAAGAGTGACTAAGTACTGCCATAATTACAATGAAATACAAACTCTTTCCTTATCCCCATCATGATTGATGAGTACCTCTTATGTTTTTTAACGATATTGAGGAGGGTAACAAATAATCGGTATAGCTCATCCTTTGGATGAGTCCGATCTCATACCTTTTACGAACCTGAGATAGGAGGGGTTCATCCCAAAAATTGCCCTTCAATGTCAGATTTTAACGAGTCTAGAGAAGGAAAACTCGACGTCATTTCATGTTATAGAGTCTGAAAAGAACTAAGAAGACTCCAAAATGTTCTTTTTCGTAAAGGTTAGTATCCTCACCCGAAAAAAGGATAAAACAACATGAAAGAGAAATCTTCTGGTCATGATTAACCAGAGAGCTCCTTTTTCGAAAATAGTACTTCTTGGTCCGAAAAAGGGGTAAATTAACACCAGAAAGACAACCATTCAAATACTTTTACAAGCGTGAAGGAATCAAGTTTGCTTGGTGATATTTTCGTATTTAGGGAGTCTGAAAAGAGCTTGAAGAGGAAATCCATATACAACTTTGTCACGGTTGGTGACCAAGTACGACAAAGGAAAAAGTAAAAAGTAAACTTGGCATAGTTCTTTTTTTGTAAATAGTCTAGTGATGCCGGATAAAGTGTTAAACCTATACTCGTTAGACACCTTTTTACTCAATTTTTTAACGAGCATGGCAATGGTATAAAAAGCACTCAAAATCTTTTTCATGTTTGAACTAGAGCATGAAAAAGTAAAAAATAAGCTCAAACCATTTTTCATGTTTCAACTAGAACATGAAAAAAAGTGAAAAGTAAGCTCAATACCATCTTACTGTTTTTAACGAACTCGAAGATAGGTTGGAAGAATTCTCATGGTATCTGCTTCATTTTTTAACGAGCTTGCGATAGAAAATGAACTATGCTCGGGATGATTTCATGGTTTAGCGAGCTCGAAACCCAAGAGAAAGTATGCTAGAAAAAATTTCCATTGGCGGATTTTTTCCCAACATGATATCCAGAGGTCGGTACATGCCCCTAGAATGATTTCTAGAATAAAGGGACTTAAATACAATATTGTATGGAGAGGCTGTCAAATCCATTTCAAAACATGATGTTCAGAGGTTGAAGACATGCCCCCCAAGCTTCATTTCATTCGTCTAAACTAGATCTTTACTAGATTTAAATCCTGGCTACTAATAGGAATATGTTCACCAGAGACAGAAAGAGAAAAAATGTGTGAAATTCTATGTCACAGCAGATCTAAGAGCGGAGGATACCTCACAAAGAAGAATGAGCAAAAAAGTTGAATAAGAGTGAAAACTGCAGTAAAAAAGAGCAGAAGAATAATTATGCAACAGAACTCAGGTAGGAGTAGAATAATGTCACACTACTCAATTATCAGTAAAATGAACAATGATAATACAATGGAGAGAATTCGAATCACACAGGATAATTCGAACCTCAGTTGGTCTAGCATAGGGATTATCATCACTTGAGTGCTCCGGAAGACTCAAACTCAACTGAATTGAACCTAAACTCAGCTAACTGAAGTCACAATCAGTTAACTGACTAAGGAGGGAGAAATAGTGATTTTTTCATGCATGTAAATAAGAAATGGGCACATGATGCCACAATTAGTGGCATTCGGAGCTCCAACCCCCCACAAGAGTCAGCTAACTCAGGTGGATTGCACTGGAACACTCAGTAGGTTCCTATAAAATAGGGAACTGAATGAAGTGGTCATAAAATGATGCATGCAGGGGTTAGAAGGTGGTAGATGGATCCTGGATGAGATCTGCACACCACTAGGGGGAAAATGACATCATCAACAACTAGGAAAAATAAATAATGCTAGGTAGGACAAGGATGGAGTATTGAAATATCCTAACACCCCCCCTTAATCCATACTTTTTCATTCTGGGCCCTGGTTACTAAGACCAAAGGACACCCATACAATCAAATACATGATAAAAAATAAAGAACAGTCCATGAACCAAGGAAATGGGGAAAACCTCATGGGAAAAACCCAACCTCAAATTTGACTGAAACACACCAAAAGATTAATTGCTCCAAACTCAAGTAGGTGTGGTGCTTGATCATATGTCTAGAGGTATCCTCCTCTTGGGAAGAAGTGGATCATGCTCCAAAAACATGTGCTTATATTCTCCTTCAGTGGATGCAAGTGAATATGGAGGCTTTGTGAACTTGCTTTTCAGACTAAACATGGTGAGAACAAATCCAAAAATATGAAGATAATCCTGGAACCTGTAATTCAAACCAGCCGAGGTAGGATCAACTCCAGGAATGTATAGATAGTTATTTGATATCTCCTTTGAACCAACATAGGTGAGATCATAACCAAATGAACTATGACATGATGGTGGTGGCTTGGACTTCAAATCAGCTCCAAGAATTGATAGATGGTTTCTTGTGATCTCCTTTGAACCAACAAGGGTGAGATCAAGACCAAAATCACCAAAATATGCCTGATACTTGAACCCAAGCGAATGGTAGTGTCCTCCATCTTCAGAGAAAAATCTATGAGCATGTTTCAATGATCAAATAGAAGTTCATAGGACGCATGTGATCAAGGAGGGTGAATGTATCACCTCCAAACTCTTATTTAACCTCCAAAACATTCAATAGATCATCATTTTGCACACCGACAGACTGATGTGAAAGAGAGGATTTAAGAACCTCTTCAGATTCTAGAGTATGAACTGGCTTATCTTGCTCATAATTCGAAATAGAAGACATTGAGAACATGGGTGTTGAATCTGCAGTTTCTTCTTCATCTTGAACAACTTCATCATGAGATATGATTGAGGCCGAGACATAATTAGAGAGAACACTTAAGGAGGTATCACTGGGCTTGTTCTCCAATTAATTTGCACCAATCTCTTCATTCTACTTGCCAAATTATTTGTCCAATTGGGCCCATAGATCACTTGGATATTCAGCAATATCAATGAGGTAGCGCATACTAGGAGACATAGCAATACACATTGCTCCAAAGGCTCTGTCACATTCATTTATCCAATCATTCTCTTCTTCATAGGTAGCAAAATATCTGATAACACCAATACACATATAAAAAAGACCTTGTCTCTTCATATATGCTATCATATTTGGTTTCCACTCATCATAGTTGAATGGAGAGAGAGAGGAGGAATTGCTTTCAGATTCATGGAAACTGTTGTAGAATACCTGCAAAAACAATGGAAAATATTTGCTACTGCTACTGCAGAAAACTGCTGCAACTGCAGAAACTGCTACAACTCTAGAAAACTACTACAACTGCTGCTGCCCTAAAAAAAACTTCGAATAACTTGCAGAAAAAATATCAATTTTTGGCGATAGACTACTACTGAGCACTGCTTTAGGACAGTAGGCACTTTTATCCGGATCCTTCACACTTGGCTAGACCTCATTGGATTTCTCCAATGAATTCAGTATAATGGCACCAGGATTTGCTGTGGAAATCTAGAGGCTTCTGGTGCACTACAGAAAGCAGATGCTTAACCTATTCGCTCTATGGCTCTGATACCATGTGAAATTCTATGCCACAACAGATCTAAGAGAAGAGAATACTTCACAAAGAAAGAATGAGCGAAAAAGTTGAATAAGAGTGAAAACTGCATTAAAAAAGAGCAAAAGAATAATTATGCAAAAGAACTCAGATAGGAGCAGAATAATGTCACACCTACTCAATTATCAGTATGATGAAAAATGATAATACAATGGAGAGAATTCAAATCACACAGAATTCGAACCTCAGTTGGTCTAGCATAGGGATTATCACCACTGGAGTGCTCCAGAAGACTCAAACTCAACTGAACTGAACCTAAACTCAAATAACTAAATTCACAATCAGTTAAATGACTAAGGAGGGCGCAATAGTGAGTTTGTCCTGCATGTCAATTAGAAATGGGCGAAAGAAGCCACAATCAATAGAATCCGGAGCTCCAACCCCCCACAAGAGTCATCTAACTCAGGTGGACTACACTAGAACACTCAGTAGGTTCCTATAAAATAGGGAACTGACCGAAGTGGTCCTAAAATGATGCATGCAGGGCTCAGAAGGTGGTAGATGGATCCTGGATGAAATCTACACACCACTAGGGGGAAAATGACATCATCAACAACTGGGAAAAATAAATAATGCTAGGTAGGACAATGATGGAGCATTAAAATATCCTAACAAAATGATCAAATGGAATAGGCAGATGAAAAGAAGGTTCAGGTACTAAGTCTAGTGGAAGACTCGAATCAATGGGAGGAGGATCTATTTTTATTTTTTAACGAGCCTGAAATAGAAAGGGAACTATCCTCATGGTCATCTGTTTCATTTTTTAACGAGCTTGACACAGGAATAGAACTCTGCTCGTGAAGCTGGTTTCATTTTCATGCAAGCTTGAAACCAAATGTAAACTATACTTAGGAATGGTTCCTACCCAACATGATGTCCAGAGGTTGGTAGTGTGCCCCCCAACATAAGAATCTAGGGGGTGTAACTCCAACATGATGTCCAGAGGTTGGAAACATGCCCCCCATCCCTAAGGGAAGAAACCACTAAAATATGTGGAACATTCAGGGAAGTTTGATGACTGGCAGTCATGCGATGATTCAGTGTCACAAAGGAAAGTTGATCAATGTCATGATCCTCCCGTCATAGGGAAAATACATCACTCGAAAGAGTGTGGACACTATAGCTTTCATAGCATAGACATAATCACGTCCAAGGAGAATATTAAAATTATAAGGGACCTTGGACTACCATAACATCAATACAGACAGTTTTCCCTCCTAAAGTGATAGGTAACCGCAGAAGGATTCCTAAAGGTCCAGTAGGCCTTTCATTAAAAGCCAATATCTGGTCAATGATTGGCACAATCTGAGGAGAACCTATAGCTTGCCCATCAGTGAGGAAAAAAATACTAACAAAAGATCCCTCATCAACTATAGTGTGAAAGATTTCCATATCGAAAATCCTACAGATATATGGAAAGGAACACTCGAAGGAAGATGAGATTCTGTTAAATTATTCCAATCGAAGGAAATGACCACGGTGCTTAGAGGAGGTCCTATGGAAATGGATATGATTTCCCCATTGCCTAGAACAATCTGAGCCGACTAGGAAAACATCAGTGGTATCCAATTCACTCTCAACTGGAAGAGTAGAATGAGACGAAGATTGTGACATGGTGACTACTTTAGTCTTAGTTTTCTCCGATGAAAGAGTGGTATCAAGCGAATATGACATCGACTTGATCACTTCAGCTTCACTCTTTGAAGAAAGAGTGAGATCGATCGAGGATGGAGCTAGATCGACCGCTTCATCAACTAATGGGGGTTCAAGGGACAACTTACGATATCCAGTTGGAAGGTGTTTTTGAGATACAATAATTTCTTCCAACAATTGCAAATCTCATCCATGTGTGGACAAAGGTAAGTAAGGAGGATACCCATTCATAACAAACAAGGATTTTTGGACTTTACCTTTTCGGCCCTTAACCATAGACGCACTAGTTGATGGGTATCATCAATATGATATCCAAAGGCTGATGATATAGGTGGTTTGGACGATTTAGACCACTCTTCTAACACTTTGGAAAGATCGAGACAATCCTTGAGAAGGTGATCACCCTTGCAAAGCTTGTAAGGGAACTTCGGTCTACGAGGTGTTCGAATGGAATGAGTGCCATCAGAGGCAGATGGTTGATGCTTGGTCTCTTTCTTATCCTTCTTCTTATTTATCTTACTTTTCTTCTTCTTATTATCCTCCTGATTACTAACACTACTACTTTGATCAGGCGAGGAAGAAGAAACATAAGAAGATGCATCTGGCGAAGAAGGGGAAGGATCGGTTTGGGATTGACACTCTCATGGTGGAGAGTTAACATTCGAAACATTGGGTATAGCCGGAATCACTAGATTGAATAACCATACCGGTAATCCAATGGTTAATTCATGAATATTTAAAGTGGCAATAAATGGAGGACCAATATATCCAACTGGAGGAAAGACAAAAGGTACCCCTTGAAAAGGGGCCTCTTGATTGGTAGTCCTAGAAGAAGTTGCCATATCTAAACTAGAAGAAAACAAAGGCACATAGGCTAAAAATCAAGTTAGAAAAACTTTACCCTGACCGATGTCACAGTAAGCGAGTAATAGCAAAGAGGCCAGGAAGCCAACAAGCAGCACTAAAACCAAAAAGACCCTCTACAAGGTATAAGAGCAAGCAATCCTCCTATCTAACATCCGGAGACCTCAACAAATTGTATCCTTTGCAAGGTGATGAAATACAAGTAATACAATACAAAATGAGAGACCAATGAGAGACAAGAGTTCTGAGGTTTAGGGAAGGTTTGTCTGAGTTTGGGGGGGAAAATGAGAAATTGCACTATGGTGGACTACTCCACTAGCTTTCTTACAGGATCTTCCAAACATGCAAAGAAGGTTATGAATTTTTAGTCTAATGGTGGGATGGTTTTCATAAATTTATTAGGGACCCAACATGACTAACAAAACCGAAATTGAGCATACAGAGACTTTTTAATTAAACAAACTGCAATACTAGTCAAATAAAAGGGCTCAATGAGCTAGTCTCAAAAATATGAACACAAGAAGTCCTAAAGGGTCACGAATATCTGATTTATGAGTTGGGATGTATTATTCAAACAATATACCACCTACAACAACTTACAGAAAGGAAAATGGATTTACAGAACTTAGTATATTGCAAATTTCTAGAAACTAGTCAATAAAAATTACACAGAGAGCTAGTCTTGTGAAAGGTGATCACAATCGCCTCTAAGGCTCTTGAATTTCTCCTTATGATGAAAACTATGCGTCAGATACATATGAAATAATATAATCATGCTATATTAGAGAATACTAAGCAACATATGAATATATTTTGATTTCATGCTTTACAAAGAATCTCTAACCATGGAATTCTTACAATACTGAGTGTAGAAGGAGTCTGAGAAGAGAAGAAGAAGCAGGATCTTCTCTGGGTATGCAATATGATGAGTACAAGGAATATTTATTCTCATGGAAGGTGCACCATATCTCATTTAATTCTCATAGAGAGCGCATTCATCAACTGAAACTTAACCAAATTGCACACATGCACTGCTCAACACTAAAACCTTGGCTCCAGTGAGAATTGTTGTATCTTGGTCGTCCGGACACCTTTTTCAATAATACAAAAGGAGTTTATTACTAAAACAAACCCTATGTACGCAATGGAGTAGGTATAAAAACCCATAAATGATAAAAAAAAATCCGAAACCAAAACCTCCATTTCGGCCCTTCAACATTGTTTCCATCGAATGAGAAGAATGCTTCAAAAGATAGAAGGAAGAGAGGATGTTATCATAGAGATGGATCATATATGAAAATTGGTCATCACTGGATACACTGGATCATGTGCATAATACTGTAACAGGAACTATGGGGCACACCTCCCATAGGTGGCTAAGGGTGCATTACCAAAGCCTAGAGAAGCTTGAGCTTACTCTCATACAAACAATAAATTGTCAAGAGATACGAATGTGGTGTGCCCTCCTTATTTTATAGACTATGTGACTTGTTGAGCAAGTTAAATTTCCAATAAAACTCCTTGGCCTCCTCTAATGCACATTCCTTGACTGAGTTGGCACTTTCCATCTTTTTTACTAACTAGCTTCCTCTTTTTGGAAACTACACCCTCCTGGATTTTCTGGATGTTTCCTTCTTTTTACAATTGGATAGATTTTGTTCTTTTTTGAAAATGCACCCTCCTTATCTTTCTGAATGTTTCATGCTTTTCCTCACTTGCCTGCTTTATGCACTGCTTTTGTCAATTTCATCTATTTTGCTTTGCTCTGCTTTTTCTTTCACTTCCCTCTTTGGTCGACAACTCATTGAGCCAACCTTATCTCCTTATGTGCCATTGTCATCATCCAAATCATCATCACATGTAATTAATAATTAAATACACAAATAATAATTACATCATCTTCAATTTAATTAAATGAAACAACTATAGTCTGAATTTTTATTCCTAGTTAATTTAATTGCCTAGGGTAATTTACCAATGTTACTCCCCTCATTAATTAATTAATTGACTTTGACTAGGATCCAGGGGGTTTTAAGGTGACATTGGTTGCTTCCTCGTGCTTGACAAAATGGGAACATGGAAACTGTAAATTCTTTTTTTGGGTCTTGTTGGCCCGATTTTGTGACCGAGGCCAACCAAGGAGAGATAGCCAACATAGGTCACTTACAGCATCTTCCGATGTGTTTGAAATAGCTAACTCTAACAGCAATAAAGGCCCTGCCTTATGAATTTACTCTCAAAAGAGAGTCTCTCAAACTACTTATCTGAATGCCTAAAATTGCAATTGAAATCTTAAGATGCAAATTAATCTAATCTATGATGCAATTAAAAAAAACTGAAAAAACGAAAAATTTAGTAGCTCCTAAACTGTAAACAACAGTTTAGTAGCTCATAAAAATCCCATAGGTTCAACTACAAAATAAAATCGAAAACTCTAACTAATCTATTCTATCCTAACTATCCTGATCAGAGCAAGGTTGAAAGTTTTGACATGTAAAAGAATAATTTTAGTTTACTGGTTTATTTAAAACAAAGTTTAAATAAACAATTAAATATTTAAAGCACATCAATATCATAAGATTAACAATAACCTTTTACATATTGTTTACACATCAAATTTGCAGTCATCTAACATGATCAATTGAGTAAAGAATATTGATTTATAAAAGAGCATAAGATCTCTAAGCAAACTTCTATTCATCTGTAAAAATAAAATCTTATAGATCTCAATCAAATACAAAGATGATTGCAATGTCACTAATCTCTGGTCTCAAATTATGCCTGGGTAGAAATAACACAAGGCTTCCATCGATATCCATAAACAGTAGCAGGGAAGATTACTGATTCTTCTTCTGGAATAAACATTACAGAAAAATGAATATCCTACATTTCCCAGGTAAAGACCTTCAAAACTGCAGAGCTCTCTCCCCTCTGGCAGCGTCTCCCCTTCTATCTGCAAATATAAAGATTTCCAAGCAGAAACAGAATTGAGAATTACAAAGTCCTCTCTATTCTACTGAGACCAACCCCCCCCTTATACAATCGAACTTCTCTTCCTTTTATAAGAGATCAGACTTCAATTCAGAAATACCATCGTAACCATTAATTCCTTCAATGATTTAGCTATAACCGATCCCTTTTTTCGTGATGGAAGTTTAACTCTTCGAGGATCTGGTGCGAAATTCCTGTACCAGAATTTATGATTCCCCATGATTTGATGGAAATATCTCCAAAGGCTCGTCATAGTTATCTTCTCGAACAATGATTTTCGCCCGGTTCCATATCCTCAGTAATTTGGTAATTACCAATGCCTTTCAACTGGAGCCAACTGCTTCCTCTGGTAAACATAAATTTCACTGAGCTAGCGTGTCCTGCATGGCCATACGATCAAGCCATATATTTTCCTCCTCATGGTTGCGATATGACTTTACGTAACCTGCACAATCGATCAAATCGTAAGATAATAAGAGTATGAAACTATGATTATAATATTTCTCTTATTCGATCAACAAAATAGTTCTCATATCAACAATTAAATGATTGCGATCCGATCTTGTATGCATGGTTATCAAGTAGTGTATGAAATGACAACTGAGAGAGAAACATTACGATAATAATGATAAAAGATTCATATTATAAAATCTATTTGATTGCATAACTCCTTAGTTGACTGTAAATGAAATTTCGAGTTAAGAGTGCACCGTCCTGGTAAAAGAGATCATTCGACACACTGTCATTTACTGTGTTTGGGTATTTTTACATGTCTGTAGTGAATTCATGCTAACGAACCCACAATTTCGGTAGCTTCTTCCAACGATTTCTGTTTGATGAGCTGGCTTTCACAAATTTAAATCACGTCTTCCCGGAAATGGTCTCAGCATGCTTTAGCATCTGCGTCGTTGCACCTTCTTCGACTTTTCTCCCATTATATCTGCCCACAAATTAAATATCGATTAACCCTGATCAAAAAGAAATATCAATTATGAAAGTAAAATTCACAACAGGTAATAAAAATGAAGAATTTTCTGAGAATTAAGAAACCATCCCTTTGACTTCATTCGTCGATCATGCTGCTATGATTCTGATCTCTGTATGTTGGTTAATTCAAATGCAATTTACCCCTACAAACTTGGTGACGTGATCGATTTCCCTGCCCCGACGGCACAACATTTTGAATCGCAGCGAATATAGAAGAAGTTTATTGATGTAGCATCGTGGCTATCTTCTTGGTTCATGAGATCTCTTGACAGCTGGTCTTGAAAATACAGTATGGTGGAATCTCGTAATCTTTGACGAGTTTCTTCATTTATCTCGAGGTGGAATTTTTTTCCAGAAATCAAGGCGATAAAAATTGATTTTAGTTGGATTTTTAAATGACTGTAGTTCACATGACAAAAGGAAACTGCAATAAGTTTGGGCATCTCTGTAGCAGAAATATTCCTTCAATATTGGTGTGATTTTAATGCTTTAAACACTTGGCTAGAACTTCATTTACAATGGACAGTTGGTAAACAAATTCCTTAAAATTCTGCCTTTTTGGTACAGCCTCTCAACAATCTCAGAGATATCTTTTACTTGGCAAACAACGGTTCCTTCTACCTTCAATGCATTGGCGTGATAAACCTTATGTGATCTTCCTTGATTGGCATGTGGCATTGATAGGGTATTCCGTCTTCAATGCTCTAATGAAATCTCGCAATTGTTTTAATGGGAATTTTCTGAATGAATTGATATTTCTTTTAAACATTACTGTCTTTCTGGCATTCCGAACATATGGCCATAATCTGGTGGAAGGATAATTACTGCAGATGCGTGCTCTTTTGTGTGATCCACGAAATAGTGATTCCTGTAATCTTGTTAGGAGAAAACTTTAATACAATCGCATTTTACAGTTTTTTTAAAAGTTAATAATCCTCGCGAACTAGCACTTGTGCATCTTAATTTTAATGATATTCTTTGGTAAGTCTTCACGTTGACAAATAAAATATGTTCATCTTGTCACTATATAACTCAACGTTTTGGATAATACCCTTTTTTATTCAGGATTA
The DNA here is from genome assembly GCA_027924585.1 of Larix kaempferi. Taxonomy (NCBI): domain Eukaryota; kingdom Viridiplantae; phylum Streptophyta; class Pinopsida; order Pinales; family Pinaceae; genus Larix; species Larix kaempferi. Next base: position 8,375,988 of record BSBM01000278.1, read on the forward strand.
ATGGCATTTTGGAGTTTTCTCCCTTCACAATCTTGAAATCATAAAATATTGCTGATGTGGCATTACTCAGAGATCCTGCAGGGTCAAAATGATTCAAAAAGAATGAATAAAGGTGACATAAAAATTCTCCCAGATATATGTGAACGAAATTAGTAAGGAAATTATTGTCATTAATTTGGGGAATTCCAAATGTGTTGAACTTTCATAAAAAAAAGTATGTAATCTTAAAAGCATCTCAATAAAATAAAATAACATATCTCTTATTTAAGAACTCCTTTTATTTAGATCCTGCAGGGTCAAAATGATTCAAAAAGAATGAATAAAGGTGACGTAAAAATTCTCCCAGATATATGTGAACGAAATTAGTAAGGAAATTATTATCATTAATTTGGGGAATTCCAAATGTGTTGAACTTTCATAAAAAAAAAGTATGTAATCTTAAAAGCATCTCAATAAAATAAAATAACATATCTCTTATTTAAGAACTCCTTTTATTTAGAAATATTTTGGGGTATAGTGGATTAGTGAAGTTGGGAGAAATGAAATAAATATCATGATAAATATTAATACAACAATTTCACTATAAAACTAAAAGATTAAAAGGTGAACTTAAATTCCAAATTATAATCTTTTCCTTAAAATAATATATATATATGCTTATAGCTTAATAAAGAAATTAATATTATGATTTATTCATTAAAATAAATAAATAATTCCATAATTTTATCTAAAATGATATATCAATTTGAGATAATTAAAAGCATAATTCCAAGGAGAAAATAATGCAAAAGTTATCTTTTTTTAAGAAAAAGAAAGTATTGCGAAGATTTTGGCAAACCAAAGCAAGATGTTACTCCAAAAAGACTCCATGCAAGCGTCATTAAGCATAGAAAAGACCCAAAAGGTTCAAACGACTAAGGTTGGTGCAAAGAGTAAAGGATCAAGAGAAAGAAACTCATAAAATCACCTAACAAATTAAAGAAACTAAAAAGAAAGAAAACCCAAAATCAATCTTATATACAAAATTTACATGGGGGACCCTTGATTTTGGAAAATCAAGGGGAGTTGTTGGGGTACCAACAGGTCTGCAATTTTCAGAATTGGAGCACTTGTGAGAAGCTTCTTCAACAACTGGAATCTTTCTTCACATTTATGTGTCCATTCAAATTTCATTCCCTTCTTTTGCAAATAAGTGATTAGGTGTGCAAACTTGGAGAATCCTTCATTGAATCTTCTATAATAACCAACAAGACCCATAAAATATCTCACATATGTCACATTCTTTGGAGTTGGCCAATTCATAACCGCTTCAATCTTTTTCCGATCCACTAATACTTCTTCCTCTGAAATAATGTGACCCAAATAATGAATTCTATTTTTGTAAAAATTACATTTGCTTAGATTTGCATACAACTTATGATCCCTTAGAAATCCATTCTCAAATGTTCTTCATGCTCTTCTTCATTCTTAGAGTAAATAAGAATGTCATCTAGAAAAACAAGAACAAACTTGTCCAAATACCCACTGAAAACTCTATTCATGAGACACATGAAGGTAGTTGGTGCATTAGTTAGACCAAGTGGCACCACTACAAATTCATAGTGTCCATACCTTGATCTAAAGGTTGTTTTGTGAATGTATTATTCCTTGGTCCTTACATGATGGTAACCATACCTCAATTCTATCTTTGAAAGCACTTTTTCCCCTCTCATTTGATAAAAAATATCATCAATTTGAGGCAATAGGTACTTGTTTTTCACTGTCACTTTATTCAGTTGCATGTAATCAATACATAGCCTAAGTGTTCCATCTTTCTTCTTCACAAATAGTCCCATTGCTCCCTATGGAGACACACTTGTCCTTATGTAATTCTTTTCCAATAATTCTTGCAATTGCATTTTCAGCTCTAATAATTCTGGTGTATTCATCTTGTAAGGTGTCTTAGACACTGATGCGGCTTTTGGAAAAAGATCAATTGTGAAATCAATGTCCCTCTTGGGGGGAAGTCATGGCACTTAATCAAGAAACAAATCCTTGAATTCTTGTAGCACGTGATAGTTCTCCAATTTGGGAATTTACTTTTCTGTTTTATCCAAAACATGGGTTGCATACAAATGGCATCCTTTCCTATAGAAATTCTTCAGCTGCATGGCTGAAACATACCTAACAGAAATTTCCTGTGGAATTCCTTTTACAACCCTTGGGTTTCCTTCATCATCAATGCATTCAAAACTCTTGTTGTAGCAATCAAAACTCTTGGTGTAGCAATGAGTTTAACTCTATGTGCTTCTAACCAGTCCATTCCAATATGAACCAAGTGGTAAAATATTCATATTTGCACAAGTGGAAAGTCCACCCATTTCTAATGGAGATTTGTCCACCATTTCACTAACCTTTCTCTTGGTTCATGTGGCTATTTGGACCATCCGTGATTTGGTATGCTTAGTTTTCTTAAAAGCACAAATCTCAACAATTTTAGAACTGATATAACTGTGAGTAGATCCAAGTTCAATCAAAATAGAAATAGATTGCTTAGCAATATTACCTTCAACCTAAACTACATTTGATTGATGATATGCTTGGCGGTCCTTTAGTGCAACATAAATCCTAGGTACATTCCTTGCCACTTGACCCACATTTCAGCTTCTTGAATGTTGTGAACTTGCTTTGCACTCCCATTTCGATGTGGATAATTTCTACGCAAATGGTCCTCTCCACATCCCCAACATTGAAGTGGATCTCTTGGAACTCTTGGCTTGTCTCCCATCATCCTAGCTAGCTTTGTCACAACTTGTAGTGGCTGCCTTGGCTGATTTCTGAAATGATGCAGCTTGAACCCCTTCTTTCTTTGGTCAAACTTCTCATTCTTCTTGTCCTTCCATGTCTTATTGAAATCTGTTATGTTTTTGGCTTGATCATAACAATTCTTGGCCTTTCTTATGGTTTCATCTAGAGTTTGAGGTTCATCGAACTCAATTTTATCTTTGTAGGACTGAGGAAACCCACTTAGAAAATGCCGAATTTTGACTTTATCATCTGTGATATACTTGACATATCTCAGTAGCTCGAAGAATTTATTTGCATATTCCTCCATAGTCATTTGACCCAATTTCAGCTCATGGAATTCTACAATTTTTCTATCAAAATACCTATCAAAGAGGTACTTTTGCTTGAAGTATTTCTTGAATTGCTTCCACACAATATTCCTTTAATTGATCTTATTCACTTGCCTACCATATAGATGCCATTCCATTCAGATTGAATATGGATACTCTTGCTTTCATATTTCCTGAGTAGTCTTGAACTTGGAAATACTTCCTCATCCCAAGAAGCCAAGCCTCAACTTCTTGACCATATTTTACCTCACCATCAAATGTAGGAGGTTTGGCCTTCCTAAATTCTCCATTTAAATTTTTCTTTGAATACCTCTTCCTCTTCTTCCTATGATATGGAAAGATTGATCCTTCAGTGAAATCCTTAGAGTTAGATGACTCACTAGAAGAGATTTTTGGAATATATGACCCGCCTCTAGAAACTCTTCTTGAACTTTGGGACCTCTTGTGAGAATGCCTCCTTAAGCTACTCCCACTCATTTCCTATTTTTTTGAGTGATGTCCAGAGTTAATATTCCTTTGAATGTCTGCCAGACTTTGGAGCATAGCTGCATTCAATTGATTTTGCTCTTCTTGAGCTCTAAGCAACATCTCATTGTTTGCTCTACAACTCTGCAGTTACACCCTTAGACTCCTCATGGTTTCTGCAATGTCTGGGGGATTCACTTGGTTTATCCTACCATTGGATTTTGTCTCTTCATTTTCAATCTATATATTCTCTCCCATTGCACTTGCCTCAGCTTCATAAGGATCATGTGCATCATCCATGATGATGACCTCCTCGGCCCAACCAAGACCAGATTTTGAATCTGCAAAAGTGTTCATATAAACATAGTTGTTAGATTTATTAAGTTCTTATAAAATCAAAATTCAATTTTCATGTATTTTGGAAAATACCTATATTGATAGTTTTTGTCAAATTATGGCTACAAGAAATTTTTTGATAAAATTATAGAAACATATGAATCACCAATTCAAATTTTAATTTGTAAAATTTTTCCCCTTTGGGTAAGCTTTCCAGTGACTATAAGTATGCCCAATTCTGAATTTTGAGCACAAAGTTACAGTCCTCCAAAATTGTCAAATTGCCCCAATTTTTGCACTTTTCCTGTAGGTTCATTTAACCCAGAGGTCAACTTCAGACACCTACAAAAGATCATATATGGAGAACCATAAAAACTTCCGTATTCAATTAGATAATACATATGACCAAGATTACTCAACAACTTTCAACTCTCTCCAGTCATCTTCTATAAAATTATGGAATTTACTACTTTTGTATTTTTCCACTTCTTCCAGACTTAGAAAATTATGCAGTTCTATAACATTTCCTCATAATCCACAATATGCCCAAATTTATACTGGTTCAATAGCTACGGTTCAAGTCTAGAACAAAATTTATTGATTTAAAAAAAATGGGGTTCAAGGGGGGCTTACTCCCTTGCGGCACAAATTTTTTTATTTTTTATTTTTTGTAAATAATTCAATTTCATGCAATCTAGCACATAAGAAAAATGTCATTTTCTACTGATGTGGAAAGGGTGTAGATGTGGTTTGACACATGCCTCCTGAGGTGTCAGATGGGTCCTACATGTCACCTTGTGATGTGACCATGTCACCTTCCTCTAACCACCAAGTCTCCACACCATCGTACCAATCAACCTTGGGCATTGGCAGTTTTTCGATTACCAAAAGTGGTAATGCCCTTCCACGAAAGTGGTTTTGGAAAAATCTCTTGGGGAGGCATTATAAATCAAAAAGTGACACACGCCCTATGAGATTTTGTCCCAACGTCTTTCTCACCCCAAATTAACCAACGTGTACATTTCTTACACACTATGCGCTGTGACTGTTGATCTCCCTCACCAACCAACGGTCAGATCTTCATCCGCCCACTGTTAACCACCACACAAATTGCTTGTGCACTATCAATTGCAACCATTGATTTGCCCTATCGCTCGACGGTCAGAACTTCGTTGCCTCCACACTCCATCATGGGAAACCATATATTCGTGGGTCCGATGTGGCAGGTCCACATCATACCTATGGCTCACGTGGATCCTCCATGTCACCGTCCAGGTGGTACGAGTGGGGCCCACTTAAAAAAATTTCCCAAATTTTAAAAATTTCAAATTTGTATGAAATTTTAATTTGGGAATAAGGGATTATTACAAACTTAACTTTGACCCTTATCCCTCATTTAGAAGAACCCAACTTCCATGGAACCATTTCACTACAAATCTACGAATTTCAAAAATTGCCTCAACCAGTCTACCTCTCCCACTGGTAAACCATGGATCTAACCTACAACTTGGATAGAATACCATCCATCGATTAAACCACTAGTTTCTCATAGGATTCTTTCATTTGCAACTCATATTTCGCTTGTAATTGTGCATTTTTGGCCCATACAACTTCGATATTGCAACCAGAATCTCTAATACCACTCTATAATGTCCCCCTAACCCAATCCATCTAGCAAAGGGGACATTAACTAAATTGAGGCCACTAAATTTTTCCCCATAATCATAATTATGGATCAAAGATAATAGCTAAAATGTATGTGCATATATGGGAATAAAAACACACAATGGAATAAACTCAATCCACACACACAACATTAAATTACAGGCATAAATCATTGCACATTACATACATAAGAATACTTATCTTTAAACAAAGAATATCCAAGCAACTGGCTATGTAAGAGATATTTTCCACCCCACCATAGTCAATCTATCCAACATATACTCTTTTTGCCAAGAGGCCAACCCTAAGCTGGGCTATGAGGCCACCAGGGAAAATGAAACACCTATAGGCTTCTCTCTTTTAGCCCACAACCCACTCTACTCTCTATGCTTAGCTAAAATCCAAACTAGAGCTGTACAAAGGTCTCACTAAGCCAACACATCCATGGCACTCCTTCCAATTTCCCCACACAATACAAGGAAATAATTTCCCTTCACTAATCCACAGTTCCCTCAGGAAATCCAACCCTTACAGTCATTACTAGTGCATTTAGTGTTAAATATACAACATCGTGAGACATTATCCAAACCAATCTTGTACAACCAAGATTGATCCTCTCGTATAGAGGTGAGAAATTTGATTTCCTTCCGTGTAAAGATTATTCCTCCCGTAGAGAGGTACTTGATCAAAGTAATGATGTTGTAACGTCTTGTTGGATAAGACTAGGACTTGTGTGTCAAGTCATGATTATCATGTGAACCTTCCATATAAAGGTATCCATGAGATGGAACTCCCATACAGAGGTGGACCTTTCGTATAAAGGTCATGCTTTACTTGTTAAAAGCATTTAATGGTGTGTGAAATATTATTAACCATGATCACTAGTTGCTATTAAGTCTCCTTTAGAGATTGATCCTCTAAAGTGAATTACTTTAGCATATGATTATTTGGTCCGGAATAATATAATATGATCACGACATCCGATAATTCTTCTTAGTATAATTTAATGTGATGGATAATTAAAGTTAGCACATATTGATCATGCAGTAAGAGATAAAGAAATAAAAGATAAAGCATAGAGATCAAGAGAATTCAAAACTTCCCATGCAGACACTTTAGATAATTAAAGAAAACTTGAATTGTTAAAGCTTCAGTTAAGTATCAATGTATGCCTCAATCAATGCTTCAGTTAAAGCATCAATTAAAGATATGCTTCAGTTAACTAAAGAACTCATAGTGGTCACTTTAGGTAAATCAATCAACATGATTTTAGTTAACAAAGTGTTAAATAACAAGGACTAGTTAACTAAAGTGTTTTCAATTTAGTTAATCTAAAAGACGACACTTCAGTTAAAGAGAGTTAAATAAGTGACAACAAAGAAGATCTAGTTAACTAAGTGTTATTACATGATGACACTTATGTTAAACTAAAATATGACACGTGAGTTGTGACACTTGCATGTCGACACTTAAGTTAGCCACCCAACTAAGTGGGAAATATTTCAGTTAAAAGGTGAGTTCATCGTAACTGACAGCTCAGTGAGATAAAGCATTGCATGAGAAGTGGGGCGCACCTCTGCATGCAAGATTAATACATCCAGTTTGAGGGCGATTTCATCATAAAGTTAGAAGTTAGAAATAAAAGAGAAGAATGTATAAATATGTTATACGAGATTGATGAATCCAATGTGAAGCAAATTCTCTTCTCCATTGAAGGCAAGGCGGTTCTCTTTGTGCAGGGTATTGTTCGCGCTTGTTATTGTTGTGTTGGACACACATCCGATTGATCTCTCTTCTCTATTTCTTCAATATCTTCATCAAGAGTGTTTGGTGATCTCTTATCTTCCGAAAGCAATCTGCTATGTTGTAAAAGAAAGTATTCTTTGCTATCCATTATATTATACTGAGAAGAATTGTTGGGGTTTTTGTTCTCATGATTTTGAGGATTTTCCCCAGGGTATATCTTGTGTTATGGTTGTATGAATTTCATGGATTGAATTGTCTCATCACTTCAAGTTTCTCCATCTAAAATAATTAAAAATCAAAGCTTAAACAAATATTAGCATGGTATCAGAGCTCAAGGTGTGAAGGAGCTCAATTTTGCATGCCATCTAGAGCCTACGTTGATCCTGAGAAGTTGAGCACAAGGTTTGAAGGTTATCGCATCAATCTCTGTAGGACCAGAAGACCGTCTTAAGGGAACCTCAAACTTCAACACTTGGAAGGATAGGATTCTCAAAATCCTAGAGGAACATGACTTAGATGGCTACATATCCACTATGGTGGAGGAGCCTACATCTAATGCATGGCGCATAAACTTTAAGAAGAATCAAGTTAAGGCCAAACAAATCATCTATGATTCGGTAAAACATAACTTGATGTCCGTGATCACACCACTGAAGACCGCAAAAGAATGTTACAATACATTGACTAATCTATATGAGAAGAAGGCCCTGAGTCAAAAGAGGGCATTGAAGAATAATCTTCGAAACTTAAATATGGATACGGATGAGACAATGGCCTCCTTCTTCTCCAAGATCTCTTAGGTAAGAGATCTGCTTGTTAGTATTGGAATAATGGTGGATGAAGATGATATTCTCCAAACCACTATTGATGGCCTCCCATCCTCATGGGAGACATTATTGGCTGTCGTAAATGGCCAAGAGGTACAACCTAACTTTGAAAGGTTGTGGCATGATTGCCTCCAAGAGGAGAGGTGAATCCAGAGCAAGTCAATTTGCATCAAAGAAGAAAACCTTTCCCTCATGACAAGAATGAAGAAAGGACAGAAACCCTTCTTCCAAAAGAAGTTCTCTCATCCAAAGAAGAAGGAGTTCAACAAAGGCTTTGACAAGTTAAAATCTAGATGCTTCAATTGCAACAAGAAATGCCATTTCTCAAGAGATTGCAGAGCAAAGTGGAAAGGAAAGTTTCATGCTTCTATTGCCATAGAACATCAAATCACTCAAAAGAATGCATCCGAAGAAAAGGAGACAAGAAGGGAGTATTATATTGTCTCATCCCTTTTGGGATCCGTCATCACAAATTGTGACACATAGTTGGTTGACAGTGGCACATCCAAACATATGACTAGTGCCATCACCGATCTTAAGGAGAAATAATTCACATGCATGGTAGAGTTGGGGGACAACTCAACTTATTCGATCCAAGGATTTGGATCCACCTCATTACAACTGAGCACCGGTGATATTCTACATGTGGAGGACATTCTATATGTTCCAGGATTGAAGAAGAACCTCCTCTCAATTTTGGTTCTTGAAGACAAAGGCTTCCGAGTTATATTCATGGAAAACAAAGCACTTTTATGGCCGAAGAAAAAAAGCCTAGAATATGTTGATGTGATTGGATCTCGAGAGGGAGGATTCTACAAGGTACCCAGGAAGTATATTCAAGCAATGATTCACTACACTATCGGTCCATGCAAGCTATGGCACCGAAGTCTTGGACACCTACACTACAAAACATTACTAGGATTTCAAAAGATGGTAAAAGGTATTCATGTATTTGATTTTGAGCATGATAGTGTATGTCGGGGTTGTGCACTTGGGAAGAATGTTAAGAATTTTTTTTCTAGCAGTACTATGAGATCTAAAGGGATTTTAGGTTTAATACATTTTGATGTATGTGGTCCCATGTTATCCCCCTCCCTGAGTGGCTTCTTATATTATGTATTGTTGATAGATTATTTTCTAGGAATTCATGGATTTATTTCATGAAGGCTAAAAGTGAAACTCTTAGAAATTTAAAGAGTTTAAAGCCCTAGTTGAAAATAAGAAAGAAAATCACATCCATGCATTAAGGTCTGATAATGGAGGTGAATTTGATTCACATGCATTTAATGATCTATGTAGTGATGCAGGAATATGTAGACAGTTAAATGTACCATACAACCCAAACAAATTGGGGTTTTCGAAAGATAGAATAGAACCATATGTGAGGCTACAAAATCCATGATGCATGATCAAGATATGTATACCTCATTATGGGTAGAAGCCACCCGTACAATTGTGTACATCCATAATAGAAGCCAACATGCCATTCTATATGAGAAGACACCAAAAGAAGTGTTTATCGGTGAGAATCTAGACATCTTGCACTTGAGGATATTCGGGATCCCAATATACATTCATGTACCGAAAGAAAAGAGAACAAAGATGGAGCCTTCTGGAAAGAAGGACACCTTTGTGGGTTATAGCGAGTCATCCAAAGCATACCAAATATATGTACATGGTGAGAGACACATTGAAGTCAGGCGAGATTTTACCTTCCATGAGGAAGCTGCTTTCAAAAGATCGAAAGAGTGATTGAAAGATGGTGAATCTTGAGTCTGATTCTCCCCCTTCATAGTTTGAGAGGGAGAAAACAGAAGATGCCTCAACGCTAGATCCTAAAGATCAGGTGGAACTGGTTGAGAGGTAACCTGATGAAAGACGACACTTTAGTTAAAGAGAGTTAACTAAGTGACAACAAAGAAGATCTAGTTAACTAAGTGTTATTGCATGATGACACTTATGTTAAACTAAAAGATGACACGTGAGTTGTGACACTTGCATGTCGACACTTAAGTTAGCCACCTAACTAAGTGGGCAAGATTTTAGCTAAAAGGAAAGTTCATCCTAAGTGACAACTTGGTGAGATAAAACACTGCATGAGAAGTGGGGCGCACCTCTGCATGCAAGAGTAATACATCCATTTTGAGGGCGAGTTCATCCTGAAGTTAGAAGTTAAAAATAGAAGAGAAGAATGTATAAATATGTTATATGGGATTAATGAAGTTCATATGCTTCGTACATGATGCAATGCTAGTTGGGTAAGAGATAAACCACTTTCATAAGCAATGGTAAGGCACACAAAAATCATAAGCACTAGACATATCGATATTAGAAAAGGTAAGGGAACATTGGAATCATTTGAATCAAAGAGAATGCAATATCCAAACTATTGTGGATTTGAGGTCCTGCCATGTCCAAATGTGTCTTTTTAATTTTACTTAAAATTATCAATAATTAAACAAAGGGATTATTTTCTATGATGTGCCTTCTAAGAAGGAATGTCTAACCCTATATGCCCAACCTACAACACCAATTCCGAAATAATTAAAGAGTCGCTTGGTAGTCAAGGGAAATAGCTAATAATTCTATGCCAAGGATATTTCTTGTCAAGCATACTACATTTGTTTCAATAGTGTTTTATTACTTCAAGAACAAACCCTCATTTTCTCTCTAAATTTGGATCAACTACGTATGTATCAAATAGAGGTACGAAAAAGCACATATCAAGTAACAAAGATAAAATTGATAAATGCAACTATCCAATGAAAATGAAAGCTTCAACATATTCCACTTACCATGGTCCACAGGAGTCAAGGATCCACCGTTACTAAGTGAAACAAAATTGATTTGTGACTAGAAAAAAATTCCAAATGTATGAAGCTATAAAGACGAACAAAAACAAATCCATCCATAAAACTATAGAAGACCAAAGGTAACCATCTTGAACGACCATTAAAACCGCTAGCTACCACCATAACAAACTTAAACCACATTCTCTAATGGGTGCTTACATGACCCTTCCATTTTTTACGATGGGCGTTATTTGGAGAACTAGGAATGAATAGATATTTGAAGATATCACTCCTTCTACCTATGGTACTTGCAAGAGGATCATAGGTGCATTCAGTGGTTATGTGGTTGAAGTGTCAAAGATCAAACATAGATCTGTTAGATTTCTTGAAATTGAAAATGATTCCATCTGCAGATTCTTTGATGGGGCCTCAAAACGCGGACTCTGTGGTGCCAGAGCGGTTATTTATCTAAGAAGGAATCACATCATTCAAGTCAAAATGGGTATTGGGAAGGGGAGAAACATCAAAGCTAAGCACTTAGCCGCACGCCATCTTCTTTGGTTTGCATCTGTGAGGGGTATATTCTCTATGCCCATATTTGGAGACTCACTAGTTATAATCAATTTGATGAACCAAAAGTCTAAAATTTATGTTATGCTATTGGAGCTGTGGTTAAGGGAGGTGGAACATTTGATATCCTCCTTTGCACAACTTTTTTGTGAGCACATATATCAAAAAGATAATATGGAGGCAGATCGAATTTCCAAGGAAGCTATTGGACCTATGGATGGGGTGCTACATTTTGTAGAATTTTTGGACAACACCTTGGTAGATTAGGACTCTATGAGGAAATTATAACTATCATGGATTATACTGGTGAATCATATTTTTGGTGTAGTTGGAAATGGCCTGTTAGATAATCAAAATATATGTATTTAGCCATTTGTCTGGGCAGCTCTAGCTTTTAAGGAATTTCATGTATCATCTGTTCGTTGTAGGAGGATTATATCCTGAGATCTGAGATAGTGATATGAACTGATCCATAGTTGTAACTTTGATTTTCCTTCTGAAAATAACAAGTTACCGTTTTTTTTCTCTGGAAAACTTAAACCACAATCCCCACCTTTCCATTTAATTATTATAAAATCAACTGATTGAAATTATACATAAACGTGACAATCCATAATTAACACTACCATGCCATGTTCCTAAATTATAACATAGCATAAGAACATCTTTCCTAAAGTATAACATAGGAGAATCAAAGAGTAACAAAGTATTTCAACTAATAATAAACGTATGACAATATCATCTCAATTCGGATTGCTTGTCCACATAAAAAAATAAAATAAAATATCTCCTTAAGTTAGAGAGTGAAGAATGGGAAAAAACCCAGTGAATTGGATAAAGAGAACGGAATTAATACTTTAAAATGTACAAGTCAAAATCAATCACTAATAGTGATTTTGGCTTATTTCCTTATAAGATTTACCACGTAGACAAATAAAATAGCAACATGCCACATCATCCATGTAGACCATGAACAATAGACTACCTCCCTCCTCATGTAACTTGGCTTGGTTATAGTCTATGGGCTTGACATAACCCACATATCTTTACTTAATTTACTACGAAGTGCATTGGATAAAGCCTACAACAATTTAGAGACTCCATAGCCACCATCATTGCCACTTCCACAAGGATCACACGTCATGGTTTCCCCTAGAGGCTAGCAAGCTATTATCCTAGAGACTCCATAGCCACCATCATTGCCACTTCCATGAGGATCACACTTCATGGTTTCCCCTAGAGGCTAGCAAGCTATTATCCCACCTAGTCATTCTTGGTCTCTCTCTTCATTCTAATGATTCAAGAGGATATGCATCAACCTAGTAAGTAATTGTACTTCACTGTTGTAGAGGGTATGGGTAGGAGAAATTTATGCATGAACCAGTCACTGATTGGGATCCACCTATCATTAAAATCCCAAACATAGATAGTATTCCTAAGGTTTGGTGAGTCAAATTGGTCATGGTTCTAGTGGATCAATAAATTATGAATATAGTGTCCCTCTTATCTTTCTTGCTAACTAGGCTTATTAAAACAAGTGATGAAGAAACATGAAACAATAATGTATCATGCCAACTTTCAAGTTTATATCATTAATTAATGAATGCAGTGTTTCTCTAACAATTCATTAACAATTATGTACCATTCAAGTTTGTATCATTAACAATTATGTACTATGTCGACAAGGTTCTTTTTAATTTTACTTGAAATTCTTAATTATTGGCCAAATTATTAAACAAAGCGATGAATGTTTATGGTATGTTTTCTAAGGAGGAATGTCTTGGCAATGTATAGCGCTAGATACCCAACCTCGAGCACCAATATAGAGAGCACTCAAATATATGTTCAAGCGACAAGGGCTATCAATAATAATCCTAAACCAAGGAGATTTTAACTCAAGCATACTATGTTTCATTGGTATGTTTTATTACTTTAGGAATAAAACCTTATGTCTCTCTAAATTCATATTAGCTTTCTAGCTGACAAATAAATGTAAGAAAAACATTACCACACGACAAAGATAAAATGGACATGTGCAATTAACTAGCAAAAATGAAAGCTTTAGCATATTCCACTTACCATGGTTTGTGGAATTCAAAGGATTTAGAGTTGTTAAGTTGAATGAAATTGATTTGTGACCAGAAAACAACCATTGAACAACCATACAAAATATAAAATATTGAACAACCATTGAAGAAAACAACCACCGCAAACTACCATCACCTCCACAACCGACTCGGTTGCCATCATCATCTTTCCATTTATACAAATCAATGCATTGAATCATTAACCTAACAATCAATAATTAAAACTATCACAAACAATGTCATTTTACAAAATATATAGCTCAAGAACATAATTTACTAAAGTATAACATCAAAGAATTCGAAAAGAGAAATAAATTATTTCAACTAATAGTGAAAGACCGACAATATCATCTCAAATGACGTTGTTCGTTGATGTAAAAAAATATAAAAGCTCTCATAAGTTAAGACTTTGAAGGATTAGAAATTAGAAAATTTCGAAGGAATTAGAAATGGATCATTACATAATTTGTTATCTATTTTGCTATTTCTGAGGTGGAAAAATTGAAGGCATTGACTTGTAAGGCTTATTTTATCAGCATAACCCATTTTGGTGATTTGGAGCCGAAACCTTCTAGACCTTATTTGAGGCTTTAAATGGTCATTTTTTGGGTTGAAACTTTAAAATCTTACCTCTTAGCCGTTCAATGTTGTTCTACACATCAAGATATTTCCAATTGTGTGGAAATCACCTCAATCAGAATTTGTATGTGGAAGTTATGTATCTACAAGTTGAACTACATGTTGACCACCATGGTACTGATTGGATGCTACGTCAACTTCCATTACCCACACATGTGTAGCTATTCATGTGTGTAATTTCAAGAAGGTTCTAGAAGGTCCAAAACCCTAACATTAATTGGTATTTAAGGGATGCAAGACCCCTAACCCTAATCCTATATGGCTATAAGACTAAGTTAAATATTGGGTTGCTAGGAAAAGAAGTGGTTCCATTCTTACTGTATTATTTATTGTTCCATAGTTTATCCAAGTATATAGGAGTGAGATATTGAAGCATAACAATAAAACTTAGAAGATCCTCTAATAGCTATTAACACGCCATAATGTCCATGACAACTCAATAGTGAGTGCCCTTTCTTTGTACTTGCATTTAGTAATTGAGAAGAAAAGAACAGAGCATTAGCCTCACCTTATAGTTGGATTTGTCTCATATTGGGTTTTCCGAGGGTACATCTTTTGTTCATTGTGTAGATCATGTGTTGGTTTTCTTAGCTTATTTCATATTAATTTCAATTTATTTAGTATTTCATGCATTGCACTAGTAATAATTAAATATGAATACACCATGTAATAAAGGATTTTCATAATATTGTAAGATGTATTGTAATGAACTATTTTAGTGTAATATCCATGGTAATTTACCTATCATAAAGATAAGGGCATTAATTGTTAAAAATGTGCAAATAAATTAGAATCAATTACTAAGATTCCTCTTGGCTTATTTTCCCAATAAGATTCATAGTGTAGATAAAGAAAATAACAATGTCTCATTATGAATCCATTTAGACTGTATACTATAGGCTACCTCCTTACTCATGTAGTTTGGCTTGGTTATGGTTTATTGGCTTGAGAAAACCCACACAACTTTACTTTATTTAGTACAAAGCATGACAAAATAGAGCCCAAACCAATTCAAAGACTCTATAGCCACTAGCATTACCACTTCCATGAGGATAGAGCATCATGGTTTCACCTAGTGATTAGCAAGCTATTAGCCCAAGTAGTTGGGTTTGATCTCTCTCTCTCTTTACCCTCATGAATCAAGAGTATATTGTTGGTTGTGGAGCTCGATCTTCCTGATTCAGAGATGTTATTGTTCATCCATGTTTGTACCCCAGGTTTTTATATGTTGTGTAGGTAGACTATACACTCATACTAGCCGGGGGTGTGGGGGGGGGGTTTACCCCCCTTCAGGGGTTCGGGGGGGGGGGGGGGAATCCTGTGAAAATCCTCACAGCAGATCGAATAAGATTAAGAGTGGTCAATGCAGTAAGATGGGCAACAAAATAATAATACAGTAGAACTCGGATAGAAGCAAAAATACTTCACACACACTTATTCATTAATCACAAATGGACAAATAAATATACAATGCATGAAGATTCAAAATGCCAAGGTGGCAATTCGAATTAGCCTTCATGGAGTGATCAAAATATCACTGGAGTGTCATCGGAGCACAACTAGAAGTCTATCTCATCATCAGTGGAGTCATCAACGCTCAAGTAATTGTCAACCATCAGTCAAACTGAGTCTAACTGAGTGTAACTGGAACTAACTGAATGAAGGAGGCTCAGTGGAGGGCGCATGAGGAGCTAACTGGAGTCAGAATGAGCAGTCTAGTCACACTAGAGGTCCATCGGAGTGGTAAGGTCAGTTAAGAGTGAGTCAAGCCTAAAATCAAGGAGAGAACTCAGTTAACTGAAGGCAACTGGACTGGTAGGTGAAGAAGGGCGCCTTTGTCAAGTGAATGGTGAGATGTGGGTGCATCATTGGCTAGGAGGGCTCAATCTGAGTGGAAATAAGCTCCCGAGTGCTGGAAGACTAGGGACTAGGTGCTGGAGGTGTCAACCTAATGACTGGGCATCATGTGGATGCATGCAAGACTGAAAATGCAAAGGATGAAAATGCTAGTAGGACTAGGATGGAGTATAGGAATATCCCAACACCCCCCCTTAATCCATCCTGAGCCCTGGTAACTGAGACCAAAGGTCACCCAATACAATGAATAATAACAGTCAATAAACCGAGGAAATGGGGAAAACCTCATGGGAAAAATATCCCCGCTCAAAATAGACTGTAAGGCACACACAAAAATAAATGCTCCAAACTCAAGCAGGTGTGATGCTTGGTCATATGTCTGGAGGTATATTCTTCTTGGGAAGAAGTGGATCATGCTCAAAAAGCTTGTGCTTGTACTTGCTCTTTAGATTGAATGTGATGAGAACAAATCCAAAAGTATGAGGATGATCCTTGAACCTGTGATTCGAATCAGTTGAGGTAGGATAAAATCTATGAATGTGCAGATAGTCTTTTGTCTTCTCCTTCGAACCATCATGGGTGAGATTATGCCAAAAAGAACCATCACATGATTGCTTGAAATCCAAATCAGATTTAAGACTTGAAGAATAGTTTCTTGAGATCTCCTTTGAACCAACAGGGGTGAGATCAAAACCATCATATGCATGATAAATTATCCCAAGTGGTGATTGCTTGGAATCCAAATTAGATCCAAGACTTTAATCATGGTTTCTTGAGATCTCCTTTGAACCATTAGAGGTGAGATCAAAACCAGTAAATGCATGAGAAATTATCCCAAGCGAATGGCAATGGTTTCTTGAGATCTCCTTTAAACTAGTAGAGGTGAGATCAAAACCATGATATGCATGAGAAATTATCCCAAGCAAATGGCAATGGCCATAATCTTCAATAACCTTCTGAAAGCATGAAATAATGATCATATAGTAGTACATAAGAGGTGAGTGATCAAGGAGAGCGAATGCATTACCTCCAATGGCTGATTTGACCTCATGATGCAAACCAACAGGCTTTGGTGCAAGAGAGGATTTAGGACCTTTTGCAATTTCTAGAGTGTGAGCTGGCAAATAATTCAAAATAGAAGAAATTTGGAGCATGAGTGTAGAATCTGCAAGTTCTTCTTCTTTGTGGACAACTTCAATATGAGATATGTTTGATACTGGTTCATGATCAATGAGATCATCAAGGAGGGCGAATGCAACACTTTGCTTTCTCTCGAAAGGGTTTGGACCAATCCCTTCATTCCGTCTGCCAAATCTTTCATCTAGGTGGGCCCATAGCTCTTTTGTAGATTCAACATCATCAAGGGAGTGGAATACCATGCTTCGAGACATAGCATACATCATGGCTGCAATAGCTCTTCCACCTTCATTTAACCAATCATTCTCTTCTTCAAAGGATTCGAACTCTCTTTCAAAACAATAATCAAAGAGATCATGGCTCTTCAAATATGCTATCATTTTTTGTTTCCATTCAACATAGTTGAATAGATAAAGAGGAATTTCTTTGAAATTCATGGAAGCTGTAGAAGACCTGTAAAAACAATAGAAATATCTGCAACTGCTATTGCTGCAAAAGTGCAGAAACTGCTGCAACTGCCGCACTCGAAATCTTGATAATAACCTGCAAAAAAATCTCAGGAATGAAGATAAACAATACTCTCAACATGCTCTGATACCATGTGAGAATACTCACAGCAGATCTAAGAGATGATGTATACCTCACAAGAAAGAATTTAGGAATAAGATTAAGAGTGGTCAATGCAGTAAGATGAGCAACAGAATAATAATACAGTAGAACTAGGATAGAAGCAAAAATACTTCACACACACTTATTCATTAATCACAAATGGACAAATAAATATACAATGCATGAGGATTCGAAATTCCAAGGTGGCAATTCAAATTAGCCTTCATGGAGTGATCAAAAGATCACTGGAGTGTCATCGGAGCACAACTAGAAGTCTATCTCATCATCAATGGAGTCATAAATGCTCAAGTAACTGTCAACCATCAGTCAAACTGAGTCTAACTGAGTGTGGTAGGTGTAACTGAGTGTAACTGGAACTAACTGAATGAAGGAGGCTCAGTGGAGGGCACATGAGGAGCTAACTAGAGTCAGAATGAGCAGTCTAGTCACACTAGAGGTCCATCGGAGTGGTAAGGTCAGTTAAGAGTGAGTCAAGCCTAAAATCAAGGAGAGAACTCAGTTAACTGAAGACAACTGGACTGGTAGGTGAAGAAGGGCGCCTTTGTCAAGTGGATCGTGAGATGTGGGCGCATCACCGGCTAGGAGGGCTCAATCTGAGTGGAAATAAGCTCCTGAGTGCTGGAAGACTAGGGACTAGGTGCTGGAGGTGTCAACCTGATGACTAGGAAACATGCGGATGCATGCAGGAATGCATGCAAGACTAAAAATGCAAAGGATGAAAATGCTGGTAGGACTAGGATGGAGTATAGGAATATCCTAACACATCCCCCCTAGCTAGGGCGTTCGGGACCGAAGCCCCCGAAAGAATTTTTTGGGTTTTTTGTTGGCCAACAGTTTACGGGCCCATGGTATTGGGTATCCCGTGGTATTTTCCCATGTTAATTCCCCTTTAAAAGGAAGACATTCTAATGCGGCTGTGCATTGCAGTATTCTAAAGATATCTGTGATTCTGTAAGAGAGACTGACAGAGAGTGAAGAGGAATTTGTAGCAGATGTGTTTTAGGTTGTATCCCTTCATTTGTTGGATGCTATAATAATAAAAGGACTGGCAATTTCTTTGTGGACGTAGCCCAGTTTGTGTGAACCACGTATATTAGTCTCTCTCTTGTATTGTGTTTATGCGATTTATATTTGCATTGTGTTTATTATTATTGCTCTATGATCCTGTTTATCTAACATATAGAAAACAACCAAGTGAGCAATTGTCCTCCACCTATGGATCTTGAACGTCAAGGGTATGGATATGAGAAATTTATGCATGCACTAAGTACTAGTTAGGATTCATCTTCCATCGAAATCCTAAACACTTATTTTCTTTCTAGGGTTTGATGTGCCAAATTGGTGATGGTTCTGTTGGATCATCAAATTATGGTTCTCGTGTCCCTCTTGCATTGCTCACTAATTGATATTATTAAAATACGCATTGAAGACACATGAAACCATTATGTATTTTCCATTGTTCATGTTTGTAACATTACCTAATAAATGCAAGGGATTTGTAACTAGAAATGGTCAATCCATGTCTGAATAAACAAACCACACCCGTGGTTTTCTTTTCAAAACCACGTGTTTTCCCAATGCAAGCTTAAATCCAATAAAGACACCAAAGGTAGAAGGAGAAGTACATGAAAGAAAGAGATAGCCATGGCCCTTTCTTTCTCTGTTTATTCATTTATGTATTTTATATTTATTTAGAAGAACCCTTAGGCAAGCATCCATCTTCTCCTTTTCTAGCAAGGAAAATCACTCTCTTAAGCCCTCAAATTAGAGTCTTCAACAACCAACCCTAGACTCTTTTGGTTAGTGTGAAATGGGTTGGTAGGGAGTGATAGTTTTGGCTAGGTCTCTTCACTATAGAAGAAACCATTGGAATATCCAATCAACCACCTCCCTTAATTATAAATATCGCCAAACAAAGATGGAATAATAGATGGAAACAACACCACAACCTTGGATCATATGCTTTGTATAGGATGCAATGTTCATTGGATAAGTGGTGAACCACTTCAATAAGTAGTGGTAAGGACACGTCGGAATCATAATCACTAAACATAGTAGATCATAAGTGGTAAGGACACATAGCCCATGGGGGTAGCTCAAGTGGTTATGTGAAAGTTGTGAAATTGGTTGTGAATAACAGGTCATGTGTTCGATTCCCCCCAACTTGCATTGTGCGCCATGACTCGGGCCTTGTGGTTGCACCTAGGGTTATAGTGGTAGCGAGATTGGACCCCTAGACTTCGTGTCACACGAGTACCAGCCCAACCTCCATTGCCGATTCCCCCAGTAAAAAAAAAAGTGGTAAGGACATATCAAAATCATTGCAATAAGATAGCATGCAACAACCAAACTAATGTCAATTTGAGGTATTGCCATGTATATACATCTTTTTAATTTACTTGAAAATATTAATGATAGGCCAATTTATTAACTAAAGAGATCAATGTTTTTTATAAGCCTTCTAACAAGGAATGTCTTGGCGGCATATAGTGCTAGATTCCAATCCTCCAACACCATTTTTTTTAAATTCTCAAAGAGATGCTAGGTAGATAGGGGCGATTGTTAATAACCCTATACTGAGGAGATTTCTACTCAATAATATAATGTTTGTTTCATTGGTATGTGCTATTACTTAAGGAGCAAACCATTATGTTCTCTCTAAATTTGAATCAACTACTTATTTGGAAAATAGAGATAGGAAAAAACATCAGGTAACAAAGATAAAATGGATATATGTAACTATCTAGGGAAAATGAATGCTTCAACACATTCCACTTACCATAGTCCATATAAATCGAAGGATCTAAGCCCTTAAGCTGAATGGAATTAATTTTTGACTAGAAATATATTCTAAATAGCCTGGTGGGTTAGCTCAAGCGGTTGAGTGTTGTGAAAAACAAGCGAAAGGTATCGAGGTCAAATCCTGGGTGGCCATGCATATAAAAGGGCCTCACTCAATGTCCCCGTTGGGTTAGGTTGCCTACTCACTTCAACCGAATGGTTGAACTTGGGTACAATTCTTGAAATGAGGGAAAGTACCTGAGAGTTTCCCATGATATGTTCCAATGAAAAAAAATATTCTAAATGTACAAAGGTTAATAATATGAATAAAAAAAACAATAAAAGGACCAAATGCAACCACCTTGAACAACCATTAAATTAAATTCAATACAAAACCAATGCATACATCAACCTAACAATTAATTAATTGAATGCATACATCAACTTAACAATCCATAATCAATTGTATCATAAACATCATTTCTCAAAATATAACATAGCACATGAACATCATTTCTAAACCATAATAAGAATTCAAAAGAGAGAGAATTTCAATTAATAACAAAAATCCAATAATAACATCCCAAATTAGGTTGTTCATCCATATAGCAAAAGTCAAAATCTATCTTAAACTAAACTTTAACCAATTTTAAAAATTCAATACATTATGAGATAAAAGAAAAACATTAATCCTTAAAAATATGAAATTCAATATGAATTGATAAAAAAAATCTTACTAAAAAAACATCTAACGTATTATGTATATGAAACATAATGTTATGTATATGAAATACAATAACTTTATAAAATACAAGTTGTATATATTTGGTTATAATTGTTGTCAATTCTTTAACACAATAAAATAAAGAATATCAGGTCAACATAAAATGTTACAACGGAAATGGACAACCATGATTAATTATGTATTTCTTCCTCTTCCATCATGTTCCCTACTTTTGTTGTTAGTTTGCATATCTCTAAATTTTTGTCATACGTTTGTTGTTAGTTGTCCAAAGTGTTTTTCATATTTAGATTTTTGTCTTTCACACGTATAAATAGCCAACATTATTATGATGCAGGAATCAATTGAAATATAGTTGGACTTTTATCGTTCAAAAACTAAACTCAACTATATATTATTTAGGTCGTTTTTTAATGTTTTAATAAATTATGTATTTAAATGGTTTGTTAGTGTTATATTAACCAGATAAAGTGTGATGTTTTATAATTGTTTTTAATGTCTTTATTAAAGATAAAGTTGTTTTTAATAAATTAATGCGTGTTTTAATAAATTTGGAATTTAGTACCCGTCTTAATAAATTTGGTAAAATGTATACTTTAGTTAGAGTAACTTGGTAACAATTGTTTTTTAACAAGAACGGTTGAAGAGCTTTTTATTAAAAGAAAAGGAGGTTACATATAGCAGAAGAAGGATGACAAAAACCGCAACATAGAAACAGTCATCCCATGTTCATCCTTCTCTAACTTATAGCTTTTCTGATACTTGCCTAATCTATAGAAGTTGTAGCTTCTTACATATTGTCCGAGCAAAAGAACACAAAAACATAACATAACTGGGAACTATTTAACTGCAAAGTTCTGAATATAGAGCTAATCCTCATTGCTAAAGCATAAACTTGCTCTAAAAACCAACAAAAAACAGAGATTTAAACTGAGACCAACTAGCTTAGGGGCTAAGGTCTTCATATTTCTTCACACTTTGTTCTTTGGCAGAGTTGATTCCGAAATGCAGACCCGAGTTCATCATCGCGTTTCCAAATTTCTCCATCTTCTTGCCAATATTTCTATTGGTGTTGTTCCTGGCTTCCGTGTGGATTTCCAGTTTGGGGTCCAAATGAACTGCAGCACTGAGAGCATTAACCCTTTCTTCGAGCTTCCTGTTGTGAGTTTTAAGTTCGGTGTGGGTGGCTTCTGCAAGAGTGTAAAGCTTGGATAAGGCTCTTTTCATATCCAAATTTTCATTCCTTGCCAATCTAACCTGATGCTCCAGCTCCGAGATGTGATTTTGGAGCTCCCTGTTCGAGCCGAAACCCCTTCTCTGCCCAGAGTCTTGAGACCCATCCTCCATCAGAACCTCTGGCTAGTCTTCCTGGCCAGACTATTGTGCACAAGTGACCTGAACACCTTCAAAGATGTGATGGCACCAACTGCGGGCTCGTTTGGAGCTCCTACCATGCTGCCGACAGAGTGAGCAGGACAAACCAGGGACCATGACAATGTGCTCCATCCTTAACTACAAATTCGCCTTATCAACGCTCCAACGACTAACAACGAAATCATAATGCGAAACCTCATCTCTATCCCTATAAATAAGGATGTCTTGCTGCCAAAGATTCCCCTCATCTTCACGCATGCGATCCAACTGGCGTGGCGTGAACCGAGGCTCATAAATGTTGAGAGGACCGAGGATCCAAGGATGATTTGAATGGCTTGGGTGGGGTATATGAGCCATGCTTCGAAAACTATATGGTTCAGTCATTTTTCAAACAAAAACTTAATGGACCCATCTTTCCTCCCTAGACACATTATCACATTCCAATGTGCCATGGCTCAAGCCTACACCTTTGTTTGCTAATCCATTCGCCTACTGATTTTGGCCTCACAGGACATGAAAAACTTAATTTGTTTGAATTCCTTGGCTATGCAATGTAAAAGGTATTGCATTTTGGTGACCGACTTTTTGTGATTTCGAACCAAGATTCTAGCTTCTCGTATGACGATAGTGGAGTCTATGATCGCAACAATTTCCTCAATTTTCAATTCTCTGGCAAGTTCTAACCCTTTGATTAGGGCAAGCCATTCAACATTGTTATTAGTTTTGTTCCCAATGCTCCAAGAGTAATTTCTCATCTTATTCCGCTTGGGGTCCAGAATAACCCCCCCCGCACCTGCCAACCCTGGATTTCCTTTTGAGGCCCCATCAAAGAACATAATACAACACCCAAGCTTTGTTCTCCAAGTCTGGAAGCTCTCATTGTTCATCCTAAGCTGCCATTGCTCGGAACTCGGTTTTTTGGGGGGCTTTGTCGAAAGACTAAGATAAGGAGATGGAAGAAGAATATCAGCCAACCAGTCTCTTTCTTCAGTGGTCAGAGGTTCTTTGATTAAATTTTACATTCCTCTTGAGCATAAGGCCTCAGTCCAGACTGCCTTTGCCAAGTCAACTACCTTTCTTGGACTAGATACTTTTCCTTCAAATATTTCAGAGTTTCTTGCGTTCCAAATTTTCCAGCAAATGAACCTTGTGAAGGCATCCCACACTCTAGCAAGGTCAGGTTTATGTTTTAAAGAGCCAATATAGTAATCTCTCCAGCAGTTGAAGAGGTTGTTCCAATTCGTGGGCAAGACAATATTGACATTTAGTCCTTCAAAAGCCAGATTCCAGACCTCCTGAGAAACTTGTAGTCGATGAAAAGGTGGCCCAAAGTTTCTTTTGCCTCCTTACACAGAGTGCACCTGAGTGGCCCAGCTATTCCTCGCTTTCTCAGATTCTCTGCGGTCAAAGTTTTTCAATGAGAAAGAATCCAGAAGAAAGCATTGATTTTAGGGAGACCATCTTTATTCCAAATCTTGTTCTAGTTTATGTTGGTTTTGGAATTGTTCTTACTGTAGAAAACATGACTATATCCATCCTTAACCGTGTAACGACCCTTCTTTCCCCAACCCCTTCTATCCTTGACTTTCTTGTGAATGGGATTATTACCGATTAGAAGGGCTAATAGAGCATTGTAGTCTACAAGGAGCTGGTCCGGAGGCTCCAAGTTCTTCCAACCAACCCATCTACCACTAGTTGTCCAAGTAGAGAGATCATATAGGGTTTTGATATTTTTATGATCAAACCAATCTTTTAGATCCCCTAATTCACGGAAATAGTTTGATGGGGAGCTGGATCCCAGCTTATCTTGCCAATTTTTTATCCATTTTCCGTTTCCAACAATCCAATACACATTTCCATGGATTATATGGGTTGTTTTTTTACAAAGATCCCATATAGGTGACCCATTCTTGGTCATGTCAACATGCTCTATTCATCTTCTTCTAGAACCTGTCATATATTTCTTTTGAAGGACCTTCTTCCACGATACATTCTCCCCAGAAATTAATCTCCAGAGAATCTTTGCACCAAGAGCAAGGTTCATATGAAGTGGGATTCTAACATCTTCTCCACCATATTTTTTTGGGCGGCAGACCGTGTCCCAGTCAATGAGATGAAACTTTTTGGTGCTTGAGGTCTTTCCCCCTTGCCATAGGAAGTTTCTTATTTCCCTATTAATCTCTTGAATGATGTATTTTGGGGCTATTGAAATGGAGAAAGTGTAGATTGGTAAGGCAAAAAGAACCGATTTGATTAACACGAGTTTTCCTGCTGGGTTGAGCCATCTAGAACCCCAAGCATTGATTTTTTTTTTCTCAATGAGATCCTGCCAATCCGTCTTTTTCTTTTTACCTTTGAAGATGGGAATTTCCAGGTAGCTAAAGGAATTCCAAACTGAAATTCCTTCAAAATCCCGAATTCTTGCAATTCTTGCCAAGGTGTTGGGAGGACAATTCCACCCATAAATTTTAGATTTTCTTGGGTTTACCTTTCCATCCGAGGCGGAAAGAAAAGTTTTCAAAGCATTCTTAAATCTTCTGGCTATAATAGTGGAAGCACCCCCGAGCAAGATGGTATCGTCAACAAACTGAGCATGGTTTTCCGGCTTGACCCCTCTGGCTATTTTGATCCCTTTAAGTTCTCCATTGTCTTGGAGAAGATGGAGTTTCCTGCTCAGAGAATCTGCAACCAAAAGATAAAAAGAAAAGGAGACAGCAGACAACCCTTTCTAATACCTCTGGAAGCTTGGAAGAACTTTGTTGGCCTGCCATTAACCAGGGGAGCAATCTAAGGGCTGCTAATGCAAGCCTTAATCCATCTTACAAATCTATAAGAAAAAACAAACTTTGACATAATATCAAAAAGAAAAGAATGATTTACCCTATCAAAGGCATTAGCCATGTCAAGTTTTATTTCCATACCTTGCTAACCTCTTTCAAGACTGGAGTGGATGGCGTCTTGCACCATGATGATATTATCTAGGATTTTCCGCCCCGCGATGAATCCTCCTTGAGTATCCGAGATTAGTTTTCCCATAACAATATTCATTCTAGTTGCCAAGATCTTTGAGAGAATTTTATAGGAAGTGTTGCACAAAGATATTGGTATGAAGCGATCTATGGAGATGGGGTGATTTTCTTTAGGGATCGGGGCAAGGAAAGAGGAATTGGTAGCCCCTCCCACCTTATCCTTCTTTCTCGTCCAATTAAGCATTTTTTTTTACAAATCTACCTTAATGATATCCCAGATTGCTTTATAGAAATTGATGGTGAATCCATCAAGACCAAGGGCCTTATCCACTTGAAGGGACCATATTGCTTCTTTGATGTCATATTCAAGAATAGGCTTGGCTAAATCCCTGTTCTCATCGTCCGAAATAAGAGTTGGGATGCCCGAGAGGAGATCTTCCTGAGCTACGGGATCGGTCTCATTTTTATCCAAGTAGAGGTCTCGGAAGTGATGAAAAACGTGGTTTTTAATTTCCCCCTGCTCCATGATTTTGGTTCCATCTTTGTCCTTTAGCTCTTTGATCATATGGAAACTTAATCTTAGCTTAGTTTGCTTATGAAAATAGCCAGTGTTACTATCCCCTCCTTTTAACCAAAGCTGTCTTGATTTGATTCTCCAATCCTCTTCCTCACGTCTAGCTTCTTTGAGAATTTTATTATTGAGTTCTTTCTCCATACATATGATCCCAGGGGTGATGTCGATGGTCTCCATTTTTTACTAAAGCGTGGAAAGGTTTTTTTGGAGATGGGATTTAGTAAATTGGGTGCTTTTAAAATCCCTTTTCACCCACTCTTTCAGCGCTGATTTCACTTTTCTAAGTTTTGATTCCCAAATATAACTGGGGGAGCCCGACCATGCTTCGCTCCAAACCTGATTGATAATGGTCAGAACCTTGCTGTCATGAATCCAGAGAAGGTTGAATCGAAACGGAATGGGACAGAGATTTGCAGGGGGAGACAGGACTAAGGAGATCGGTTTATGATCGAAAATTGCAGATGGCAAGGCATAGGAGGAAGGGAGAAGGTTTTTTTGCAGGAAGGTCAAGCTAAGTAGGAATCTGTCAAGCTTGACCACTATATGACCAATTCCCACCCATTTTTTATTCCAGGTGAACTTACCGTTTTTTAGAGGTTGATCAATGAGGTCCAAGTCAGAGATAAATCCTCCAAGTATTCCCCAAAGGGGTCCCTTACCCTGGAGCCGCCCCTGTTTTCAAGCTAAGACTTCGTAGCATTGAAATCGCCAACTACAATAAGATCCTTCCCTCTCAACTCATCTTTTAGAGAAGAAATTTCTTCCTAAAATGATTGCTTATCTCTATAACGCGTGGGACCATAAACATTGCAGATAAATAAGCTAGTTTGATTATTTTTTTCCTGTAGCTCAGTTACTAACCATTGCTGATTTTTTAAAATATTTTTCATGTCATACTTACTTGAGAAAATAGAAGCTAATCCACCTAAGGCGCCTTTGGAGCTCATAGAAACCCCATGACTGTTTTTCCAGAACTGTTGTGAAAGTTATAGGATTCCCTCATCACTCATTTTTGTCTCTTGGACAAGCAGGATATTGGGAGGTTCAGATTTGATGATGTCTTTAACTGCTTCTAATTTACTTGCTCCCCCTAGACCCCTGCAGTTCCAAGAGACGATCTTCATTACTTCTTGGATGATTGAGGCCCCGCATTTGGCCTTCCATCAATTTTCCCTAGGGTTTTTCGGGTTTTGAAGAAGCTTAGTTTCCTCGATACTTCTTTTCCTTCCTACATCAATTTCCCACTTTGCTTCAAGTTCCCGAAGATACTTGTGTGATTTTTGACCTCTAATATTTGGTGGCTGGACTATTTCTTCCTGAGTTCCTTTGGAGGAGGAATCCGGTGTTGAGAAAACTACCTTGGCCTTTCCATTTTTTACTTTTTCGGCCCAATATCCGCCTGGAGATTGTAGCTCAAGCACCTCTTATCCAAGAGTGAGATCTAAGCTATTTTTTACTGCCTCCTAGGGTTCATCCCCTTCCTCAATAATTTGTTCCTCTTCCATGATGATTTCTCCTTCCTCAACATTTAGGGCTGCGAATGGGTTGTTTGTTGTGGCTTCTTTTTCTATCTGAGATGGGCCTACATCCTTTTGTGGCTGAGCTTCCTTTTCCGCTGGACTTGGATTGGACATTCTCCTACTTTTCTTTGCTTGATGCCAACCATCCTCTTGAGTTTTCTCGGGTGCTTCTTGTGCTGCTTTTGGACAATTTTTAACGAAATGGCCATATTCATGACATTTTTTACATTTGAATGGAAATTGCTCGTAATCAACCTTTTGTTCATATTCCCATCCATCCATACAAAGATTAACTACCTCAGGTAATCCCTTCTCCAGATCCACCTCCACGCAGATCCGTGCACAGGAGAAAAGAGGTCCTTTAGGTTCTGCTTTATCAATCTATTTTCCAAGGGAGTTACCAATCGCCTGAAGAGATTCATCATTCCAACAATGAAGTGGGCGATGGGGCAAACGAACCCAGACAGGTAATGCAGAGGGAACGTCTTTATCCGGGTCAAAGGATAAACACCAGCGATTTAGATAAAGACCTCTAGTGCCCATGAAGTAAGGCCCGCTTTTGAAAATGAGATCCCGGTCGACTTTATTTTCAGACAAAAATGTGAAGTAACCCTTCCCACAAAAACAATGCTGCAGGCCTCCAGTGATAAGAGGCATCCCGTTTTTTTTTACCAGAAATCCATCGAATTAGGCGATGGCCAGATGCCCGTGAACTGGCCAATCAAACCTCTATCACTTAAAGCCAAAGCTTTCATTCTAGAAGCAGCCAATATGATCTGAATCTTAGGGGCGTCTGCTCGCTTAACGAAGCCATCCCCAGATGCAGTCGCGGAGGAAGAGGGAGGAGGGGTAGCAACGACCAACGCCCTGAAGGAAACATCGAGCTGCCGCCTGCGCTCCTCAAGGCATTCAGAGTCCATCTCCAGGGCCGTCTAGGGTTCGAAACCCTAAACGCAGCCCGCAGGGCCAACGCCAGAACACGCCTAAACGCACAGCTTGACCGTGCGTACCATAGCTTCTCGATCCTACAAATTGCTCAACTATTGTTGTTCAACTTGGTAACAATTATTCTTCCCAACCACCCAAATTAGAAAATTAGAATTAATTGACTAAAAAGTTGTTTCCCTTTTATTTTCAAGAAAAAACCTTATATTGATATCTGTGAGCTTGAAACCAAATATAAATTGGTATGTTTTATAAAGACTCAGTTATAAGTTATGTATGTCTTCTTTGCATTCTTCACCAAAAACACCACTAAAAACTACATATACCCATTACAAAGTTTCCCCAAAGAGAGTATTAACCCTCCTGCAATATATGGATATACTATATACTAGTCATCATCAAAATTAAAGATATTCCAATTGCAAAAACATATGCCTAATACAATGAAGACAAATTTTGTAATGAGGGAGCCTCCTCTAAGATGTGCATGTTGGAATGTGTAATTTTAATAATTGCATGTGCAATGATGTCTAGTTGATGCCATAACTAGCATTGGAAGGAAAAATCAAACAAAATAATTATAATATTGAATTATTCCACATTTATAATGGAGAAAAATACTCCTTTTACCATTCATTATATAAAGAGGTGGAAAATCATTTATCCCACATGTATTTTGGGATGTTATTCTTCCATACCTCTTGGTATATAATAGAGGTGATGGGGAGCCTTTGGGCATAGCTTGTAAATGCATTGTGATGTCTTTTTAATACTCTGGAATAACATATGTGGAGTGGAGCTCAAGTTGCAATGTTGGAGATATTTTGAGGAAGAAGAAGAAGATTTGTCTCTTCCCGTGGATGTTTAATCACATGACTGGTTTAGCTTCTTTGTTTAATTGTTATGACACTAAAAGACATACATAATAGAAAGTATTTATAAGTGATGGTAATCATCTTTCAGTTTTAGGATCTGGTAATGTTAATGTTCCTAATGGTACTTTAGAAGATGTGTTTCATGTTCAAGGAATTCCCATCAACTTACTTTCTATTTATCGTGCATGTCAGAAAGGTCATAAATTTGAAGCTTGGCCTAATAAGTATATGTTAAAAGATATCAAACAAACTTTAAAATTGTTTCTTCTGGTCTTGTTGATCATAATGTTGGTTTATATAAGTTTACTAGTTTTAATTCATGTAAAAATCAACCATTGTATTCCTATGTTGCTCACGTTGATGAACTAAGCAAATTATGGCATGAATGAATAGGTCACTTGAATTATGGTAAAATGAAAATGATGTCTAAAATGGTACATGGATTACCTTCAATTTATTCCACTAAAGGTGTTTGTGCAGGTTGAATTCTTGGTAAACATCATAAGGAAATGTTTGATAAAGACAAAGCTTAGTGTGCTAAAGAACCATTGCAACTACTTCATAGTTCCACTAAAGGTGTTTGTGAAGGTTGAGTTCTTGGTAAACATCATAAGGAAATGTTTGATAAAGGAAAAGCTTAGTGTGCTAAAGAACCATTGCAACTAATTCATGGTGATATTTGTGGTCCTCTTGAAACTCCTTCTTTGTCTCATGCAGTCTATTTTCTTACCTTTATTAATGATTATAGTCACAAATCTTGGGTTTATTTTTTGAAACATAAAAGTGAAACCTTTGGTATTTTTCAAATATTTAAATCCATTGTTGAGAATGAATATGATAAAAGTATTAAGGATTTGAGAACTGTTAATGGGGTGAATTCATTCAAAACGAATATAATGCATATTTATTTTAGCATGCTATTCAACATCAAAATCTTGTTCCTTATACACCTCAACAAAACGTGGTAGCTGAAAGAAAGAATAGAACTTTGGTTGAAATAGCTAGATGAATGCTTTATTCTAAATGATTACATAAACTTTTTTGGGTTGACGTTATTTGTTCTGCTAACTATATCTTGAATAGAGTTCCTACTAAAGCAGTTTTGCATGTTACTCCTGAGGAAAAATGGAATGGAAAAAAACATGATATTAGTAACTTTAAATTATTTGGGAAATGAATGTTGGGCTCATATCCCAGATGAAAAATAGAAAAGTTTAGAACCCAAGTCTCACAAATGTATTTTTATTGGTTATCATGAGAATTCTAAAGTGTACAAGTTGTTTGATCCCTCCACCCAAGGTGTCATTATTAGGTGATATGTTCACTTTGATGAAGTATCTCCTCCTCTTGAGTTTATTGAACCTCATGTTACATTGAATTTTCCTTAACCTTCTATTACTCATATCTTTGTTACTCCTTCCTCTCCTTCTGTGCCTATTATTGATCCTAGTTTAACCTCTTCTTCAAGTGCTCCACCTGAATGTTCTAAAGATACTAGTATGGGTCCTACCACTACTTCTCTTCATGTTTGGGCTTGAAAACCTCTTGAATCTCAGGTTCTGAGATTGGTCTTCCTCCTGATACTCATAGAAATAGATCTTACTTTGCTCTTATGACTAAATTTTTGGCCATGGATAATCCCTCTACCTATTCTTAAGCCAAAGATAATCCTGAATAGGAGAAATAAATGCAAACTAAGTATGACTTGTTAATGAAGAATGAGACTTGGACTCTTATTCCCCTTTCTCCTTGAAAGAATTTAGTTGGATGTAAGTGGATATATAAAACAAAGTTTGCTGCAAACATACAAATTGAAAAACATAAAGCTCGGTTAGTAGGAGAAGGATTCTCTCAAGAAGAAGGTATAGATTACACTAAATTTTTTGCTTTGGTTGCTAAAATGAACTAAATAAGAACTATTTTTTCACTTGTTGCATCGTATCAATGGGAAATACACCAAATGGATGTTAAGAGCGCATTTCTGAATGGTGATCTTAGTGAATACATTTATAACAACCACCTAGCTTTGTTACTACTAAAACTTCAAGTTTGGTATGCAAATAAGGCTTTATATGGTTGTTGGGACTCAGAAATGTCCTATTTTCATCCACTTTACCTTCTGCTATTCCTCACATTTTATCATCCCGTTAACCTTTCATCATACCATTTCCATACATATACTTGAGTTTCATCTTATTATTTTCCACTTTATTCATTTTAGTATTATAAGTGAATTTATGATTAAATATTGAAAAATAACATGTTTTTCACTAATATCTCAAGTATGGATGAGCTTTGTAATGTGTAGGAATATGGAAGGATCAATTCAAAGAAAGACACTTCGAATATCTCCTCCACCATTTCAAGGAGATAGTTATTCAAAGAATATTCCAAGGAGAAGATCATGGAGATTTGGTTGGCATATCTTATCTAGGATGTATGAGAGACATGTAGAGAATTTGTGAGAGACATGTGGATGATTTGAAGGGATCATATCTTGTAATAATAGGAAAGTAGTTGAGAGTGGTTGAGAGAATAGTTGATCTGTCATTATGAGATGGTTATCTTCTTCTCAAAGAAAATCATGTATAAAAGAGAGTGCTCTCTCTTCATTTGGAGGAGTAGATTAATAATAGATTAGAAAGTAGATTAGGAGGAGATTAGTCTCAGATTGTAGAAGTTAGTTTTAACTTTGTAATATGGAGAAGGGGATTCTTAGCTTTTGTTCATAATCTTAATTTTGATGCTTTCATGATTTGTCATTGATTCTTGTGATGTAAATTAAGATTTCTTTATTGTTAAGGTGAGATCACATGTGTTGTCTCGTTGCTCTTCATATGTTGTCTTTATTTTATGCAATTTACTTTCAATAGTGTGTTTTAG
The DNA here is from genome assembly GCA_027924585.1 of Larix kaempferi. Taxonomy (NCBI): domain Eukaryota; kingdom Viridiplantae; phylum Streptophyta; class Pinopsida; order Pinales; family Pinaceae; genus Larix; species Larix kaempferi. The sequence continues at coordinate 8,408,518 of BSBM01000278.1, forward strand.
CTTCTAGCATTAGATTAGCAGTTCCAACATTAGATTAGTAGTTGTGTGTTTCAGCTTAAGGGGGGATTAGATTAACAATTAGCAATTAGTGTTCGGGTACACAGGGTACTCCCAAAACACCGAACACCTAGAGCAACCACTTCACACAAAAAGATCACAGATCGATACACTGATGTTTTGACATGGTTTAAACCCTCGTGAGGGAAACACTCCACGGCCCCGACCAAATAGCTCCTACGAGACAATTTATTATGCAAAAAAAGAAAGTTACAAATGAGCTTCTCATAATCGATCAACTTTCCAATGACCCTCCATGCTCTTTAAATAGAGATCATGGACCAATCGGGTGTTAAGCCACGGATCAAGGGTAGGTATGATCTAAGAGAAGTTGAGCCGTTGGATCACTCTATGTCGGGAACATATCGTGACCGTCCGATTAAGTATTCACAAATGCATACTAAGAAAACACACTTTTTCTGACGGATATATTACACAAGTTGATCTTAACTAACTCCTAAGTGTCTAAATATCCTAACATCCCCCCTTAAGAACAACTTGTGATAGGATTGAAGGATTTACAAAAGTGACACTATCAGGAGAAGGAAGGAGGCATTAGAGCCTATCCCTCCTTAATGACAAGTTCCTGAACTCCTAACATAGATCGAAGTTTATAAAACTTTGCTTCTGTAAGAGACTTGGTGAAGATGTCTGCAACTTGATTGGTGAAGATGTCTACAACTTGATCATCTTTAGGACAAAAGAGCACTTCAAGAACACGATCATGAACAAGATTTCTGATGAAGTGCATATGTAGCTCAATGTGTTTGCTGCGTTGATGTAGGACTGGATCTTTGGCAAGCTTTATGGCACTTTGATTGTCGCACCAAACTGGAGTAGGTTGCTGCTGCTCGAATCCAAATTCTAAAAGGATCTATTGAAGCCATAAAGCTTCCTGATTGTCATTAACTACGGCTCAATATTCTGCTTCTGCTGAAGAAAGAGCAGTAGATTGTTGTTTCTTACAAGCCCAAGTGATAGGTCCAGATCCCAGACTGAAAACATAACCTGCAGTAGACTTTAGATCATCAGGATCGCCGGCCCAATCTGAATCAGTGAAACCAACCAACAAACGTTTCCCCCCTGTATTGTAATGAATCCCAAACTGAATTGTACCTCGAATATATCGAAGTATTCTTTTAGCTGCTTTCTAGTGACTTTCATGAGGTGTCTGCATATAACGGACAACACGACCAACGGTAAAGGAAAGGTCAGGATGGGAATGAGTCAAGTATAAGAGACTACCAACAAGCTGACGATACAAGGTGGCATCAACTTCAGGTAAAGTACAAGTGGCAGAAAGTTTGACTCCAGACTGGAAGGGAGAAGGGGTTGGTGTACAATTTGTTCGGATATCCACATCATCTTTTTCAGGATCTTGCATGCAATTAGGGTTTGCATGCAGAATCTAGGGTTTGCATGCACCGGCATGCACTGGCATGCATCCCAGTCACCAGTTTGATGCCTCCAGCACCTTATCCACTTCATTCTAGCACCCGGGAGCCACCTACCACAGAGTTTTAGCCCTCCTAAGCTGAAAGGCGCCCACTTCTCACCTACTGCCAGAGAAGGGCGCACTTGTTCACCTACCACTGCAGTTCCACTTCAGTTACATTCAGTTAGCTCCGATTCTCCCTGATTTGAGGCTAGTTTCACTCCCGACTGACTGTATCACTTCCGTTGGACCTCCAGTTCGATTAGGTGACTTTTTCTGACTTCAGTTAGCCTCCCATGCGCCCCCACTGAGCCTCCAGATCCTAAATCAGTGCTACACACTTCAGTTACACTTATTACACTCAGTTAGACTCAGATTGACACCTGGATGACTGGTTGTTGTGCATTGATGAGCACCACCGATTGATTGATGAGGACTCCTAGTTAGAGTCAAGCCACTCTATTCTGTAATTCGAATGACCTCCTTAGGCAATTCGAATTGCTCAGTCATTGTGACAGTTTGTATTGTAATTCATTCACCCTTTCTGGGATAGAGAGCACTGCTGCATGTTTTGCACAGTTTTGCACCATATTTTCTATGTTCATCTGTTGTGATTGATTTACTTGTTCATTTGATCTGCTGTGACTAATTTTACATGGTATCAGAGCCATTGCAGGGACAAGATCTCTTTTCTACAGGTGTTTATACAAGAAGATTTGACTGAATTGCTAAAAATTGCAAAAGTTTGGCATGAGATATCTCAAGGGCATTCGCTCCTGTGCATGCAAAGCTTGAAAAATATTCCAATACCACTCCAGAAGCTTGAGTTACCACATAATTCTTGGATCTGATACATTGGACCTATTCAACATTGCTTGAAATCCAATCCCAGGTGTGATGCAACTCTCAAAGGGTGGATTGTTCGACCTTATTGTGGTTGTTTTTATGTGATTTGCAGGTTTATTGTCTCCTTCAATTGCACTCGCTACATTGTGCATGCAAGCTTCCCTACAGCAATTGCATTCGCTATCTTGTGCATGCAAGCCTATTCTACATCAGTTTGACTCGCTCCTAGCAATGGAATACTCTTCTTCAAAGCCTATCCTCACCCCATTCAACTATTTTGATTGGAAAGATGATATGGAGATCATATTACGTTCAAAAGGTTACTACCGAGTCACTCTTGGTCTTGAATTGGAGCCAAACAATGTGTCAGATCGAACCAAACACTACAACAAGCTTGATGAAGCTTATGGTCTTCTTTGTCTCTCCATCTCCAAGGATATTCACTTCCATCTCAGCGGATTGAAGACTCCAAAAGCCATATGGGAGCAACTTGAAACACTATTCGGCAAGCAGGATGAGCTTAGGGCTTTTCAATTAGAGAATGAATTGATTGGCCTTAATCCTGAGAATTTCGAGACCATCAATGAATTCTTCACAAAATTCAAGAACTTGAACTTGAAATTGAAGAACAGTGGTGTTATCAAAGAGGATAAACAGTTGATCCTCTCCATTCTAAGCAAGCATGGGAAAGATTATTCGGTATTTGTCTCTACTTTCAATTCCGGTCGGCTAACTACCCCGAATTGGAAGATGCCTACCTTGAATGCCTTCATTGAGTCCGTTACAAAAGAGCATGACAAGTTGATTCAAATGGGGTCCATAAGCTCCAAAGATTCAGCCCTATTTGTTCAAGGACCCAAGATCTCGAATAGTAAAGGAAAGCAAAAGAAGGAGAAGCCCAAATTCGAGCCTCACAAGCAAAAAGACAAAAGCAAGCAAACGGATGCACCATCCAATTCGAAATCCAAGCAAAAAGGCAAAGAAGGTAACCAAAAATCTAAATGTACTTATTGTAACCATGGCTTTCATCCCGAAAGTTCATGTATGAAGAAGACTATAGATCAAATGGCCCTCCTTTTGGAAAAGAACAACATAACCCTTCCTGACGGTGCAAGGAAGAAGGATCGGAATGATGATCATGAAAGAGGACAAGCACTCATGGCAACGGTTTCGAAGCCCACTACTCTCTTGATAGATTCGGGTGCATCAAATCATATGGCTGCAAATATTGATTCTTTTTCCTCATTCGATCCAAACAGCTCCATCCCCATCCATTTGGGAGATGACTCAAAAATTTCTTCAAAGGGCAAAGGTACGATTCATGTAGAACATGGAAGCTTTCAGAATGTTCTCTATGTGCCTTCCTTAGCTTCGAATCTCCTTTCTGTGTATCAAATGACACATACTGGTGAACCAAAGCAAGTCACATTCAGCCCTAATACAGTTGAAATTTCTGATATCAAAAGTGGAAGACTAGTTGCGGTTGGAAAGGCAAACCACACTGCAAAATGTTATGAGTTTTCGCACTTTATTCCGCTTGCAAAGCCCACCATGGTAGATGGGCTTCCACAACTCCGTTCCTCGAAGGGAATATGCACTGGTTGCATTATTGGGAAGCACCCCGAGCACAGATTCGACCGCGGCAAGGCTAGCAGAGCCTCTACTATTTTGGGATTGATCCATTCTGATATCAGTGGTCCGCTGCCCCATATGTCATTAAATGGTTCAAGGTATGTTTTGACATTTATTGACGATTTTTCCCGCTTTACATGGGTATTCTTTCTCAAAAACAAGTCAGAAGTGCTTGGAAAATTCAAGGATTTTAAGGCTTCTGTTGAGACCACCACTGAGAGCAAGATCAAAGCTCTTAGATCTGATAATGGTGGGGAATATATCAAGTCCGAGTTGCTGCAACTTTGTTCCCAAAGCGGAATTAAGATCCAACATACAGTTCCCTACACACCCCAGCAGAACGGTGTAGCGGAAAGGAAAAATCGGTCACTGAAAGAGATGGCTACATGCATGATTGAATCGAAAGGTTTGGCTGCAAATATTTGGGCTGAAGCAATCAATGTTGCTGCATATATACAGAACCGTGTTCCACATTCATCCGTGAAAGGTATGACTCCTTTCGAAGCATTCTTTGGTCACAAACCGGATGTGTCAAATTTGAGAGTTTTTGGCTCTACTGCATGGGCTAGAATCCCTTCTGAGAAGAGACGAGCTTTGGATCCACAAAGTATCGAGTGCATATTGATAGGATATGGGGAAGAATCAAAAGCATATAAACTCATGGATATCAGATCTAAAAAGATATTCATAGAGCGCAGTGTGCAGTTTGAAGAATCGCTTCAAGAATTGCAACTAGTCGAGGAAAAGACTGCCGATTCACCGCCTTCACCAGAAGAAGATCCGAGCAGCGATAATGAAGGTATGAGTTCTGATATTTCTGATATTGTAGCAGCATATGATGATCATGACATATCAGGTTCGGAATCCGATCATTATGATCCTCCTCAGTTACCAAAGTGGGCCCAAAACACTCTACATTCTGCTGGTTCGAATCTTGGAAATCCTGCTGATCCGAGACGAACAAGAGGAGACTTTCAAAGAGCAGGTATGGCTCTTTCTATTGCTGATCCATTTCTTCCTGAGATTTTTTATTTGATGGCTGGTTCAGATCCTACATCATACTATTCAGCCCATCGAGATCCGAGATGGAAAAGTGCCATGGACGAAGAGTACAGTTCTCTTCAAAAGAACAATACATGGGAGCTAGTTTCTCTTCCACCTGGAAGAAAATTAGTGAAGTGTAAATGGGTCTACCGTACTAAATTTGCTGCTGATGGCACTATCAGCAAATATAAAGCAAGGTTGGTGGCAAAAGGTTTTTCCCAAGTCCAAGGAGTGGACTACACAGAGACCTTTGCACCGGTTGCAAAGATGGATTCCATCCGCCTTGTTTTAGCTATTGCCGCATCCAAGCACTGGGAAGTGCACCACATGGATGTGAAGAGTGCATTTTTACATGGAGACCTTGCTGAAGAGGTCTATATGCAGCAGCCAGAGGGTTATACATCAGATCCATCATTGGTTTGTAGATTGAAGAAATCTTTGTACGGGTTAAAACAGGCCCCAAGAGCTTGGTACGCAAAGATGGACTCCTTCCTTCTTTCTCAGAATTTCCAAAGATGCAAATCTGATCCGAATGTGTATCTTCAGCGAGTTAAAGGTAATTTGTTGGTTATTGTACTTTATGTTGATGATCTGCTTATTACTGGTAGCACACTTACTTCAATAAACAAGCTAAAATCTGCCTTAAATCTAGCTTTTGACATGAGCGATTTGGGCTTGCTGAGTCACTTTTTGGGCTTGGAGATAGCTCAAAATTTTGATGGGATCACTATATCTCAGCAAAAATATGCTTCCGACCTGTTATTGAAGTTTAATATGGCTGAATGTAAGGCAGCCCCGTTCCCATTCCTCTCAGGAATCAGTCTTGAGGAGGGAGATTCCACACTGCTTGCAGATTGCAGTATGTATCGACAGTTGATTGGTTCACTACTTTATTTGACACACTCACGGCCTGATATCTCATATGCCATGAGTTCCGTGTCAAGATATATGCAGCAGCCACATGAGCTTCATTGGCGAGCAGCCAAGCGGATCTTGCAGTATGTGCAAGGTACGAGACAGTTTGGCATACATTATGCTGCAGATTCTGAGCTAGATTTCATTGGTTTTACTGATTCAGATTGGGCAGGTGATAGCATTGATCGGAAGTCCACTTCCGGTTATGTTTTCATGATTGGTCATGGTGCTATTTGCTGGTCCAGTAAAAAGCAAGCAGCCATTGCACTTTCTTCAGCAGAGGCAGAGTATCGAGGGGCAGTCAATGCCTGCATTCAGGCAGTTTGGTTGCAGGGTATTCTTTCCGAGTTTGGTTTTGGTGGCACTACTTCGACTGTCCTATTTTGTGACAATCAAAGTGCTATCAAGATCTCCACAGATCCAGTTCAGCGGCAGAGGACCAAACACATTGAGATTCATATGCATTACATTCGACAGTTGGTGCATGACCGCACCATCATTCTGCAATATTGCCCTACTGATGAGCAAATTGCAGACATCTTCACCAAGAGCTTCACTGAGAAGAAGTTCTCTAACCTCCGTTCACTGTTGGGGGTGAGTTCCATCATGGTGGAGACAGATTGATTCATTATTATGCTTTAGCTTGAGGGGGGGCTTTCTTCCCACTGGGTTTTCCCTCTTTCCTCACTTAGTTATTTTCAGCATTTTTTGGATTATTGTATTGGGGTGACCTTTGGTCTTAGTTACCAGGGCCCCACATTATTTTGTTGGCACATCATAGTCTAGCTTGAGGGGGGGTGTTCGGATATCCACATCATCTTTTTCAGGATCTTGCATGCAATTAGGGTTTGCATGCAGAATCTAGGGTTTGCATGCACCGGCATGCACTGGCATGCATCCCAGTCACCAATTTGATGCCTCCAGCACCTTATCCACTTCATTCTAGCACCCGGGAGCCACCTACCACAGAGTTTTAGCCCTCCTAAGCTGAAAGGCGCCCACTTCTCACCTACTGCCAGAGAAGGGCGCACTTGTTCACCTACCACTGCAGTTCCACTTCAGTTACATTCAGTTAGCTCCGATTCTCCCTGATTTGAGGCTAGTTTCACTCCCGACTGACTGTATCACTTCCGTTGGACCTCCAGTTCGATTAGGTGACTTGTTCTGACTTCAGTTAGCCTCCCATGCGCCCCCACTGAGCCTCCAGATCCTAAATCAGTGCTACACACTTCAGTTACACTTATTACACTCAGTTAGACTCAGATTGACACCTGGATGACTGGTTGTTGTGCATTGATGAGCACCACCGATTGATTGATGAGGACTCCTAGTTAGAGTCAAGCCACTCTATTCTGTAATTCGAATGACCTCCTTAGGCAATTCGAATTGCTCAGTCATTGTGATAGTTTGTATTGTAATTCATTCACCCTTTTTGGGATAGAGAGCACTGCTGCATGTTTTGCACAGTTTTGCACCATATTTTCTATGTTCATCTGTTGTGATTGATTTACTTGTTCATTAGATCTGCTGTGACTAATTTTACACAATTGTCCATGTGAAAGCGACGAAGAAGGTCACAAGCATACTTAGACTAAGAAAGAAATATTCATTCTTTGGTTTGCATGACTTGGAGACCAAGAAAATAATGCAAATGTCCTAAGTCTGACATTTCAAATTTTTTCTTAAGACTGGATTTCACATGGCTTATAAGCTTAGGGTCACTACTAGTAAGAATAAGGTCATCGACATATAGAACAAGTATGATGAGATGGTTTCTTACTTTCTTGGTATAGACATTGGGATCAGAATGGCATCTAGAAAAACCAGTGTCAAGGAGAAAGCTATCCATTTTGGCATACCAAGCTCCAGGAGCTTGCTTAAGGCCATATAAGGATTTCTTAAGGCGGCAGACAAGGCTAGAGTTATTCTGAACATATCTAGGAGGTTGTTCCATGTAAATTTTCTCCTGTAAATCACCATGTAAGAAGGCAGACTTGACATCCATTTGATGGACTTCCTAGTTATGTAAGGCTGCAAGGGAAAGAACAAGGCGGATGGAGTTCATTTTTGCGACAGGAGCAAAGGTTTCATTGTAGTCAATCCCTTCAACTTGGGAAAAAAACTTTGGCAACTAACCTTGCCTTAAGTCTTTCAACACTTCCATCTGATGCATACTTAGTTCTGTAGACCCATTTACATCTGACAATTTTTCTTCCTTTTGGAAGAGGTATAAGATCCCAAGTATCATTCACCATTAAGGAATGATATTCTTCATCCATAGCTGTATCCCAATCTGGATTTCCTAAAGCTTCTGCAAAAGTTTATGGATCATGATTCTCAGAAACCTGAGCCAAAAGAGAAGAGGCTCGCTAAAACTGAGAACGTGTTCGATGTTGATCTCTAGGATCACCGATAAGGTCACCAATTGCTTGACATGTTGAACGAACCCATCGAGGAAGCAATTGTGCTGGTGCAACTGGAGGAACATGAACAAGTGGAGGTGGATTTTCATCATCACTGTCATCATCAGAAACTGGTGTTGAAAACCTGTCAAGGAAGTTGGAAGAAGAAGAAGGCACAATCGCCGAATCAGGCTCACAGGCCAAAGATGGCACAATCGTCGAGTTAGGCTCGCAGGCCAAGAGATTTTCATCAAATTTAACATCTCTTCTAATTATTATATCATGAGAATGTGGTTGAAGAAGTTTATAACCTTTTACATTTTCAGAATATCCAACAAATATGCACTTTTCACTTTTGGGCTACAATGCTTTCCGTTTTTCATCCGGAATGTGAGCCCATGCTTCACTACCAAACACACAGAAGTGACTTACAACTGGTTTAATTTTACTCCATGCTTCTTCCTGTGTGATACCTTGTAATGCTTTAGTGGGGGTGCAATTAACTATGTAATTTGCACAATTTATGGCTTCAACTCAAAATTGAAGACTTAGTCCCTTAGATTGGATCATACAATTAGCCATTTTTTTTAAAGTGTGGTTCTTCCGTTCAGCTACACCATTTTGTTGTGGTGTATATGGAACAGTGTGTTGTTGTTGGATTCCTTATTCAGTGCAGAAAGTAGAGAACTTTTTGTTAACATATTCTCCTTCATTGTCAGATTTTAACTTAATAATTCGATGACCAGATTGTTTTTCAACAAGGGCTTTGTAGGCCAAGAACATGTTAAATACTTCGCTCTTACGTTTTAAGAAATAAACCCAAGTGCGTCTGGTGTAATTATCAATGAAAGTTAAGAAATATTTGAAACTAGAAAAGGAAGCAGATGGAAGAGGACCACACAAGTCAACATGCACAAGCTCCAAGGGAACCGAGGCGTGCCAAGAGGCACGTTTGTCAAAACTGTCTCGATGATGTTTTTCGAGTTCACAACCGGAACAAATACCATCCCTGCAAGATACCATCGGAAGATTTGTCACCATATTGTCTTTACATAGTTGTTGCAATGAGCAATAATTTAAGTGACCAAATCGCTCATGCCAAAGTTTGCTCAAGTTATCACTATGAGCAACAAAACCTGAAGGAAAAGGTGATGACCCAAAGTTTTTAAATTTGTACAACCTGGTAATATCATCAACAATTTCAGTAGCTAGGACCTGTTGAGGATCTTTAAAATCCTTGATTACAACTTGGTAAGGTGTAAACGTCACAGTTTTACCTTCACCGGAATGAGTGATTTGATAGACTGATAACAAGTTACAGGAAATTCTTGGAACACATAGTACATCACTAAAATGACCATTATCTACTGGAAATGTTCTAGCTCCTACAATCATCACCAACAAATATTTGTTTGTTGTTGCATTCATGCATAATAGAAAATATGGCTTGATCCTTAGCCATATGATAAGATGCTCTAGAATCAATGAGCCATTCATTTGAAGTAGAAGAAGAAGATGCATTATAAGAATAACCAGAAGCACAAAGTGCATGTCCATGAGAGATACATTCTGAAGGCGAATCTAGGCTGATGTGGTGCTTCTTCATTGTTGCTTCCAAGGCTATCATCTTCTTGAAACACTTAGATTCATCATGATTATCTTTCCCACAATAGTTGCAATGACGCTCAGTCTTCTTGCCTTTTGGCTTGGATCCTTTGTCATTTTTTAAAGAAGGAGCTGACTGAGAGGGTTTGGGACCTTTGTTTGACTTATTATTGCAAAAATTTTGTTTCTTGGGAGGCTTGGACTTTTCTTTCTGTTGGGACAATAAGGCTTTCCCAGATGTATCTGTATTGTTGATTAGTCCAAGATGGATGAGTTTATCTTGCTCTCTAATCAATTAATCACAAAATGATTCAAGACTAGGCTCTTGATAGCTAGCCGCATTCAAGGATTCTTTCATGATGTAAAATGTAGATACAAAAACAGAATATGCAGGTCCAAATTCTGAAAGAATATGATAAATGCATTGTTTATCTTCCCTCTTAATCTTACATTCTGCACATAAGAATTTAAGAGTTTTGTACTTAGATAAATAATCTTGAATGCATGAAAAATCACTTGGATTTAAATAAATTAATTCATTTTCGAGTTGGTGACCTCGAATTTCATTGTGTTTTACCAAACACAGATTCCAACTTGTCCCAAGCAGCATCAGGTTCATCAATTCCAGATATGTGGAATTGCAAATCAGTAGAGATTGACATCCCAATCAATCCACGAGCTTCGTTACATCTATTTGCCCATTTGATTTTCTTATCATCATCAATGGGTTCTGTTTCTTTCCTTGAGGTAATTCTAAAAAGTCCCCTACTTTGTAGAACATCCTCCATACGAGATTTCCATGAGAAATATTTGGAACTGGTAAGTAGAATATCACAAGGGGCGGCCATATTTGTAAATTAATAGTTGTAAAAGCATAAACCAATAATCTATATGCGAAGAGCTTGAAAAAATATGCGGTTTAAAAAAAAAAAGGCACTGAAAACTGACTTCAGATGATGAAGTTATGCTTGAACAAAGAAAAAGCTGAAGATGTCCCCAATAGTGACGTGGCACATAGAGAATGACCAGCTAAGAAAAGAACCCCCCTCTTTCCAAGATGAACCTTTGACAATCACTTTTCAATAAAGTTGCTTTAAGTGAATCACTTTTATAAAATAAGTGATTTCACTTTTACAATGATTTACTTTAAATAATGCAACAATAAAATGAACTTAAGTGACTCACTTTGTATTTTTATTTTTTATTATTTAAGTGAGATTCACTTTTACAATAAAGTAACTTGAAAATAGAAATTGCATGCACTTTGCCTCTTAAAAGTAACTTCCTAAGACTTGAACTCAAGACTTATTAAGGAATAAAACAACTTTGAACCAAGTGAGCTAGATTAAAAGGTATGTAAAATATGGGGATGAGGAAGATGGGCATTTTTTTTTTACTCTTCTTGCTCGGTTTCCGTGCTTGCTCTTTTTTTCTTTTTTTCCTACAAATCACACCACAAACTGAAACAAAAAAAATTTCCCACACTTGTGGAGTTAGATCTCGTTAGCTTGCCCGGAAAGTCTACGTTTTCTCTCTGTTTCTGATTTGCCAAGATTGCGCAAGGTGCACAGCAAAGAGCATACGCAGCCGAGAAAAACCCTTTCCCTTTCTGTTTCTGATTCGCTAAGATCGCTCAAGCTGCACGACAAAGAGCATACGCAGACAGGAAAAGCAACAATCCGAAACTAAAAAAAAATCTAATGATAAAAACTGATAAAATATGAGATTTTCTTTTTCTTTTTAAAACAAAAAATAAAAAAGCGTCACTGTAACATTATACCTTCAGATCTGATGAAATACGCGTTTCTGAAGCAACCGGAAATCGTTTTCGATCAAACGAAAATTATTTCCAAATGGAAACGGCGCTCCGGATGCAATGGAACACCTACCACAACAAAAATGCACAGAAATACTGGAACCAGAAACCCTTTCAAGTTTCGGCAACACTAATTCAAGATCTAGATCATAACCGGAAGCGGCTCTTCATAAAAGCTCTGATACCATGTTCTGGTACATAAGGTACTCCAAAAAGACCGAACACCTAGATAAACCACTTCACACAAACAGATCACAGATCGATACACCGATGTTTTGACGTGGTTTAAACCCTCGTGAGGGAAACACTCCACGGCCCCGGCCAAATAGCTTCCACGAGACAATTTATTATGCAAAGAAATAAAGTTACAAATGAGCTTCTCATAATCGATCAACTTTCCAATGACCCTCCATGCTCTTTAAATAGAGAACATGGACCAATTGAGTGTTAATCCACGGATCAAGGGTAGGTATGATCTAAGAGAAGTTGAGCCGTCAGATCACTCTATGTCGGGAACATATCGTGACCGTCGGATTAAGTATTTACAAATGCATCCTAATGCATACTAAGAAAACACACTTTTCCTAACATATATATTACACAAGTTGATCTTAATTAACTCATAAGTGTCTAAATATCCTAACAATTAGCAAGGGGGGTTAGATTAGATTAATTTCGCTTCAATCCTACATATATTTTGCATATGCTTCGTAAGTCTACGAATTCCTCAGATTGACAAATTAAATAGTTGGGCAAGTACTACAATGGAATTAAACGACAATATTTTCGCCTAACATTTTGGCGCCGTTGCTGGGGAAGCACGATGGATTGAGGTTTAGTTTGCTTTTTCAAGTAAGTAGGATCTACATGTGTTGGTAAGGGGTCATAGCAGCTACTTGAGTGGAGACTCCTCATGTTCTCCCTGCCAACTGTGGAGAGTATTTCAATTCCTGCAAGCATACACTAGAATTTTAATTTCTGCATGAGTGTTTCAATTCTGCAAGTGTGAATTTCAATTTCAGCAAGTGTGTTTTTGCAACTGTGAAGAGTAATTGTTTTCTGTACAGAGTGTTTTTTATTTTATTTTATTTTATTTTCATTTAGATTTCGGTGCTGTAAGAACCCCTTTTTCAAAATGATTAGACAATGAGTTTAAGCTTGGAACAACTCACTCAGATCCTTGCAAGAGTAGGGATCTCCTCTTCTCACGAAGAGGAGATCCTGACAGCAGCCGAGAGCTTAATTACTCCTCCAGAAACAAATGAAGAATCAACATACGAAGAATCCTACACATCTAATGATGATGAACAATTATGCGAGCAGGAGGTCAAGGAGGACAACGAGGAGTTGCAGCATGATCTGAGGAGGGAAAACTATGCCTATGAAAGCCCTATCGAATGATGGTTTCAAGCGAGTACTAGGTTAGATCAAATTAGCTTTTGTTTTTATTTAGTTAATTCACAGTTACAATAACTAATTTCACACATTTATGTTTATCCTCATTTTCTATTTGCAAAATTAACATTGAACATATTTTTATTGCTGTTACGTGAATGGCTACATTGGATATTTAACTACACCTAACTGTTTTCTAATTCCCAATTAGCATAAAGTAGGTAGGATTTTATTTTCAGTTTTTCCTTTCACCCAAAATAAGTATGCTCTCCTCCGTGCTTCCTGCGATCTGAGGATCAGAAAGTAGTATGGCTATAATGTTAGGATATTTAGACACTTAGGAGTTAGTTAAGATCAACTTGTGTAATATATCCATTAGGAAAAGTGTGTTTCTTTAGTATGCATTTGTAAATATTTAATCCGACGGTCACGATATGTTGTGATCCAATGGCTCAACTTCTCTTAGATCATACCTACCCTTGATCTGTGGCTTAACACTCGATTGGTCCATGATCTCTATTTAAAGAGCATGGAGGGTCATTGAAAAGTTGATCGATTATGAGAAGCTCATTTGTAACTTTTTTTCTTTGCATAATAAATTGCTCCATAGAAGCTATTTGGCCAAGGCCGTGGAGTGTTTCCCTCTCGAGGGTTTAAACCACATCAAAACATCGGTGTGTTGATCTGTGATCTGTTTGTGTGAAGTGGTTGCTCTAGGTGTTCGGTCTTTTGGGAGTGCCTGTGTACCCGAACATGGTATCAGAGCTTTTATGAAGAGCCGATTCCGGTTATGATCTAGATCTTAAATTGTTGTTGCCGAAACTTGAAAGGGTTTCTGGTTCTAGTATTTCTGTGCATTTCTGGGCTATGGGAGGTGTTTCATTGTGTCTGTAGCACCGTTTCCATTGGGAAATAGTTTTCGTTTGATCGAAAACGGTTCCCGGTAACTTCATAAACGTGTATTTCATCAAATCTGAAGGTATAATGTTATAATGACGTTTTTTTTATTTTTGTGTTTAAAATAAAAAAATCTCATATTTCTATTAGTTTTTATTATTAGATTTTTTTTGTTTTGTTTCAGATTGTTGCTTTCCCTATCTATGTATTCTCTTTGTCATGCACCTTGTGCGATTTGGGCAAATCGGAAATAGAAAGGGAAAGGGTTTTTGTCGGCTGAATATGCTCTTTGTTGTGCACCTTGTGCGATCTCAGAAAATCAGAAACAAAGATAAAACGTAGACTTTTCGGGCAAGTTAACGAGATCTAACCCCAATAGTGTGGAAAAGTTTTTTTTGTTTTGGTTCTTGCTGTGATTTGCAGAAAAAGAGACAAGCACGGAAATTGAGAGAGAAGAGTTAAAAAAAAAAAGCCCCCTTCCTCCTTCCCATATTTTACATACTTTTTAATCTAGCTCACTTGGTTCAAAGTTGCTTTATTCCTTAATAGGTCTTGAGTTCAAGTCTTAGGAAGTTACTTTTAAAAGAAAAAGTGCATGCAATTTCCATTTTTAAGTTACTTTATTGTAAAAGTGCATCTCACTTAAATAATAAAATAAAAATACAAAGTGAGTCACTTAAGTTTTTTTTTTTTTTTATGCACTATTTAAAATAACATCATTGTAAAAGTGAAATCACTTATTTTACAAAAGTGATTCACTTAAAACAACTTTTTTGTAAAGTAATTGTGAAGGTTCATCTTGGAAAGAGGGGGGTCCTTTTTTTTTAGCTGGTCATTTTCTATCTGCCACGTCACTATTGGGGACATCTTCAACTTTTTCTTTGTTCAAGCATAACTTCATCATACTGAGTCAGTTTTCAGTGCCGTTTTTTGTTAAACCGCCCATTTTTTTGAGCTCTTCATATCCAGACTATTGGTTTCTGCTTTTACTGCCATTTATTTACAAATATGGCCACCCCTTGTGATATTCTACTTACCAGTTCCAACTATTTCTCATGGAAATCTCATATGGAGGATGTTCTACGAAGTAGAGGACTTTTCAGAATTACATCAGAGAAAGAAACACAACCTACTGATGATGATAAGAAAATCAAATGGGTAAATAGAAGTGATGAAACTCGTGGATTGATTGGGATGTCAATCTCTACTGATTTGCGATTCCACATATCTAGAATTGATGAACCTGATGCTGTTTGGGACAAGTTGGAATTTCTGTTTGGTAAACACAATGAAATTTGAGGTCACCAACTCGAAAATGAGTTGATTTCTCTATCCAAGTGATTTTTCATGCATTCAAGATTATTTATCTAAGTACAAAACTCTTAAACTCTTATGTGAAAAATGAAAGATTAAAAGGGAAGACAAACAATGCATTTATCATATTCTTTCCAAACTTGGACCCGCATATTCTGTTTTTGTATCTACATTTTATTCCATGAAAGAATCCTTGAATGCAGCTAGCTATCAAGAGCCTAGTCTTGAATCCTTTTGTGATTCCTTGATTAGAGAGCAAGATAAATTCATCTATCTTGGAATACTCAATAATGCAGATATATCTAGGAAAGCCTTATTGTCCCAATAGAAAGAAAAGTCCAAGCCTCCCAAGAAACAAAATTTTCGCAATAATAAGTCAAACAAGGGTTCCAAACCCTCTCAGTCAGCTCCTTCTTTAAAAAATGACAAAGGATCCAAGCCAAAAGGTAAGAACATTAAACGTCATTGCAACTATTTTGGGAAAGATAATCATGATGAATCTAAGTGTTTAAAGAAGAAGACAACCTTGGAAGTAGCAATGAAGAAGCACCACATCAGTCTAGATTCGCTTTCAAAATTTACCTCTCATGGACATGCACTTTGTGCTTCTGGTTATTCTTATAATGCATCTTCTTCTTCTACTTCAAATGAATGGCTAATTGATTCTAGAGCATCTTATCATATGACTAAGGATCAAGCCATCTTTTTTACTATGCATGAATGTAACACCAAACAAATATTTGTTGGTGATGATTGTAGGAGCTAGAATAGTTCCAATAGATAATGGTCATTTTAATGATGTACTATGTGTTCCAAGAATTTCCTGCAACTTGTTATCAGTCTATCAAATCACTCATTCCGGTGAAGGTAAAACTGTGACGTTTACACCTCACTAAGTTGTAATCAAGGATTTTAAAGATCCTCAATAGGTCCTAGCTACTGGAATTGTTGATGATATTACCAGGTTGTACAAATTTAACAACTTTGGGTCATCACCTTTTCCTTCAGTTTTTGTTGCTCATAGTGATAATTTGAGCAAACATTGGCATGAGCGATTTGGTCACTTAAATTATCGCTCATTGCAACAACTATGTAAAGACAATATGGTGACAAGTCTTCCGATGGTTTCCTGCAGGGATGGCGTTTGTTCTGGTTGTGTACTCGAAAAACATTGAATCGGGACAGTTTTGACAAACGTGCCTTTTAGCACACCTTGGTTCCCTTGGAGCTTGTGCATAGTGACTTGTATGGTCCTCTTCCATCTGCTTCCTTTTCTGGTTTCAAAGTTTTCTTAAATTTCATTGATGATTACTCCAGATGCACTTGGGTTTCTTTCCTGAAACTTAAGAGTGAAGTATTTAACATGTTCTTGGCCTACAAGGCCCTTGTTGAAAAACAATCTAGTCATCAAATTATTAAATTAAGAACTGACAATGGAGGAGAATATGCTAACAAAAAGGTCACTACTTTCTGTACTGAACAAGGAATCCAACAACAACGCACTGTTCCATATACACCACAACAAAATGGTGTCGTTGAACGGAAGAACCACACTTTAAAAGAAATGGTTAATTGTATGATCCAATCTAAGGGACTAAGTCTTCAATTTTGGGCTGAAACCATAAATTGTGCAAATTACATAGTTAATCGCACCCCCACTAAAGCTTTACAGGGTATCACACTGGAAGAAGCATGGAGTAAAATTAAACCAGATGTAAGTCACTTCCGTGTGTTTGGTAGTGAAGCATGGGCTCACATTCCGGCTACAATGCTACAATCACTTGGGCTGGTTGTTTGGCAGTGAAGCATGGGCTACAATGCTAAAATTATAGTACAGGGGGGAAACCTTTGTTGGTTGGTTTCACTGATTCAGATTGGGATGGTGATCCTGATGATCGAAAGTCTACTGCAGGTTATGTTTTCAGACTGGGATTTGGACCTATCACTTGGGCTTGTAAGAAACAACAAGCTCTTGCTCTTTCTTCAGCAGAGGAAGAATATTGAGCCGCAGTTAATGCTAGTCAGGAAGCTTTATGGCTTCGACAAATCCTTTCAGAGTTTGGATTCGAGCAACAGCAGCCTACTCCACTTTGGTGCGACAATCAAAGCGCCATCAAGCTTGCCAAAGATCCAATTCTACATCAACGCAACAAACACATTGAGCTACATATGCACTTCATCAGAAATCTTGTTCATGATCGTGTTCTTGAAGTGCTCTTTTATCCTACAAATGATCAAGTTGTAGACATCTTCACCAAGTCTCTTACAGAAGCGAAGTTTACTAAACTTCGATCTATGTTAGGAGTTCAGGAATTTGTCATTAAGGGGGGATAGGCTCTAATGCCTCCTTCCTTCTCCTAATAGTGTCACTTTTGTAAATCCTTCAATCCTATCCCAAGTTGTTCTTAAGGGGCGATGTTAGGATATTTAGACACTTAAGAGTTAGTTAAGATCAACTTGTGTAATATATCCGTTAGGAAAAGTGTGTATCTTTAGTATGCATTTGTAAATATTTAATCCGATGGTCACGATATGTTGTGATCCGACGGCTCAACTTCTCTTAGATCATACCTACCCTTGATCCGTGGCTTAGCACCCGATTGGTCCATGATCTCTATTTAAAGTGCATGGAGGGTCATTGGAAAGTTGATCGATTATGAGAAGCTCATTTGTAACTTTCTTTCTTTGTATAATAAATTGCTTCGTAGAAGCTATTTGGCCAGGGCCGTGGAGTGTTTCCCTCTCGAGGGTTTAAACCACGTCAAAACATCGGTGTGTTGATCTGTGATCTGTTTGTGTGAAGTGGTTGCTCTAGGTGTTCGGTCTTTTGGGAGTACCCTGTGTACCCGAACATATAACGATTTTCAGAAAGAATAATGATGCTTTAATTTTTGAGATCTCCATTTGCTAAAATTTGAAGTAATGCAAATAAAAAAAAAATTACATGTTGAAACTGTCACATTTGAATTGAGCTGAAACAGTGGCTGCAACTGTGTCACAATTGAATTGAGTATTTTTGGTGTGGTTTATTTCTGGTTTGCGTAATGTTGTCTCTAATTCCATGCTGAAACTGCAAAAGCAATACCATGAATTTCATATGTACATAAACAACATCATAATCTTCATAAGCAATTTGCAATTTTACGCGATCCAAGATCCAAATCTATTTGCTCGACTCTCTAGTTAATGGTTTTTTGTGATTGCTTGCTAAATTCCCATGCTTTTCATTTCTTATACCACGCCAAATACACAATCAGAATATTTGCCAAAGTTTGGAATGATAACTCTCATAATTTTTAAAGAAATGAAAAGACGAGGTAAGCGGATCCATTTTCAAATTCATATCCCGTAAGGAAAATTCTGACCGGGATGATTGTAACAATCGTAATCATTTAACGCAATTTCTGTGTATCTTCAATTTCTGCCCCCAACTGGTAATGAAACAGTTCCAACCAAAAATGCATGCAAGATAAGAACACGTTTATTTGCGTCGCGATTTGCAGGCAGATAGAGAAGAATCTCAAAAATATGGGACATGGGTTTTGTGTGTAACAACCTCATTTACCTGACAATGAGGAAATCGCCCAAACAAAGCTACGGTTTGAGCTGTACAAATGGCTATCTGAACGTGTAATTCTCAGATTTACTGTTGCGGCCAGTTTTATAAATTAGCAATTGGTTGAAACAGATTCCAAGTTAGGAATTCGGTTTCTCATCCTGATGAAGGATTTTCTCAGTTTCCCAGTCATTTGACTTCCCGGATGCTTCTAAGAAAAGGTAATGAAATCATGGTTACGTGTTATTATTAGAATTGTTTTTAACAAACTCGTGCTATCTTTCTGAGACGTGGTGATCACACATCCTGGGTTCTGTTTGAGGGCCATTATCATCTTGTGCAAGATTCTCCTCTTCTATCACGCTGCCTCCGTCGCTCCTTATCTTCATCATTCCCAACATACAACAACGCAAAGCACCCACCGAATGAGATGATGGTATGTGGGCGCAGGTTGAAAGAAGGCAGCATACCTTATCTCGAAATCCTTGTTGACTAATCCAAACCCCCATGATCTTGGCGATTACTCACA
Source organism: Larix kaempferi (assembly GCA_027924585.1). NCBI lineage: Eukaryota > Viridiplantae > Streptophyta > Pinopsida > Pinales > Pinaceae > Larix > Larix kaempferi. Next base: position 8,427,961 of record BSBM01000278.1, read on the forward strand.
TGCACAAAACTGATAGACTTCACCATTTCTGAGTAATACGCATTCGAGATATCTCTCTGACCTATAAAATCATATGCGCGTCACTTTCATAAAATGTTGGCTTTGCAGGTTACAATTGCATGCTTATAATAGAGGCTTCTACAGTTTCTACAGTTTTATACATCGGTCGTAGAAATTCCAAAAGTTGGTATTAAACATTGATGGCATAAAGCTGTCCAGGCCAATGTAGAGCTATGTTCCACGGATATTTGGTTTTAAAATCCATAAAAGTGCACATTGAACCAATTTTCTCACATCGCAGAGAGTTTTTTTTGTGATAGGAATGACTACATGCACGGAGATGAAAAGTAAAGAAGATAACTCAGAACCGTGGGCAGGAGCAGATAAATACTTATGAGGCAGGTATGCATGTATTTTATGTTAACTATGGTTTATGCAGAATCTAACGTGTAAGTTTCTAGGCGGGTTTCATGAATGAAAGCGGCTCTGCGCTTCCCCTAGTTTCTGTCAATAGAAATCCCATGCAAAGAATTGTATGCTCTGAATATTTAACAATGGACAGATCTGATCATGCAAGAAAAACAATTGGCACTAATGCAACAAATTAATGAGGATCATACCCTCGCACAATTTCCAAATGTTTGAATTCCTAAGCTTTAGTGACAGGTATCAACAAATTGTTACTTATGCACATGGGAAAATTTGATGCAGTCCAGACAGTATTGCTATTAAAATAAAAATAAAATTGCAAATGGACATTTTAATAATTCCTAAAAACAGTATCAAAACATGTTCTTACGCTTAACACTATTTTGTTTTTCTTAAGTCACTTCACGCAACAATCAATAACGAACCAAGCGCGCAATGACAACAGGTAAAAACATGTTTTATTTTTTAACTTTGATTTGCCGCATTCATACTTCTTTCTGCATGTTATGTTTTTCGAACTTCTCACGAATTTCATACAGGATTAGTACTAGGTTTTTTTAAGGTTCGAAGACGATCACATTTTGCTACTGAAGTGATTTTTCAAGAATCACAAAATTTTTGAGAAACATGCTTTGATAGACAGCTTGAAGGAGTTGTTACTCATCATAAACATCATGACGTTTGCTGTTACACAGAAACCATTCGTAAACCCATTTGCGTCATGAATGTTTACCCGCATTTCTCCTTCAAAACACATTAGTCATCCATGTTGAAGTCCACTTTCCATTTCCTTATCCATCGTAAATTTACACACACCTATCTTTCTGAGTTGCATACATAATTTCCTTATTTTTCAGTCCCTTTCTGCCTTTTGAATAAGAACATCCAGTCCCCTTTCCATAATTACATTTCCTTGCCATAAACACTGTTGCTACTGAGATCTTTCTGATAGTCCTACCAATCTTTTTGTAAAAACTCACATTGACTGATGTGGGATTCCTTAAGGCCCACCTTTCAACAAGTCTTGCACCATCGACCTCAACACCTTATCTGGGATATAGACTAGAGTTCATTTTTGAGTACCTGGAGGCTTGCATGCCTTAATGGCAAGTTCTCTTGCTGACAATCATGAGAATATATCAATGTCCCTTGATCGTCATATCTTGCAAGTGGCTCGACATTAGCACATCTATTCGCACTTTGCAAGATGTACTCAGGTACCTTAGCACTCATTTACATCAATGGTGAGTTTGCCTCGCATTGGTTAACGACAGTCATCAATGGCCGGTAATCCAATGACTTCTTTTCATGCTCGACATCGACATATTTATTCGCATGGCTAGAATTGTACCATCGGGTTTTGTAGCGGGTGAAGACTATACACTTTTTCATGACTCCCTCAGCAGTTACAGCAGCATGACTTCAGCTATATGAGAGTACCACGGTTCCACTTTCTACCTTCGACATTTACCATGATCCAGTTATAGTTGCAGCATCATTTATAGTTACATTTTCATGATCCTGCAGCAGTGACATCTTCCACGATCCAGCCACAACAGTCACATTCTCCATAATTTAGCAGCAGCAATTTCAGTTACATTTTTATGATCTTGCAACAGTGACATCTTCTCTGATCCAGCAGGTACAGCAGTTGCACCAGCAACATCACCAACCACGTCATGCAATTCCTTACATGCTAGGAATGAATAATTTGGAAAATTCCCTCATCATGCTCCATTTCCTTTTTCACTTTCATAACCCATGCCAATTTGCACGAGGACATGCAACAAGTTTAGTTGGGGATGATGAGATAGAGGTTGCTGAAAACTCTATAGGATCTCAAATGCAATCATATTTTCAAAGGACAAGAAATCTTTGTGACTGTTTATTCATTTTCTCATACATATTGTTCATTATATAAAATGCAGAATTTGAATTGAGTATATCTCACAAACCATACATTGGATCCTCATGATTTTTGGACAGGGAATGGATAATATTATGATGAACAAAATTGGCAAGTTTCAGCTCAATCCAAAGCACGGATTTAGAAAAAACAACCATCATCACCTACAGCGAATTTGCATTTTTCTCGAAATCCGTGATGTGGGGTTTTCTGATTTTTGGTGTGGAGATGCATTGGACTAGTTAAAACTTGCTTGAAAATTTTCAGCCAAACCCAGTTTATGATTTGAGAGAAATCCAACTATTTCATCCAGCTGAAACACCTACCTGCAAAATTTTGTCACCTACAACCAATTTGCATTTTTCGCGAAATCCATGATGTGGGTTTTTCTAATTTTTTGTGTGGAGATGCATTGGACTAGTAAAAACTTGCTTGCAAAATTTCATCCAAACCCAAATTGTATTTTGGGAGATATTAGTTTAGGAAGTTGGCTGCAACACCTATTGTGACTGCGCCAAGCTTTCCATTTCACAGCTGCAACTCCACCAAACTCTCCATTTCACAGCTGCAACTCTGAACTATATTCACTATCATCATTTCGCTACCATCATTCCACTACCATCACTCCATTTTTCATCTCATTTATCATTCACCAACATTTCTTTTCCAACAAATCCTCTGTTGCACTTTGCTTCATACACATTGATACACATATTGGCATGATTCATAAAGCTAAAGAAAAGGCTTTCTTATACACATTGATGCTTTCTTATGCACATTGATATCTTATCATTTCCAATGAGTGTATGGTTAAATTTTTATTGCAACAAGAAGACAGATAATGAGATAAATGTTGTTAACACAAGAACCAACATTCCTTGTATTCATGGTTGTTACACAAGAACCAACCATAAGAAAATATCAGCTGCTACTCACACCCTGGAAACATTCATTGTTGGAAAGACATCATCAATCAAAGCCAAAGTTTAGATGCCAAAATTTCTTAAAAAGATCCATGCACGGTTGCATGAGAACATGCATCAAGTTCAGTTGGGGAGTATGTTGGGACTCAGAAATGTCTTATTTTCATCCACTTTACCTTCTGTTATTCCTCACATTTCATCATCCCATTAACCTTTCATCATACCGTTTCCATACATATACTTGAGTTTCATCTTATTATTTTCCACTTTATTCATTTTAGTATTATAAGTGAATTTATGATTAAATATTGGAAAATAACATGTCTTTCACTAATATCTCAAGTATGGATGAGCTTTGTAATGTGTAAGAATATGGAAGAATCAATTCAAAGAAAGACTCCTCGAATATCTCCCCCACCATTTCAAGGAGATAGTTATTCAAAGTATATTCCAAAGAAAAGATCATGGAGATTTGGTTGACATATCTTATCTAGGATGTATAAGAGACATGTGGAGAATTTGTGAGAGACATGTGGAGGATTTGAAGGGATCATATCTTGTAATAATAGGAAAGTAGTTGAGATTGGTTGAGAGAATAGTGGATCTGTCATTATGAGATGGTTATCTTCTTCTCAAAGGAATTCATGTATAAAAGAGAGTGCTCTCTCTTCATTTGGAGGAGTAGATTAATAGTAGATTAGGAGGAGATTAGTCTCAGATTGTAGAAGTTAGTTTTAACTTTGTAATATGGAGAAGGGGATTCTTAGTTTTTTTTCATAATCTTAGTTTCGATGCTTTCATGATTTGTCATTGATTCATGTGATGTAAATTAATATTTCTTTATTGTTAAGGAGAGCTCACATGTGTTGTCTCGTTTCTCTTCATATGCTGTCTTTCTTTTATGCAATTTACTTTCAACAGTGTGTTTTAGCTTCTAGCATTAGATTAGCAGTTCCAGCATTAGATTAGCAGTTGTGTGTTTCAACTTAAGGGGGGATTAGATTAGCAATTAGAAATTAGCAAGGGGGGTTAGATTATATTAATTTCGCTTCAGTCCTACATATATTTTGCATGTGATTCGTAAGTCTACGAACTCCTCGGATTGACAAATTAAATAGTTGGGCAAGTACTACAACGGAATTAAACGACAATATTTCCACCTAACAATGGTCGTAAGCAAGCACCTAGAGCTTGGTATCAAAAGATTAATGCTTATTTCTTGAAGAATGGTTTTAAGCGGTGTGTATCTGATCCAAATTTATATGTGAAGCACTTTGATGATGATGTTTTCATAATTGTACTTTATGTGGATGACCTTATTATTACTGGAAACCAACTTACTTTGATACAAGAAATGAAGGATAGTATTAAAAGTGAATTTGAAATGACCGATTTGGGCCTATTACATTATTTGTTGGGTCTACATATTTGGCATATGGAAGATGGTATTTTAATCTCTCAGCCTAAGTATGCGATATATTTGCTTGCTCGGTTTCGTATGAGTGATTGTAAGTCGTCACCTACAACATTTTAGCCTAGTGTAAAGTTAATTGTTGATTGTGATAATCCTCTTGTTGATGCGACATTGTATCATTAGCTTGTGAGAAGTTTGATATATTTGACACACATTAGACCAAATATTTGTTTTGCAGTCAACATGGTTTCAAGGTTTATGCAAAAGCCTCATGAAAGTCATTATACAACAACAAAGAGAATTCTCATATATTTACAGGGGACATTGCATTATGGTGTGTTCTATTCTAGCAGGGCTACAATATCACTCCTTAGTTATACATATTTTTATTGGGCAGGGGATAATTCAGATAGAAGATCTACTGTAGGATATATCTTTCAGCTTAGTGCAGGTCTGATTTCAATGTCTAGTAAGAAGTTGAGAACTCTTTCTCTTTCTTCTTGTGAAGTAGAGTTAGGGCATCTAAGGAAGTAGCTAAAGAAGCAATGTGGATCCAGCATGTTTTGACAGAGCTTTGATTAGTACAAAAGTTTGCTACTGAGTTGAGATGTGAAAATCAAAGTGTAATTCAGCTTGCGTACAATTTAGTGTATCAATCCAAAACTAAACACATTGAATTAGATACTCATTACATTCAAAACCTTGTTGAAAATGGTGTTATTTGTTTGTAGTATTGTCCTACAGAAAAGAAAACAATTGATATATTGACCAAATCCATGATAGAAGCAAAGTTCGTGTATCTTCACAGTTTGTTGGGAATTTGGGAAGTTGTCATCAAGGGGGATAATATATGTAATGACATCTTCCTTCTTTTATGTGTTGTTCTCCCAGTCATCGTTAAGGGAGGGTGTTGGAATGCGTACTTTTAATAATTACGTGTAATGATGTCTAGTTGATGTTGTAAGATGTCATAACTAGCATTGGAAATGAAAAATCAAACAAAATAACTCTAGCTATTATAATATTGAGTTATCCCACATTTATAATGGATAAGAATACTCCTTTTACCATTCATTGTATAAAGAGGTGTAAAATCATTTATCCCACATGTATTTTGGGATGTTATTCTTCCATACCTCTTGGTATATAATAGAGGTGAAGGGGAGCCTTTGGGCATATCTTGTAAATGCATTGTGATGTCTTTGTAATACTTTGGGATAAAATATGTGGAGTGGAGCTCAAGTTGTAATGTTGGAGATATTTTGAGGAATACAAATATTTTTCCCTTCTTGTGGATGTTTCCCCATTTCAGGTTTTACCACATATATATGGTTTTCTCTTACCTATTCTGTTATCTTTGTTTGTATTCATGTTCTGTGTTGTTTAGTAAGACAGAAGGATAGAATAGCTCATGCTATGCATGTTTTGTATTGTTATATGATTTTCTCATATTCTCAGTATTCTAACAACGCATAAGATTCACTTGGAACTCTTCCTTGGGTTCCACCTGAATCACATTCCAATCAATAACATGATTAGGATCATGCATATACTTTTAAAGAATGAGACATGGAAAACATGATGAGATTTCATATGTGCAGGCAATTAAATACAATATGCAATTTGTCCCATCCTATCAAGGATTACAAATGGCACGCAATATCTTGGTTCCAACTTGGAACAACCTCCAAGATTTGCAGAGCTCTTATTGGGATTCATTCTCAAATAAACATGGTCTTTGACACTAAATTCTATATGCACTTTTTTCATATTTGCATAGCTCTTCTGCTTGTCTTGTGCTGCTTTCAAATTCTACCCAATTTCAACTATTTTATGCTCCATTTCTTTGAGAATTTATGGTCCAAGCACCACCCTATTCACCAGGTTTTCCAAACTTACTAGAGTCATGTATTTCCTACCATGCATGGCTTCAAATGGCTTCATCCCCAATGATGCCTAGTGATTTTGTTTTAAGCACATTAAACTAGATGTAGGTAATATTCCCACTTTGATGGCTTACCCATCACATACATCCTTGACATATACCCTAACACTTGGTTTACCCTCTTTGTCTGACCCTTTATTTGAGGATGGTATGTTGTGCTGAAATTGAGCTGAGTTCCCAAATACTTGAATTTAGTCATTTCCAGAAATTCGATGTGAATTTTGTATCCCTATCTGAAATTATTACCTTAGGAAATCCACACAACTTGAATATTTCCTTCATGAAAACATTTGCAATGTCAACAGTTTTGTGTGTGGAATTGACTTGTATAAAATGCATTGATTTGGTCAACTTGTCCACCACCACCATGATCAAGTCATGTTGATTTGTAGTCTTCAGTAGCCCCATAATAAAATCCATAGATATTTCTTCCCACTTCCACTTAGGTCTAGGCACTGGCTGCAGCAATCCTACTAGATGTTGGTGCTCAACCTTAACATGTTGGCACTTATGACACCTAGTTATGTACTACTCTATATCTTTCTTCATTAGTGGCCAAAAATATTGCTTTATTGATGCTATAATAGAATTCTGATAACCTAGGTGACATGATTGATAAGGCATCTGATGTATTTCATCCATTACTAGATTCTTTAATTTAGCATTGTCTCGAATGTACAAGCATCTTTGTAAAATAAGAATTCCATCTTCTTCCAACTGATATCCCTCATACTTCTTATATGGTTCTTCTCATCTAAGTTTTGTGGTTACTTGAGTGTAATTATCATATTTAGAGGAGGCCTTGCTAACTCGTTCTATGAGGTCAGCTTTGCATAAGCTCATGGATACTACATCAAAACTTTCTACCGAGAGCGACAACAACCTTATTTTCCATACCCTTGATGTGCTTGATTTCAAATTCGAATTCACTTAGAAATTCTAACCACCTATCTTGTTGGGAATTTAAATGATCAAACAAATATTTTAAAATTGTGTGATCAGTTAACAACTCAATTTTTTGTCCAAGCAAGTAGCGTCTCCACATTTTCAAGGCGTGCACAATGGCAGCTAGTTCCAAATCATGAGTTGCATAATTATTTTCATGTTACTGTTAGAAAAACAGGATCGCAGAGCAATAACAATAAACATAAATGAAAATATAATCACACAGACACATTACAAGAGAGACACCATTATATCGTGGTTCACCCAAGATGGGCTACGTCCACACTGAAATTGCCAGTCCTTATTATTATACCATCCAACAAATGAAGGGATACAACCTCCAACACATCTGCTGCACTTCCTCTTCACTGTCTCATAGTCTCTCTTCACGATCTCAGAGATATTTACAATGCATAATACCTAATACATCTCTTACATTAGACGTATTACAATGTCTTTCTTTTATAGGGGAAATACAATGGTAAAATACCACGGGATACCCAAAACCAAGGGTCCGCAAAACTGTTGGTCAACAAACATCCCAAAAAAATTTCTTGGGGGCTTCGCCCCCGAACCCCCATTTCTCGGGGGAACTTCCCCCGAACTGCTATATCTCGGGGGAATTTCCCCCAAACTCCAAGGTTGGGGAACGAGTGTATAGTCATTTTTCATATCATATAAAGTTGGGGTACACGACTGAGACAATATCATCTATGAGACTGAAAGATCTGGCTCCACAACCAAAAATTACCTTAACTTCCTAGACTCATAACTTATCACGTGTCCTTCCTGCATAAGTACTCCTTCCAACCCTTCAATGCAGACATCCGTGCATACCACAATATATTTATTTGGATCTCTAATCTTTAAAATAGGAGTGTTGGTGAGTAATTCCTTTAGTAGTTAGAAAATTTTCTCACATATTTTAGACAATGCGAACTTTACATTCATTCTTTGTAATGATGTGATAGGATGCACCACTTTGGAGAAACATTTGATGAGGCTCCTGTAATATCTTGCTAAACCCATAAAATATCGGACATTGGTCACATTGTCGGGCGTAGGCCAATTTACTATAGCCTCAATCTTCTCGGCATCCACTGAGATTCCATCTGTTGAATAGCATGGCCCAATACTGAATATTCCTTTGATAAAATTTGCATTTGCTTAGCTTGGTGTAGAATTTATGTTCCATAAGCACTTGTAGTACCATTCATAGATTATTTAGGAATACCAACACAAACTTATCCAAATATTGGTTGAAGACATTGTTCATGAGGCACATTAAAATAGCCAGTGCATTAGTGAGGCCAAATGGCACAATTGTGAATTCATAGTGGCCATACCGACTTCTAAAATCTATCTTATGTATGTCCTCTTCTATGATTCTGACATGGTGGCATCCTAACCTTAAGTCAATCTTGGAAAATATTTTGGTTCCATGTATTTGATCAAAGAGATCATCTATACTGGAAAATGGATAGATGTTCTTGATTGTGACCTTATTGAGATGCATATACTTAATACACAACCTCAATGTTCCATCTTTCTTTTTAATGAACAACAACATTGAACCCAAAGGGACATACTGGGTCTAATGTAATTCTTATCCATCAATTCCTGAAGTTGCATTTTCAACTCTACCAAATCTGGAGTGCTCATTTTGTAAGGGTACTTAAACACAAGGGCTACTCCTAGCACTAGATTAATTGTAAAGTCTATATATATTTTAGGTGGAAACCCAAGAACCTCTTTTGGGAACACGTCCTTATATTCTTGTAGCACGAGATAATCCTCTAATGTTGGTCTTCTATCTTCTGTGGAATTTCATACATGAACTGCACATATTTGACAATTCATATTGAAGTACATTCCCAATTGTAGTGATGTATCTTGCCTTATTGAAACCTTCTTCAACACACCTTTTACTAGCTAAGACCTTCCTTCATCATCAAGGCATTCGAGAAATGTATTGTAATAGTCAAGCTTGGTGTGATGCATTCCCAACGAGTCCATGACAATAAGAACATCATATGATCCTAGCGGTAGGATATTTAAGTTTGTTGTGTTGGAAAGACAATCCAACATTAATGGACATCTTTCCACTGCTTCACTTACTTTCCTCCTTGTCCCCGTGGCTAGCTGAACTAACCATGATGTGCCATGTTTACTTTTCTTAAGAGAGAAAAATTCAATAATATTATGATGAATATAAGTATGAATGGACCCTAGTTCAATCAAAATAGAAACATATTGTGCAACAATATTACCTTCAACTTCAACCACAACTGCTCAATGGTCTTCCTAGAGACCAAGGCTACATAGATTCTAGGAGTTGCTCTGGCCACGCCCTCCACAGTAACAACTTCTTCAATGTTGTGTAGTCTTCAAGGTTTCTCCTTACTATGGGGATAATCTTTCAACTTGTGATTCTCTTCACATCCCCAACATTGAATTGGTTCATTGGGTCTTCCTTCGACTGACATAACCCGCTGGAATATTCCTTGAGCTTATTGTTCCTCTCAGACATTCCTTGGATTGTTCTTCAAGGGTACAGGTTTGAATTCTTTTTTCCTTCGATCGAACTTTCCATTGGAGTAAATTTGGGGTATAAAATGGGTCTCATAAGAAAAAGAGCCATTGATGAGTTAGAATTCAAGAACCAATAGAATTTCAAGAAAAAGAGTCAACAATAATTGTTGACTTGGCATATTTGTCATAAAAAACTATTTTTTTAGTTCGTATATTCAACTCATATCCCTATGGTTTTTTCTTAAATTTCAAGTGGGAGCACTAGATGGATGTGGAATTCAATTCTGCATCCAATAAGGGCCCAGACTGCATACTTTTGATGGACCCCACCCCACGAAAAATGTGAAATACATAAAACACAATGTGTTACTTTTCAAGTAACACATTTTTTTTTATGCATTTCACATTTTTCGTGGGGTGGGGTCCATCAAAAGTATGCAGCGTGGGCCCTCTTTGGATGTGGAATTGAATTCGTATCCAACTAGTGATCCCGCTCGAATTTGAGTTAAACCACAGGGAGATATGTTGAAAATACAAAAAAAAAAGTTTGTTTCTCTCTTCTTCCAAAATCCATAAATATTATTTTAACTATTATTTTATTATTTTCCTTAAGAGTCCCATTTTAAACCCCAAATTTGCTCTAATTCTTTGGTATTTCCTCTTCCTACTTGATGTTCCTCAAATCTGCCCTTGTTTTGTTTGTAGCAATGTATAGGCATTCAAATAGCATCATCCAAAGTCTTGGGATCCATGAATTCAATTATGTCTTTGTAATTATAGGGAAGTCCACTTAGAAATCTATGAATATTTACCTTCTCATTTTTTTTATGTAATCCACATACCGTAGTAGCTCTAGGAACTCGTTCACATATTCCTTCATTGTCATATGTCCTAAATTTATCTCATTAAACTCCTTGCTCTTATTGTCATAGTACCTTTCAAAAAGGTATTTTTGTTTGTAATACTTTTCAAACTTATTTTCTTTGAGTCCCTTCACTTGCCGGAGGTGCTTCCAGTAGATTGAAGATATTCCATTCATATTAAAAATGACAATCATGGCCTTCTCATTCATGGAGTATTCATGGATCCTTAAGTACTTCTTTATTCCAAGAATCCATGCTTCATCCTCCTGTCATGTATTACATTCTACATCAAATGTAGGCGGATTTTCATGAATTCTCTAGAGGATTTATCTATACAGGGATTCCTTCTCTTAGATCTTTGGATTCCTTCTCTTGGATCTTCAGATTGAGAACTACGAATTGTTTGACGAGTTTCATGATCTACTTAATATACTGCCCAATGTGTATGATGGATATGTGCTTGTTATCCTGCTGCGCGAACCTCTTCCTTGGAATCGAGACCTTCCTCTAGAGTGACTGCTCACACTCTTCTCATCCCTGTTGCCATTGCTTGATTTGATCCCAAATTAGCTTTCTTCTAAAGGTTTGTTAGGCTATATAGTATGGAAACGTTGATGTAATGCTGCTCTTCTTGTACCTTAGTCAACCTTTCATTGAAACTTCTCATAGTCTAAACCATTTCTAAATGTGTGATTTGCGCTCTCCTTCCATTGGATTATGTTTCTGTGTTACCACCTTGCACATCTTCTCCCATGACATATTTCTCATGTTCATAGGGATTTTTCGCAGCATCCATGATGATCATTCTACTCGTTGATTTTTCGAGTCTTTTGCTTGTTTCCATTTTCCTTTGCTATAATTGTCTCATTGCTGCTACTAGAGCTATGAAAAAAGGGAAGTTTTTATTAGATAGCTCATTAATAAATCATAATAGTTACTTTAACATTACCGTGCTAGATTCCTCATTTACTCAAAGGCCAAGTGTTGAAATCACTACTCTAATACCACGCTATCACGTACTCTGCGGCCTCCATGGCCCATCGTGACCACATGGGATGCTTTCATAGAATTCCAATAATATGTCTATGTCTCTATTATTAGGTTTAATATTTCACAATAGGTTGTGCCATACACTTTAATTCCTCTATATGACGCACCGTGTAGATCATAATTGGATCTATGAGGAGAACTTTGTGTGCTAACTTTATCCGAGCGCAAATGTTGTGCTTATCAGTTCCTCTACAACGCAATGTTATGTGGGTTAAGTTTTGACCACTACATGATTCATCGCGTGGGTCAACTATAGTTGTTGCACATATCACCACTCGTGCCTTTCTTTGGCCAATTTGATTGCCCTCAGTAACTCTAAGATAAGGCACTAACTTCCTACAAGGTTAGTATTGTATACGTAATGGGACTTCTTATGCAAAGGCATTCATCTATATACAAGGAATCATGAAGTGTAACATCATATATCCAACACTTAGCTACCAAGAATAATGATTACTATTAACTAAGACAAATCATATTCACAACTACTAATTACAATATACATCTTCATCATTCCAGTCAACATTCATACAATGGAATTGAAATAGAAACGATGGGTCATCAAGTAGACACTTATCTTGAACATAAATTTCCCAAGCATAGATCCATTTTAAACCTGGATCTATCAAGCATCGAGAGGCCCTCCAATTTCTTAAGGTGTAATTTTTTTTTCACCTGAAGTTTTTATACTTTAAAAATCTACATCTCGAGAAATTTAATTGGTTTAGGTGCTTATTAAGCACCAAGTTTAAGATGGATCTATGATGGTTTTAATTTTTATTTTATAATCCAACATAGATTTTTTTAGTTACTTGTCCTTTGGTTTTAATTTTTTATATTGTGAGTCGAAATTAATTTTTTTAATTACTTTTTATTTTTGGTAGTGCCACGTTACATAACATTACGTACAACATCTCCCTCATACTGGGATGTAGGCACCTCACTCCTCTCGGTGTAGTAATACAATTCATATTCACAAATACTAATTACAATATACATCTTCATCATTCCAATCAACATTCATACAATGGAATTGAAATAGAAACAATGGGTCATCAAGTAGACACTTATCTTGAACATAAATTTCCCAAGCAACTGACTACGTAAGATCAATGTTCCACCCAACCGTAGGCACTTTGTCTAGAATATGCTATTTCATCTAAGAGGCCAGCCCCACATTGGGCATGATTTCCACAAGGAAAGGGAACTATTCAAGGTTCACTCACAATTGAATAGGAACATGTCCACAACTAAGCCAAATCACAACTAGACTTATCTCACAACTAGACTTATCAAGTTGCCAAAGTAACAGAGTAGGAAATACTAAGCTAGTGAACTCACCACAGAGTTACAGGCACCTCAATCAAACTCAACCAAATTGGGGTCCACTTTACCCACCCCACACAACACCAAGAAGGTACCCCTTCTCTTCTCAACACTCCCTCGGGCATTTCCTTCCTCTAGGTGTTATTCAGTGTGTGCATAGAAAGATCACCCAAACCTTGATCATCTACCAAGAGGTTACAACCTTCACTAGGTTCGTTGTAACGAGAAAAACTTGTTTACTAAGAAAACTTCTAGTGCAGATAAAATAAATAATCCATTTCTTGGATTAAAAATCTATTTGATAATAATTTATGAGATATATGATTTACAATTGTACAAAGTCCCATATATAATGTCAAAAAGGGCACTTAGTGGCTCTTTGTAAGAGTTGTAACGTTTTAGTAATAATTATTTTTATTTAATCATTAACATTAATATTAACAATATTCATATTAATATTTAATTTTATCATTATTATTATTATTATATAACATTGCCTTCTCTTTAGAGATGCTTTGAGGACACTAAGCATGATTATGGAATACTTTTATCCTTTGTTCTTGCTCGTAAGGATTTCTTGTTATCTTCTGTGTTGATAGCTGTGACACTTGACGAAATTAGACGATGTGTTCTTTTAAACATCAAATAAAAATGTTGTGTCATTTGTGATGTGGTCCACCCGAGATCTAGCTTTATTGGAGTTGTTTGCTTATCGATTGCTCAAGTTTGTCGATTTTGTCTTTGCTCTTTGTAGGAATAACACTGATAATTTTCCTCTTGTTCTTGTCGTCGATCACAACGACTCTTGTAATTGGGATGGCGATAAGGTATATGGATCACTTGTGGAGTGTTTACAAGAATTTTAGCTTTTTGAGATCCTAGTGATTTACTGATCGATAATAATTCAATTGAGAGTTTATTTGTTTCTTGTTCCTAAACTTGAATTTGTTTTCCTATGAGTTTGGATGTTTCCTTTTGTATTTGCTCTAATTTTTCCTTTAACAGATTGTTATTACTCTGTAACTTCTCGACCCTTTTTCCTTGTGACTTTTCTTCGTCTTTGGATTTCTTAAGTTGTTCCTTAAGCTCTTCATTATGTTTTTGAAGGCAGTGATTTTCTTCTTGCTTCTCTATAAATTTTCCTTCGAAGTCTTCATTAGATTGCTCTGTCTTCTGACCATTTTTCAATTTATTGATTTTTATAACTAATGTTTTGTTCTGATTTCTTAGCCGAACTATTTCTTCAGTATTGCTTGATAACGTGTTATTGATTTTCATAATTTCCAATTTGTGTGTCTTTTTAGTGTCGTCATTTTTCTGTTGGAGTTCTTTCATTTGTCTCAAATGTCGACATATCTCTAATTCTTGACTTTCTAACATTCTTTGGATTTGCGCCAATTCATTATCTTTGTTCACAATGAGCTTGTTTAAACACTTTATTTCTTCTTCTAGATTGTTATCACTTGTATAAGGTGATTCTTCGTCATTTTAATTTTGTCTTCAAGATTTTGATTGTGACTTTTTAAATATGATATTTTTTCATCTTTATTTGACAACATTTTCTTGAAATCTTCATTAGCTTTTTCTAACCTTTGATTTTGATCTTTTAGGCTACAATTCTCTTGTTTTGTCAACTCATTAAGAATGAGCTGCTTACTCATCTCAAATTGTAGATGATGATTGGTTGCCTTATATTGCTCTAACTCGATCAGTACTGCTTGTAATTGCGTCTGCAATTTTGAATTTGTAATCGCCATAATTCACAACTTCTATGCTTTGTAAACTTATTTAACAATAATTGGGCACCTAGGAACTTGATGTGGTCCTTAAATCTTTCCTTTGACTCGACTTATTCGGGATAAATAATCTTTGACTTGAAGATAGCTTAGTCTTCCTTGACTTGATTTCTTCTTTGATTTGGTCTTCTTTCCCTTCAACAAAAGGTGTAATAACCTTAATGTAGTTCCTTTTGAAAGGAATCCTTCTTTTCACTTTGAATTTTTTTTATGCCCCTTCTATTTTTCTAATAGAAATAAATTGATGTGATTCTTATTATTATTTTTAAATAATAACAATTATGATAATAATGTATTGGTCAATTGGGTTTAGCCCGAGTGGTTGAGTTATCGGATTGTTATCCGCTCCACCCAGGTTCAAGTCCCGCCAATAACACTTGATCTTAAGTGACTGAGTCGTTGAGCTCTTTAGGAGCTCTACTAGCCAATTAACCGCCCTTCCCATGTCTCCGGATGCTGGGGAGATTACGTGGACATAGTGGGGCACTGGAAAAAGAAGGTAAGAGGGGATCCCTTCCCATGTCTCCGGACGCCGGGGAGGTTAATGTGGACATAGCGGGGCACCGAAAAAATAGGGTAAGAGGGGCACCAAAAAAAGAGGGTAAGAGGGTGTTCCGTGAACCACATGGAAAAAAATGTATTGAATTTTTTAATTTTTTGGGGGGGAAGGGTGATAATAATAAACTATTATTATTAATTCTTTTTGAAATGGTATAAGGTAGGTTTTTTTAATAATCATAATTATTATTTTAAATAATAATAATAATATTATTATTATAATTATTATTTTAAATAATAATAATAATATTATTATTATTATTATTTTAAATAATAATAATAATGTTATTATTTTAAATAATAATAATATTATTATTATTTAAATTTGAATTGGGGTAGAAATAGGGTTTTTTATTGTGGGGGATGGCGGTAGAGTAGGCGCAGGGGTTGTGAGGACTGGGGTAAGCGTGGAGCATGGAGTTGCTAGAGAGGTAGGGTGGGTCGTGAGGGAAGAGGGCGAGGCAGGAGTGCGCAGAAGCAAGTTTCATGGGGATGGCAGCGGCATGGTCGAGTGATTGTGGCGTGATGTGGAAAGGAGAAACAGTAAGGTTCTTGTGAAGGCCGGTCACGAGAGTATGCTGGTGGGGAGTAGAGGGACACATGGTGTGGAGGTATGAGGAAGGATGGAGGCGGGGGCTGCGAAGGATGTTGGTAGAAGCAATTATTTGGAGGAGGGTGTGGTCGCAGTGTTGTGTTGAGTTGTGTGGACTGTGTAGACAAGCAACCGGGCGAGGTATGGGAGTGTTGAAGGTGCAGATTTGTTGCAGAATGCACATGAAATGGGGGAGAAGTGGGAGTGCAAGAGAGTTTTGAGGATGAAAGGACAAGCAACAAGCGAGTAGGCGCGTGAGAGGGTTTGAGAAGGTGGGAAACATAGGAGGGAGTGGGACAGGGCATGGGGAGGAGGAGTGCAACATGTGGCGTGAGGATGGCAGAGTGAAAGGAGTGTGTGTGTGCACAGAGCAGGAGGGAGGTGGAATGTGGAGTTGGAGTTGGAAGAGAGGGGCGGAAGTGTGATAGAAGGCTCGGTGATAGATGGAAAGAGTATGAGTGAAGTGCGTAGGGAGAAATGGTGTAAGAGGGTGTGGAGTGGCGCAGAACATATGTGGTGGAAAGCAGGAAAATCATACCCCATGCTCTTATTTCCTTGCATGATCAGTTGTAGGTTTTCTTTATTAATATCATGCATATTTACTTGCTAATATATACTTGGGATATCCATGGCATGGGCTTGTCCTTGATCTCCTCACCATGTTCCTTACATTAATTAAAAATATGACGTCATTTACATAGCATATGCCAAGGGGTCAAAACCGAGGACATTGCAGTCAACAAATAAAGCAACAAACTTGCGATGAGAAGCAAGAGCATAAATCATCTTCAACAAATTTGACAATATAGTGAAGATATTTGAAGGATCATCATTCATTTTTGTCACATCCCCATCTTTACTCTATTGCATTAAAATTGTAAATGATGTAAATATTGTTATTAAATCATGGTGAGGAGCTCAAGGCCAAGGCCCCGCCATCGATTTAGCGTTTTATGTATCGACAATTAAAAATAGATGCCTATGGTTCTTGTGCTAGATAGGCAGAATGTAAATGAAGACATCATGTAAATATGAAATTTAATGAAATACCCACAACTAGCTATGCAATGCAACAAAGAGATGGGGGCATGATTCTACAAGGAATAGGGAGGGAAAATATTCAAACCCTTGAACCAATAGATTTAATCCAAATGTCATTGAGTGAACCCATAAACCCTCAACTACCCATTTTGACTTATGCACCCAATCATTTAATTCTTCCAAGAGTTGGTTGAGGTAGTTAATGCCTTGGGATTGGAGAGGTATGGCAGCCAATTTCATGTATGGGCAAGCTATCAACCTAAAAAAATGTATTTTTTCTTCTTGGGCAAGAAAACACCCACGAAATTGTACCCAAAGCCATTCTTCACCCATTGCCTTGGCTCTCTCACGCAGTCTGAGCTACTGGGTCTTTCTCCTTCACGTTTTCTACCATTTTTCCTGCATTTTTTATGGTTGGGAACTCGTTTTTGGTTGGTACAGTGACTGGGAGAGGAGAACCACGAATTGGGGGTTTGATGGAGGTCGTTTTTGCTCCTGGGTTCATAAACATTTTCTGAAAATGAATTTTCCTTCCCAAGGTTTATTCCCCATTTTCCATTTCGTTTATGGTTGCCCACATTTTTTTGAAGCTCAGGGAAACCCCATTTTGTGCATTCCACTGTAAAAACGTTTCTCTTCATGCCCAACACTTGTGTTTTTGCTGTTATGTGTATCCCTGTTTTGGTTTGATATTGTGAGCAAGAATTTAGGAGTGGAAGAGGACAGAATTGGCTTGATGAGCCTAGTGAGGAGGTAACCTCTTAAGAAGATCCAAAGGGCTGGCTTCTCTTCTATGCACACCTTGAACAATACCAGATTGGAAGGTATGGCCTGAGGGACTATGTAGTGGTGAAGGAAATACTTGTATTGAGTGTGTAGGTAATGTGGGTACCAAGCTAGATAGATCTGATAGAGGTATCCATAGCTCTATGGGTGAGCCACTAGCTTAGCAATTCATTCCTTTCCATTTCCTTAGCAGCCTGATAAACCCAATTGCAGATTGGCTTGGCTAATTTTGGTGTATTTTTGGCTATGTGTGAGTCTGTTGTTCCCTTGTTCCTTGTAGAAATCATGCCTAGCTCGGGGGTGGCAGTTGTGTTGAGAGATTGATGAGCACAACTGGCCTACAGTTGGGTGGAACGTTGCAGTTGCATAGTCAGTTGCTCGGGACTACTTTGTTTTAAGATAAGTACTCTCTTGTGTTAATTCTGTATTGTTTTAATTGATGAATGAGATGAATATCTTGAATGTATAAGGGATGTGTAATAGAATTTACTTCCACTATGTTTCTTAGATTTATACATTGCATATATATTTTTCTTAGCTTTTATGTGAATCCTTATTTAATAAGTATGGGGCTAGATGCCCGGATTTAGTGTCATGTTCTCTCCCATGCTGGTATGATGGGTGGGTTTGTGACAGAATAGTATCAGAGCCATAGGATACAACATTGGGCCTCTATGGGCCAAACCTAATCACAATTACAAGGGAAGATCCCTTCCTAATCACCACAGGTTACAACATTAAGACTAAACAGGCTAAGTTGGATAATTGTAGAGGTAAGACCACCTCCTATTGAGCAGTGAGCATCCCAGCAAGAAAGAAAAATTTGAAATTCTTCTAAGTGTTTTTGAAATTTTTTCTAAGTCTGTATCGGAAGGAACTTGCGAGATTTTCGCCAAAACGGCGGAAGGAACTTGCGAGATTTTCGCTAAAACAGCGGAAGGAACTTGCGAGATTTTCGTTGAAACAACGGAAGGAACTTACGATATTTTCCCTGAAACGGTGGAAGTAACTTGCGAGATTTTCGCCGAAACGGCGGAAGGAACTTACGAGTTTTTCGCCGGAATGGCGGAAAGAGTTGGCGAGTTTTCGCCAAAACGACAGAAAGAACTGACGAGTTTTTTCCAAAATGGTCTACCGGAAGAACTCGGCGAGTTGCTCCACAACGGACCAGAATAACTCATCGAGTTCGTTCGCAACAGCGAAGAAACTCGGTGAGTTTGTCTGCAACAGGTCGGAGGACCGGTGAAACTCAGCGAGTTCGTCCGCAATGGGTCGGAAGAGAATGACGAAGTCCGCCGAAACATGGGATTTCTGCAGTTTCTCAGTGAGATTTTCAAGTGCCGAAAAGGGGAAAATCACCATGAAACTCATGCGCCAGATTGCGCAAGCCCCCTTGACTCCCATCATCCCCCTCATATGTCGTTGATTGTGAGAAAATTCCATGAGTTGACAAATTGTCAATATAATATTTTCCCACGTGCATGAAAGTAATTTATGAATTTCTGAGAATAAAATGCAGCTAACAATTGTGTTGATGAACACATTTTGCAGAATCACAGTTACATCAGGATAGCCTTCTAGATGGTGCAGTTGGAAATTTTGATCTTGGTTGGGCCAAGAAAATCAACATCATGGATGATGCACAGGATCCCTATGATCCTGAGACAGATGCTATGGGGGAAAACATACATGTTGAAAATGCTGAAACAAAATATAATGGGAGGAGAAATCAAGAGACTCCCCCAGGTATTGCAGCCACCATGAGAAGCCTAAGGGTGGAGTTGCAAAACTGTAGAGAAGATAATGAAAGGATGATTAAATCTCAGGAAGAGAAAAATCAGTTGAATGTAGCCATGCTGTAGCGCTTGACAGACATCCAAAGGAAAATAAACACTAGGCATCAGACATCAAATCCAGAAAGGGGTGGGAGTAGTTCTAGGAGGAATTCCTGCAAGAGGGCCAGTAGCTCAAGAAGAGTTTCTACAGACAGAACTTATACTCCAGAAATATCTTCTAGTGGATCACCTGACTCTAAAGAATCCATTGAGGGTTCAAGCTCTTCATCTCACAGAAGTAAGAGGAAGAGGCACTACAAGAAAAAATTCGCATGGGGGAATTTAAGAAGCCTCCTACATTTGATGGAGAGATAAAGTCTGGTCAAGAAGCTGAAGCTTGGCTTCTTGGTATGAGACAGTATTTCCAAGTTCAAGACTACTCTGAAAATATGAAGGCAAGGGTAGCCATATTCAACTTGAATGGAAGAGCATCTATATGGTGGGATCATATCAGGTAAGTGAGGAAAATCAATGAACATAAGATTGTGTGGAAGCAGTTCAAGAAATACTTCAAGCAAAAGTACCTCTCTAATAGGTACTATGATGATAAGATCAAAGAGTTCCATGAGCTGAGATTGGGACAATTGACCATGGAAGAATATGCAAACAAGTTCTTGGAGCTGTTGAGGTATGTCAGGTATATTCGAGATGATAAGGTGAAAATTGAACGTTTCCTAAGTGGACTGCCCCAGTCATATAAAAATAGGATTGAGTTTGATGAACCTTGAACTCTAGAGGAGGCAATAAGGAAGGCCAAGTATTGATATGACCAAAACAAAAGCAAACCTAATTTCCATAAGGCATGGAAGGACAAGAAAAATGAGAGACGTTTGACCAAAGGAAGAAAGGTTTCAAACCTCCTCATATCAGAAATCAACAAACGCAGCCATCACAGGTTGTGACTAAGCCAACTAGGATGATGGGAGACAAGCCAAGAGATCCAAAGGAGCCAAGAGAACCACTTCAATGTTGGGGTTGTGGAGGATACCACATGCTTAGGAACTGTCCACATCGGAATGGGAATGCAAATCAAGTCCACAACATCCAAGGAGATGAAACTGTGGGTCAAGTGGCAAGGACAATCCCTAGAATCTATGCAGCACTAGACGACCGCCAGGCAGATCATCAATCAACTGTGGTTGAAGTTGAAGGTAAGATTGCTAAGAAATCTGTTTCTATTTTAATTGATCCTGGATCTACTCACAATTATGTCACTCCTAAACTTGTTGAGATTTGTGCTTTTAAGAAATTAAAGCATAGTAAATCTTGGTTAGTTCAACTAGCCATTGGAACCAAGAGAAAAGTTAGTGAAATTGTAGAGAAATGTCCATTAGAAATGGATGGGCTATTCACTTATGCAAATTTGAATATTTTACCACTGGGTTCCTATGATATTCTCATTGGGATGGACTGGTTAGAAGCACACAGGGTTAAACTTGACTGCTACAACAAGACGTTTGTATGCATAGACGAAGAAGGAAACCCAAGGGTTGTAAAAGGAATTCCAAAGGTGACTTCTGTCAGGAAGGTTTCAGCCATGCAACTAAAGAAGTTCTGTAGAAAGGGTTGTCAATTGTATGCAGCCCATGTTTTAGAGGCAACAGAGGATGAAACTCTTAAATTGGAGGACTATCATGTATTGCAAGAATTCAGGGATGTTTTTCTTGATGAGATTCCAGGACTTCATCCAAAGAGAGACATTGATTTTATAATTGAACTTGTGCCAGGAGCTGCACCAGTGTCCAAGACACCCTACAGGATGAGTACGCAGGAATTGCTAGAATTGAAAATGCAATTGCAAGAGTTGTTGGAAAAGAAATATATCAGGCCAAGTGTGTCCCCGTGGGGAGCACCTATTCTATTTGTGAAAAATAAAGATGGAACGTTTAGGTTATGTATTGACTACAGGCAGTTGAACAAAGTCACTGTGAAGAACAAATACCCATTGCCCCGAATTGATGATCTTTTTTATCAAATGAGAGGAGCAAAGGTATTCGCAAAGATTGACTTGAGGTCTGGTTACCATCAAGTAAGAATCAAAGAAGAAGATATTCATAAGACAACCTTTAAAACAAGGTATGGGCACTATGAGTTTGTAGTGGTACCATTTGGTCTCACAAATGCACCAACTACATTTACGTGTCTCATGAATAGTGTTTTTAACAAGTATTTGGACAAGTTTGTTCTTGTATTTCTAGACGACATTCTCATCTATTCTAAGAATGAATAAGAGCATGAAGAACATTTGAGAATGACATTGCAATTACTAAGGGAGCATAAGCTGTATGCAAATTTGAGCAAATGTGACTTTTATAAAGATAGAATTCATTATTTGGGTCACATCATCTCCGACGAAGGAATATCCGTAGACCCTGAGAAGATTGAAGCCATCATGAATTGGCCAACTCCAATAAATGTGACAGATGTGAGATCTTTTATGGGCCTTGCTGGTTACTACAGGAGGTTTATCGAAGGATTCTCGAAGGTCGCAAACCCAATCACTTCTTTGCAAAAGAAGGGGATAAAGTTTGAATGGTCACCAAGATGTGAGGAAAGTTTCTAACGGTTGAAGAATCTTCTTACGAGTGCACCAATTTTGAAAATTGTAGACCTAGAAAAAGACTTGGTGGTGTGTACCGATGCATGCAATCAAGGACTTAGAGGAGTTCTTATGCAATACAACCACATGATAAGCTATGAGTCAAGAAAGTTGAAGGAGCATGAGAAGAACTACGCTACTCATGATATAGAACTTGCAGCCATAGTACATGCTTTAAAGATGTGGAGGCATTACTTAATGGGAAGGAAATTTGAGTTAAGGACAAACCATTGTGGTCTGAAATACTTGTTTGATCAGCCCACTTTAAATGCTAGGCAAGCTAGATGGTTGGAATTTTTGTGTGAATTTGATTTTGAAATCAAACACATAAAAGGGAAAGAAAATAAGGTGGCCGATGCACTCAACAGGAAGGTACATGAAATGCATTTGGAAGCACTTAGTACTTGCCAACCAGATTTGAGACAGCAGATTGTTAACCATATTGTTGAGGATGAAGTGTATGTGCAGATAAAGGACAAATTGCAGCAGCAAAACCTTGAAAAGAAGTATGAAGGCTATCATTTGGAAGAAGACGGACTTCTTCCCTATAAGAATAGAGCCTATATTCCAAATGTGGCAGATTTGAGAAGGATTGTTATGGATGAAATCCATAAAGCTCCATACGCTGGTCACCCAGGGTATCCAAAAACAATAACTACAACAAGAAAATATTATTTATGGTCAGGGATGAAGAAGGACGTCACTGAATACATTTCTAAGTGCATGAAATGTCAGTAGGTGAAGGTTGAGCACCAACACCCAGCAGGTTGATTGCAACCAGTGCCAATTCTAGAATGGAAGTCGGAAGTAATTTCCGTAGATTTTATTACAGGATTTCCAATGACTGTGAGACAACATGATTCCATCATGGTTGTGGTGGACAAGTTAACAAATGCAACACATTTTATACTGGTTAAGTCCACGCATAAAGCCGATGCCATTGCAAATATTTTCATGAAGGTAATTTTCAGATTACATGGGTTGCCTAAGGCAATATATTTTGACAGGGATACCAAGTTTACTTCCAATTTTTGGAAAAGTCTCTTTGCAGATTTGGGTACACAGTTGAACTTTAGTACCGCATACCATCGTCAAACAGATGGGCAAACAGAAAGAGTAAATCAGATGCTTGAAGACATGCTCCGTATGTATGTAATGGACAAACCATACAAGTGGGAGGATTATCTACACCTGGTAGAGTTTGCATATAACAATGGGCAGCAAGAATCATTGGGAATGAGTCCATATGAGGTTCTATATGACAGAAGGTGTAGGACACCAGTGATTTGGGACAATTCAGTGAACATAATTGTACTTGGGCTAGAATTGCTTAAGGAAATGGAGCAAAAGGTTGCAAAGATCAGGCAGAATTTAAAAGCAGCCCAGGATAGACATATAAGCTATGCAGATAAGCATTGGGTGCATAGGAAATTCAGTGTTGGGGATCATGTGTATCTTAGAGTGAGGCCAAGGAAGGGTTCCTTGAAGCTTGGGAGTTGCGCCAAGCTATCACCTAGATATTGTGGGCCATTTGAAGTGCTTGAAAGAATAGGGCCAGTTGCATATAGACTTGCATTGCCTGCTTGCACTAGAGCTCATAATGTTTTTCATGTCTCTTTGCTTAAGAAACATGGACATGATCCTAACCATGTGATTAATTGGGATGTGATCCAGGTGGAACCCGAGGGAGATTTCCAAACGATCCATTGCGCATCCTAGACAAGAAGGTAACATTTCTCCGGAACCGAGCCATCGGACAAGTAAAGGTGCAATGGAAGCACTACAGTCCCGATGAGGCTACATGGGAGCTGGAGGATGCCTTGAGAGTGGCATATCCATTTTTGTTCAATTTTGACGAGCACTGAGGACAGTGCTAATTTAAGGGGACGGGAATGTCACATCCCCATCTCTACCCTATTGCATTAAAATTGTAAATGATGTAAATATCGTTATTAAATCATGGTGAGAAGCTCAAGGCCAAGGCCCTGCCATCAATTTAGCGTTTTATGTATCGGCAATTAAAAATAGATGCCTATGGTTCTTGTGCTAGATAGGCACAACGTAAATGAAGACATCATGTAAATATTAAATTTAATGAAATACCCACAACTAGCTATGCAATGCAACAAAGAGATGGGGGCATGATTCTACAAGGAATAGGGAGGGAAAATATTCAAACCCTTGAACCAATAGATTTAATCCAAATGTCATTGAGTGAACCCATAAACTCTCAACTACCCATTTTGACTTATGCACCCAATCATTTAATTCTTCCAAGAGTTGGTTGAGGTAGTTAATGCCTTGGGATTGGAGAGGTATGGCAGCCAATTTCATGTATGGGCAAGCTATCAACCTGGGAAAACGTATTTTTACTTCTTGGGCAAGAAAACACCCACAAAATTGTACCCAAATCCATTCTTCACCCATTTCCTTGGCTCTCTCACGTAGTCTGAGTTACTGGGTCTTTCTCCTTCACGTTTTCTACCATGTTTCCTGCATTTTTTATGGCTGGGAACTCGTTTTTGGTTGGTACAGTGACTGGGGAGAGGATAACCACGAATTGGGGGTTTAATGGAGGTCGTTTTTGCTCCTAGGTTGTCCATAAACGTTTTCTGAAAACGAATTTTCCTTCCCAGGGTTTATTCCCCATTTTCCATTTCGTTTATGGTTGCCCACGTTTTTCTGAAGCTCAAGGAAACCCCATTTTGTGCATTCCACTGTAAAAATGTTTCTCTTCATGCCCAATACTTTTTTTTTGCTGTTATGTGCATCCCTGTTCTGGTTTGATATTGTGAGCACAAATTTAGGAGTGGAAGAGGACAAAATTGGCTTGATGATCCTAGTGAGGAGGTAACCTCTCAAGAAGATCCAAAGGGCTGACTGCTCTTCTATGCACACCTTGAACAATACTAGATTGGAAGATATGGCCTGAGGGACTGTGTAGTGGTGAAGGGAATACTTCCTTGTATTAGGTGTGTAGGTAATGTGGGTACCAAGCTAGATATATCTGATAGAGGTATCCATAGCTCTATGGGTGATCCACTAGCTTAGCAATTCATTCCTTTCCATTTCCTTAGCAGCCTAATAAACCCAATTGCAGATTGGCTTGGCTCATTTTGGTGTATTTTTGGCTATGTGTGAGTCTGATGTTCCCTTGTTCCTTGTAGAAATCATGCCCAGCTCGGGGGTGGCAGTTGTGTTGAGAGATTGATGAGCACAACTGGCCTACGGTTGGGTGGAACATTGCAGTTGCATACTCAATTGCTCAGGACTACTTTGTTTTAAGATAAGTACTCTCTTGTGTTAATTCTGTATTGTTTTAATTGATGAATGACATGAATATCTTGAATTATGAAGGATGTGCAGTAGAATTTACTTCCGCTGTGTTTCTTAGATTTATACATTGCATATATATTTTTCTTATCTTTTATGTGAATCCTTATTTAATAAGTATGGGGCTAGATGCCCAGATTTAGTGTCATGTTCTTTCCCATGCTGCTATGATGGGTGGGTTTGTGACAATTTTGATTCACGCTCCATCCGAGAAAGGATGAAATCTATTTCCTTCTCATGAACCACCAGAATTTTATTATGTTCTCTAACAATGTTCTGCAACACCCTCCTTTCCACAACTAGTTTCACGCCATGGAAGGATTCCACAACTATTTCTCGCAACTTCTTAAATAATATGAAATGCTTTCAGCTGCTCTTCATGAACCAATATTCTACAACTAATTTTGTTAGGCTATAACCACTTCCACAACACCAAGCTCATTATATGATCATTCTGCAACATGGTGTATGGTACTCCCGAAATTCTATAACATGGTCCTTATGGAATTACAAATAAAAATCCTTTCCAACAGGGACACACTCATCAACGTTCACCAAATTGGAAAGAAATCAAAACTATGGTCTTGATTGTATAAAATTTCCCACAATATATATACAGTTCACAACCCAACAAATGTGGCCCCCATTCTACTAGATTTGGGCACAACCTCTTGTGGCTTTTATAACAACCCATAGGCTTATGCAGGATCATCAAAAGTTGGAAATATTTTAGATTGAAAGAG
This sequence comes from Larix kaempferi, assembly GCA_027924585.1. Lineage (NCBI taxonomy): Eukaryota > Viridiplantae > Streptophyta > Pinopsida > Pinales > Pinaceae > Larix > Larix kaempferi. The sequence continues at coordinate 8,454,577 of BSBM01000278.1, forward strand.
ACAACAACCAGGTCCATAACCAAAATTACAATATCCATGGTTTCTATGGTCACAACTATCATCATCAATAGCCCAATTATTTATTGGAAAGATTCTAATTAGTGCATACTCCTCATTACAATCATTGCATGTTTTCAAAGTGGGGGTGGTGGACCTCTGAAGATGACACATTTTCTTGAAACTATTAAAGCACGTTTCAAAACCCTCATTGTTGCAAAGGGTCCGTGTGTATCCCAAGAGCAGACACAAGGAGTTATCGACAACAATTCAAGCACAGATGGGGCCAATCCTACAACACTCATCTAGGAGGAAAGGTGCTTTATCACTTCACCATAAATTCCTTGACATCCTTCCCTAACATGTCTTTACCCTAGTGCATTCAAGTGCATCCATTGGTTAAACAATATCTCTACCAGCCTCTGACTTGTGATAACCTTTAAAGTATCTAGAGCTGCATGATCTTCCACAGAACGGAGGGAACAATCTATTTCATTTGGATAGAAACACACACATCTAGTTTGATACTTCCAAGTACAATTCCTCAAGGGATCATAAATATGTATATGCATGCTAGCTATGGCTACTACTAAGCAATGACCAACTAGTGATGTAGAATACACACACTATGGTTGCGCATATGTACCAAATAGAGTTTTCTACTGCCCACCTCGAATCCCTAGGGTCCCAACATTTCAATGTCTTGCCCCAACTTTCTCTGATCACTTTCCCTACTGCAAACATGAGCTTCATGTCTGTCAAAAGCTCTAGCAGTACAATTCTAAAGTTGTACATGTTGGATTCTTGTGTCATCGACCTAGGTAATAAAACATAATTGCTTGTTGGGATGTGAGAAAGCATCAATCTCCAAGTGTCGTGATAAATCATTACCAACTTTGAATAATCTACTCCAAACAAAGAACCATCTAGAATCCACTAAACATGATCAACTAATACACCAGGATCCTCGACAATTGTTTCCTGCATGGGATCTTTTACAAGAACCTGATGTTCCATTATTCTGTGTGTACAATCAGATCTGAAAATGATCTTATACTAGAAATTCCATAGATCATCGCCCAAGCTCAATAATACTATAGATCAAGGCCATCCATCCACAATCATCCCTTATATCATAAAGAATATCTAGATTATTTAGTTCAAAAACCCATAAACATAATTATTCTGCAATAAAATGAAAACAAAACAACATAGAAAACCCATATCTACTTTATTCATTACAAAGAAAATTTATTACATAAGATGTCTCCCTTTTCCTTGATAGGAAAGGGAGCTAGAAAATTCCTCCTCTTACCTTCTCTTACGCACCCATAACCCTTGGAATGAAAGAGAAATGGGAAAGAATACACAATCTCATGATGCAAATGACCTCCTAAATCCTCTTCATTTATACTATGCTTATGGACCACTTCTACAATCAAATAATCAAATAATCCCCTTATTTGATGTAGAAACCCATAGAAAACTCATAACAAACCCATAACAAACAACCCATTATTAATTAATGATCATTACAACGAGCAATCGAGCCCCAACAAAGATTATCGTCTATCACTGCAACAATGTGCTTTAAGATTTATACAAGCATCGGATTGTTCAAATGACAAATTGATTTAAATTTAAATTTTAAAAAAATATAATAAAACAATCGATGCTCTTGAATCAGACATCTGTATTGGTTCCTTTAAAAACAATGCATCTAAAGCTTTTAAATTTTATACGAAAAAATGTAAAAAATACGTGAATGTGCTCTGTCTACAATATCACATTAGTATGTTTACGTTTCTATATACACATCGGGTTCTGTCGGTGACAAATACATGGAAGTATATATATGTATGTATGTATGTATGTCGGTGACAAATACATGTAAGTTTATATATGTATATACATATATATATTACACACACACACACACACATATGTATATGTATATACATATATATATTACACACACACACACATATATATATACATATATACGTATATATACACATATATATGTGTGTATACATATATATATATATACATATATACATATATACATATATACATACATATATATGTGTATATATACGTATATATGTATATATGTGTGTGTGTGTGTGTGTGTGTGTGTGTGTAATATATATATGTATATACATATACATATGTGTGTGTGTGTGTGTGTGTAATACACACACACACACACACACACACACACATATATAAGAACACATCCGATGCTCCTTAAATATAACATTGCACCAATATGTTTTAGTAAAATGCATCAAGTATCTTTTAAATGATTCAACAACTTAAAATATTAGCTTCACATTTCTCGATACAATTTATAACTATAAATGCACAGATGCATTGATAAATTAAACCCGGCATTGATGCATCGATAAATTTACCATCACACCACGTGAGGGTAGAATAAAAAAAATACCAAACAAAAAAATCATTTTTTACAATTCATTAGTGCTTCTCAAGAGTCATTCAAGCACCAATGCTCAATTATCTACCTAAGTACCCCATCTTACGGTGTTACTGGTGCATCCAAGGTTGATTTGTGTTTGTTTTGGAATCTCCAAACAACACAATTTTTTCCATTTTTTCTGCACATGGCAGCCATGGCTCACTGGTGCGAAAGACACTAGGTAAATCAATTGTTATCCTCCGATTTAATTTTTCAATGGATTAAATTTTGAAATTGTCCTCTTTATGGTTAAATTAGAAAATTCATTTTTTTCCACTAGTGCTCCCTTGAAACTTGGGTCAAACGGAAAATGGTATGTTTATAGGTTGTACCACGATCGGTGTGTTTGTTTCGTACATATGCACTCACTAATTCAATTGATAAACACAATGTGGTTACTATTTTATCACCACACTGGTGCTTTCATTAACGTACCACCACAATGCATTAGGATTGTGCATCGTTAGTCAGTGCACTTATGTTGTGCATCATTATTCGGGCAATTATAATTTATTTATTTATTAAAAACTACAATAAAGTAGTCGATGTGCCTGATATATATGCACGCACTAATTTTTTTTATCTAAAACATAAAAGACAGATATTACATAACATTTTTGCAAAAAAAAAAGTGCAAATATCCATTTGCTCATGCAAAAGCACAACTGCAGTCTGTTGGACTTATTGCCTTTTTTTGTCCTCTGCTTTATTAACAGAACTCAGCCTGTTGGACTTATTCCTTTTTTGTCCTCTGCTTTATTAACAGAACTATCGAAGAGCTGTTTTTTTTGCTCATGTAATGGCTTTAGACAATATAAAAAATACACTAAGACTTTTGTTGATTAACATTTCCATAGTTTTTTGTCATCTGCTAAGCAGACAAATATACTTGCCACAGATTTACATATATAATATAATATTTCCTACATGGCAATATGTTCCTTTCTTTTGCAAGTTAAATATGTTTCTTTCTATCATTTTTTTTCCTTGGAAAAAGTCTGTAATTTTATTTCAAAAAGATGATTAAAATTACATACTGCACATGTAGTAGAATCAACAAGGATCCCTACATTTTCACATATTTCTGTCCCATATAAGCAGAAAACAACTTATAATGAGCTGAACCAAAAAAAAGAGAAACCCAGAGAACGTTGCCACAAGAAGTAGATCAAGATATATTATGAACAGTGATGAAATTGGGGCCACCGGTTTCAGATCTGGTCCCTGAAACCGTCGCCGCCGCCACTGGATCGTGCTCAGACCCAATGGGTCGCCGCGCAAAGGCACCGCCCTCTCTCCATACTCAGAAAAATCCATCACGCTCCATCAATGCCTGAAAGAAAAACGCAGGAAAGAGAAGAGGCCTCCATGGAAGAATCCATGGCCGCCAAGATACGCTCAAACCCTTGATAGCCAACAAGATTGACTGAAATCGGCCAAATCCAACAGCTCGTCTCGTTTGTCACCCACCGGCCTCCAAGAACCCAAAGAAAGAAGCCTCAACAAAACGGCTCCGCAGAAGCAGATGTAATGACAGGTCCCGACGACCTTCAAAAGAGGGAGCCACCGGAACAGAGCAGAGCCGACCCCTCGGCACTTTCCGTCGTCGAACGCCGGGACGGGAAAACGTTGACGGTAATAATCTCTCTAGTTCCACAGCAATCTCAGGCTTCGCCATTCATCCTCCGGAGAATCGAACAGGCGATCTGATAATGGTCAATTCATGGCGATAAATCAGCGGATTTACACGTGTGGAATGCCATTAACGGCCTCGGCTTCCTCTCTGTTAGGGTTGATCGGCTGATCTGCAGCTGTTTTAAAGATGGGAATGCTGTATTCGAGACTGTTCGCTTCACTCTTCGGAGACAAGGAGGCTCGCATTCTCGTCCTCGGCCTCGACAATGCCGGGAAATCTTTTTAAAGAAAGATCAGAGCCGACCGCTCCGTCAGGATAGCCGCCAATTGTTGCTGCAGTCAGGAAAGCCGTCGTTGGAAACCTCACCGTCAGAGTGCCGCCTATGGAAGCCGTTGTGGAGAGCCACCATTGGAAGCCATCGATAGAGCCGATGTTGGAAGCCGCTCCGCACAGCTGAAAGGCTAAGGGCCGCCTCACCACAATGCCATCACCCCTCTGCACCCGCTGCCGCCGCCACAGGAATGCAGGATGCTCCTCGCCGTCGACCATTACTGTGAGCTACAGGGCAGAAGGAGTCTAGCCATGTTTCTTTCTATCATAATATGTTCATTATTATTGTTAAATATTCATGTATAGTTAGTATTTACTCATGCTCATATACATTATATATATACCCATGTTCATATAATTAATATTCATGTTCATAGAAATTTGTGTCAGATGTTTCAGTTTGAATATTTTTTATTTTTTTCCTGAAAACTACCATTGGATTTCATCTTTAGCTGCATTTTTTTTTTTCAAATATCTATTTTATTTTTATTGACTTGAATTATGAACTAAAAATATTGATAACATATACATTGTCAAACTCAGTTTAAGAATTATTCCATGATGTTGATCAAGTGGGGTTTTATGCAGCTGACACCCAATATAGACATTGGTGATTAGAATGAGTAATGTTGATTATTATTGTTGAATATACATGTCCATTTACTCTGTCTTTGCTAGAGCTGTATAGTAAGGCCTTATATACTGCCTTAAGAGTTCATGTAGTAATAAATAAATACTAGCTGAAGTCTGTAGAGTTAGTTCCATTTCCAGCCTTAGAGACACTGCTTAAGCCGTTAAATCCTTATAATAATAGTGAAAGCTGTAGTTCAGATCTCTGCTATAGTGACATTGTTTTTTTTGGTAATCCTGGGAATCTCTCCAAACTGCCCAGCAACCACCACCTTCAACTAAACTACCTAGATATCAAACCCATCAGCAAGAACCAACCTTAATATTGGAACATAACTACACCTCTTCAACAGGAATCGAAACTAAGCTTCAATCATAACAACCATCAATCCCCATTTACAACAAGCATGTTACCATAACAGTAGATTTAATAACCATGTTACAAAAAACCACTTATACTATGAAACGAGAACTATATACTATGAACGAGAACTCTAGCCATAAAAACGATGATTTTTGCAAAAAAAAACACCAAAAACACCCCCCAAATAGAAAAGTGTTGATACCAGTATACACCTTTTTTTTTTTAGGGTAAAAAATAGAGCCATGGACTAAACATCCCATATTGTTGTTTAACAAAACTTTAAAATCAACCTTAAATTGGAAAAAAAGAAAAATTCTTGAAGAAATAAATTACAACTTTCTGGAAAATTGCATATTAAAGAAAAAACAAATTTCTCTAATAATTTCACCATTATAACCATATAGAAACAAAGAAATTATGATGCGATTCATAATAAGATAATATATTAGACCATACAAGAACAAATGGTTCATATAAATATTCAAAAACTCCTCTAGAGTTTCAATTACAAAAATCATAATAGTAAAAAGCATCTAACTGCCTCTTCAAATTCATCAATGGATTATGACAACCCATCATCAAAAACTCCTGTAGAGTTTCAATTACAAAAATCATACTAATAAAAAGCATCTACACTGCTTCTTCAAATTCATCCATGGATTCTGACACCCCATCAGAATCTACATTTTCTGCAGATGAAGGACTTGATGAAGATGTAGATGACCCATACTCTTCTCTATTATCAATGGGCGCACCATCTGAGTCTACATCTATGCCCATCATTTCAGATGTCATATTCCTTCGGGATCTACGGCTTGGTTTAACAGACTCCCATCTTGCAACTTCTGGCTGTGGCAGCAACCTCTTGATAATCTCTATAGTCTTGGAGCGGAGAGTGTCTTTCTTTGTCAACTTGAAATCATAAACAAGTATATCAACTTCCTCTAATTTCAAGATGTCAATGCGGCGGCGATTTATTTTTTGACCCTTTCTGTTTCTCTTTCTGCTTACCTTTTTCTCAACCACCATCTCTGCCTTGTACACACCATCAAATGGGTGTGTATCTGTTGCATACCAATGTACTTCTACTGATACTACTTCTTCATTTTCTTTATTGACCTTCATAGCTTTTGCAATCCAGAATGGATATTGACGTGGATCATCTGTAGCCAAAACTGCAATCATGCAACCCTCCTTGATATCTTGTACCGAGCCCCTATAAAGGTCTTCCATCTCTCGACGCTTTGCGGATGATCTTCTAGAGCCAATATACAGTTCTCTTTCCTCTACTTGAGAAAACTCAACAGCTCGAGGTTCAACATTTGTTACCTCGTTTTCATTTGATAAACTTTGTGGCCAAGCAAATGGAGTCTTCAAAAATATATCTCCATTTGTAGAGTTTGAAATTATGTCACTCTGCTCCATGAAAAAAGACTCCCACCAAACGGAATCAGCAACATCAAAGTACTCATATGTATCTTCAATAGACTTTTTGATTTCTTCCAAGCATTGAGAAGAATCAACATCTCTACTATGTCGCCTTGCATTATGAATCTCTGTAGATGATTGCAATAGCAATAAATTTGAAGCATACATTTGACGACTTGGGATGAATTTCAAAAATGTCAAACCTGATGAAGGCCCCCATTCTGTGCTAGTTGAGTACTTCTTGCCCCACAATAGTGTTTTTCCATCAATCTTTTTTATACGAAATTGATGCTGAAAGCTAATGTCATTAAGTTTTTCAATGCACCTTTCCTCACCATGCGATCCAAACAGAAATCTTCGCATGTCAACAGTTTCTTCTAATTTCTGTACAGTAGGCTCTGGATGGTATGCTTTCCCTATAATTTCAATCAACGATGGCAGGCTCCCGACTTTCTTCCTCCTCAATGTCCTTGCAAAATGGCTGAACATTTGATCAATATGATCATGTGTATGCCCAACAAGAAGGAACCCAACTTTTACCTTCTTAAAAATTCCCAATTCCACAAGCATGCTTAGATAACCAAACACAACCTGGTTTTTGTTTTCCCGGCTTGTGTTGTCCAATTGTAGATATAGAACTTCTGGAAGATCACCAGGCCAATGAGTAATGACATGGTGAATTATGCTGATGGTCAAATTTGCATCATTGTGAATATTTGGAGCTGTAAAGTAAACCTTTGGAATCATTTCACCATTAAAAACCATACACCCAACCAAGTGAAACTGAATAAAATTCTCCTCCTTTAAATTCTTTGGCACACGGACAAAATGTGGCAAGAGTGTTTTTTTCTGATCCATGCCATCAATTATCAAACCCATATACTTATGTGGAGCATCGTAACACTTCTTGCGATGTTTATACAATTTTTGCCGTTCATTTGATTGTTGATTGTGATGTTCTTGCAGTGCATTGATTATGGAATCTACAAACAACATAACAAAACAATATTGTTAACTAGATTCAATAATTGACATTTATCTATTTGTTTTTTTTGTTTTGTAAACATACCTCTTTCTATCCCCTCTGATCTATCCCTTCTTTCTTTAAGAGAAGCACATGTACTGCAGACCCCCATCCTTGACCTCTTTGGAATGCGGACATTGTTGAACTTCTTTTTCCATACTCTTGTGAAATATGCATATCTGATGAAGTTGTCATTTCCTTGACCACCTTGAACATAATCCTTGTATAAGTTGTAGATTTCCTGCCTTGTGAAATTATCTGGAATGTGTATTGTTTCTCTATTTGGCATACTCTCTCCATGCTTGGAAAAGAAATCATGCATCCATGATATCGCAATGTGTGTTGATGGCCCAGTGATTCGTCCCTGATAATCGTCAGTGTAAAATGTAGGATCCTTTTCTAGTCTTGTTTGGATTCTTGACAATCGAAGATTACCAATTGAGTGAATCCGTTTGAATGCCTTTCTACAAAGCATAATTCTTCCAACGCGATAATCATAGCCTGTCCTGGTAGAAATCATGCACCCCACTAAATATGAATTTTGCATGCTTTTGTTCATTGAAAGATACATCTTCCTTCTCTCCAAGACATAATTGTAGCCTAAACTTTTCAAACAACTTTTGTGGCAACACTCACTTGAAATCAAATGAGTAATGGAACTTGGACTTGTGAGCAATTCTTTCCTAGACCTTGTATAACTGGAATGCTTTGGATTGACATAAAAAGGTCTAGTCCTACACTTAATCCTGCTCTGCATTGGATTCTGTCGCTGGATCTCCTGGACCATTGTGTCTGCAACAACATCCTCAGCAGGATGATTGTTTTCATTGTGATGCATATGACCCCCCTCATTGAAAATTTCATCCCCAAATTCATTATGAAAATTATTGTCATGATCACTTGCTGCCAGATCAATGTGACCATCAACATTATTTGTGCCACTAAATTCTTCACTGAAAGGAGAATCATTGTCTTCATCATTGGTGGCTTCATCATCAACAGAATGATCATCGGTGCCATTGAAATCCTCGCTCGGAGAGAAATCATCATCGGTTCCATTGAAATCTTCACTCGAAGGAAAATCATCATTAGTGCCATTAAAATCCTCGCTTGGATGATAGTCACCATCGTTGCCATTGAAATCCTCGCTTGGAGGTAAGTCACCATCGTTGCCATTGAAATCCTCGCTTGGAGGTAACTCACCATCGGTGCCATTGAAATCCTCGCTTGGAGGTAACTCATCATCGGTGCCATTGAAATCCTCGCTTGGAGGAAACTCGTCATCCGTTCCATTGAAATCCTCGCTTGGAGGAAACTCATCATCCGTTCCATTGAAATCCTCGCTTGGAGGAAACTCGTCATCTGTGACATTCAAATCCTCGCTTGGAGGAAACTCGTCATCCGTTCCATTGAAATCCTCGCTTGGAGGAAACTCGTCATCTGTGACATTCAAATCCTCGCTTGGAGGAAAGTCATCATTTCTTCCATTGAAATCCTCGCTTTGAGGAAAATCATTTTCACTATTATTGATGTCTTCTTCCTCACCAGAATCATCATCCGTATCATTAAAATCCTCACTGGGACGAATATCATCATCAATCCCACAAAAATCCTCGCTGGGAGGAAAATCTTTGCTTGAAGGAAAATCATCGTTGGTGCCTTGAAAATCCTCGCTTTCAGGTAGATCATCATTGGTGCCTTGAAAATCCTCGCTGGGAGGAAAATTGTCATCATATTGTTTGTTGTCTTTAAGATCCCCACTTGGAGGAAACTCTTCATCATCATCACATTCTTTCTCTTCATTACTAATGTCTTCAAAATCTTCATAACTAGGAAGTTCTCGAATAACATGCTTGATTACATTGCTTGCACTGCCAATATCTTCGCTAGATGAACTGTACATTTCTGCATTAACATTGGAATTTTCTTCAGATGAGTCCATGACTTCTCACTAAAAGATAGAATTATAGAAAACTCTGTATCGCACAACTGCAAAGAAATTTTACCACAGTCCTCACCAAAAAGTAGAATGGTGCAACTGTCGACCGTCAATCTTATAGCTATGAGAACGAAAATATCCCTCCAAAATATTCCCTCCAAAAATTTCGTTCAAAATTTTCCCTCCAAAAATTTCGTTCAAAATTTTCCCTCCAAAATTTCCCTGCAAAATTAAAGCGCACATTCATATTATATTAAAAGAATTGAAATAATATAATAACCAATTACATATTTATATCCAGACATTTAAGACTAATAAAATTTCTCACAGTATTTTTTATTCACAATTTCTAACAAAACAATGATTATTTTCTTTTTTTGTTACCCAACATTCATACTATTAGTAATTATTTAATTTTAATCTATCTTATATAAATTTAATAATAATGCTGTAATTACTTTCCTTTTTTATCCCACATTGGTAAAAAAGTAATGTTAAATTTACTCTATGCTAAATAAACATTTTAAATTTCCTACTATTCATCATCTATTTATCCCACATTGGTAAAAATAATAATGTTAAACTAACTCTACGCTAAATAAACATGTTAGATTTCCTACTATTCATCATTTATTTGGGAGCAATTTAGTAACACTTGCAAGGTTAGTAATTATTTTATTTTTTTATTAATTTAGTAATGATTATTTTATGGCTTTATTAATTTAGTAATGTGTTTTATTGCTTTATTCTTTTAGATTTTTGTTTTTTTAACATTCTTAAGAATGGAAAAATTAAACCTAATCTATTTTATTAATACAGGATTGTTTAGGCTTTAGAGCATTTGACGAAGATTTTCAGGAAGAAAGGGAAGATTGCAGAGAGGAACTTCTAGCACATTCAACAGAGGAGGCAATACCACTTTCCAGGTTAGTTTTATATTTTTTTTTAAACGTTTTTTTTTTTAAATTCGTGTATTATTAATCTAGGCTCTACCCATGTTTTAAATTTTTTTTTTTATCAACCCGGCCCCCCCTCACACCCTTAAAAATATTAAAAATTAATTAAATTTATTTTAAAAAAAACCCACCCTTTGGCGCCCAAGCCCAAGCGGGGGACGTCAGCCGGCTTTGGCGCCCATGGGCGGCCGACGGCCGGCCCCGAGGGCCGCCCATGGGCGCCCAAGCAGGCGGACGTCTGCCCGCTTGGGCGCCCATGGGCGGCCCTCGGGGCCGGCCGTCGGCCGCCCATGGGCGCCCAAGCAGGCGGACGTCCGCCCGCTTGGGCGCCCATGGGCGGCCGACGGCCGGCCCCGAGGGCCGCCCATGGGCGCCCAAGCGGCGGACGTACGCCTGCTTGGGCGCCCATGGGCGGCCCTCGGGCGGGCCGTCGATGCCCGGCATCGAGGGCCCGCCCGAGGGCCGCCCATGGGCGCCCAAGCGGGCAGACGTCCGCCGCTTTGGGCGCCCATGGGCGGCCCTCGGGCGGGCCGTCGATGCCCGGCATCGAGGGCCCGCCCGAGGGCCGCCCATGGGCGCCCAAAGCGATCGACGGCCCGCCCGAGGGCCGCCCATGGGCGCCCAAGCGGGCGGACGTGGGCATCGACGAGCCGCCCGAGGGCCGCCCATGGGCGCCCAAGGCCCCGAAACATTCATGTTAATTTTAAATTTTGGTTTTTAATGATAATTTAATTAATTCATGTTGATTGAAATTTTACTTTTAATGAAAACTTTAAAAATTTGTTTGTTAAGTATAGGTTAATATTTTGATATTTATAAGTTTGATTGAAATTTAAATTGTTTTTCATATAAAAGATATATTAAATAGATTTATATATTTTATTTTTAAACATTAAATTAATTTATATATTTTATAAAAGTTATATTTAAATTAAAATTAGTTATCTAAGTTATATTTTAGTTTATAGTTTGATAGATTAATTGAAATGGTTGAGTGATGTAAATTGTAAATATGAAATCATAAAATTAAATCATGGGTTTGATTTCAAAAATAACTATCTAAATTAATATTTAAATTAATTTGTATGTTAATTAAACTTGTAAACACTTTAGAGGTAAAATATCCAAGTTAGTTCACATGATTCATCGAGTTTATATGCTTCATGCCGAAATGTTGAGGTTAATTTAAATGCTTCATCTAACTTACAAACACTTTATAGTTAAAATATCCAAGTTAGTTCACATGATTCATCCTAGTTAAAATATCCCAGGTTACTTTGCATGCTTCATTGAAGTTATGTCCAAGTGAGTTCATATGCTTCAACTTAGTTTACAAATTACTTACTTTTTTCTATATCCTAGTTTATATGCTTCCTCGTGGCAATAGGTTGGATGAGGGTAATCATGCAAACGTCAACAAAGGTTCATTATAGTTTATATTTTTTAGTGATTTTCAATCTTCTTTAAGAGTAGAAAGTATCCATATGGTGTGAGTGTTACACAAGTGCAATGTGATTATATTACTTCCATGTATGGTTTTTTTTTTATTGGATAACTGCCTTTTGGAAAATTTGAATGAGTAGTTAGGCGAATTAATCGACATTGAATTAAATAAGTTTATGTTTTAATTATTGTATTAATTTAATTATATCGTGACATACAAGTAATTATATATGTAATTATATTGTTTCATAATTTATATTATTACCTATGGGTATAGTGTGAAACATAGGAATATAATCATTATTCTAATATATGTCTTGATTTTATTGTCATTAGAACATTATTATAATCATATTGTGAAGTATATGATTATTATATTATAATATGTGGTTATATTATTTCTTTCTTTTTATCATAGCATAATGTTTTTCTATAATTTATTTGTTGATTTATATTATATTGTTGATTTATTTTAAAATTCTACATTTTGGATATAGGTACAATGGCATCAAGGCGGATATCTGTAAATGTTTCTGGATCAAGAGCGGCAATCATTGCATCGAAAAAAACTGTTGAGGCATCTGAGAATGTTGAGACTCAAGAGAGAGTTCTTAGCTTTGAAGAATTAAGAATGAAGAATGCTAGAGAATGGAAACATGCAACAGAAGAAGACAGAACAGAGTATCATTGGCATTTGAAGGAAAAAAATCAAGGAAAACCAGAAAGCATTCTCTTATTTTGTTCTGCAGATCCATATATTCAAGCAGATTACAATCTATTGGGATTGCTGAGAGATATATTTGTAGTGCCGGGTACAGATATTGTTTATGCACAGGTGAAACAAGCCAAGACCTTTGCAAAAATCCGATATGTTTTGAAGATTGCAAAATATAATGCTCAAGAAAATTTCACAGATTTTTGTCAAGGGGTCGTGGATGAAATTGATAGCGGGAGAGTAAGTTTGAATATTGATATTATTTTTAAACTGGTTTTGTTATATCTTGGATATCACAATGTAATAGATTTAATACGATAATGTTTTTATTTTGCAGGATTTTTCCATTTCGATTTCAAAAAAGTTGAATGGAATTTATTATACAGAGGCCAATCCTATGGATGTCATTACTGTCGCTATTAAAAAGGGACTAGAAGTAAGGAGGAAAAAACAAGTGTTAAATGTTCAAACTGAAGAAGTACAAGCAGAAAAAGGAAAGAGCATCCAACAATCAAATCAGGTACCTAGAAGGGTTATATTTAAATCTTCATCTCGCCGAACTGAACATGATGAAATTGTTGCAAATGAGCTTGTTACTCCTGCTAGTAAGAGTAGCAAACAATCTCATAAAAGAAATATGGTTGATAGTGCCTCGATTCCTGTTGAAGGCATTGTAGATTTAGGAGGAACCCCTTCAAATCAAAAAAGGAAGAGACCTGTTGTTGCTGAAACCAATGTTATTATTGAATCTGAGAGTGAAAATTCTGGTGGCAGTAGGGAAATCATTACTCCAGGTGCTGATTTAGAGGATGGCATTGTCAAGACAACACAAAATGCCATTCGAGATCGATTGCGGAGGGATAAGTTGGTTAACAATGGACATACATTTGAGTTGAATGTGAATCAACTTTATAAACCCACAGAAGGGAAAGATCACTTTAGAATTAGAAAACCACATCACTTGCATATTCACAACTTAAAAGCATTGATGAGGCACAATCCCTATGCACATGTTGTTGACTACCTAGTCCTTGTTGACCCGGAAGTTGTTCCTACTAGAGATGAATTTGATGAAACAAGATGTTTTCATTACAAATATTATGTTCTTGGAGGGAATCATTCTGCAGAGGCAAGAAGAGAGTTGATGCAAGAATATCCCAATAACCCTATTTTTGAAACAGTTAAATGCATCATTTATGCTGGTTTAACAGATGTTGAAGCAAAGTTGTTGGCATGGGATCATAACACAGATAGTGAATATAGGTTGACAATGACATTTGTTCAAAGGGTGAGATTTATACACAGTGAATTTGTGCAAATATGTGGTGGGGAAAAACATAGAGTTGATGCAAGTTTTCGGAAACAATGTTGTATGGAAATAGGTCTCCCTATTAAAGATGATATTATGCTATCAAAAAGTTCCAGAGGAAGTGATGCATTCAGAGCTGTAGATGCCTATTTCCAGTTGGCATTTAGAGTTGGGAAAACATGGGATTTGATTGATGAGATATTTAGCTTGTGGGAGAATATTGGCATAAAAAACCAAAAAGTGAAAAAAAGTAGAGTTGTTCCATGGAGCGGTGGTAAGGCAGGTCCTGACGTCAAGAATCTGCCAGAAGACATGACTATTACACCTTGGAGAACAATGCAAGGTGTGAAGGATGAAACATTAATAGCTACAATACTATCACGGGTAAAGTCAGGTGAATTATCCATGGAGGAAATGTGCAGCGAACTTGAGAAGTAAGTTGAGCATTTTTTTGAGTTTAACATTTTTGTTATGTTCTAGGTATTCTGTTATATTATTATATATGATTGTAAACATCATTTATTGTTTCATTGTCTAGTCACAAGGTCTACATGAAAATACAAGAGGAGATGGTTAAAATGTTGAGTGAGAAGAGTTGGGATGATGTCAAACGCAACTATCCAGACTCAAGCTCGATAGAAAGTTTACGACAATTTTTTGTTGCATTCAAGAAGGTATGTTGTTCTATGATACATCCTATTTTATTTATTTTATAATTCAATTCATTTCTATTTTATTACTTATAGAAATCATTTTCATTTGAAGATGCCAAAGAGGGGTGGAGCTGGAGTACCGGAGTCCTTCAAAATCCATATCCAAAGAGCCAAAATAGAACGACAAAGGAGACAATGTCTTGCAAATGTTGAACTTGATGATACACTTGATCATTATATTTGGAATGGGCTTGACACTGTGCAATATAGAGTCATTTTAGGTGACTGTGCAGACATTGCAAATCTTGTTCCTAAAAAGGAGTACGCACTAGTGATTGCAGATATCCCTCATGGATACAATATCCGAAACACTACTTATGATTGTGAGCCTTATACTTACCAATCATTCAGTAAAGTGGTTTCGGGATTTGTAGATGTCACAACATCACCACTATGGAGATTTGTTGTTTTCCATTCAGACACACAATTAGGGGGCTTGTTGACAGCCTTCAGGGGTAAAGGAAAAAAGAGGAAGCAACTTTATTGGTAATATATTTGCACTATATTATCAAAATTTTGAATTTATAAATCAATTATATTTATTGATAAGTTAATTATTTGTTTTATATTTTTGTTACAGGCAAAAGCCTAATGTTCGTAGCTCAGGTAGCGATCCATTCCTAAGTGATGCTGAAAGCATACATGTTGCAACTTGGACACAGGAGGATGCTTATGAACCTCTTTTAATCAATGAAAAGAGAGGAGGAAAACATAGTCAGATATTGAGTTATAATGCCGTGGTAAAAAAATTAACATATGAAGAAAGGGATTTAAAAGGAGTGACTGTAAACATCTATCAAAAGCCACAAGCATTGATTAATTATCTCATAGATACATTTTCAAGAGAAGGAGATTGGGTCTTAGATTTGTTCTCGGGTTCTGGTAAACTTTCTCATATTACATATGAAATAATATATCAAGTTTTATTGTATGTTTTATCTTTCATTATTTTATTGTTATAAAGTATGCTTCTTTATGCTATTTCACTTAACTTTAATTTTGTTTTTGGTGATTAGGTACAACAATAGCATGCTCCTTACAGAAAGGAAGAAATTGCATATCGATTGATAATGATCCACTCCAATGCAATTACATAAAACAAATAATTAAGGCTATTCAAGTTCTTCCAGATGAACTGCAAGAAGTTGGTTTGAAGAAAGGAGAGTTTAGTGAAACACTTGTGGCAAAGATGTCAAAAGAGCCCCAACCCCCGTTAGGAGGGGTGTTTGGAAAGGAGCACTTTGGGGATCTTGCAGACATAGAAGACCCAATGGAAGAGGACATTGATGTCCCTGAGGAAATTCAAGCTCCAGAAAATTCCAATGTCGATGAAGAATTTGGCATGCATGATATTGTTGAATAGTTTCATGTTTTGAAGAAAATGTTAATTTTGTCAATTTTTGACAATTTTTTGATCAGATATATTAATAATGTTTTCACTTTCAGACTTTACTTTAGAAATAAAATTTCTAAATATAATGTTTTTAATATGTTTTTTACAAATAATTTGTATATTTTTTCTCGACTTTATGTGAGTGGTTACTTTTCGATAACTAATATGAAATATGATCATTTTTAGAGAAAAATTCTCTGAAAATTCATTGAAAATGGTTTTAAATGTCTTTATTTTCTGGAATTATTTACAATTTTGTCAATAAAAATGCCTTATTTTGTACATAAAAATATCTTATTTTATAGAAAAAATCGTAAAATGTATATGTTTTTCATTATAAATTGCTTAAAAATGTATATTATTTTGTTACATTTCAAAAAACACACTTGAAAATAGAAATTAAAAATATTTTACGACAAAGATAATTCAAAGGTCCCAAAAAATGTCTCAAAATGAAAATGTGTGATACTGGCATCAACCATTTTTGAAACGGGGGTAAAAATAGCTACTAAAATTAGGAGAGAGAAAAACGAGAACTGTGTCGAGTTCTCGTTTCATAGTATAAGTGGTTAAAAGTGCCAGCGACGCGA
This sequence comes from Larix kaempferi, assembly GCA_027924585.1. Classification (NCBI taxonomy): domain Eukaryota; kingdom Viridiplantae; phylum Streptophyta; class Pinopsida; order Pinales; family Pinaceae; genus Larix; species Larix kaempferi. Next base: position 8,471,526 of record BSBM01000278.1, read on the forward strand.
TCTGTATGTCTGATCCAATTGACTCGGGTCAAACCTGAAGGTGATGGACCAAACGTCCCAAAAAGCCAGAAAGGAAGCAAAATTGATTCGGTTAAGTTTATTTAACCATCATATAATGCTAATTTAAAAATCTACTTGTCAATAGTTGATAGTGTAGTTAATAATTAAGTGTCATTCAATTTAAATTTTTATTAATTTTAAAGTTAAAAAAATAAAAAATTATTAAACTTTTTTAAAATTTATATATTATGTCGATTTGCATAGAACCTAACATTTCCGCCGCGGGTTGCCTGCAGTGCATTTTTATTAGAACTAAGAGCTGACCTCTTACCAATGACATTTCGATTGACACCTACCTATTAGCAATGACATTTGGTTTAATACGATGTGATGTTCCACTAATAGATTTGCACCGTGCTTGTCTCAAAGCCCAGAGTTTCGATGAGCGAATCTTTTGTAAATCTCTGCTTTAATGAACTCATTAATTTTAAATGTGCAACATTTATAACGCTCAACGACAGCAAGTTTACTTCTCAGAAAACGAGAAAGGAAGCAACAAGAACCAGCAGGGTTGAAATCGACCAGGGTTACCACTGTGATGTCATTTTTCCTTATATCTATATTTTATGGTGATATTATATTCTTCACAATACAATGATTGTTGCAATAAAACAATATATATATATGTTTAGCAATGTGATAGTTGTGTAACTGTTTTCTAAGAAAAACTATTTATAGTTACTTTTAATGCTTGGTTATCAATAAATCAATTTTTTTTTTTTAAAATAGTGTTATGATAGTAAAATAGGTGTGTAGAATAATAAAGTTATGTTATCCCAAAAATTATGTAATTGTTTTTAAGGAGAAACTATTTAACAATTACTTTTAATGTCTCGTTATCAATAAAAAAATTAAGTTAAAGTGTCATAGTAATTTTTATGACTATTCATGAAAAATAGTTAAATTAAATAGAACTAGATTATCTTAATTGTAATAAAAAAAATTAAGAAAGTGACATAGCAGTGAGAGAGAAGCTAGAATAAAAAAGTCATGTTATATAAATAATTAGCCTTCAAAATTATTTGTCATGGCTATTAATGAAAAATAGTTAGATTATCTTAATTGTAGTATATTTGTTTTCACCTGCATATATAAAAACAACAATAGTTAGTTAATGCATAAAACTTACAAAGAAGTTTGTCGTAACTTTAGCAACCAAAGTATCTATTGATTATGACAAGGGGGCCATATTGGACAATTATTGGCTAATTGCAATTTTAATAATAATAACTAGCAATTTCTCTTTGCAATCTTTTCCATAACTCAATCACATTACCAACTAACCATAGTCCAATTAATTCATGGCTCTTGCAATAACGCAGGACATTGCCACCTCGTGGCTCTTGTTTTTTAATGTGATAGATTTATAAAAAAAAAATATTTATTTATAAGTATTAATATTATTTAATTACAAAGCATTTTAATGTAGTAATTTTTTTTTATATTACTATTACTTTTATTATTTTTATAACATTTTTACTAGGAAACTATTAGTATTATTATCATTTTTTTATTACACTTTTACTAAGAGGCAGATACTAAGGAACTTTGCTTCTAATTTCACTTGTTTATTTTAAATTTGTAAAAAAAATCATAATATAAGAAAAGAAAAATATTAAAAATGATTTTTTTAAGCACTAATCTATCCTCTTATTAAACTATCACATTGCTATCTGAAACATTACCAAAGGTATCTAAAATATTATCAAAGGTGCATGGTGAGAGGATAAATATAGAAGGCTGGAAAAAAATTAAGTGATAACATAAATTTTAACAATGTATTTTTTTCTTTCAAAATAATTCAAAATAATTTTTAAGAAAATAGGGATGTCAATTTGTCAAAGTTAGTTATGGCATTCCACTACATAGGCATTATCGTCATCACAAGTGTTTGTTTTTTCGGATATTGTTCAACTATTACATAAGCCCTGGGCTTGGCCTTACGTAAAATCATGGCTTGAAGGGCTATATTCCATCTACAAAATTATTTTATGAATTTGTTAGAGTGATATGAAGATTGTTTGTTCTACCTATTTCAATCAAGTCATTTGTGTGTTCTGCAAGTCCACATGGATGTATCCATACTTAACATATAACAAATTGGGTCTTTGATCATGATGAAGGATGCTTAGCACACATTTTGCATCTTTTCCAAGAATCCTTGTTCTTACAAAAGAAATCTATTCGATGGACATTTAAGAAGGCTATTCAACTACTCACAGCTTTGTACAAATGGCTCCTCCCTTTGCCAATAGCTTTTCATTTTTTTTTGTAGCATACGTTCCCTTGCAATAGCAGGTGGCAATGTCGGGGACATTGCCACCTCGTGGCTTTTGTATTAAAATTTATACTATTAATCATAATTTAAATATCAAATAAATATTACTTTTACTTTTAATGGAAAGAGGTTTTATTATTATTATACATTTCTATTTGACCAATAAAATTATGGTTTCCCATCCCTTGTATTTATTTTATCCATCCCTTGTATTTATTTTATTGGAAATAATAAAATGATGTTATTCCATCCCACCCTTGGCACCTTAAAAGAAAAATATGTACAAGAAGAAAACAATAACTTATAAAAGTTTTAAAGATATTTTATATTCAATTTTTGACATAGAAAAATATGAAATTCAATATTGTAAAGTTTTATCATTTTAAAATAATTCTGTATTTTTTAACTTCAATTTTAATTTAAAAGTTTTAAAAATATTTTATAATCAATTTTTGATATAGAAAAATATGAAATTGAATATTGTAAAGTTTTATCATTTTAAAATAATTCTGTATTTTTTAACTTCAATTTTAATTGGAATAAGGTGTAGTCTAAATATTCTACGTTTTCAATTTTTTTCGAGCATATTTTTTGTCTAATTTTTTCATATTTTAATTGGAAATTAAAAAAAAAAAATTAGAATCACATATATTAGCTATGGAAATTGCATAATTTGGGTGCCATGGGGTATTTGAGGGTGCTGAATCTATTTGTGGATTCAAAAATACAATTTAAACATGTAGAGATTAGGATTTTACCAAAAAAATTACCGGATTCCGATCAAAACCCACTGTAAAGTCGAAAATGTAGAATAAATAAACTAATCCTTGAAATAATTTTATAATGTACAATTTGTTTTTGCGTAACTAAGGTCAATTTTAGTTATTTTATAAAATATTTGTTAAATGTGAACATTGGAAGAAATAAAAAGCTACTCTCATCTAGGTTTTTAAAGGAATCCTTTTAACTCATAAAAAAAAAAATTTGAAATTTGAAATTATATTAATTCAAAACCATATTTTGCATAGAATGTAAAAGCCTTTCCAGAATAAAAATATCATAATGATGTTGTGGCATGAAAACCATCTAAACAAAACTATCAATAAAATTACATCTACATTACATGCTTTTCAAAAACTTTCAAAAAGGAAAAACTAGTCGTAATGTTCTTCATACCTATAAAATGTTGAAAGTAAATTATGTAAAGACCAGGTAAAAAAGAGTAATGATGCTTGTTATTGTGAGGAGATCCTCATGAAAGGATCAAACCACCTTCATCTTGGGTAAGGTCCCGGATCCATTTCATTCAGATTTATTTTTAGACATCTCCCACCTTTACCATGTACCAGGATCCATCTGAAGACTTGTCTACGAGAGACCATCATCAATCTCATTCTTTTCTCTAAAAATATGGATAAAGGTGATCTCCACAGTTTCTCTTTGTAGCAATTGAATCTCTTCCTAAATAGCTCTAAGATAGATGTTCCTAGGGGGTCAGTTTTGTCAGAACCAATTTATCACCAATTTTGAATCGCCAAAAACTTATAATTTTTAGATTCTTCTAAAAAAACAGTAATAAATAAAAATTTAAAAGCCATCATCTCTACCCTATTATTGGTGCTTTGTCTGTGTAATGTCCCCATTCAAATAAATTCCAAAAGGAGAAAATTCCACCAATCTACTAGTTTCCTAGGTTGGGTGGAGACATTAAATTTGGAATAAGGAGACTAATAAACCCCAAATGGACTTTAGCTTGACATAAATATATTAAGAGGGGATGAATAAATATTTATGATGAGAAAATAAGATGGCACTTGGTCATGGAGACACATGGATGGTGTGGGACCCACACAAAGCTAGATTTCCCATGCCACATGGCATTCCACTCTCACCCATTCGAATCGAAGGTGGAGTCCACTATCCTTGGGGTATTTGGAAGGGAATAATACTTGGCATGACTCAATGAGGTTGAAATGTAGAGGAAGAGTAACTCCCATGGAAGAGGAAGAGGCAATTTGGAGTTAGTGGGACACTTGGGCTAGATTCCCTAGATTCTATGACACCAATGATGAAGATTCTATGACACTTATGACAAAATCAGACCTGATGGCTGACATCTGACATACATGACATGTCAGGGCTAAAAATATCCTCCAAGAGGGTGCACAAGGGAGTTAGAGAAGCCAAAGAGACACCTACTCGAATTGAGTGGAGGAGGAGGCCAGATTTGGAGGGACAAGTGGCATACTTGTGAATCTCTTCCCAAATTGAGTTGGCATGAATATCATGGATGGAATTCGAGTTAAGGAAGCCTTAGGAAGTTTATAAAAGTCAGGAACAAAGAAGAAGAGCAGCTTTTGATCATTTGAGATTTTGCATTTGGAGAGAAGAGCTAGTAGAGTGCTATTCTACTTGCCTTAGCACCAATTTCGAGGGTGAAAGATTCCCATCCTAATTGGCAATTGGAGAGGCCATTCATACCTTTCATTTGGATCTAAAATGGAGTCTTTTGTTACAGGTTGAAGCTACAGGGAAGCTCGTGGTCACATTTATTTCAGCTTGCTTCTACAACCATTCTTCCATTTCTTGGCATATTCTTGCTCCTTGAGGAGAGGCGCATTTGATGAGGTGATGAAATATTTGGGATAGCTATTGAGGCCCCATATCTTTGTAATATAATATATATACTCTATATTTACTGCTCAAAAGACTTTCAGGTCGAAACTCCAAGACATTTGATGTAAAAATGCTAAACTATGAATAAATGGTGTCATTTCCCCAATACCTTATTATTTGCACTTGAAGTGGTATCAAATTGGAATGGTTCATTCAATCTCTAATATATTAATGTTCTATGGAGTGCCATTAATATGCTGAGGAAGTTTAATATTCATTAGACAAGGATTTGGAGAAATATTCTTAAGTTTCATAACAATTTGTGAAGATTTACTATCATTTCCCCCTATGTCAAAGCTAGTATACAAACATCTGATTTATGGGAGTTGCAGAAGATTATAGAAATTTATTAATGATGAATTGGGGATCCCATTGAATTCCTTTATCAGTACCATTTCTCTGTTCTGAAATTTGGGAAGGTTTTACAATGTTTGGGAAGCCATATTTGTCTCCTGCCCTTGAGGATTGTGAACCTCGATTTGACCAGTAAAGTTCGTCATTTTTCCCTGATTATAAATGAATGTTGCAGAAGTAGTTTAAGAGTGTCCAAGCATCCATCAGCCTCATTTACATGTTTGAATACCTCCCAAACTCATTTAGACCCAATTCAGAACCATTTGGATCCATTTGGAAGCAGTTGAGTCAAGACTAATCTAAAGGTCGACTTGGTCAAAATTGGCAATTTTTCCTAGTTTTTGCAAATTCTTAAAAAGGGACACTACAGTCTGATAGCAACCTAAAACTTTATCTAGAAGAATGATATTCACATTGGCATTACCCATTAAAGTGGTGATATTTTTTCTCACTTTATATATAAAGTAAAGAGTATACCTTTTCAACTTCATTTAGGATGAAAGATGAAAGCAAATCTCTTGAGGTAAGGTAAAACTGTAACCAAGTATCATTATTTTAATTTTAATTATAGGATTAAGTTAGGCTAATTCTTAACATAATATGAGTAGATTTCATGATATGTAAAAGGCACCAACTTGACAATTATTGTAGCTACCCATTCTACTATATACAAAAAGAAAAGATGTTTGACATCAAAGAATTACATTAAATGTTGTTATGTCATACCATGTAAAATTATCAATATTTTCTACATTATTTTTTTTCATTTTTTTATTAGGGAATCAGAAATTAGGGTGGAGCTTGTACTCATGTGATAGAAAGTCGATGTTGGTCCCCTATCACTATATACTTGGTGCACACAACCTGCCAACATGGGGCATGGACTAATAGGGATTTGAACATGCGACCTCTTTACAGTATATCGTATCATTTCACTTCTTTACCGATCAAACTACACCCATGTGGACTATTTTCCACGAAGGAGGCTAAACGCGTGACCATTTGGCCTTTCCGACGGTTTTGCCAAAATTAGGCGATTTTTTTTTTTAAATTTTTATGTGAATTTGATTATTTCCTATATTCAAATTGTTTCTTGAATGTATAAATAGACTTAACACTCCTGAAAACCCAGAGCACCCAATTTATGCAAATTTGACAACTGTTATAATGAATTCCCAAAATTCATTGGCAGATTCTATTAAAGGCTAACCGAAAAAGACAAAAAAATGGAGGCAAAAACATTGCCTATTTAGACTACTCTATTTTCCACACTACTTAAAATCTAAATAAAGCATAGTAGCATAATTCGAGTATGAATACAGATTCGAATACGACAGAAAAAATATACGTAACGACAAAATCTAGTATGAAAAAAAATACGGAAGTAGGTTGCTTATACATTAAAACACATATTTTCTATCTTAATCACTATCATCATTGAAGTTTCCAGCCTCATAGAACAATTTGACAAATTTCTAATAAATCTAATATATAAAATTAATCTAATATAAAACATAACCTAAATTATAAAAACTAATCTTTATATTATAAAATAAATCTAATATAATTTTTTTATAAAATTTAAACTTTAATGCTTTATAAAGTAAATTTAATATAAAAATTAAAAAATTAAAATCTAATATATAAAATTAAAAACTACTTAAATCATAAAATTTAAAATATAATTATGCTTTTTTCTTTTGGAAAAAAAATAAAAAATTTAAAATATAATATATATAATTAAAAACTAATCTAAACCCACACACTAACGAAAATGTAAGAACTCATAAATAAAATTAAGAACTAATTTAAATCATAAAATTTAAAAGATAATATATATAAATAAAAACTAACCTAAACTCACATTAAAGACAATGGATTAATCTTACAGTATGACTCATACTAATGAAGAGCAAGCAGTCATTCATTAAAGTCTTAAACAATAAATGGTAAACGGTAAGAAGGTAAGGATCAGTGTGACGATGCACGCACTGGGAAAACTTAAAAAAATATCATAATAAATCTGACCTTATAAGTTATGATGTCCCAAAAATTATCGTGCGCGTGTCCATAGTGAAGTTTGAATTGTGCAGTCACGCAATGGAAGACAGACTAAAACTAGTCTGTCTCTCAAATTCCAAAATCGATTGCGCAATGCTCAGTGGTAGGCAGTTTGAACCCAAGCCATCAGAATTGACAATGTAATGCTCAGTGCTAGGAAGGCTTATCAGAATCTTTTCCATGCTCACTCAATCGACAACGAAAAGCCAGAAGAATATGGCAAGCATGGACATAGTATTTGATTTATTATTTATGATATGATATTACGTGTAGTCTAAAAGTTCTACGATTTCAAATAATAATAAAAAAATTTTGATTTTTCCGGCACGATTTTGAAAAAATCCTACAGAAATTTCTAAAAATTCTGGTTACAACTTTCAAATTCTGAAATTTTTGGGTGCCCTAGGGGCTTTTGATGTCGTTGAATTTACTTCTACCATCACAAACACCATTAAACACTATTACATTCAAATGATACAAAATAAAAAAACGTCATATTTCAGTGAAAAGATCACATCCTGACCAAATCGTCAAATTTTTAGACAACTCCTATGTTATTATATCACTCATCCTTGGCATCTCGTGAGAGTGGACCGAGTTGAAAAATCAAAGATGTGTGGCGAACATGCTCGGGGTCATTGTACAACCTTTACTTTTCAAAGTCGTCACGGGTCAACCCCTTTGTTATGATTCTTTATTTAAAGAATTTGGCATAGGATAAGATTTCATTAGAATGTTTAAATCGACAAGCATTATAGTATTCCTCTTTTTCAAGGTTAAAGTGATGCTTTCTTTTGTTGCTTTGGTGTCATGTTTGGTGAGTATTTTGTCCTTTCGCGTCACTTTTTTTTTCAACAGAAAAAATCATACTATTGATATTCATCTGAATCAAATAGTACATCATTGTTCTAGTCTTCGAAAGACTTATCACAAAAAATGTTTTACATACAAAACATATCCAGAAATATACCTTCCAAAAGAATACCAAAAAACAACTCAGAATTCAAATATGTTCACAGATCCATCATCGCATATGTGCTTTTCCTGGAATTCTTCCCAAAATATAACCCCTTCAGCTCCTTCCATAGCTTGTTTAGATAATTTATCCGCCAGTGAATTGTGTTGTTTATAGATATGCTCAAAAGAGATATTTTTGAACATAAGCATTTTAGTCTTGATCATGTAACATCAATGTAGACAAGAAGTAACCTTCAGCTTATATTCACCACACGCCCATTTGATAGTAACCTGGGAGTCCCCAAAAACTTTGAGAACACCAATAGCAAAAATGTTGGTCACTTTCAGAATGCACCAAAGAGCTAGCAATTCAGCTTTCATGTTTGTACCTCTTCCATAGTTAAGCTCGAGAGTAAAATAATGATCATCACTCAGAATAATAACTCCTCTAGGAGCACATACACCATCTTTTGCAGCCCCATCAAGGAAGGCTACAACACCATTTATCTGAAAACTGAAAGTACTCACTCTTTGAATCCTTTGATGATCTTCTTCCATACTATAATCCTTAACCATATTTAAAATCTGAATACAAGTAAGATGCACTACCGGAGTTTTATTCTCAAAAACATCTTTGTTGCGAGTATGTCATATGATCCAAGAAATCAGAGCAAGTAGAGTAGGATGTGACTTACAATTTCTGATCCAATCCAGACAACAGAGATCGAAGTTCTTAGAAGCCCAATGTTGATCAATCTTCAAAGTCAATAGAATCTTATTCCAAATCATACTAGTTAAACACACATTCTACAAGCAAGTGTTTTGTGGATTCAAAATTAGATCTGCAAAGAAAACAAAATCTTGAGCCACTCCACCCTTTTTTGAGAAGATTGTCCTAGGTTTTAAGACTATCTAACAGAGCATGCCACATAAAACACTTAATTTTTAACGGAATCTGCCAACTCCATGTAAAAATGCTCACAACAGATCCAAAGAGATGATGTAAACCTCACAATGAAAGAATTTAGGAATGACAGAAGAAGAATAGAGCAGAAGAACACAAATCCAAAGGAGCTCAGATAGAGGCAGAATAATTACACATGTTACATTAATCTGAATAGTAAAAGGTAAATATACATAGCTCAGGATTCGAATACACTAGGTGTGATTCGAATTAGCCTGCATGGACAGATCCATAATTAGTGGAGTGTCATCAAGTCATAACTAGGAGTCCAACTCATCATCAGTGAAGTCATCAATGCACAAGTAATAGTCAACCAGAAGTCAAACTGAGTCTAACTAAATGTGGTAGGTGTAACTGGCACATGGAAGCACTAATGTAGTGAAGGAGGCTCAGTGGAGGGCGCTCATGGAGCTAACTGGAGTCAGAACAGCCTATCTAGTCACACTGGAGGTCCATCGGAGTGATAAGGTTAGTAAAGAGTGAGTCAAGCCTAAGATCAGGAGAGAACTCTTGTTAACTGAACATAACTAGACTGGTAGGTGAAGAAGTGCGCCTCTCTCATGCAGTAGGTGAAAGGAGGGCGCATTAGGCACTAGGAGGGATGAAACTGATCAAGAAGAAGCTATGGGGGCTAGCTAACTAAGGGCTAGGTGCTGGGACTGATGACTAGAAATGCATGCAAACCCTAAAAGTGCATGCAAACCCTAAAAGACTGAAAATGAAAATGACTAAAAATCTAGTAGGACTAGGATGGAGTATAGGAATATCCTAACACCCCCCCTTAATCCATCCTGGGCCCTGGTAACTAAGACCAAAGGTAACCCATACAATCAAATAAGATAGAAAAATAAAGAACTGTCCATAAACCGAGGAAATGGGGAAAACCTCATGGGAAAAATACCCCCCTCAAAAGAACAGTAACTAACTCAAAGAACCATCATACTAAGCAGAAAAGAAGGAAGCTTTCATCAGTGAAAACTTCTGCAAAAAACTTGACAAGTTGATCCCCTGTAGGATGCCAAAACAGGTGCTAGATGTGGATCTAGTCTTCTGATGTGCATTCCACTATGTAGAGGATGGATTGGACGAAGCAAGTCTCTCAGGAATTATTTCTACAACTGGAGCGAATGGAACATGAGGGGTCTTCCCAAGTGATGGAAGAGAGAACCCCATCATCATGCTGCATCTTTCATGGAGAGTTAGATGGCATAATGCAAGGTTGGCATGATGCTGAAGTCTGGTAATTCAGTGAATAGATGAATCCTCAACTGTGTTCTTAGTAGTATCAAGGACTGTGTGAGCCCATCTTGACCTCGAATCTGGACTGAGAATATGTGTTGGTTCTGGATCTGAATCTTCTTGAACTATGATCTCAACATCAAGATCTTGATCTTCTTCTTCATCAAAAGAGGAGTCACTCTGATCTTGATCAGAATCTGAAGGAATAGTCGGAGAGAAGGGCATGAAGTGAGAGAACTCATATGCCTTAGAGGCATGATTAGCAACCCCATTCGCTATAATCTTTCCAGTGGAGATCTTTGTAATCTCTACTATGTTTGGACCAAAAGTTACTTGCTTTGGTGATCCTGTATGAGTCATCTGATATACTGATAAAGAATTAGCTGTTAAAGAAGGAACAAATAAAACATTTTTGAACTTACCATGCTCCATATGTATTGTACCCAATCCTTTGGCAAAAATCTGAGAGTTGTCTCCCATGTGAATAGTAGGCCCATCTTTGATATCTAAAGAGGAGAAAGATTCTTCAGAGGCAACCATGTGGTTGGAGGCTCCAGAATCTATGAGGAGGGCTTGTGATTTGGAAAAACCAGCCATCAATGCATGGAAATCATCAGATCCACTTCCAGGATCAGACATCTTTGCTTCTTTTGGAACAACAATTTTGTTTTGTTCAAGAAGCTTGGTTAGTAGGTCTATTTTCTTGTGCATGCAAGATTTTTCATGATGGTTTCCTCTCTTGCAGTAGGAGCAATTAGGTATCTTGTGTTTGTCACTTTTGGATTTAGATGGCTTCTTGTCCTTGTCTTTTGCCTCCCCTTTGCATTCGCTCCACTTGCTTCTCCAGCTAGAAGAGCTAGATCTTTGGAGGCCTTGATGGCACCCATTTGAATCAGTTTGTCCTCTTCTTGAATGAGAGCTTCATAAAAGTCTTTTAAGGTGGGAAGCTTTCATCCAGGGATTGACATTCGAACAGAATGGAAAGTACATACAAAGACAAAAAATTGAGATCCAAGTTTGCTCAATACGTAGAGTACCAATTGCTCATCACTTTTAGTGATGCCACAATGATTGCATTGTAAAACCAATTTATGAAATTTTGAGAAGAATTATTGAATGCTCTCGAAATTGCTAGTTTGTAGGGAAACCAATTCATTTTCGAGAATGTGGCCTCTTAGCCCATCTTGTTTTCCAAACAGATTCTCCAATTTTGTCCATAACTCATTTGGAGACTTCAATCCTTCAACATGAAACAGTAGATCTTCTGACATATGAAGGCATATGAATCCAAAAGCTTCATCCATTCTATTTAAATGCTTGATTCTCTCTACAGCTTGATGTGGTATGGCATCTTTTTCAAATACTATTCGATTTAGCTGTCTATTATGCAAGTGTAATCTCATCCTACTCTTCCATTCAAAGTAATTGAAGGGAGTGAGAATCATAGGAGAAGAAGGAGCATTCGAATTGCTCATCTTGACTCTTGGAACGAGTGCAAAAAGAAACTGCTGATACTGTTGCTGCAACTGTTGGAAATTTGAAATACTTGCAAAAAACTCTCAAGAATGGAGGTAGAATATACTCTCAAATGGCTCTAATACCATTTGAAAATGCTCACAGTAGATCTAAAGAGATGATGTAAACCTCACAATGAAAGAATTTAGGAATGACAGAAGAAGAATAGAGCAGAAGAACATAGATCCGAAGGAGCTCAGATAGAGGCAGAATAAATACACATGTTACATTAATCTGAATAGTAAAAGGTAAATATACAATGCTCAGGATTCGAATACACTAGGTGTGATTCGAATTATCCTGCATGGATAGATCCATAATCAGTGGAGTGTCATCAAGTCATAACTAGGAGTCCAACTCATCATCAGTGAAGTCATCAATGCACAAGTAATAGTCAACCAGAAGTCACACTGAGTCTAACTGAATGTGGTAGGTGTAACTGGCACATGGAAGCACTAATGTAGTGAAGGAGGCTCAGTGGAGGGTGCTCATGGAGCTAACTGGAGTCAGAACAGCCTATCTAGTCACACTGGACGTCAATCGGAGTGATAAGGTCAGTAAAGAGTGAGTCAAGCCTAAGATTAGGGAGAGAACTCTTTTTAACTGAACATAACTGGACTGGTAGGTGAAGAAGTGCGCCTCTCTCATGCAGCAGGTGAAAGGAGGGCGCACTAGGCACTAGGAGGTATGAAACTGATCAGGAAGAAGCTCCGGGGGCTAGCTAACTGAGGGCTAGATGCTGGGATTGATGACTGGAAATGCATGCAAACCCTAAAATACATGCAAACCCTAAAAGACTGAAAATGAAAATGACTGAAAACCTAGTAGGACTAGGATGGAGTACCCAACATTTCCCAAAAGAATGGAAATTGAACATGAAAGAATGGAACTGAGATTGAACATGAAAGAATGGCAAGCCATTTGAATTAAAGTACTTCCCAACTGCCATCTCTGCTTCTTCCTTTGTCGTTGTTTTCCTTCGTGGCTGAGCATTAAATCCTACGGCTATTAACATAAATAGAAGCCTCTATGCAAAGCAGAAAGGTGACTCAGGTATTATATCAAAATACAGTTATTGTAACAGTGTATGCAAAAGATTTGTTTTGAAAGGAAACATCAATATTTTTTAATTAACAGCAAATACTCACAAACATTCAACTGACGTAAATGCCAGACATGAGCCATTAAATAATGGGAATACGTTCCTCATCCTTCATCCTTCTATCATTCATCAGTTGTTAGAATGCCTTGAATGGCACACAAGTGCTGGAGCATTTTCACATAACCTTAAGCATTATTTTAAAAATTGTAAGATCCATATAGTTAGCCATTTGTCACCTAGCGGGGTATCTAGGCGTTATATTATTGGTCATTCATTTTACACTCGGTGGATGGACAATGTTTAGGTCGTTGATGTGCTTCTAAAATATGTACATCAAACATAAAGCATTTCAAGATGTATCTTCTAAACACAAAAATAACAGTAGAACTTGGAAAGAAAAAGAAACAAGGAAGAACCTAGGAAACAATCCTGGAGTTGGTTTGGCAACCATAGGTAGAGGTTGCAGGTCCCGATTCTCCATAGCGGTGATATACTTGACAACGCAGGTATGTTTCATACGTCGAATTTCCCAATCAGCCATAAACGACCAACTCTTCCATATCAAGCTAAAAATTGACTCAAATTCATAACAACTTCACAAATGAGGACTTAACGACACTATCGATGCTCCTCCTGCCTTGGGCTGCTCTACAAGCCACTTTAAATCACCCCCGTTAAGAATTATAAGCTTATCCAAACGCCCTTCCACCTTTTGGTCTAATTCCCTGAACTTCATAGCAATGTGGCCTTTATCTTTGTTTCCCGAACATAAACTGGATATCTCTGTTTCAATACGAAGTATTTGAAACTGCGCTGGGGTTTCACCTTTTTGTATTCTCTGCACAAGTTTTTTTCTTACTCTTTCTCGCCCATGAGGGTGAATTCAGACAGAATAGTTCCACCCGAGTTGCATGCCTATACTCATATACGATACGTAAATATCTAGAATATTTCCAGAGCCAGATAAAGCAATTGGAAATGGATAACACGGAGCTACACCTGCACCTCTTATGATTTCAGCTATGCCAGCTAGGATTCTTCACCAGCCAGGATAAGACAATTTAGTAATTAGTTGTAACATCAATTTTGTTCTTCAAATAAAATTAGGTTACCTTAAATTAGATTACCTTAAATGTAACTTTCGCCGAGTCATCTCGCGAAACACATGATTGTCAGGTCATGTGGGGAGGAGGGGCCGAGCATTACATTTTCTTGAGCTTTCCGTTGCATCGGAACCCATGATTTTAGAGCGTACAGAGTCTTTTGATTGTTTGTATTATCATAGTTTTGTTGGCATAATCACCCATGTTAATTTACAGTCTTTTTATTATTTTTAATAGCATAATCACTCATGAGAAACGGATGATATAACTAAGAGCATATTAATTCATACTAGGAAATGTTAAACCATCCTAAATCATACTCTAAAATGCTAAACCCATCCCAGATATAAAATGTTAAAACTATTCCAAATGAAACTAAGCTAAGCTGGTGCTATTTTAATTTATACTCTGAAAATGTTAACCTGTTCCATTCAAAATGTGAGCCATAAAGATATGAATGAATTCATATGTATATGTATGTCTACGCTCCAAAAATAGTTGTAATGTCGGGATAAAAAGAGAAATACTGGCCTTGGTTCCATGCGTAACAATTATAGCTTAGGGTTCTTCCGTCTCGGTTAACGCGAAAAGGACCTAATTCCATCATTGCTCCATATCCAAATGACGAACATCCAGGCCCTGCGAGAATATTTGTTTGTGAGAACTATGAGAATTGTGCAATACAATTATTTGTGCAAACCTGAGAAAAACAAATTTTCAAGGGAATTTACCGCTGTTAAGCCAGAGAACTAGCGTCTTCTCAGAGGGATTTTGAGTGGCCTCGGTGAAATAGTAGAAAAGCACTCTGCCTGCCTCCGCATCAACTGTTACATATCCAGAGTACTGTTGAAATTTGAAGCCAGTCGGCTGCCCGGGGAGGCCTTCTGGGAGATAATCAGCTTCTTCCAGGTGCTCCTCTGTCAAATATTCGAAATCATTCTTGAAGCTGATCCTGGTGCCCTTAGACCCCCAATCTATAGTTTTCAGGGTATGGCTTATGTATCTTGTCGCATTTCGCCACGATCGTAGTGCATCACCTTGAGTGGTGAGCTGATGGGAGGGAGCAACTGCTGCGACCAGAAGGATTGACAGAAGCAAGCACTGTATTCTCTGCATCTTGACGACTAACTAACGAAGGAGAAGCCCAAGTTCTCTTCTTGATTAGGGTTATCACTTATCAAGCACAAGTACAGACTAATCCAAGGAGAGGCCACATACATTACTTATAGTTGTTCAAGCCGGCTATATCTCGGCCAGAAAGAGATAAGCAGAAGCCGGAGTTGGAAATGGAGGGACTGGAAGTCGGTGTCGGAGTGAAACAAGTTTTTCTTACGTTCAGTTTGGGACCAGTTGTCTCCAACCTGGAGAATTCACGTATACATTGTGGGATTCACGACATCATCAAAAAAAGTATGAACACAACCTTTTTGCTTTCATTCACATCATCAAAAAACTAGCATCGAT
Organism: Larix kaempferi; assembly: GCA_027924585.1. Classification (NCBI taxonomy): domain Eukaryota; kingdom Viridiplantae; phylum Streptophyta; class Pinopsida; order Pinales; family Pinaceae; genus Larix; species Larix kaempferi. The sequence goes on from BSBM01000278.1 coordinate 8,487,299, forward strand.
CCATGCCTCAATCCATATCCTGTACCGATGTGTTACAGGAATACGGAAGATTTCAACTCAGTCAGTATCACAACAGCTAAAACGAAATAAATGTTGAGTACACCCTAAGATAAAACGAAATAAATGTTGAGTACTATTGCTTATGTCAGCTCGCCGCTGGCTCTTGGGGAGCGAAAACCCAGGGAGACGTCATCTGCACGGGACGAATAAGAGCCCAGTTAAATACAAATTTAAATAATTCAAAAAATAATTTTAATTCAAACTATAGCAAAAAAAACTTACAAAATTGCAAAATTTAAATCGTTTCTGGATTAATACCTCCTTCACGAAAACATAATGTCAAAGACATAAAAAATAAAGTGGTGCACCTTATATATAAATGCATATGTGCATACATGTATCCCCTTATTCAATGTGCTTATAATTTAAATTTTTATTTAAAAATTCAACAAATTAACTGGTTCACTTTATATATACACATGCACTAGTGCATATGTTTATTTTCCTTTGCATTACTTGATAGCCACATGTGCATTGTTTGACACACCATTACCAGTGCACTTCCTAGCATGTTGTTACTAGTGTATTTTATTATATGGGGCCCACCGATTATAGATAACTTAAAGAAATGTGTTTTTGTTTATAGAATTTTCCAGTTCATATGTGGTGCATCACATAATGCACTATTCGTTAATGCATTACATAACATATTGTTCCTTATTGGGTTCCATATAGAATTGTGGGCGGTGATTTAGATTTAATTTGTACACATCGTCTACAATGTGTTTGTTAAAATAGGGTGCACCATGATCGGTGCACCGTAGCTAAAAAATACACATAAGTGATGGAAATGTTTGTTGAGCCTAAATTATTTTAAAATTCTAATAAGTATTTCATGTACCTATTTTGCATATATATTTTATTTTATTAATATAATTCATGATGAAATTTGTATATAAATCAGGGAAAAGCACTATCCTTGTCTCTGATCGATTTGTATAATGTCAATTAGATATGGTAGGCTAGAGAGAGGGAGAGGGATTTGTTTTCTCGTCCCATTGCAACGAGGACTCGATAGTTTTTATTTGAGGTTGGCCTCCTCAAGTTTTATGAGGATTCTATTTCTCTTAGAGGGCATATTGAGCTATTGACAGAGTTGATACATTGTTGGGATCATGCCATATAGGCCTTCAAGGTTGGTACCCATATTTGGTACTTGCCCACAAGGGAGGATTTTTCTTTCATCACGTGCTTACCTATGAAGGGGAAAGACAGTCCCCATTTTCTCGATCTACTGCATGGTGTTGTAGATGATATACCCAATTGACGAAACAAGAAAAACTCGTTTTCTAAGAAAACTTCCAGTGCAAATAAAATAAATAATCCATGTATGGATATAAAAAATATATTTTGATAAAAGATGAGTTATGTTTTACAATTGTACAAAGGCCCATATATAATGTTTTAAAAGGACACTTGATAACTCTTCGTAAGAGTTGCGACTTTTGATAATAATAATAATTATGTTTAATTAATCATTAACATTAATATTATTAATATTAATGTTATCATATATATATATATATATATATATATATATATATATATATATATAACATTGCCTTCCCCTTAAAGGAAGCTTTGTCCTCAAAGATTATTGAAGACAAGGTTTACACATGATTTCTTGCTTGTAATGTCATCTTTCGATCTTTTGCGTAGTAATTGTGACACTTGACGAAATGAGACGGTAGGAATTACGAATTCCAAAGAAAAAATGCCGCATCGTCTATGATGTGGTCCATCTGAGATCTATCTTCATCGGAGCTAATTGTTGATCGCCTAGTTGGATAAATCTTCATGTTTTCTACTTACGTTGTAGATTTTGTGTTCTTCCATTTTTGAAATCATAACTCCTCTGTTTATGTTCATTTTGACCCTGTCGTTGGTCAAAATGAATTTTATAATTGGGGTGTTGATATGGAGTTCAGTGTTGTTTGTTCTTTTACTAAATTGGCTTCTTTTTCTTGACCCTGAATTTGCTTTTCGGAGAGTATAGATGTTTCCTTCTGGATCTGCTCTAATTTGTTCTCTAATAGATTGTTATTATTCTGAATCTTCTCAACTTCTTCTTCTTGCAACTTTTTGTCCTCTTTTAACTTCTTGATTTGTTCCTCTAGTTCTTGATTAATATTTCTCAAGCGGTGGTTTTCTTCTTGCTTTTCTAGTATTCTTCCTTCGAAGTCTTCATTAGAATGTTCCGTCTTCCATATATTTTTTAATTTCTTGATTTTCGTAATAAATGTCTTGTTATGATTTCTTAATCAAAATAGTTCTTCGGTATTGCTTTCCAATTTGTCATTGAATTCTGTCATTTCCAACTTGTGCGTCTTTTTAGTGTCGTCATACTTCTTCTGGCGTTTTTCCAGTTTGTTGTTGATGTTGACATATCTCGGATTCTTGATTTTCTAGCTTACTTTGGACTTGCGCTAATTCATTTTCCTTGTCCATGATGAGCTTGCTTAAACGCTTAATTTCTTCTTCTAAATCGTTATCATTTCTATAAGGTGATTCTTCGACATTTTTTTATTTTTTTATTTGGTCTTCAAGGTTTTGATAGAGACTTTTTAAATGTGATATTTTATCATCCTTATCTGATAACATTTTCTTGAAATCTTCATTAACTTCCTCCAATCTTCGATTTTGATCTTATAAGTTACAATTCTCTTGCTCTGTTAACATATTAAGCATTTTATGCTTATTAATCTCGAATTGGAGATTATAATGTTCTAATTTGACTAATAATTTTTGCGTCGGCAATCCTGATTTTGTATTTTCCATCGTTCACAACTTCTATCCTTCGTAACTACTTTAACTTGACTTGTTCGGTGATAAACAGTCTTTGACTTCTTGACGATAGCTTGGTGTTCCTTGTCTTGTCTCTTTCTTTGACTTGGTCTTCTTTTGACTATAAATGGTCTTTCCTTTTTTTCTTTGATTTTGTCTTCCTTCCTTTGACTTGATCTTCTTTAACAAAAAATGGTCTTTGACTTCTTCAGAAAAATGGTCTTACTTTCACTTGACTTCTTGTCTTCCTTTCCCTTTTATATAATAATTGTAATTTTACAATTATTAAATATTAATTATTAATATTAATAATATTTTTTTTGAAAATTTTAATAATAATAATAATATTATATATATTTTTTGAAATAGTGGAATTTAGGGTACCCTAGCGTAAGAGGAAAGTGGGCCGCGATTGGAGGAAAATTTGGGAGTCGAGTGGAGAGTGGGTGTGAGAGTAGCACAATGATGGTAGCTAGTGTGTGGAGAGGATGGGGAAGTGGGAAGGATTGGGTGCGTAGATGATAGGAGGTGTGAGCGAGCACGCAGGTAGAATGATGTGTAGGCAGCGAAAGAATGGGGAATGGGGATGCGCAACAGTGAAGAGAGACATCGTAGGGATGAGCGTGAAGGGTAGAGAGATGTGGAGGCGAAGTGGGAAGTGAGGAGATAGGGAGTGAAGGAGGTGCAGGCTGAGGGTTGAGCGTCGGTGTAGAACACGGGTATGGTGGAGCAGTGAAGATGGACGTGATGTCTCAGGGGTGGTCAAAGACCTAGAATCAGAGAAACCCTTAAAAATATATTTTAAATGGACAAAATCCAATATCAGAGGAATGCTCAGGAAGGGGCTCTTCACAAATGAAACGAGAAAAACTCGTTTTCTAGGAAAACTTCCATTGCAAATAAAATAAATAATCATGTATGGATATAAAAAATATATATTGATAAAAGATGAGTTATGTTTTATAATTGTACAAAGGCCCATGTATAATGTTTTAAAAGGGAACTTGATAACTCTTAGTAAGAGTTGTGATTTTGATAATAATAATAATAATTTTTAATTAATTATTAATATTAATATTCATAATATTATTATTAATATTAATGTTATTATTTATTATTAAATATATACAATAGATTACATGAGGATAGTTGCTTGAGTCTATTTGTTACAATGATAGCACACCATTTCACTATGGGAAATGTATTAATTGTACTATGTTTTATTATGTGGAGGCTTTATTACAGAGGCCCAAGATGATCAGGTATAACAATTTTTTGTAGCTTTAGACCACTGTCATAGCTTATTATATAGGGGAGGCAGTTTCCCCCCTTTGCATCAGAGCTATTTACTCTATTTTTTTAGAGTTTTCTAGCTACTCAACCCACATTTGGTGCCACATTTGATCGCATGCCATTTAGGTCGATGACTGGTGTGCGTATGTGCATCTAGGGGCAGGGGTTTCCCAAGAGGGGAGTGCCTAATTTTATGTGTAGGGGACCCAGTGGAGATGTTATGAAGTAATGAATAATAGTCAGTCATCAATTCTATATAGTATCCATATGCAGGGATGGACTTGTGAGGATGCGAAAACATATGATTTACTCATGTTAAGCCACAAGATATGATAGGTAATATGATCATTATATTTTGATTAATGTAGTTTCATAATATTTGTCTTATTTAGTGCTTATGTAATTTATTATAATATTTTTTTTTAAATTGTCTAATTCTTGTTGTCCACTATTTTGTAGATATTGGCCCTTATGTTGGGAAAGAGAAACCCTACATGATGAGGAGATGAATGAGGATGATGAGGTTGTTCATGAGCATATACCTAACATGTAGCAGTGCAGGCTAGGTCCTAGAATTCATTACTGTGTGGTGGATCAGATATGTGACTTGTTATCTCCCCATAGAGTGGAGCTTGTATGACCACGTGACATCATACATGACCCCAATAATTCTCCTAGATGGTTGACCCATCCTCAAGATATGTCATTTTTTATGCATCATGTTGTCGTCGTCCTCATGCTACTTGATGAGTTGGAGGGTGTTTTAGACTCTTCATCAAAGTCATCTTTTGAGGACAATTATACTCCACCTCCATCACCTTGCTGACCATCCATTGATCCAATAACTATTGGATCATCCACCATTGCACATGAATTTAGTTATTATCCACCATCTCGATCATCCATCAATCCACCTGGCCCACTAGGCCCACCACCACCATCCCTCTGAGTTGAGGGGTGTTTTAGACTCTTCATCAAAGTCATCTTTTGAGGACGATTCTCCTCCACCTCCTTCACCATGTTTACCATCCATTGATCCAACAACTATTGAATCATCCTCCATTGCACATGAATTTAGTTCATATCCACCATCTAGACCATCCTTCAATCCACCAGGTCCACTAGGCCCACCACCACCATCCCCGCTTGTATCAGGCCCACCACCATCCATTGATGCACCATCCATCGATCCACCAGGCCTGACAGGTCCACTACCACCATCCCCTCCTACAATAGACCCACAACCATACATTGATGCACCATCCACTGATGCACTATATGTTTTACACAATGTGATGTCATCGAGTGATATAGTTCTTGATGGAGATATACATCAGTTTCTAGTCTCTACATTGTTATTTAACATGGGTAGTGGTTTAACCTTTACCTCTTCTGATGTACATGGAATTGACGTGTCACCACAATCCCCTTCTTTAGTAGGCCCACCACCATCCACTGATGCACCATTCACCAATCCACTAGGCCAACCACCAACTCACCTCTTGTAGAAAACCCATTGTTCTTTCCAGCCACTAACAAGTACCAACTCATTAACCGACATCTAACCTTTTTTTCCAAATGTTATAACTTTACGAGCTTGCAAACCTTTCCAGAGAGGAACAACAGAGGTATTGGAGGAACTAAATCAAACATATAGAGAGAGGCAATTTCCCCTGCATCCCATAATTGAATCAGAGCCAACACAGACAATATTACCTTTTCCCACCTTCCATGCCAAATATTGGCCAATGATGGGATTGTTTATAGTCATGGCTTTCTTGTGATTAGAGACATATACAACTAATTTATTTATCGATCTAATTAATTCGATGATGGAGCTAGGGGAAAGATATTTGGCCACTAGAATACACTTCCACAAGCTTTCTCGAACCAAGAATTTCTAAAGCGATTTTGCAGCTAGGAATTTATTGAAAGAAAAGATATTTTTCACCCCCCAACCCCCACAAGGTTTGGGAGTTACAATGATTTTCCAGTTAACAAGGTGGCATCCAAAATATTCACCACATCCTTTCCATAGAAAGTTGAAACAAAGTTTTTTAATTTTATCCATAATGGATTTAGAAATATGTGCATAAGATGTTACTAAACAGGGATATCCTTTAGCATTGACTTGATTAGAACAAGTCTCCCACCTTGAGAAATTCATTTATCATACTAGTAGTTAATTCTAGCTTCAATCATGGCTACAAGCCATTTCCAGTCCCTTTTACCATATCTATTTGGTTTTAACTCGAACCCTAAATAATTCAAACCTTCATCCAAGTTCAAAATCTTAAATGGAAAGTAGTGCCTCCAAAAAAGTCTTTGAATATCTTCCTCTCATTACTGATAAATGACATTAATTTCCATACCCATCGCTTTGCAAATGAATTCAATCACCTCAAAACACTGACATTCTAGATAAGACTGCATGCAAAATAAGAGAATGCCATCCACAAATAATAACCGGGTCACATTCACACCACCAACAAAAGAAACATCAAAGATCTGTCAACTTTGTCTTTCCTTATGGATTAATTTGTTGAGACCATCTACAATAAGCAGGAATAAATGGGGAGATAAGGGGTGAACCTGACAAAAACCCCTCAAGGACTTGAAAATGGAAGAACCCACCCCATTAATCAAGACAACAAAATATGATGACACCAAGAAACCCATAATCCAATTAACCATTTCAAAGCTAAAACCAAACTGAAGAAGCACCATTTTGAGGAAGAACCATGAAACTTTATCATAGGCCTTAGAAAGATCTAGTTTACAAATGGAAACCAACTGCTTCACCAACTTTAAAGTGTGAATGCCTTCCTAAGTCAACCCAATTGCTTAATGTATAGATCTTCCTTTAAGAAAACCAAATTGTTCTTGACATATCTCACAAGAGATAATTGGCTCGATACGAACTATGATTACCTTTTCTATGGTCTTGTAAGCACTATTGCACATCAAAATAGGCCTATAATAATCAAAGGACATAGTCTTGTTCAATTTTGGAATTAGGGATAAAAAGGTTGTATTTATACATCCAGGAATTTTGCCTAGCAATCTATCCTTTTCCACCACCTTTAAGAGGTCGTCATCCATAATGTCAAAGAAGATAGCAAAAAATTCCATCAGCCAACCTCCAGCCCTGGACTTTTATTCCTCTGGAACAATTGTAACAAGCTTAAACAGATCATGCTTATCTCCATCCAAGAGTAATTCCCAATTACCCGAAGAATATGATCCACATCCACATTCCCCAGGTTTGCATAGAGGTTCTTGAAGTGTCGAACAACCAAGCCAACCAAATTATGGAAACCCCAAACCTGGTTGGGCCTTTCTCGTTTCTTATCTCCGAAGAGGTATTCACATTATTCCTATGCATTGCAAACTTCTAAAACTAATTAGTGTTTTTATCACCAGCAACGAACCACAAAGCTCTACTCTTTAGCCTCTACTCGAGTTATTTATCCTTTAATAAATCTATTTTTTGAATTTCCAAAGCCATAATCTCCTTCTTAAATTCCTTTAAGAAAATACCATCCTGATGAGAAGCAAACAATGTATCCAATTTACTCTCAATGTCTGGAAACTTTGCATCTCTCACCAAGCACTTATTTCTACAACAATGAATTTTCCAATGGAGCCCCCAATGTATTTGAACCCCTCTGACATCCATAATTATAGGGGAAGGCAAGGAAACTTAATCTAGATAGGGGTAGCGGCCACTAATTCCTTCCTCAGATAAAATAATGGATGTTAGTTTTTAAGACCAAAATGTATTTTCCTAGACTCCAAACTCTATGGAGGATCTTTCAGGATTCTTTAAAATTACAAAACCTAAACCCAATCCAACCTTGGGAAAGTAAACTTACCTTTGGCACATATCCCACCAAGGGAAGCCATTGTTCCATCCTCTACGTCTCCAACTCCTTCAAGCCAACTCGCCACCCGCATACCTTCCTAATCAAGGCTTGATCCACGACTACAGGAATATCCATAAACCACCTTGATTGTACCAATATTACCTAAAATCTTCGTCCCCACTCTTTGTATTTGATAGGATATCACCCCTAAGGAAATTGGGAGGCAAAGCCACTAAATCTTATGAGCATTTTGTAGTAGACGTTGACTTTCCCACCGGACCCCATGAATGTATGCAAATAAATATCCTTTGAACCCACCGCCACTAGAACAATTTGAAAAGACCCTCGATCGTATTTTCACATCATCCACAAAGATGTATGATTCGTAAAGAGAGTCGTTCGAATATTCCACCAACTAGACTTCTAAAAACGACATGGCAGTTGGATAACCCTTCCCCACAATAGATATAACACTATTCATGGTGCCTACATAGTAAACCCTAGCCCCATTTATGAACCTCCACATTTCATCAAATATTTTTTTATAAATTTAATAAAAATATTAAAAAATAATTCAAAATAAATTTAATAAAAATTTATATTTGATAAAATAATATTAGAAAATTTTTACTTATAAATTTAACTTCTTGTAACATCATATTCTAACCAACTAATAAAAACATAAATAAATTATTATAAAATTAGACAAACTCCATAAATTGCATAACAAACAAAATCATACCTACTCCATAAATAAATTATTAGACAAACTCCTTGAATTGCATAACCTACAAAATCATACCTAATACATAGCTCAATTATTCATCACTAAAGTGTTAGATATGTGAACAACAATTATTGGCAATTTGAAAATATTGGCCTATTGTGTTTGTTCGTCACTTATTGACTTAGGGTAAAATTAAAGGTGATACATATACGGAACTTTGGTTTTAAAGAAATGTGAACACCTCTTATTTGCCTATTTCAATATAGTGGTATTTTGTATTGTGTTTTATGGTGTTTTTTAATATAATTAATGTAATATATTTTTACTATAATTTTAACATAATTCAATTAACAAATTATAGTGTAGATAGTCATTATAAAATGGTATCCAGGAGTGTAAATTGAATTATCGTCATTATTTAAGGAAAACTATGTCCCCTTCAAATAATTCACTATTTATCTTTAAAAGTGTACATTTTCACTTCTACGTGATATTGTGAGATCTTGAACTTATAATCTATTTCATTACATATAAAGAAGATGAATTCTTAGTTAATAAAAAATAATTTTATATCTTAGCTAATTCTGGTGGCTATGAAGTTTGGGGGTGTAACTGTTGGAACGGGTTTTAGACCTGTGTTGGAAGTTGCATGCCAGAGATGGACCATTGACAACTCAACAAAGTGACCAAAACCGTGTAGAAAGCAAAAGTTAGTTAGACAGTATGTCCACTTTGTAACTGGCACAACCCATGTCGCAATATATAAATATGTAAGAGATTGATGCGTTAAGGGGTTAGCCGGTAGTTGTTGTAATTGTTGCTTTTGGCCCGAAGTATAGTTGCTCATGTTGTACTATGATGAATGCTATGTTCATTGCGCACATTGATGGTTGTTGATGATTATGTATTGAATGATGTATCAATTCATAGGCTTAAGTACATGTTTCTATGTGATAGATGAATGAATGATAGATCTATTAAACGAATGTTCCACATCCCTTCATCACTATGGAAACTTGGTTCCTGCAATCCCCCTAGATACCTTGGGTGAGACTTCATTTTCATTTTAGGTGTTGTCGAAAGGGTCGGTGTCGTGGGGTTTTATTGGTGAAAGTATGTTGAAACCTGGGTCTACCCATGCACAAACAAATGGTTTTGTTATCAAGACCCGGATTTGCACCTGAAGGGATGTGAGAGTTGATTGATGGTTATGTGGATACCAATGAAGGAAGAAATAAAAGATTGGTTGAAAGAAAAAGACAAGAAGTTCGCCTTAACTATTTAATATTTAAATTTAACTCCTGATTCAAACATAGAAATATATTAAATCGTTTAATTCCCAAACAATTGGGTGTATCCCATTGGTAACACATTGTGGTGGTCATAGGTAGGTCATGGGGTCAAAGCCTGTTGATCCACCCTTCCCCCATTTTCGCCAAATGTAATATTATTCAAGTTTATATATAAGTTCTTTACTATGTATAATAAGAACTACCTGCGGTATAGTGGTAAGGGAGTTGGGATAATGGGCGTGAGGTCCAAGGTTTGATCCTCCCAGATCACCTAATGTTTTTGAAAATATATTGAATTTCATTATCATGTAAAGTGAGTTTTATACTTGCATAGATTTTCGTGTATGGTGTTTTATCATTGCATAATTTTCAGTGTAGTTGTTAATCGATGGATGCATAGATTTCAGTGTAGATTTCATGGATACATAAATTTTTAGTGTGGATTTCATAGATGCATAAATTTCAGTGTATATGTTAATGCTTGACATTTTTGATATAGAGTCTGAACTAGAAATGGAAGATGTGCATGTGGAAGATGCTATCAGACAAACAAGAGAAGAACAAAAAATACAGAACGTTGAACGTCAGAAAGCATATCAAGGAAGAAAATCTAACGAAATGACAGCAAAAGAACGAGAAGGATAAAGGTTTATACCACATAACCAAAAGTTATGTGGATATTGAATTTCATTATCATGTAAAGTGAGTTTTATACTTGCATATATTTTAGTGTATGGTGTTTTATCATTGCATAATTCTCAGTGTAGCTATTAATCGATGGACGCATAGATTTTAGTGTAGATTTCATGGATGCATAAATTTTAATGTGGATTTCATTGATGCATAAATTTCAGTGTATATGTTAATGCTTGACATTTTTTATCTAAATTCTGAACTAGAAATGGAATATGTGCATGTGGAAGCTGCTATCAGACAAACAGGAGAAGAACAAAAAATACAGAACGCTGAACGACAGAAAGCATATCAAGGAAGAAAATCTAATGAAATGACAACAAAAGAACGAGAAAGATAAAGGTTTATACCACATAACCAAAATTTATGTGGATATTGAATTTCATTATCATGTAAAGTGATTTTTAAACTAGCATAGATTTCAGTGTATGGTGTTTTATCATTGCATAATTTTCAGTGTAGCTGTTAATCATGGACGCATTTAATTCAGTGTAGATTTCATGGATGCATAAATTTTAGTGTGGATTTCATAGATGCATAAATTGCAGTGCATATGTTAATGCTTGACATTTTTGATATAGAGTTTGAACTAGAAATGGAAGATGTGCATGCGGAATATGCTATCAGACAAACAGGAGAAGAACAAAAAATACCAAACGTCGAACGTCAGAAAGAATATCAAGGAAGAAAATCTAATGAAATGACAGCAAAAGAACGAGAAGAAGACTTGAAACGAAAAGCATAACAACAAAAAGAATATCAAAAAATAAAGTTGGACGAAATAACAGCAGAAGAACGAGAAGAACAAAGAAAACGAAACATGGATCGACAAAAAGAATATCGAAAAAGAAAGTTAGACGAATTGACAACAAAAGAACGAGAAGAACAAAGGAAACGAAACGTTAACCGACAAAGAGCATATCGAGAGAGAAAGTTGAAGCACTTGGAAGAACAAAGAAATCAATTTGTAGAACAACAAAGAAATCAAAATGTAGAACAACAAAGACAATATTCAACCAATATACCCGTAGAACCAATTGTGGTAGATGCTCAACGTGTAACGGTCAGAGAGCGATGTGTTGATGACATGGTCCAATTTCAAGCAGCTCCAATTACTAATATGGTCCGAGATAAGGAGATTGAAATTGACGATAATATATCCGTACCATTTGAAGAAATGTATACTAAACATCAAAAATTTTGTGAACGAATTGATCAATTAGCAGCAGTTCAAATGTGTCATGTCTGCGAGGAGTCATATGCTGTAATACAAGTACGTAATACAAGTACATGTCCAATGTAAATTCTCATATGATCGATATGAGAAGATATCAAAACTACCAGGTGTGAAGATAAGAAAAGATGAAGAAGATAGACTGAGAATGATCACGATGTGAACCATATTTTCATTTATTTAATCCTTACAAAATTATTGTCTCTATTTTCCAGTTTAACAATTTACTAATATTTATTACTTACATTATGATAATCCTCATAATTATATCTATGTTTTCAACTTAACATGTTCCTTACAATGCTGATCATTTAACTCTAGTGTTGTGTCACTGCCCACGACTGGAACCAGCCTAGATCCAAATCCTAGGTTCCATCAAGTGCCGAGAGGGATCAAATCTCCCGAGGTGCAAACCTCTTCTCAGGTATTGCACTCAAGGAGCTTTTCGAGGAGAGGTTTGCACCTCGGGATATTTGATCCCTCTCGACGCTTGATAGGGCCTAGGATTTGGATCTAGGCTGGTACATAGCTCAATTATTCATCACTAAAGCTCAATTATTCATCACTAAAGTGTTAGATATCTGAACAACAATGATTGGCAATTTGAAAATATTGGCCTATTGTCTTTGTTCGTCACTTATTGACTTAAGGGTAAAATTAAAGGTGATACATATACGAAACTTTGGTTTTAAAGAAATGTGAACACCTCTTATTTGCTTATTTCAATATAGTGGTATATTGTATTGAGTTTTATGGTGTTTTTTAATATAACTAATGTAATATTTTATTATTATAATTTTAACATAATTCAATTAACAAATTATAGTGAAGATAGTCATTATATACTAGTATCTAGTAGTGTAAATTGAATTATCGTCATTATTTAAGGAAAACCATGTCCCCTTCAAATAATTCACTACTTATCTTTAAAAGGTTACATTTTCACTTCCACATGATATTTTGAGATCTTGAACTTATAATCTATTTCATTACATGTTTATTGTATATGGCGGGCTGTATGGACAGCATTATTCTTGTTGATCAGAGATGGTCACGACCTTCACTTTTGAGACATTGTATATGTAGTCGAGATGCAGGCTGGAGGACAGCCATATCATCATATTTGAATTGGTAAGGGAATTTTTTTTTTGCGGGCTGTATGGACAGCATCATTCTTGTTGATCAGCGATGGTCACGACTTTCATTTTTGAGACAGTAGTCGAAGATGCAGGCTGGAGGACAGCCATATCATCATTTTTGATTGGATTTTTGATGTCATTAATATGGGATGTAATATGTGACAATGTAGGGATCTTAGTGATTCTATTACATGTGCAGAATGTAATTTTGTTCCTCTTTTTGAAATAAAATTACGAATTTTTCCAAGGAAAAAAAAAAAAATCTATTTCATTACATATAAAGAAGATGAACTCTTAGCTAATAAAAAATAATTTTATATCTTAGCTAATTCTGGTCGCTATGAAGTTTGGGGGTGTAATTGTTGGAGCGGGTTTTAGACCTGTCTTGGAAGTTGCGTGCTAGAGATGGACCATTGACAACTCAACAAATTGACCAAAACCACGTAGAAATCGAAATTTAGTTAGAAGTTAGTTAGATAGTGTGTCCACATAGTAACATGCACAACCCATGTCACAATATATAAATATGTAAGATATTGATGGGTTAAGGGGTTAGCCGATAGTTGTTGTAATTGTTTCTTTTGGCCCAAAGTATAGTTGCTCATGTTGTACTATGATGAATGCTATGTTTGTTGCGCACATTGATGGTTGTTGATGATTATGTATTGAATGATGTATCAATTCATAGGATTAAGTACATGTTTCTATGTGATAGATTAATGAATGATAGATCTATTAAATGAATGTTCCACATCCCTTCATCACTATGGAAACTTGGTTCTTGCAATCCCCCTAGATACCTTGGGTGAGACTTCATTTTCATTTTCGGTGTTGTCGAAAGGGTCGGTGTCATGGGTTTTTATTGATGAAAGTATGTTGAAACCTGGGTCTACCCATGTGCAAACAAAGGGTTTCGTTGCCAGGACCGAGATTTTCACCTGAAGGGATGTGAGAGTTGATTGATGGTTATGTGGATACCAATGAAAGAAGAAATAGAAGATTGGTTTAAAGAAAAGGACAACGAGTTCGCCATAGAGATGAATAAGAACCCTTGGATCGATAAAGAACATTAGTTGCAAAAGTACATCTACAAAGATCTGTACAAAATTTTCTATTGTGAGTTCCCCATACTTATGGCAGATGGGTTGCTGAGGCTAGTTGAATCGAACCCGAAATATCACAGTGACGGTTCAAGGAAATGGACCCCTGAATAGATCTAGCTAGTTAACAATGTAATTAATATTATAGCATGCGCAATAGACTATTGGTTGGATAATATTTGGAAGGGGTATGTCACAAAGTTTGTCATAGACTATACCCAATATTACAATGCAGCAGAGAGGGAGTTCTTCAAGGGTCTGCACGGAAGGTACCTGAAGTATTTATATACCTGGACCAAGATATTGTTGTGCGACAAAGGAACGTTAATATTGGAATCAAATTTTCCTAGCAGTTAAACACTTACACGCGCAGTGGGAAATAGGGGGCTTACCAGAGTACGATCTAAGTGAAATAATGTGAGAATGAACGAAGAGAGGATGAGATGAGGATGTTGAGAAAAGAAGAATATTTTATAGTAGAAGAGACGAGATTACTGTGTGGAGGGAAAATATTTCGAAAAGACAGTAGGAAAAGGACTAGGGCTGAGGTAGAGAAGCAGCGTAGTGAGTGTCAAGAAAGAAATTTATGCACAGGACCCCATATCGAAGGATTGTCGCACCTAGAGAAAGAGGAAGGAATACATCTCAGTCTGTCCAAAGAAAGAAGGCATGTTCAGATCGGGATCTGCATCAAACCCACGATCCTGCGTGTGTCCCCAACACCTAATGTAAGAATTTCAAGTCTGTTATTTCCAGTTAGTAATAATAGCAATAGTAGTCAAGTAGCGGAGGTAATTCAACTGGTCAGACACAATTTGTGACACCAAGTAGAAGTACTACACATAATATTATGGTGGGGATATACCTTACTTTGAGGATGTGTGTCTTCCATGGGATAAGGATAAACGATCAAAACTAGCACTTGTTTGTATGTGGGGCGATATGGAAGGTGAGACAAGTCCAAGACGATGCTACCAAAATGTCGTAGCTAACCACTTTCAGGGATCATGCAATGAAGTGGTATATGAAGTATCAAACCATTGTGCCAAATAAAAATTTGGGTGGTGTCAAGGATGCAATGATCAAGGAATTCAAGAAGCCAAAGTCTGAGTCGCGGTATATTACCGAGTTGAAGGAAATCATCCAACTATCAAACAATTCAGTCTGGGAATTTGAACAAAGATTTAAATTGATAATGGACAAGGTGACATTCCAAATTCTCAAAGAGAAACATAAAGTATGGTTCATTGTAGGGTTGTTTCCACGAATACGCATCCTGTGACACAACAGAAGATTATAATGCAGATGGAGGCACTGGAGTTGGCAATGAAGTTGTAAGCATCCCCAATGGGAGAGAGTAGTGGATGGATCAGGTCCAGACGTAGCTTACTGCATTGACGATCCAACTACAGGAAATTATCAAAGGTAAAGAGAAGCACGAGGAGGTATGGTGTACCACCTGCAGGAAGGAGGGCACCACAAGAATGAGTGTCCAACATATAGAAAATTCTTAGCAACAGTATCTCCAAATCCTTTACCTACAAGAGGAGGCATATGGTATGAAATATGTAGAGGGAATCATTCTCCTCATGTTTGTCCCATGTTACAGAAGTATGTAAGTACCCCAAGTAGTATGTTTTGCAACCTTTTGCAAATTTGTGGGTCATGATGAGAAGGACCGCCACGCGCTAGATCTTATGAGAAAGCACACATCATATGCATATAGAGTCCAAGGGGAGGTTATAATAGAATGATAAATATAATAGGATAATGTCCCGGGGGACTTTATTCAAGGGAGCCAGCGAGGATTCAGAGGTCGAGCTAGAGGAGGCTTTGGAAGAGGTAGAGGACCGATCATTTGTTATAACTATGGGAAACAGGTAGATTTTGCGAGAGACTGCCAGAATCTGTGTACAACATGTACTTTATACGGACAATTGGATCATGGGACAAAATATTTCCCACTATTGGTCGCAAAATGGAAACAAAGAAGGAATCAAAATCAAAATTAGATCTAGAATCCAAATCGAAATTAGATCAAAATCAGAATCCCAATCAGAATCAAAACTTGAACCAAAACCTAAATCAAATCACAAACTAGAACCAGAACCACATTTCAAATTCGAACCAAAATCAAAATGTGTAGATGATCGTAGTAGAAGAACGCAACGAGTAAACACGGGTTGTAGCCATTACGCGTGGAGGAGCCAAGACAAGTGTTGATGTGGTAGAACATGAACTACGCACAAGACACTAGGTGAGGAAATCTGCGAGGAAAGTCTCGATGTTTTATACCCGGAGGGAAAAAGACACATACAAGCAAGAAAGACAATATTTTTTAAGGCCAAACTTTGGAGCATCATCATCATGACAAGTATATGGCATGCCTCCATTATATGATTTTTCAGTACCTGAAAGACCTGATGAGAAGGTAAGTACTCTAATAAAAAAAATTAAAATCTCCTTAGAATTGATAAAGGATGAATCTTCCTTGCTTTATTACGCTAGATGATTGATCGTTGCACACAAGAAAAGGGAGAACTTATTGTTTTTAATCAGGTAAAACACAGTAGAAGGACCACTAGGGAGCTTCTCCTGAGTGTGTAGGTAGGAGATGATGACATGGATTACATCATCATGGATTTGGTTTCTTATGTAAATGTCCTATCGATGCAGATGTGAGAAATGATGGGTAGGTTGAATTTGATTTGGTCTAACGTTCAGTTGAAACTGGCCAACCATAATAGAATTATTCCAATTGGAAGGTTGACCGGGGTACCTATGGATGTGGATGGTGTGCGCAGCACCGTCGATTTTGAAGTCATTGAGATTATAGATGACAATAAACCAAACCTCGCTTTATTGGGACTTTTTTTGGATTCACAAATAAAATCATTATTGATTTGAAGAAGAGACAAATTATTTTTGAAGGGGAAAATTTGAGGGTCACTGCGCCGTTGGACCCAGCAGAAGGGAGAAGGTATGTAGAACCATTCCGGAATGGGAAGCTGGAAATCTATACAACATGACTGGAAGGATAGAGGATTATGTGGATCCCACTGCTGATGGTGTGATAATTTGGCGTAGCTTCAGCTCTTGGACATCAGATTCTGACGAAGCCCTTGAAAACTAGCAGTAGAGTATGCATGAAGTTCATATGAGAAGTTTTGCACATATCACAGCTTCATTAAGTTGGATTGGGACAACGGTATGTGGTCTCCCAAAATATGATGGCTTAACAAACGTACCTTTGTTTGTAACAAGTGTTGAACAACATATACCATAACATCAAAGGATACTAGCATTAGATGTTTCCCTAAAAACGACACCCACACACTGGTGGGATACTCATAAGGAAAGAATGAGTGATTGGCAGTGCAAAAGGTTGTTGCAGGTCAGATTTGGAATTGGGTATACCACACAACAATACGTGGGTTTGAGTTTCCCCATCGGACCATGTTGCACAGTGTATTACAACATGGAGCACAGTACCAAAACTGGAATGGACGCATCAGTTTGTGTACACATTGGATACAGTTCCAAAGAATTGGTACATTGAGCTTGAAGACGTATTGTAGACTAGGATGAGATGACTAATAATTTCAATGTAACTTTCAGTTTTGAAGATGACATTCAAGTAGGAGATGCAACTTTGCAGGCTATCAATGTAGATCTACCTCATCCCACGGTGCCTGAAGTTTTGGAATGTTACATTGTCTATAAGGATGGATAGGAGGAGGACAATCCAAGAAATCTACAGATACCAGAGACCGAGCGAGAGTGCACAGTAGAAGGAATTGAGCTAGGATCTAGTAGTTACAGGAAACCATTGAATATCTACAAGGTGAATATTGGCACAAAGAAGAATCCCAAGTTTGCCAACATTGGAGATAATTGGAATGACAAGACAGTTGAGAAGATTGATGATCAGTTGCACGAGTACCAGGATCTTTCAGAGATGAAAGGCATTGCAGGAGAGCTAGGAAAAATGAAGATGCCTTTGAAGCCAGATGCTAAACCTATAAGGAATATACCATACCGATTGAATATAGTATATAAGAAGAAGGTAAATGTTGAAATAGATAGAATACTAGAAGCAGGAATCATAGAACCTGTAGAAGAATTAGATTGGATCAGTCTGATGGTGGTATAAGACAAGAAGATAGGTGAGATAAGAATTTGTGTTGACTTTCACAAGTTGAATGATGTTTGTCTACATGATCCATTTCCATCACCATTCACATATGAAGTCCTCAAGAATGTGGGTGGACAAGAAGTTTATTCCTTTACTGATGGTTTTCTAGGTATCATCAAATAAAGATCATGAAGGAAGATAGGCATAAGATGAATTTTGCGATAAAATGGGGGTGTTATCAGTATATTGCGATGCCCTTTGAAATGAAGAATGTAGCTACAATTTTTTCCAGAGTATTTGTCGCAGCCTTCAAATAATTTATCCATAATTTTTTAGAGGTGTACGTGGATGTATGGATAGTGTTCAGTTTGTTGAAGAACCACATAGAATTTCTACGATTGATGTTGGATCGATACAAATAGTACCAGATTTCGTTAAATCTTAAGAAGTGTATTTTTTGTGCACCATTTGGTATTTTATTGGGGCATGTAGTTTGTAGACAAGGACTATTGGTGGATCCGACCAAGATTGCATTTGTTGTGGACTTACCACCACCTAATCCAGTGTGATAGTTGAGTGCTACATTGGGGCACACAGGATACCATAGAAAGTTCATCAAGAGATATGCGCATATCATAACCTCACTTGAAAAAATGTTGAAGAAATATGTTAAGTTCCAATGGAGTGAGGAGTGCCATCCTTGGATACGTTGAAGCAGAAATTGGTGACTACGCCAATCTTGGTATTTCCAGATTGGAAGAAGGAATTCCATGTTCATGTGGATGCATCATCCATTGAGTTGGGTGTAGTGTTAACGTGGCATGGGGAAGGATATTTAGATCACCCTATTTAATTTGCAAGCAGAAAGCGCTCGAATACAAAAAATAACTATACCACCATAGAGAGCGAGGGACTAGCAATGGTGTATGCGCTACAAAAGTACACACATTATTTGTTGGGTTGACAATTTAATATGTACACCAACCATTCTACACTAAGATACCTGGTCAACATGCTAGTGTTGGGGGGGAATATATGTAGATAGCTACTACTATCCCAAGAATATGAATTTGAAGTTGTAGTAAAACCAGGGAAATTGAACTCAGGACCTGACCACTTGTCGCGCATAGAGAATGGAGAGGATGCAGGAAACATAGATGATAGTCTTCCAGATGCGCATTTGTTTTCCATTCAAATGGTTGATGACTATTTTTTAGAGTTTGTGTAGTTTTTGAGTACTAGATTATCTCTACCCAAGTACACAGTTGCACAGACGAAGCAGTTAGTGGTAAAAGCAACAAACTATCAATTGATAGCAAGAAACTTGTATAAGTTGGGATTCTACGACAATGCGTCTTAGAGAACAAAAGGCCTATGATTTTGAAAGAGGCCCGTGTAGGAGTTACGGGAGGCCATTATGCGGGGAAGGAGGCTACGACAGAAAATTTTTAGTGCAGGTATTTGGTGGCCTATTCTACACAAATATGCCAAGGAATATTGTCATACGTGCGACATTTAGAAGCGAGTGGGTAAGCCATCAAGGAGGGATAAGATTCCCTTGATGCCCCAAGTAACATTACAACCATTTGAGAAATGGGCGGTGAATTTTTTGGGACTATTAATCCAGTTGCGATGTGATCAAGCGCTAGATACATCATCACTGCGACGGATTATTTAACCAAATGGGACGAGGCAGAACCAGTAAAATATTGTAGCACACAAACAATTGCGTGGTTTCTATTTGAAAATGTGGTAAAAATATTTGGATGTCCAAGGATTGCAACATTGATGGAAGAAGTTCATATCTATCACTAGAAGAGAACCCCCTATCACCCTCAAGCAAATGGAACGGTTGAAGAATTCAACAAGATACTAGAGAATGCATTGAAAAAAAGTTGCAACGTGAATAGAGATGACTATGATTTGAGTATTCCTGCAATATTATGGGCTTATAGAAAAACATGCAAGAATTTGACAGGACAAACAACATTTAGGTTGGTGTATGGGCAGGAAGAAGTTATGCATATGGAATTTATCATCCCAAATCTATGTGTTGTTGCGCTAATGGAGCTATCAGACAATGGTGTAGTAGAAAGAAGATTGGCGCATGAGAAGGCCTGGCATGACAGACACATAAAATGAAAGAAGTTCAAGATTGGATACCTGGTTCTAATGTATGATATCAAGTTCATGAAACATCCAGGTAAGTTTATAACGCATTGGTTAGGTCCTTACGTTATAAAATCTGTCACAAAGGCTGGGGTCATTCAACTTGAGAAGCTGAATGGGGAACCCTATAAGGATTTGTTAATGGAAGTTGGTTGAAACTGTATAGGGACAGTCATCCTTCCGCATAGTAGTAAAAAAATGTGTGTGGGTGTGTGCATGTCTATGTGTGTGTGTGTTGCAGAAGAGAGAAAGGTTGCATAAAGGAAGAGTAAGGGGAAGTGAAAAGAGGAAGCACACCGGAAATCGAATAGCGTGGACATGAAGCAAAGGAAAAGACTGGAAAAGTTAGTAGGTGGGTGCATTAAAGGAAGTAGTAATGGAAAATTAAGGAGATGCAAAGTAATAAATGCATAGGATCACCGACGGGATTTAAACAGAATTGCAAATCCCTGGAAAATCTAGACTGAATCCAAGTGTTAGTACATGAATCTAGGCCAACATTTAATACAAGAATGGGCCCTAAGGTGGACAAGACAACTGAAAAAAGGGGTTTAAAACCAAAAAATGTCAGCTGCAGGGCATAAGTCTGGAAGAAGTAAGAGTTGAATTAAGCAGAGCATATGAGACTAGAGTGTAGCAGCTAAAGAACAGAGTAATGGCACCGAAGGTAGCATCGTTAGTTCATAGGAAGGCACGCACCAAGAATTTCTATGCCCTCATAGAAGAAGAGGTCCCAGGCACCAACACATCAGGATCATGAACAAGGGCAGGAAGGGGAGCATTAACCTCCACGCAACCGAATTTCCCGAAGCCATATGCACCCCCAAGGAAGATGAACACAAAGCTAATAGATTTGCAAAAGGAAGAAGAGTATCCCATGGAGGAACATCAAATCCCGAAGGAGGTTTCGGTATGGGGGAATCTGAGAAAAGAAGAAGAGGATCTGCGTTCGTGAAATGAAAGTTCTCGACGTTTCAATCCTTACTGTAGGATCATCATCAGGAGACAGCGAAGTCTGACGAGGAGATTGTGATTGCCCAATGACCTTTGTATATGTAGTGACTGTGGAGGTTTGGTAGATGGAAGTAGGTTGGGTGTCGGCTTAGGTTAGGTCTAGGGTTTGTTGGTTTAAATGTTTAGAGTTTTTTGAAAATTACTAATAATAATTAGTTTTAAATAATTAATTTGATTTTAATTTTACTAAACAAAGTATTTTAGGGTTTTGCTAGTTTGTAGGAATAATTAATTGTCTTTTAATGTTTTCTAAATTTAGAAAACAAAGTATTTTAGGGTTTTGCTAGTTTGTAGGAATAATTAATTGTCTTTTAATGTTTTCTAAACTCAAGGCACTCCAATAAAGAGTGCCTTAATCAATAAAGTTTACCTTAATTAATAATCCTTTTTAATTTTTGAAAACCTAGGAGTCTTTAATCATCATTTTACTTCTATTCCTTCACACTCATCATAATAACTTAACACCCATCATACACATTAATTATCATAAATTAATAATCAAAATTAAAAAATTTAAAATCTTTGAAATGTAGCAAATTTGCTAATAAACTAATTTTCACCTAAATAATTTCTCAACCATAAAATTTATTAAAAACATTAAAATGTACCATTCAGAACTTTTAATAAAACTTTAACTAACTAATTGAAAGAAAATCCTATTTAATTATAAATAAAAAAGAAAAAGAAACATTTATAACAAATATTAAAAACATAATTTCTAAGCCTTAAAATTTTTTATTAAAAACTAAATTTAGGCTTCCTTATTAATTAACTCTACTAAAATTCAAAAACTAATAAAGATTATTAATTAGTTAATAATTCTAAAGTATTCAAAATAATTATTAATAATATAATTTGAAAACATTAATAAACAAGGGTTTTTTCATTTAAACTAACAAACCGGCTATAAAATTAAAATTAGAATTCAAATCAATTTAAATTAATTAAATAATTATTGATAAATGTTCAGTTTATCTCTATTGAAAACTAATTGATTCTTAATAAATTAGTTAATTTTAATCAAACTAATTATTAATAATAATTTTCTAAATTTAGAAAACATTAAAAGACAATTAATTATTCCTACAAACTAGCAAAACCCTAAAATACTTTGTTTAGTAAAATTAAAATCAAATTAATTATTTAAAACTAATTATTATTAGTAATTTTCTAAAAACTCTAAACATTTAAACCAACAAACCCTAGACCTAACCTGAGCCGACACCCAACCTACTTCCATCTACCAAACCTCCACAGTCACTACATTTACAAAGGTCATTGGGCAATCACAATCTCCTCCTCAGACTTCGCTGTCTCCTGATGATGATCCTACAGTAAGGATTGAAACGTCGAGAACTTTCATTTCACGAACGCAGATCCTCTTCTTCTTTTCTCAAATTCATCTCTGCGTATGGCACTTTATAAAATGGGGGAATCTGTTAGGAAATATTAACAATTTGAAATATGAGGACCATGACATCACCAACATAAAGTTGTTTCTGAATATGGACCCAAAGAATTACACGAGTGTAAAGACTAGTCCGGACACACCAATTATTCTGACATAACCACAACAATGGGCCATGGGAATGAAGAAAGCAGAAGCCCATAAATCAACAACTATGTGCAATTGTTATTGAGCTACGTACATGAAGGGTTCTTGTGGTTGTATATGGCAGTGTCCATTGATAGTAATTTGATTGTGCATATAACTGGGCTACCGACAGCAGTGGAGGATCCAGCATTATTGTTTAAAAACAAAAAGCAAGACAAAGGGATAACAAAAAGGATGAAGGAGAAGTATGGAACATACAGAGGTCAGTGGGAATTGTATGTGCAAAGTATTAATGATGACGTAGTAAAGTTTGCAACGCAAGTCTTGTGTGCAACCTGTTTAGGAAGAGTCGTAAGGATCAGTTCGTAGCATGGATTATAGAAGCAGCGGAGAAAATGAAATTATCAATAACATTTAAAATACTAGTACATATAAGTTTAAAGAGAAAATGTGGGGCGAAAAGGATTTAGAAGTTAAAAGGAAGCTAAGATACTACAAGGAGGTTACTAACCCTAATATAGAAGACCAAAAGTATCGCTCTATTTTCACTACCTTGAAGAAAAAACTAACATAGCCAAAATAAAAACAAACTCTCTTGAGTTTCATAGTGAAACAGGGTACTGGACAATTCCTAAAACGCCGTGGGAGGATAGGATTTGTCATCTTTGTGAGACCAAGCGAGTTGAGGATGAAAGTCACTTTCTCTTAGAGTGCCCTGCATACGACCACATTAGATTGCAATTTCTCAATCTTTATTATAATACTAACATCTCTAATCTTTTAAGTTGTCAAAACTATGGTGACCTCAGTATGCTTCTTTTTGAGCTTTTTGAACATAAACATATTTTTTTACAACAAACAAAGTAATTTCTTAAGATCCAATAAACCAAAATTGCCGCCACCACCTCCTGATGGATAAAATATTAATTATAAAATTTTATAAAAAAATTATTTACTACAATATAAATATGAATATAATTAAGTTAATAACATTAACATTATTAGCTATTACAATACCAACACACTTAGTATAAAATATTATATAGTTATATTAATTAGACAATAGAAAGTTTTAAGCCATTTACATATCTTTGTTTGTGATGAAAAAGTTTGAAATATTAAACTAAAACATATAAATATCATTATCCTACGATAAAATATTGAGAAAATGAAGAGATAAAGAGAAAAGTGCAAAAATGACTTACAATGATGAAATGTTCTTCCCGAATCATCAATCCGTAAGGGATTTTACATCTTCCATGTTCTTGAAAGTTGTAATAAGTTGAACATTTCTGGTATACAAATGGAATTTGGACTTTTCTGTTATCTACCTTATCTGATTGGGTATGGACATGGATGTTATAAGTATATTATGGAGAGACATTTGTTTTAATCGTATGTAGACCTCATGACTGTGGCCGTGGCTAGATGGCACTTTTTCATATCTTGTGTCGGTGGAGGGATTGGTTTTCTAATAGTGATATTTTCCACTTAGATATGAGAAATTGTTATGAACAATGTGGGTTAGTTATGACATTGATCTAGAAATATGAATATTGTAGGTAAGTAATGACATTGACATGAGAAATTATTTGTGATGTTCTCATTGAATTCTTTTAAAGACCACCAATATTATTGAAACCTTGATCAGGACAACTCAAGGAAAATGAATGAGAGGTTGAGAAATGGTTAGTGTCCATTCATTCAAATATCCAAAACAAATATGAACAATGTGGGTTAGTTATGTCATTGACTTGAGAAATGAGTTGCTCATTTGGATTCTTTTAAATATCAACCTAAGGAAAATGAATGAGAGTTTGAGAAATGGTTAGTGTCCATTCAATGAAATATTCAAAACTATATGAAATATACATACAACAACTAATTATATGATGATAGGTAACACAAGTATTTAATATTTAAAAAATAAATTCATTATGCGATAATATTAATAAATTATTACATGGTATCTTTAAAATGGTTGAAAATTAAACTTGGCTTTAGTGGATAAAGATATGAGACAAAATTTCATCATCATATTTTCTTTAAAATTGACCCGAATTGTGATCAATAATAATGAGAAAAACTAACTCAATCCTTAATTTTTCATTGCGGAGACTTCTCTTCAAAGCTTATTAGCTTATTAATAAGTAATGAAAATACACATATAAATATTTAAGAGAGTTGTGTCAAAAGGATAAGTCTCATAACTCCCTACATGTTAGAAAAACAGGATTGCAGAGCAATAACAATAAACAATATGCAAATATAAATCACATAAACACAATATAAAAGAAACACCAATATATCGTGGTTCACTTAAGATGGGCTACATCCACCCAAAAATTGCCAGTTTTATTATTATATCATCCAACAGATAAAGGGATACAACATATAGCACATTCGCTGCAACTTTCTCTTCACTCTCTCTCAGTCTCTCTTACACAATCACAGAGATCTTTTCAATGCTACAATACATTACACGGCCATATTACAATGTCTTCCTTTTAAAGGGAATTACCATGGGAAAATATTACGGGATACCCAATACCATGGGTCTGTAAATTGTTGGCCAACAAAACAACCCATAAAATTTATTTCGGGGGCGATGCCCCTCCGCTGGAATGAGTGTACAGTCCACCTGCGTATCATATAAAACTGGGGTACAAACACGGCTGAAACAACATCTCTGAATTAAGAAGATCATGCTCCACAATCAACAATCTCCCACTTGGAGATTGATCACAACAAATCCATCGTTGTTGCACTTGTTGGACTATGCTCTGAACCTTGGCTCTGGAAAATTTCTCATCTTCACCTTCATGCTAGAAGGCCAACTGAAACCGAGCAGGAACTCAGTTTCTCTCTGGTTATTACCTTTGTCAACATGTCTACAGGATTACGGCTAGTGTGTATCTTTTCCAGTTTCAACAGTTCATCTTCTAGAACATACCGTATGAAATGGTACTTTAGTTGTATATGTTTAGTCTTAGAATGGAAGGCTGAGTTCTTTGCAAGATGAATGGCACACTGGCTGTCACTATACAACCTACTATCCTCCTTCTTCTTACCCAATTCCTCCATGAACCTCTACAACCAAATCATCTCTTTACTAGCCTTTGTAGCAACAACATACTTTGCTTATGTTGTTGAAAGTGCAACAACCTTTTGCATCTTTGAAATCCAACTTACTGTTGTTCCACCTATAGTAAACATATACCCCGTGGTACTCCTCCTGCTATCTTTATCACCTGCCATATCTGCATCAACATATCCCTATAGAATAATGTTTGAACCTCCAAAACATAATGCATGAGTGGCAGTACCTCTCAAATACCTGAGAATCCATTGTACTACCTTCCAATGTTCTTTACCTAGATTGTTCATATACCTACTCACAACTCCCACTGCATGTGCAATATCTGGTCTTGTGCACACCATGGCATACATCAAGCTGCCAACTACAGATGAATAGGTAACCCTGGACATGTAACCTATCTCTTCCTGTGTCTTGGGACACATCTCCTGACTTCGTTTAAAATGGCTGGACAATGGTGTACTAACTGGTTTTGCATTATGCATTCTAAACCTCTCCAACACCTTTTCTATGTACCCGTGTAACATACACCTTTTTGCTGAAAAACATTTTATGTTGGAAACATTACCTTGAATTTTATTGTAAAGTTTTATATTGGACAAGTGTCCAAGGATGACTGTAATTTGCACAATATTTTATTATTAAATAAATTAAATAGGAGACAAACACCTAAGAAGAGTTGTTAAAAGAGTGTTTACTGACCCACTAGGTGGAATGGAATCTGGGGTAAAAAGCAATGGACAAATGGCAGCTTCATGAGGCAAGTAACTCGTTGTTGGTGTGGGACAACTCCCTTGAAATGTGGTCATAGTACCCTGAAATATGGGACAGGAACTTGAGGCTCATTTATTGAAAACTGACCACTAAAGACCTAGGCAATCTTTTTAAGAGCCATTGAATTACGGACTGAGGTTCATCACTTTTCCTGACGAGGAAATTTACCTTGGGGTTCTGCTACTTGCACCCAAGAGATTTGATGAGGGGATATGCTAGTTTTTTTATCATGGTGTAAGTCTGCATATTTTACTGTTGAGTGCAAAGTTATACTGCTGAGTGCATAGTCCTAAAAGCTGAGGAGCAAGTCTTAATAGTTTTTTGCCTGTACAATTTCTGAATGCCTTGCTTCTACACAGAGTCTTCTACCTAGTGGTTCGGTGAACAGGCTCGGGGGTCCAAAGGAGGCAAGTAGATTGGCTGCTTCTTTTGGAGAAGGTTGGGAGGAACAGGCTTACTTGGGTGTTTTTCCACCCTATCTACAGTTACAGGTTCTACTTGTCATTTCAATCTCTAAGTGGTTAATTTACTTTCTGTAAATTGTTAATTTAGTACTCTTTAGCTAACAAATGATAATGCAGAAGTATAAATGTGACTTTCTGATTTGTTTAGGATTTTGTAAATTGTTGAACATGTTTATGAATTGATTGAACAAATTCTCTCTCTGTATTTTTCCCCATACTGTTTTCTGTATCGTACTCTAATACAGAGAAGGAAAATTTAAAAGGATAAATGATAGATAGTGAACAGATTGCATGAGTAACCTAACTCTGTTATGTTTTTCCTTAATATTTCCTTTCTGTTATATTATTGTGATTTCATAGCTACTAGGAGATCTTTCATAACTTAGGTTTCTGACATAGCTAAGCATAGAATCAATGTTTTTGTTTTTACACAGACCTTAGAACAATTCTAAATTATAGTAATAGAATAAATAGAAAACTCAGTGAGTTCTATGTTTGTGCATAAATCTAAACTATATCTTTTACAACAAGTGTTGAGTACAGTGTATCTCATTGTGATCTCATTATCTTTTCTTCAAATGCATTTCTTTCCTTTCATCAATATGTTTAAAAACTAATTAGTTGTAAAATAATTCTAGCAATATTTTTTTATACAAACATTTTACATCTTCATCATTGTAGCAACAGAAGATAAATAGGGTTACTATTTATTGCCCAACTATTTTCTTTTACACAGAGTAATCAGAACTAATAATACTCAGTTTTCAGACCCTTGTAAACTTAAAATAAGACTGTTTTTGGGAAAATGTTTCATTATTGCCAGAACCCAAACACTTAATATTTATTTCAACATTTACCAATTTCAAGACAGATTTTATAGAAGGCATTCACAATAGTATCGAGTTAGCAGGACCATATTATTACTTTAGCCTGAATGGCCGAGGGTTAAAACCCTCTCGACATAGTTACATTTTACAAGTATTTACGTAGAAAAACAATACGGTTAAGCAACACCATTTCAATAGGGTTTGAAACCCCAAATATTTAAAACAAACAACAATAGACGCTACATTTGCAAAAGAAAATAAAAAATACTATCAATAGTATTCTTCTACACAAGCAAAACCAAGTTTGAAACCACATGCCGAAAGATCAAGCCGTTCGAATTTTCAACAGTGTAAGCTTTCAACATCATCACCTGCCGAACATTAGGGTTCGACGTTTCGCTTTAAAAATGTCAAGTCTTGGCTCTCTGCCATTAATCAATCACAACAAACATGAACATCAACTAACATAGAGCTTAAGTTTTCAGGCACAATTCTTTTTACACATTTTCTCATTATCCAGAAGTCGAGGGTTAAAACCCTCGACAACAAAGTATTACATTCAACATACAGTAAGACTGTAGAATACATTATAAGGGTAGGTCGAGGATTCCATCCTCCCTACGTTTGCTTTACAGAACGTAAGCATTGCAACAACGACCACATCTTGAGAATCGAAATCTCCGACCATTCAAACACAACCAATAGTTGCCAGGACAACCCATAAGGAAAACCACCGAGACTTACCACTTACACGCAGTAGTTTCCACTTAACTGGAGCATAGAACCCTGTAGATGACAAAACCTGCCACGAACATGAAGGAGGTTAAATTTTATCCCAAACTAAACAAAATACTAACGATTGCAACCATACGAAGATTACAAGTAAGACATTACCTTGTTATTTAAACCAAAGGTTGAAAGGGATAGCATCTGTAGCTAGTTGAATCCTTAGACACTCGCTTTCACTAGTGAATACAGGAGATACTCGGCTCCTTAAACACCGAAAAACTATCAACCTTTCCCTGCAAATCGTGGTATTGAACTGTAGGAAGGAGTCCTCTTGAACTAGCTTTGAAGACAAACACCACTACAACTGACGTGATTTCCTGAGACTTTCAAATACCAAAAAATTGCAGTAAACATCCACACCAAAGCTCGGCTATTAAAATATCAACTTGTAACAGTAATCGATCTCAGGTCATGGGTTCGAATCAAGGAAGGGACTCTCAAAACCTACTATCAAACCCTAAGAATTCGCAGGTCGGTCGTCCTCTCTCCAAAACCACTCTCTAACACAATGAATGCGAAGGGAAACATCAATGACGAAACTTAGTGGAGATTAGGGTTATTTCCCAAATGCCAAGAGCATCTCCAGATCAACGGTGGAGATCCTATATTGCAATCCGAAGCAACCGATGCATTTAAAACACTTTATTACACTTTCCACTATACATTCCAGCTCAGAAAGACACTAGGGAGAGGACTGGTACAGCTCGACAAAATCGGTATTTACCTTACAACTTTTCGCATGACAATCAACACGTAATATGCCAGCAAGACCTCCCACGGATGTGGTAGATAGGTGTGTTTAATGACAAGTTTGGATTATGAACGCCTGCCAGCACATATCCGCTTCAACATTAATGACCCTGTCCTTATCTTACGTTGGCACGAAGGTTGATTGTAAACCTGTCACATTATATATATATATATGTTAATATAAGTATTAGTTACACCTTTAGTGTTGAACCAAATATGTATCAAGTGTATGTTTAAAGGTTCACGATGATGCTTATAGTTTCCTATTGTTGGTATATAGGACCCATGCATAAACCCTTTGCATATTAAATGATATAGGAAAAGCATGGAAATAACATATAGTCCATCTAGTATAGGAATTCGCATGATAAGTTGCAAGTGGCTCACATACTATAAGGATTTATGATAGCCTTCATTTAGCCTATGTTTCATAAAGGCACGTCATTTTACAATATTTGCATTATCATATTATCTAAACCGTGCTACAATAGTCTAGTTTCATCATTTAAATGTTAATAAGGAATTGTATGAGTGGTATAGCTTACAACCTTAAACTTTAGACGAGTCGCATTATAAGTACCTTAGAAACTTATACAAAGTCTTTGACGACTAACTAGAAGTTCATTTTAAAAACATACTGGTTTTACTTGATCCGATGTGTCACCCTTACCTGTCATCTGCGAAAAGGAAGGTTCAAATGCTTTAGCATAAATGCTAAGAAAGCCTCGGGGTACCTTAGGACCCCCTTTCATCATCAAAAGAAGAACAACAATTAGCACTTATAAACATTAATATTTGATGGAGTATTGACATAGGAAATATAGAAATATAGTTGAAACATTCAATAACATCTTAATGTAGACTATAATTTCATTTTATATCAAGACGCAAAACAATACAATGTATGATTGTTATAAACATTCATTTCAGTATGATGATATAGAAGCATTAAATATAATTCCGCACAGTTAGTTTTATGCATTAAATGCTACGTTGAAAAAATTTAAATTTTGTGAATTTTTTGGATGTTACATGTGGTATCATAGCGCGAGTTCAAACTCTAGGCCTGAAATAGGCTCACGCGCGCAAAAACATAAAATTAAATAGAAAAACCCAGTTACTGACTTTTATTTAATTTTGTTTCTGTACATAATAGTTTGACGTTTAATTTGCAGGTATGGATATACCAGAGGAATCAGCAGAGGACAGGTCTCCTCGTAATGAGCATAATAATAATAATAATCATGAAGGAATATATGTTGAATTAAATAACCAATCTTCTGAATTTCTACGTACTGTAAAAGATTTAAAATCTGAGATAAGAACTGTTAAAGAAGAAAATGAACGAATTCTGCAGGCGCAAGAAGAGTTAAATCAGATTTTAATGGAGAAATACCATAATGAGGAAAGAGGAAAGAAATCAGAAGTAAATTCTGCTTCTGGAACAATGTCCCACAAACATAAGAACAAGAAGGCAAAAAATGGTAAAAATAATAGTTACTCGTCATCTGAATTTGATCAAAGTAACTGTAATTCTGATCAGGACAGCAGTGAGAGCGATTGTTGTTCTAAGAAGAGGAAACATAAGTATCATGAACAAATTACTGGAGAATTTAAAAAGATAGAACCACCAACTTTTAATGGCGAAAATAAAAAGGGAGAGGCAGCTGAAGCATGGCTGTCCGGAATGAAGAAGTACTTTCAAATTTATAATTACTCATCTCAATTAAAAGCTAAGATGGCCATATGTAATTTGACCGGAAGGGCAGATATTTGGTGGCAAGATGTTAAAAGAGTCAAAAATCTTAAGGATAAAGACATAAAATGGAGAACATTTAAGAACATGTTTAAGAAAAAGTTTTTATCTGAACAGTACTATGAAGATAAGTCAAAAGAATTCTATGATTTAAAGATGGGTTCAATGACCATGAAGGAGTTATGCAGCAAGTTTCTCAGCCTGTTAAGGTATGTACCTTACCTAGCTGGAGAAAAACCTAAGATACAAAGGTTCCTAAGTTGTTTACCCTTCCACATAAATGACAGAATTGAGTACGATAACCCATCAACTCTTGAAGAAGCCATGAGGAAGGCTAATTTATGCTTTGAACAGAACAAGAGAAGAGAAGGTGTATCGAGTTGGAGAAGTAATAAGTCTAATAATTTTGAGCATAAAAAGAAAAGCT
Organism: Larix kaempferi; assembly: GCA_027924585.1. Lineage (NCBI taxonomy): Eukaryota > Viridiplantae > Streptophyta > Pinopsida > Pinales > Pinaceae > Larix > Larix kaempferi. Next base: position 8,519,244 of record BSBM01000278.1, read on the forward strand.
TTAATCAGAATTCTGGAAGTTTTAAGAAGAATTTTAATAACATAAATTTTCCAAGTAATAATAATTATAGGGGTAATGCACCACAAAATTTTACTACTGCAAGGAATGTGCCTAATAATAATAACAGCAATAATAATAACAACAACAGGTATGCTAAACAGAAAGCACCTTTGAAGTGTTATGATTGCGGTGGACCCCATACCAGAGCTCAATGCCGACGCAACTAAAATACAGTCAGCAACATTCACACCATACAAGCAGAACCTACAATTGGTGATGTAGCAAGAGAAATGCCCAGGATAAATGCAGCGCTGGAAAATCGTCAAGCAGACCATCAAACGTCTATGGTTGAAATCGAAGGTATGATACAAAACAAATCTATTTCCATTTTAATAGATCCAGGTGCAAGTTTAAGTTACATTTCACCTGATTTAGTGAAAAGTTGCAAGTTAAAGGTAGAAAAGTTTGATAATTTTTGGTTAGTTCAGCTAGCAACATGCACTAAAAGAAAGGTTACAGAATTTGTTAAATGTTGTGATGTACTTATGAGCCAGCTGAAAACACAAGCTAATTTGAATGTTTTACCCTTAGGGTCATATGACTTGTTGATTGGCATGGACTGGCTTGAACAACATAGAGTAGTACTTAATTGCTATGAGAAATCTTTTACTTGTTTGAATAAAGAAGGTAATACAGAAACAGTAAAAGGAATTCCTAGGAAAACATCTAGAAGACACATTTCTACTTTACAAGTAAAGAGAGCTACAAGAAAGGGTTGTAAAGTGTTTGCTGTGAATGTTACTAATGACGAATGTTCATCTAAAGAAGATAAGTTAAAACTGGAGGATACACCCATTTTTAGGGACTTTTCTGACGTATTCCCGGAAGAAATTCCAGGATTACCTCTGAAAAGGGAACTTGATTTCACCATTGAGTTAGTACCCGGTGCGGTACCAAACTCAAAGGCTCCCTATAGAATGAATATTCTAGAGTTAAATGAATTAAAATCGCAGCTAAATGAATTAATAGATAAAAACTACATAAGGCCAAGTGTGTCTCCTTGGGGAGCGCCAGTTATTTTTGTTAAAAAGAAGGACGGTACCATGAAATTGTGCATAGATTACCATCAACTTAATAAAATGACAACTAAGAATCGATATCCCTTGCCCCGCATTGACGATCTATTTGATCAAGTACGCGGAGTAGAGGTATTCACTAAAATTGAATTAAGGTCTGGATATCATCAAGTTGGAATAAATGATGAAGACATATTCAAAACTGCTTTCAGAACGCGTTATGGGCACTACGAGTTTGTAGTTATGCCTTTTGGGCTAACTAACACACCAGCAATGTTCATGTGTTTAATGAATAATGTTCTGCATATGTACTTGGATAAATTTGTAATCGTATTCATTGATGATATTCTAATCTATTCAAAAACTAAAGAAGAGCATGATGAACATTTAAGGATAATTCTGCAAGTGTTAAGAGAACATCAGCTTTATGCTAAGTTCAGTAAATGTGACTTTTATAAAGATAAAATATAGTACTTAGGTCACATAATCTCTAAAGACGGAATTTCTGTCGACCCAGATAAAATAAAAACAATTAATGAGTGGCATGTCCCTAAAGACATAACTGATGTACGATCATTTATGGGAATAACAAGTTACTACAGAAAGTTTATTGAAGGATTCTCTAGATGGGTAAAGCCTCTCTCGTTCTTTTGATCTTCAATATTGTTATTGTGACATAATCCCAGTTTTTTTCTCAGCATTTGAATCGCCTTCAATTTGTTGCTCTTTTACAAACCAACAACCCTGGTAAGGATCCAAAGATTCTTGTTTTCTATTCAAAAAAAGGTTCTCCTCTCAAACCAAAACTCATTTCCCCTGCTATTATTATGTTGTTCTAAATCCTATTTCTGTTTAATATATTCAAACAAGATTCTGCTGTCTTTTTTAATGTTTTTTTCTTGAAAACTAGAGTATGTTTATGTCAATTATTTACTGGTTTCAGATGAAAAGTTACTTGACTGGTATATTTTCATTTTTTTGTCTCCTAGAAAAATTGCCCTTCCAGAAAAGTAATCTTTAATTTAGTCATTTGGTATGTTCAAGGTTCTCAGAGTAAATTTACCCATAATTATGTTCCCTTTTTTGTTGTTTTTTGTTGGAAAGTGGATTCTGTTTTTTTGATGTTTTTTGTTGTAACTTGTATTTGATCATGTACCTGATTTATTTACTGTTTTCAGATGAAAGGTTACTTGACTGGTATATATTCATTTCCTTGTTATTACCAATATATGATTCCTACTAACTTTGGCAAATAATTTGCACTGCAACAATCTTTGTCTCCTAGAAAAGTTGCCCTTGCAGAAAAAGTAATCTTTTTGTCACTGTTTCTGTTTAATATTTAAAAACAAGGTTCTAACAGCAAATTAACTAAAATTGTGTTGTCTTTTTTGTTTTTGTTTTTTTCTGTTGAAAACTACACTCTGTTTCTGCTGTCTTTTTTGTGTTTTTTGTTGGAAACTAGAATTTGTTTTGTTAATGCACTGTCATTTATTTTCCCTTCCAAAAAAGTAATCTTTAATTTAGTCATTTGGCATGTTCAAGGTTCTCAGAGTAAATTTACCCAGAATTATGTTCCCTCTTTTGATTTTTTTGTTGGAAAGTAGCTTCTGTTTTTTTTTTTTTTTTGCTGTAACTTGTATTTGATCATGTACCTGATTTAATTACTGTTTTCAGATAAAAGGTTACTTGACTGGCATATATTCATTTCCTTGTTATTACCAATATATGATTCCTACTAACTTTGGCAAATAATTTGCACTGCAACAATCTTTGTCTCTTAGAAAAGTTGCCCTTGCAGAAAAAGTAATCTTTTTGTCACTATTTCTGTTAAATATTTAAAAACAAGGTTCTAACAGCAAATTAACTAAAATTGTGTTGTCTTTTTTGTTTTTGTTTTTTTTCTGTTGAAAACTACACTCTGTTTCTGCTGTCTTTTTTGTGTTTTTTGTTGGAAACTAGAATCTGTTTCTGTCAATGCAATGTCATTTATTTACTCCTATTTACTACTAACTTTGGCAGATAATTTGCACTGCTATAGTCTTTGTCTCCTAGAAAAGTTGCCCTTCCAAGAAAATAATCTTTATATTAGGCATGTGGTATATGCACAATGCTATCTTGTTGTCACTGTTCCTATTCCATATTTAAAAACAAGGTTCTAACAACAAATTTACTTAAAATTATGCTGCCTTTTTTGTTTTTTTGTTGAAAACCAGAAGTCTGTTTTTGTTGTCTTTGTCTCCTAGAAAAGTTTCCCTTGCAGAAAAATAATCTTTATATTAGGCATCTTGTATATGCACAATGCTATCTTGTTGTCATTGTTTCTGTTTAATATTTAAAAACAAGGTTCTAAGAGCCAATTTATCTAAAATTATCATGTTTTTTTTGTTTTTCTTGTTTTTTTTGTTTTTCTTGTTTTTTTTTGTTGAAAACTACACTTTGTTTCTACTATCTTTTTTTGTTGTTTTTGTTGGAAACTAGAGTCTGTTTCTGCCAATGGATTGTCATTTATTTACTCCTATTGATTTACTGGTTTCATACAAAGGGTTACTTCACTGGTATATATTCATTTCCTTGTGTTTACCAATATATGTTTCCTACTAACTTAGTCAGATAATTTGCACTGCAACAGTTTTTGTCTCCTATTAAAGTTGCCATTCTATAAAAATAATCCCAAAATTGAAACCAATTTCAAGCCCTTCATTTCTGTATTCTTTCCACAAATATTGTTATGTATTGCATGAAATATCAAATGATCTTTTGTCATGTTCTCCTACATCTTCTATCTTTAGACTTAATATCAATATCGCACCTTTTTCTCCAGCTTACTTTTGTAGTCCAACTATTCACAGTACCACGCTATGGACACTCTATTGATCGAAAACGTTGTCTCACTTCTGATGAATTGTGTTGTTGACCTATGCCCACTTGTACAAGTTGTTGCTCTTGATCGACTAAGCTCTCTTAACTCAACAACTGCCCGCTTTCGAATCTCTATCTCTGATGGAATTCATAAGCACGACACATTGCTTCCAACTAGTTACAATAGCGTTGTGGAAAACCACCAACTCCAAAAAGGTTCAATCATCAAAGTCAGCAAGTGTACATGCAACACTATACATGATGCAACGTACGATTTGCTCTCCGCATCTTCCTTTTCACTTATTTTAGTTTTCACTCCTCATAATTGTAACATATTTTTTACTTATACTTACTTACGTTCATTCTTCTTGCCAGGACTATCGCATTGGGAACCTTCGAAATTGTCACCTTAGAAACAACAATTATTGGAGACCAATCCCCTTTCAACCTCACACCTAGCTTTACAGCCCACAGCAGTTCATCTATTTTAGAAAACAACGCCCTTGACTCTGAAAACCCTTCACTTGCAATACCTTCTCCAACGCCAAACCTTGTTGCACCTACTCTTCAATTCACATTGCTCAACCCTTCCAACAAAACTTGGACCATTCAAGGACGAGTTACTGCAAAGACAAGTATCGACACCTACACCACCCAAAAAGGTCCTGGTCAACTCTTTTGGTTTGACCTTGTTAGTGCTACCAAAGATGAGATTCATATCTCTGCGTTCAATGAACTAGCTACCTCATTATATGACCAAATACAAGTTGGCATAGTCTACATAGTCTCAAATGGCACAATCAAACCAATTAATCCAAAATACAACCATTTGAAAAGTGATTTCGATATTTTCCTTAACTCTTCCTCAACAATTCAACAATGCTTGGAAGAGTGCCCACTTATTCCTTTTCGTTGCTTCAACTTTAAATCTATCCATGACATCAAAACTACACCGCTCAATTCCATGGTTGACCTTCTCGGAATTGTCATTTCTATTTCCCCTGCATCAACTATACGCAAAAGGGATGGCTCTGAAACCATTCACCAAACAGTTGGGTTAAGGGACATGTCCAGGTATAGCATAGATATAACACTTTGGGGGGAGCATTGCACAATTGAGGGTGCCCAACTTGGAAACCTTCGAGGTTTAGCTACTCCCTCTATCCTTGCAATAAAAGGTGGGTGTGTTACATAATTCAATGGAAAAACAATTGGAACCATCTCAAACACCAACCTCATTATAAACCCATATATTGAGGAAGTTGAAGTTCTCCAAGCATGGTTTGCTGACAATGGATTCCGTTCAGCCTCCCCATCTTTGAGCAGAAAATCCAACTCATCTTCTTCTACCTCCTGTAAACACATTTCCATCTATGTGCTACAATCTCTCCAACCCTCTGAGAAGGCAACTTGGTATTCAATTATTGCTACAATCACCCATATTAACATCAATGACTTTCATTTCCTTGCATGCCCTCTATTTGTCGATGGAATACAATGCATGAAAAAAATTTCCCACGAAGTTGGCAATGTTTGGCATTGTGCAAAATGTGATGGGGAGTTTACAGAGTGTGCTTACCGATACATACTCAAACTTGACATCACGGATGCTATTGGACAACTATACGGTATCATAGCTTTTGATGATGTTGCGCAACAACTCATGGGGGTCTCTACAAAAGATTTTTGTCTTCTATCAAATGATCCAACGTCTCTCTTGGAAATTGTTCAACATGTTTGTGCTCGGCAGTACCTTCTAACCTTATCAGTAAAGACAGAGACTTTTAATTCAAATGTTTGCTTGAAGGTGCTTCTTGTTATGTCAGAAGACGTTTCTCCATCATTGTCCCTTGTTGATACTCCTGATGAAAGTAACACATTTTGCTTAATAAACAACCAATTGCTCGCAAGCTTTGAACTCTACCTTTACAAACACTTTCCCCAACATCATTCTACTCTTCAATTTTGACTTTTGTACTTTCTAGCTTGTACTTAGCAACTACACATTTTTGTGTACACACTTTTACGTAGATGGTACTTGAAACCATCAATGAGCAGTCTTGAATATTATATTATTTATTTTTGTTGTACCATTGTGTTAAATCACATCTTTTTTGCAACCTCTCTTGCAATTTTCAAATTTGTACTTATAATTTAGATTGCTTTGTCAAGTCTATACTTTTTTCTTTATAACCACTGTTCAAGAGTGTCTTTATTTCTTTCTTTTAACAACTTCACATAAATTATGCATGTTCCATATATCTTTTACAATATACCTTTGTTTACTCTTTGAATTATTACATATATATTATTTTTCTCTTCCACCAAAGGCACCATAAATGCAACATGGATAACCATTTATCTTATATAATATAACTTTGTTTACTCTTGCAATTATTACATGTATAGTATTTTTCTGTTCAACCAAATGCACCACAAAGTCCACAACCACTAAACACTTTTTTTTTGTAGGCATGTCAACCAATGATAACAATGATCAACAGAATGCATGCAAAAGACTTTTATATGCTCAAAAGAAAAATGAAAACAACAAGCATCAATGCCTTCTATATAGAGTTGCTTGTCAACTTGTTCATATCCCTTCTCTGTTTCACGTTTCTCAACCTCCCCTTACACCCTCCACACCATCCACATCCACAACAACGCACCCAACAAACATGGACCTACATGGTGCACAGCAGCGATTCCGTACAAGATTGGACAAATTATCTCCCATGAAAATATGCTCTATATGGATGGAGTCATATCCTGGAATTAAAATAAAACACTCTTCCGGTGCATATGCATGTTCTCGGTGCAATGCAAAACAAAATGGCCACCGCTATTCCATTGCAAACATTATGGATCCTAGGATACAACCATCAGTGCTAGCAACCCTTACTCAAGTTGAAGAAATGTTCATTTCTCGAGTTAACCCAATTTTACAAGTCACTCATGCTCGTGGGGAACAATATACATATTCTGGCCACACTATAAGCTTCCCACAAAACATTACAAGCATTGCCACTTTCCTCCCTCATTTACTCTCGGACATTGATATCCTTATTGTTCGTAAATGCAGTCCTACGAAAAAGCCTTATGACTTCTTTGTTAGTCGACACGTGTTCTTGCTACTCTTGAATACAAGCTTTCAAATGATCCGTACTACAAAGATGTCCAAGTTAACTAAACTGCATTATCTTCGTTGCCTCTTGAACCAACTGACATTTCAACCCTCCTTCGTCATGTCACACCCATTGAAACCCCATTTGCTGAACATACCTCAACTTCTACTATTCAAGCATCCAGCTTCCTCAAACCCCATGAACAACAATCATCCTCCTTTATATATACACAAACAAATTGTAGAATTGAGTTTGATGAAATCAAACGCTTCTTAGGAGCAAGCCATGCAGGCACTCTACCTTGCATTGACTGGCCCCCAATAGACATTTTCCCTATCAATGAGTACAACACAATAGGGCTCCTCTCAATGGCCTTCCCAACCGTATTTCCCACAGGAGTTGCAATGCTTAAACAACCACACATTCAAGAGATTGGTATGGACAATTATGCACTGCACCTTCTTAGATACCATGACAATATATTTGTCCAACATACTCGTTTTCGTTATTACATGTATAACCTGATGATGCACCATCGTAGACAATCTACTGCTTCCGTGTTCGTAAAACGTAACATTGAAGATACATTGCCTCCAACCATATCAGAACTTGTACAGCAATTACAAGACTTCCCTGATGCTAAAATTGTTGAGCAAGTCATGCGCTTCGGCTCCACACTTCGTGGGACACGCTCCTACTAGAACAAAAGCAGGGGTGAGCTAATTGACATGATCACTCAACAAGGGACACCTACATTCTTCTTCATGCTCAGCGCAACTGACACAAAGTGGCCAGATTTGCATTCTTTGATGCCTGGACAAGCTCCATCCACTTCAAATCAACAACACCAATGGAGAATTGGCAACCTTATATCCAATCCACACATTGCATCTCAATACATGGACAATAGATTCAAAATATTCCTAGGAGAGGTTCTTAAAAAAGGCCTTTTTACAGAAGACTACTGGTGCAGGCTGGTAACAACTCATATTCCCATGAATGTTCAATGTATTTAAAACCTAAAATATTTGTTCCTAATATTTATATTTTACATGTAGGTATGAATGGAAACACAAGGGATCTGCGCATATACATGGATTCTTATGGCTAGAAAATGCACCCAATATGGGCACGTTAGACTGGGCAGATGCTACCAAGGTTCAAGATGCCAAATTATACTTTGACAAGTTTGTTACGGCATGGAATCCTCGTGTCAACCATTTTCAAACTCCAACCTTACAAGCCTCTACTATAAATGATCCATGCACCATTGGATCACATTCCATACTTGCAACTAATCACTTGGATGACTATGAAGAACTTGTTAATTGTGTCCAAAGGCACACAAAATGTTCAGAATCTTCTTGCCTGCGTATAAAAGGATCATCTCTTCAATGTCGTTACAGGTTCCCCTTTGATCTACGCCTACCTCTTCCTTATTCATTGATGCAAAAGGCCGGAAAACATACAACCCTGCAATGAATGATGCCCTTCTAAATATTCACAACCCTATGATGTTGTCAATTTGGCGAGCTAATGTTGATTGCCAACCTGTTCTCTCTAGACATGTTGTCCTCAAATATATTTCAAAATATGCAGCAAAGGCAAAGCCTAAATCAGAAAGCTACCATGCACTTATTTCTCGGCTTGCACATGCAACTCCACATGATTCCCCCATCCTTCTACCAATAAGACGTTTTCTATCAAAAACTGTTGCAGAAAGAGACATTGGTGCACAAGAGACTTGCCACATGCTCCAAAAACTCCCTCTTTGTCTTTGCAATCGTTCCTTTCTGTCCTTAAATTCTAGCCAAAGCGTTTTTCGCCGTATTTCCAATGACTCTCCTGACATCCCAACAACACCCACCTTCATTTATGCATACATGCAACACCCACTTGCACTCGAACAACTTACCCTTATTGAAGTTGCATGCTCTTGGTCATACTCACCTCGTAGAAAGCAATCGCAATGGAAACCAAACTACCCTCCAAAAATTGTTCGTGTCTTTCCTAGCTTCACTACCATTCCACCCATTACTACAGATTCCTTTATTTCCTTTTGCTAGAGTGAGCTCCTCCTATACAAACCTTTACGCACCCTCCACAATGACATTGGATCCACAACATTGGCCATAACTTCTAATTGGGTTCGCATTAAAGACACATATACTACATGGCATGTTGATCGTTTTCCAAAAACCCCCCAGTACCCCTCCCTCTGATGACTCTACCTCTGCTTCAAACCACTTCCCCTTAGCCCCTTCCATGGATGAATGGGAACTCCTTTCTCAACTCTGCCCTGGAAACAACCTCTATGTTGATGACCTTGACATGCTTGGTCATCGTGACTTTGACAAAGACCACAATTGGACCAAAAACCATATTCCTTCACACATCCATGCAACAGCTATATCATTCATTGACGTCATTCGAATGTCTACACATGCAGAACCTAACACCTTGTCATCTTCATGTTCTCCTTCCTCCTTGTCTCCCACATAACGCATGGCCTTTGCCCTTATCATCGCACACTCCACAAATTCTACAACCCTTCCCCCACTCAAGATGGTCATCCAAGGCACTGCAGGAACAGGAAATTCTTTCTTGATTTCTTGCCTTAGATCTACACTCCAACATGCCTCTGGCGATAACACTTCACCCTTGCTCCCACCGGTGTTGCTGCTTTTAACATATATGCGTTAACAATACATTCTGCCCTTCGCATACCCATTACAGAGATGCATCCTCTTGAAGGACAATCCCTTTCAAGCTTCCAACAACCATTCCACCATATCTGATACATAGTCATTAACGAAATGAGTTTCGTTGGCCCAAAATTGTTAACCCGAATGGATGACCGCTTACGATAAGCATTTCCGTCCCAATGTACAACTCCATTTGGTGGGTGCTCCATCATCTTCCTTGGTGATTTTGGACAACTACCACCTGTAAAGGACATCCCCATGTATGGTGGTGCATCACGAGGGAATGCTCTCTGGCGTACTTTTGACAATTTTGTCACTCTTTCAACCATCTTTCGACAACAAGGCAACACCCCTTCTCAAGTTTCCTTTCAACAACTCCTGCTCAATCTTCGAAATGCAATACCAACTCTTGAATATTGGATGCTCCTCATGTCAACAACAACCTCGTCCCTTTCACATGAAGACAATCATACATTTGACCAATGCACTCACTTGTACGCAACTAATAGCTCTGTTGCAGTGCACAACAAACAAATGCTAAAACTCCTCAACATGACAATTGCACAGTGCTTTGTAGAGCAAAAGAAACAACATGTACAAAGCTCAATAGATGATGAACAACTTCCATTCAAGGTTCTACTAGCAATTGGTCAACAAGTCATGTTGACAGCCAACTTGTGTGTCTCAGCAGGACTTGTGAATGGCTCACTTGGTAAAGTTATTGCAATTGTCTACAATTCCAATGATCAACCACCTACATTGCCATCTTATGTTGTAATCGATTTTCTCCACTACAATGGACCCCCATGGGATTCTTCCAATCCAAATTATGTCCTGATTCCTCCTATAACAAGGGGTTCACGAAGGCAAGTACCACTTCGCATGGCATGGGGTTTAACAATCCATAAAGCACAAGGAATGACCTTGCAAAATGCAACAATAGATATTGGCAACACTGATCGACAAGGACTTACATTCACTCCAATATCAAGAGTAAAATATCTATCAGGCCTTCGCATATCTCCACCTTTTTCCTTTTGTAGGTATTCTCAAATGAAAGATAGTCCCTATGTGCAGCGCAGAATACAAGAAGAGAACTTACTTGCTTCAAAGTCTTTGCAGCCACATGCTCCATAAAGTTATATTCCTGCTCCTTTGCAGCTCCATTTTTTTCACATCTTGTATTCCTATTGCTACCATCATTGAATATTTGCCTATGAAATACAAGAAAATACTACTCTATAAAGAAGACAAGAAATTTAATCTTCGTATCAGCACTTTTCTTGTACTACTCTATCTTATTTACTTCAATGTGTTGTCATTACTTTTTTTAAAGCAACCACATCAACACATTTCATCCCATCTTAGTCTTTTTTCCACTAAATATAAAATGTCACTATGATGTCCAGGGTCTGTCCACGAAATGTGTGCATGGGATGATGAAGTAATGTCATCGAAATGATAGTCGGTTCTCTGTTTGACTAACACTCTCGGTCGTTATTTTCTATCTTCATAAAACTATTAAATACACATGGTTATTGTATCCAAGTCGACAGCCGACTAATTGTCTTCCTTTTCGACCGGCGACAGTTTCAATACAGTTCTATCGACTTAATCGTCGACTTCTTTTGTTGGTCGCTCTTTTTATCTCAAACGAACCACTCTTAGTGGATTCTAATGCTGGTCAAATTCCAGAGTTGACATAAGCAAGAATATCATCTTGGTCGACAGTCAATGATCCTGGTCACCGCTCAAGCAATAATATGTCGATCATCTTTACACCGTGACATACTTAAGAGTCGACCAATATTTAAAGGCTCGACCAACTCCGACCATTTTGACTTCCGACCATATCTTAGAAAAAATGTCGAAAAACAAATTAAATATTCATATCAACAATTGCATATGTTGTTAATGTTTACACGGTAACAACTTCAGGCCGACCAAAACAAACTGTCCATCAATTGAACCACATACTTAAGAGTCGACCAATTTTTAAAGGCATCGACCACCTCGGTCAATGCTTAGCATTTACCAACCAAAAATGATGGTCAGTGCTTAGCATTTACGTTGGTTGGGTAGAGTTTTTAAAGTGATCATTTTTTTTAAAAGAGTCGGATTTCTAACAACTAGTCGGACCTCGACTAAAGAAGAGCTCCATTGAAGAAATTGCTTTTTGTTGTATTCTTTTCATTTATAGTTGTATAACTTATATTGATTCAACATTTCATTACTATTGTTTAAGCACAAAATGTACTATATATTCTACTTACAACAACAACAGAAGTTTACAACTTATCTATGTTTAAGTTTACACATTTAGAGAAATACCACTGATTCCTCTATCTTCAATACTAGGTACCTTGTAAACATTTAAATCAAGATTACTCATTATTCACACTGTATGTTTTCAAATCAGGTATGTTGCAAAAAACCGACAAAAGAAAGGCTGAATAGATGGACCTTGAAAAGGAAACGACTCAAAAAATACACATGGAAACATTATTTAAAGACACTAAACCCATCATAGGTTGCACCACTGAGTTCAAATGGGGCGAGTTGTACATAGCTATCAGAGACGAAAAAATACCTAATTCAACCTTGGAGGAAACCATAATTTATGAAAACATCAAGAGGTCCAACCTTCACAAGGCAACTACGTGGGCAGAACTGTTTCACTGCTCAGAGGTTATTACATGGACCCATGTAGATACTACGACAACGATAATTTCAAACACCAATGGGGAACGGCTCGCATCCTTCCAACCAACCCACCTTGCAGCCGCATACAAGTTGCCTACCTCTAATGTATTTTTAACTGATGATTGGGTAAGACGTGCCAATATAGATAATGTTGAATGTGCAAGCGAAATGCTGCTACCAGACAAACAACTTAGACCCAAACATACCAAGAAATATGCCACCGAAAACTTAAGGACCCCCTATAGAATCATAGTCCTATTGTTTAGTAGACTCTTCGTTCTACCAAACACTAACAACTATAAACTCAATTGGGTTCCATTGATATACCATGTTGCCACACATGGTACAATCTTCAATTGGGAAACTATTATTTCAGAAAGTATGGCGTCAAGCATTTCTACAGCTCAAATGGGCCTTTCACAAGGGAAATCAGAATTCTTCATGTTTAGCTACCTTATCAATTGCATATTAGTCATCCACCCTTTCCCTAATTTGGGATGGACTTGGAATCGGAATGAAACTCCCATTCATGTAGCATATCAGCTAACTTGGGGTCACCGATATGCAGGGTACTACAAATTACTATGCGAAGAACTAATCATGCCCCTTTATTCACTTGTCTTCAATAAAGGAGCAAATTGTATGTCAGACAATGCCTTGGATGTAATAGGTGAATATGGAGACTATTACTTCTCAATAGAAGGCACATACATTAGAATGTATGGGGGCACAAAACCTCCTTCTCTATTGCCCAAATATGCTACAGATTGCATTGTACATAAAGAAGTGATCAGACAAGTGTTCATCAATGGAATTGGTAACTATCTTCGATCACAACAAAATAGCCTCTTACCCACCTGTACCATTCAACATTGGTGGATTCAAATTTCATAAGATTAAGGCAGTGGAAGCCTTTATTGCAGACTTGGAACCTATTCACTTTGGAACAAAACTATTTGTAAGAAATGACAACAAAGGCAAAGTGGCTAAACATTGTGCTTCTTATAAAATCACTTTTGAGTACTCAAATCACTTTCTGAAAGAAGAACAAATATATAAAAGGGTACACAATATGAGAGAGCTACACAACAAACTATATCCGAAGATTGCATCTACTTCTACCCAAACTACAACCAAAGAAAAGCAACCAGAAATACATAGGCAAAGAGAAGAGACAGTAACAGTTGGTTGAATTCATCAATTGCCCCCGACTAGCCACAGTCGACAATTTCTACAAGCAACAAGCAGTCAAGATCGTCGACCAATAGATGGGAAAAATTCACATTCACGTGACAACACACATATAGGCTGTCAGTCGAAATTAAATAGGTTGTCAAATCGTTATTTAATGCAGTCATCTACTTTTAATTCACATGCGCCAAACACTTCCTCCATAAATACCGATCTAGAATATTGTTGGATACTCTTTTTCCAAGCATTGGAGAACCAGACTTCAAAGAAAACATAAGCCTTTTGTGAACCTGAGACTTCTACAGAAACGATGGCGCCCAAGAAAGGTCTGACTACAACCTGTTCAGCCACAGCTAAAGTCTGTCAATTGGAGATGGCCCAAACACCGCTGGAAACTTGTTTACAGCTGGTTCGAAACACTAAGGTACATGAGCCACACTGGTGAAAAACTTGGAAAGATATTCTTGCCCGAGGAAAGCAATCAAATGGAAATTGGAGGGAGCCAGCCCAAAAACTGCGGACTACTACCATTTTGCAATACATGAACGCACCTCTGCTGGAACAGTTTGGTGGACTCAAAGACATTATTGCTCAATTCATAGTAAGCAGATATCATAATGGAAAATTCTATTTTGACGTTCCAGTCGGAATAAATGGTGAGGTCATCTACAAGATTACAGGGTTATCAAACAAAGGTGTAGATGTACCTAGTCGACAAAAACCATAATTGATCAAGCAGTTTACATACCACCCAACTCGAAAGAATTCTCGAGGGTTATTGGTGACCCAGATAAAATATGAAAATTATAAAATAGCTGCGCGAATCGTGTTGACCGCTTTGTCAACCTCCGGTCGAGGGTCTGACTTAAAAATTGAAATGCTAGAGGATGTCTTGAGCATGGCAACAGACGGAAAAATATACAACTGGGATAAGTACCTTGCTGAAATTATTAAGAACATATGTATGAAGTGCCAAGAGGATGGAGCGGCCATTTGCTACCCATCTCTAATGATCTGGATAACAATGACGCATATAAGACCAGCAGGAAATAAATACTTTAATAAAGAAGGACCTGTGTTAATGAACAACTTCCGTTGCTTTACGAAAGGAGGCAGCAGACTTGGGCCGTCAACAGTAAAGATTTGGCTAGAAGCCTGGTTCGAAGACTTCAAAGTTCGGTCGACCAGATGGAGAGTATCTCAGAATGTGAGCAGTCTGCCTCCGACCGCTCACATTGAACTTGGACTGGACAATACATCAGTTTGGTACTTGGAAGGAGCAACCGGACCCGCACAAGATCTCAACTATTACCCTTCGGTCAAAGAAATCTTCAGTGAATTTAAAAGGAATTACCCTTGATAATTCCTGCTATGGCACACCAAGTCGGCATTCCCATAGTCGAACCTTTAATGGATCCAGAGAAAGAAGAAGCGTATGAAAGATGCCTATATATGGACAATTTTACTTTTCAACCTCGCCCGCGGTCGGATCAGAACCTTTAGCACTTACGCTCATTCCACACAAAGATTCACCGGATGGAGCTGAACAATCGGATGAAGAGACCTTGTCGGACAATCCTAAGTACGCCTTGACAACCGACAACATCCACCAGATGGCCAACCAATTATCCATAGCTCGGCAAGCAAGAGATGTACAAATACAGGGCAAGGGAAAAATAAAAATGACCATTGACGAGCCAACAATGGAAGATGAAACTGAATTATACGACAATGCAACAGGAATATTGGAAGATGCAGCTAAGAACAAAATACGTGTCGACGAGCAATTAAAGAAATTTTTGGAAGCTGAGGAACCTCAACCCAAAAAGAAAGTCAAGCTTATCATTGACGATGTTGTCGAACTATCATCGACGATGCTGTCGACCTGTCAGATAACTCAGCTCCACCATCCCCGACCATTCTCACGGAGGATGTCACGTCCCCTCCCATAATACTAGTGCAATGGAGAGGATCGTGATCCCAAACCGGGCATCCAGCCCCATAAACTCATTTCCAGAGCAATCACATACTAAATGGAGATATGAAGATGCATAAATCTTTTAAAAACACAGCGGAAGTAAGTCATGTGCAGAATTAACACACATCCAACGTTTTCATGATAGCCATTAAGTGTAGACATTGCAGAAATAGCAAATGAAAATACTTATCTTTAAACCAAGTAATCCCAAGCAACCAGCTACGCTTCTGCAACGTTCCACCCAACCGTAGGCCAGTGTGCTCCTTAATCTCTCGGCACCACTACCACCCCCGAGCTGGGCACGATCTCCACAAGGTAAAGGGGAAACAGGCTCTCACATAGCCAAAGGTATGCCAGAATCAGCCAAGCCAACTAGCAGTTGGGTTTCTCAGGCTGCTAAGAGGTGGGCAGAGGTGAGTTACTAGGCTAGTGGCTCAACCATGGAGCTATGGATACACCATTGGGCTCATCAAGCCAAATCTGTCCTCTTCCACTCTTGAAGCCCCTGCTCACAGGTTCAAATCTAAAACGGGATGCACTGAACAACAAAACCACAATTACTGGGCATGAGGAAAATGATTTCCACAGTGGGATGCATGAGATGGGGTTTCAACTCACTCAGAAAAACGTGGGAACACACAAAAACGAAATGGGAAGATGGGGAACAACCCTGGGAAGCCAATCCGTTTTTAGAAAAACGTCCTTGGACATTCGGGGGCAAAAACGACCTCCATACAGTCCCCAAATCGTGGCTCTCCTCTCCCAGGCTACTGCAAATGCAAAAACGAACTCCTAGGCATGGAGAAATGCAGGATTTTGATGAAAAACGTATATGGAAAGACCCAGCTAACTCCCCCTGCGTGAATGAGTGAAGTCTGCCTATTCAGGATGGCTTTGGGCACCATTTCGTGGGTGATTTCTTGCCCAAGGAGACAAAACACGAATTTCCAGGTTGATGGCTTGCCCATGCACGAAAATGGCTTGCCCATGCTTCTTCATTTCCAAGGCATTAACTGCCTTAACCAATTTCTTGGGAGAATTAAATGATTGGGTGCATGAGACAAAATGGGTAGTTGGTGGTTTTATGGGTTTCCTCATTGACACATGGATTAATACCATTGGCTCAAGGGTTTGAATAATTTCCCTCCCTCTTCCTTGTAAAGATCGTGCCCCCGTCTCTTTTGTTGCATTGCGTAGCTGGTTGTGGGTTTTTTCATTAAAATTGCATATTTACATGATGTCCGATTTTACATTGTGCACTGCTAGCACAAGAACCATATGCATCTATTCTAATTGCCGATACATAAAACGATAAGTCAGTGGCGGGGCCTTGGCCTTGAGCTCCTCACCATGACTAAATGACAATATTTACATCATTTACAATATTAATGCAATAGGGTTAAGCTGGGGACGTTACAGAGGATACTTTTTTTTCTAGACCTATGGTAAGTACCCCCACTTGCACTTCAAGATCCATCTCAAGTTTCGAATATTGTACAAATTCTTCCTTCCTCCCTTCGAGAAACATTCCAAAATGATAGCAACATTACCCAATTCATGAATCAACTCCCGGCCATGTTCCCAGATTGGCAAAAAATCATAACCAAGAAACCTGTATTCGCAGACACTGGTTCACTGACAGATTCTACCCCTCCTGGTGTCATCCAAAACGAACTTTTGAATCCATCAGATACCTTGGCACCGCAACCAATTGGCATGCACCATACCCATCTACAGCGCAATCCTGACAAAAACAATCCAATTTTTGCTCAACAGACTTCTTCGTTCATTCTTTTCCAGTCAATCCATCGATGGAAGCCCATCCACCTCCCCGACATGTCGTGAACTCACCACAACATTTCCCCGACGTTCAAGTTTTAGATGTAGTCTTATCCCCCGTAGTCATTCGGGAGCCATCTTCCAATTCAAATCCTAACCCTCCTCTTCCAGTTGTCGAAACACGTGTGTCGTCGACAAGTGAAATCGGTACTAGTGTACCATTTCACAACCCTGCCAACGCGACGACCACAACATCAGAACCAATCCAACTTCAACAACAGGAAACACTAGTTCCAAAAGTCTCGAAAGCAGCAGTCGAGTTAGCAGCAGAAACAACTGACGCAACAGTCGAGTCAGCAGAACAAACAACTCACGCAGCAGTCGAGACAATAGAGCAAGCAAAAAAAGTAACAAGTGAAGAAGTAATTATGACAAACAAAGTAGAAATACCAAGCAGCTCAATACAAGCAGAACAGTCTACTGAAGAAGCACAAAAACAAACAAAACAAGCATCAGCAATGGTCGGGACTAAAAAAGAATCAGAACATCAATTAGCGGTGCCAAAATCTAAAGGAAAATCCAAGAAAAAGGAAAAAAACAAAAAACGACGGCAAGAGAAAGATCTTCAGCAACAGTACCACATATCTCAATTGAGTCACTTATCTGTACATCTTGACCAATTTGGGGCGATCTCGACATACCGTCCACAACAGGCACCACAAGAAGAGCTCGACTTATTGGTTGATGCAATCAACGGAGAACAACGACATAGACGAATGGAAATAGAAGACCGAATTCACAAGGTGGAACAAGAACAAACTCTATTTCTGACAAAGTGTCAGGACTTAGCGCAACAAGTCATACCAATTCTAGTCACCTCCGACATGACAAGCACACTTGATAAAGCATTTCAATTGTTCAAATCTGTCGTTTCTGCACTGTCTGAACAGCTCACCAAAGACCGAGAAGAACAGGCCACAGTAACAACGTCATTGATGTCGCAATAGTTTGAAGCATTCAACTCAGCACACGGTCAACTCATATAGTATAATGATGAAGCAGAGACAGCAAACAACATTCTCCGCAATTGGTACAAACATTATGGCAACGTGTTTAGAGATATGCAGGAGATAAGCGAGACAATTGACAATCTTCATAAAGAACACTGAGTAGCTGATGAAACCATGGCCAGAAGTATTGAGGAACAACTGATAATGGAAAATAGGAAACTAGAGAAATTGGAAAAAAGTGAAGCACAGTGGTTGAGCAAGGCTCGTCATAACCTTGACAAAGTAGAGCAACTTCGACCACGTCTTCAAACACTGCTTTCAATTGCAAATGAGAAAATAGAGCTCTTCGGTTCCGACCTAATTCATCTACAGGGAAAAACTACTAAAGAATAGATAGCCCACTTGTCGGCCCTTACAACACTTACTATCGACATCCAGAACACACTGCACCATTGGGAGAGCTTCCAACACCAAATGTCAGTTTCAGCTGAAGCAATTGTCGAGGTCTGTCTGCAACAACCAACAGCGCCCAGTTCCACTCCAGACAACTCATAACAGCTGCATTTATCACTTAAAGCACAGTTATACGCAACTTTTGTTCAGTAATTTTGCATTTTGCAATATAAGTGGAGAAGACCCGTCGACCAGTCCAAATATGTCGGTCAGTTGCACCAACAATACAGTTGTATAATTGATTGTAAACATCTATATATACGTTGTTGAGCCAATATAATGATTAACTAAGATCTATTCATTTATAGTTTTACCCTTGATGTTTAGGTCAACATCTTATATGGTCGGATTTTTGCAGCATTGTTGGGTTTAGATTCTCTTATCCTACACATTTCCCAGTATAAATTTATTGTTTTTATTAGTTAAAAGATTTTTTATCTAGAATGTTTTGTGTCATTACGGTTATAATGTATTGAAGAAACTACAGTACTGGACGGGTTTGCTTATATTTTTATGGTAGGTGCTAAATATCGAGTGATGACATTTTATAAACATTAAGGGTTCATTCATCCTTATTCGTTTTCAAACTCACCATGTCGGAAATATTAAACACTGACACAATTGCAAAAGTTCATCAACTTTATAAGGTTTCCGAACAGGTCAAAAGAAATTTGTGTTTAATGAAAATTAGGTCAGAGGACGCCGCAGAGGTCGGACGACGTCGAGGAGGTCGGAGGAGGCTCGAGAGGTCAGAACAGGTAGAGCAGGTCGGAGGAGGTCCAGGAGGTCAGAAGAGGTCGCAGGAGGTATTTTTTTTCTAAAGAGTGGTTAAAACTTCAATATGGTCGGTCTCTTCGGTGGGTAGTAATATGGTCGACTCTTTTAATGAAGTCTAGAGTTAATTTTATATTTATACAATTCTTTTTTTAATTGAATATATAATTTCTAAAGGAAAAAACGTATGCTTTTAATAGTTACACCCACTTAAATTACAATTTCCTTATCATTAAATATATAATGTCTTTGTGTTTATTGATTCGTTGTATACTAAAGGGAAAGAAAAATATTCTCCAACATTGTTACAAAATTCACTCTTTTCCTAACGGCGTTCACTTTTGCACCTCCAGGGGCAAATGCTAGTTTATAGCAGTGTTAGGAACCCATGTCAACCCTTTTATTTACTTTGTTAGTATATTGTTGTTGGACGCATATGCTTTGTAAGTCGTCCCGTATTATTTGTTGATCCATAGTTTGTCTTATTGTTGCTGGACGCATATGCTTTGTAAGTCGTCCCGTAGTAATTGTTAATTCATAGTTTGTATTGGCCCATGGTTTGTATTGACACATGGTATTGACCCATGGTATTGGCGCCTAGACTTAGTATATAAGTTTGTGTTGAGACCAATGAAGGTACCGGGAAGTTATTTGGGGCAATCTTCAGCAACAGCACCACATATCTCAATTGAGTCACTTATCTGTACATCTTGACCAATTTGGGGCGATCTCGACATACCATCCGCAACAGGCACCACAAGAAGAGCTCGACTTATTGGTTGATGCAATCAACCGAGAACGACATAGATGACTGGAAATAGAAGACCGAATTCACAAGGTGGAACAAGAACAAACTCTATTTCTAACAAAGTGTCAAGACTAAGCACAACAAGTCATACCAATTCTAGTCACCTCCGACACGACAAGCACACTTGATAAAGCATTTCAGTTGTTCGAATCTGTCGTGTCTGCACTGTCTGAACAGCTCACCAAGGACCGAGAAGAACAAGCCACAGTAACAACGTCATTGATGTCGCAACAGTTTGAAGCATTCAACTCAGCACACGGTCAACTCATATAGTATAATGATGAAGCAGAGACAACAAACAACGTTCTCCGCAATTGGTACAAACATTATGGCAACGTGTTTAGAGAAATGTGGGAGACAAGCGAGACAATTGAAAATCTTCATAAAGAACACCGAGTAGCTGATGAAACCATGGCCATAAGTATTGAGGAACAACTGATAATGGAAAATAGGAAACTGGAGAAATTGGAAAAAAGTGAAGCACAGTGGTTGAGCAAGGCTTGTCATAACCTTGACAAAGTAGAGCAACTCCGACCACGTCTTCAAACACTGCTTTCAGCTACAAATGAGAAAATAGAGCTCTTCGGTTCCGACCTAATTCATCTACAAGGAAAAACTACTAAAGAACAGATAGCCCACTTGTCGGCCCTTACAACACTTACTATCGACATCCAGAACACACTGCACCATTGGGAGAGCTTCCAGCACCAAATGTCAGTTTCAGCTGAAGCAATTGTCGAGGTCTATCTGCAACAACCAACAGCGCCCAGTTCCACTCCAGACAACTCATAACAGCTGCATTTATCACTTAAAGCATAGTTATACGCAACTTTTGTTCAGTAATTTTGCATTTTGCAATATAAGTGGAGAAGACCCGTCGACCAGTCCAAATATGTCGGTCAATTGCACCAACAATACAGTTGTATAATTGATTGTAAACATCTATATATACGTTGTTGAGCCAATATAATGATTAACTAAGATCTGTTCATTTATAGTTTTACCCTTGATGTTCAGGTCAACATCTTATATGGTCGAATGTTTGCAACATTGTTGGGTTTAGATTCTCTTATCCTGCACATTTCCCAGTATAAATTTATTGGTTTTATTAGTTAAAAGATTTTTTATCTGGAATTTTTTGTGTCATTACGGTTATAATGTATTGAAGAAACTACAGTACTGGACGGGTTTGCTTATATTTTTATGGTAGGTGCTAAATATCAAGTGATGACATTTTATAAACATTAAGGGTTCATTCATCCTTATTCGTTTTCAAACTCACCATGTCGAAAATATTAAACACTGACACAATTGCAAAAGTTCATCAACTTTATAAGGTTTCCGGACAGGTCAAAAGAAATTTGTGTTTAATGAAAATTAGGTTAGAGGACGCCGCAAAGGTCGGACGACGTCGAGGAGGTCAGAGGAGGCCCGAGAGGTCAGAACAGGTAGAGCAGGTCGGAGGAGGTCCAGGAGGTCGAAAGAGGTTGCAGGAGGTCGCAGGAGGTATTTGTTTTCTAAAGAGTGGTTAAAACTTCAATATGGCCGGTCTCTTCGGTGGGTAGTAATATGGTAAACTCTTTTAATGAAGTCTAGAGTCAATTTTATATTTATACAATTCTTTTTTTAATTGAATATATAATTTCTAAAGGAAAAAACGTATGCTTTTAATAGTTACAACCACTTAAATTACAATTTCCTTATCATTAAATATATAATGTCTTTGTGTTTATTGATTCGTTGTATACTAAAGGGAAAGAAAAATATTCTCTAACATTGTTACAAAATTCACTCTTTTCCAAATGGCGTTCACTTTTGCACCTCCAGGGGCAAATGCTAGTTTATAGCAGTGTTAGGAACCCATGTCAACCCTTTTATTTACTTTGTTAGTATATTGTTATTGGACGCATATGCTTTGTAAGTCGTCCCGTAATATTTGTTGATCCATAGTTTGTCTTATTGTTGTTGGACGCATATGCTTTGTAAGTCGTCCCGTAGTAATTGTTAATTCACAGTTTGTATTGGCCCATGGTTTGTATTGACACATGGTATTGACCCATGGTATTGGCGCCTAGACTTAGTATATAAGTTTGTGTTGAGACCAATGAAGGTACCATGAAGTTATTTGTATTGATCTTTCTCAAAGGAGGTTGCCCCCTCGAAGTGGCTTGCGATCAATATAAAAGTGATTCTGAGTTCTGTTATTTCTGCTATTTCGTGTGTTTTAATTAATTAATTATTGCAGGTTCTTCACATCTGGTATCAGAGCACTTTCTTGGGCTCGCTGGGTGAAATTTCTGTTTTTTCGCATCTGTCGCAGCTTCGGATCTGGGAATAATCCCTATCCGCTTAACTGTGAGAAGTACTTGGGCATAAGCCCTAAAACTCATTGTGACAAGTACCACAGGAACCCCGAAGTAGCTGGCCCATTGAGAGGACCTGTCAGTGAAAAGGGAAACGACCCCTACATGTTTGACTAGTTCCCACCCGTGAGGTAAACCAAGAGTTGTCGTTTGTGGAAAAGCGGTTATCAGTTTTACCTGAGCCGTGGAGTGAGGGGTACTGCCCCAATACGCAAGCCGTCAGACAGCATTGGTGGTCGATTGAATCCCTTGAACCGATAGGAAGCCGCACATACCTGGGGTCCATATCTATTTTTCAGCTGAACTGTTGTCGATCACTTCTGCGCCGTTTCAGATCCATTCTGAAAGCCGTTTCAGATCCAGCCGTTTCAGTTCGGTGTCGTTTCAAATCCATCTGTTGTCGATCCCTTTCGCGCCGCTGCAAATCCATTTCTGCCATATCTCCCTTGTTTTAACTCCATTTCCCTTGAAACTTCTTTGACACCCTTGCAATCCCATTCTGCATATTTCATTCCTAAGGACCCTATCCCAAATTCCACTTCCCAACACCCGAAATCTCACATTTGTCTATTTTTAGGGTTTGCCGTAACTTCTTCGATTTTCACCCGATCGCCTTCAAATTTTACCACATAGTTCCTTTTCTAATTCTGCTTCTTTGTCCCTCTTTGCCAAATTTTCTCATTCTTTCACCCTGCTTCTGAAATCCCCCTTTTTTGCTTCCTTGTCCTTTCGACAGTGACCAAAACCTAGTCAAACCCCAATTACCCATCAGAGTTTTTTCCCAAATCCAAATTTCTCTTTACTACATCAACTTCTGTTTGTGTTTTTCTACCCATTCCCCCAAAAAAAAAAACTTGGTTATGGTTGTCACCCGTGCAGGAGCAAACACCATGGAGGAATCACTTATAGCCATCCAAACCAAACTCCAAGATCTGGATGAAAAATTTCTCAGCCTCCATCTTCAGCATTCAGCCATGAACAATACCCGACAGCAAGAATCTTCTGCAGCCAATGGGTTCTCTTCTCCCAGCAATTTTCGTGGTCCAAAGCTTGAATTTCCTTACTTCAATGGTACTGATCTGACTGGATGGATCTATCGTGCAGAACAATATTTCATTCTGCATAATACTTTTGATGTCCAAAAAGTTCCACTTGCATCCTTTCATTTGGAACAGGAAGCCCTTCAATGGTACCGTTGGTACATCAAGGATCATGACGAGCCAAAATGGACAGATTTCTCCCAACTCCTTTTGCAACGATTTGGTACTAGTGCTTTTGTTGACTTCACCGGAGCACTCACTAAACTTCGTCAAAGTGGCACTGTGAGAGAGTATGAGACAAAATTTGAGAAACTCGCCAATCACACAAAAGGATTGTCTTATGAATTCTACAGGAGTTGTTTTATAGTGGTCTTAAGGATGAAATTCGGTCAAAGGTTAAAATGTTCTGTCACAACACAATGATGGAAGTCCTAGGGTTGGCTAAGTTGGAAGAAGACAAGATTGCAGCCCAACAACGCTCCAAACCCACTTTTGTTCCCTTTTGAAATATGGGTTCTCAACGACCTCCCATTCCGCCAGCTCCTCACCCAACTCCTATCAAGCATTTGTCTGAAACAGAGATGCAGGCACGCAGAGAAAAAGGGCTTTGTTATAATTGTGATGAGAAATTCACTCGGGGACATAGATGTGTTCAACAAAAGCTCTATCTCTTGGATATGGATTCCCCATCTGCCTCTAAAATTGGTGAAGAAGCTCTAGATCCAATGGATGATCAGGTCAACATTTAGGAGCCTCCTATTGACCCCCCATCTCAGGATGAACAACCAGAGATATCTCTCCATGCTTTATCCGGCGTCACCAGCCCTCAAACAATGCGGGTCAGGGGTTACTTCAAGAAGCTTCCTCTTACAATACTCATTGATTCTGGTAGCACTCATAACTTCATTGACTCTCGGATCGCCAAACATGTTGATTGTTTTGTCCATACTTGCTCCAGCTTTGAATTCATGGTTGCCAATGGGGGCACCTTACCTTGCAAGGGGAAGTGTCACAATGTGCGTATCTCTCTAGAAGATTATAACCTGCGCTCTGACATGTTTGCCTTGTCCCTAGGCGGATGTGATGTGGTTTTGGCCGTTCAATGGTTACGCACACTTGGCCCCATCTTATGAGATTTTGATGAACTTTGGATGCAGTTTTCAGTCAATGGGAAACAACACAAATTTAAGGGCTTACAACAAGTGTCTCTCCGCATCATCAATTCACATCGCCTGGAAAAGATCCTTAAGAAGAATTCACATGGTGTCATCGCTCAACTCCACTCCATTCAGATGCACCCATAAATGGTCTCCCCTACTTCCTTGGATATATATGCAGGTGTCCTTGCTGAACCAGTGGGCTTGTCTCCTTCAAGAGACCTTTCCGGTAAGAATTGCGCCGCCTCTTCATCTCAGTAGGAAATGATGGCTATTTTGCATGCAGTACAGAAGTGGAAACCATACCTATTAGGGAATTCTTTCTGCATCACGAGTGATCTCCAAAGTCTACAAAATTTCCTGGAACAATGGATCTCCTCCTCAACACACCTGAAATGGGTTATGCCTATGCGATCACTTACAAGAAGGGTAAGGACAATCTGGTGGCAGATGCCCCTTCTTGCACATTTGATGACCCAGTTTCTCTTGCAGCTATTTCTCTGCTTGTTCCAAATTGGTTGCAATTTGTTCAACGGGGCTATCTCTTCTATGAACTCCATGCTTCTTCCTCAACCGGGCACTCTGGGTTCCTAAAAATGTATGACCAGGAACAATGTAACTTCTTTTGGCAGGGACTGAAAATGCCAATTCAACAGATGGTGGTTGACTGTGATACTTTCCAAGTCAACAAGGGTGAAATGACACTCCTTTCGGGACTGCTCGAACCCTTTCCCATCCCTACAGAGATTTGGACAACTATTTCTATGGATTTCCTAGAAGCGCTCCAGTGGTACAATACCACATCTAAAAGGACACCATATGAAGAAATATATGGACATGCACTGCTAGTTCTTCTTCCATACACCCTCAACAGCTCCCCAGTTCAGGAAATTGACTCGGTTCTTCGACATTGCGATCAGATTCTTCTCATTCTGCAGGACAATCTTCACATGGAAAGAATTCGACTGAAACAACAAGTCGATCAACACCGTTCTGAGCGCACTTTTCACGCAGCTGATATGGTTCTTATTCGTCTATAGCCTTCCAAGCGACCCTTCCTGAAACTCAAACGGCGTCAGTGGCCCGGAATGCAACCCGAGGATGCTCCATGGGAACCACTCCTTCAGATTCTGCATCAATTTCCACATCTAAAGCTTTGAGGACAAAACTTTTTATAAGGGAGAGGAGATGTTAGGAACCCATGTCAACCCTTCTATTTACTTTGTTAGTATATTGTTCTTGGACGCATATGCTTTGTAAGTCGTCCCGTAGTATTTGTTGATCCATAGTTTGTCTTATTGTTGTTGGACGCATATGCTTTGTAAGTCGTCCCGTAGTAATTGTTGATCCATAGTTTGTATTAGCCCATGGTTTGTATTGACACATGGTATTGGCGCCTAGACTTAGTATATAATTTTGTGTTAAGACCAATGAAGGTACCGTGAAGTTATTTGTATTGAGCTTGCTCAAAGGAGGTTGCCCCCTCGAAGTGGCCTGCGATCAATATAAAAGTGATTCTGAGTTCTGTTATTTTGTGTGTTTTAATTAATTAATTATTGCAGGTTCTTCACAAGCAGTTTCTCATAGTTTATGTAATACATTTTGAGCATTTGGTGGATGGACCTATTTAAGCGAAGTCACTATTGAGTGAAGTTGCTTGCTAATGTTCCTAGCTTGTTAATGACCATAGCACATAGGCCCGAGATTGTCAGGGTCGTGGCCTAGGGCATGTAGACATCAACTACAAGAGTCGAGAGCTATAAAGAGAATATGTATTTTCGAGATCCCTTGGGTCCTTCATGTCGTTGCTCTAGTTGTTGCAAATTACCCTACTTCAGTAGTTATTCCTTCGACAGTATAGTCCTCTTCCTGACATTGCTAAACGTTTTTCAAGGTTTGTGTGCCAAATAGAGTCTATAAATTCTAGCACTAGCAAATAGTCATTTCGTAATCCCAACTTTTCACAAGTGAATTGAGGTGATTCAAGCTTTCCTTTCTATTGGGGAGGCACATAAGCTATATATGGTGGATCATAACGCATTTTCATTTGTTCTCGTTTAGGATCAAACATGATTGATGTAATTGAGAACATGTAATACTTGATATCGAAAATAGTTGGTTGATCGCTCATTTGTTTTTAGAAGCTAATGAATTGGGAAAAATGAACGGATTGAAATAAATTCCATTTTTTAGAGAGAAAGTGGATAAAGGAAAGAGCCTTAGTAATCATTTCATTCAAAGTAAGTGTGTTTCACACAAGCCCATCCAAGTATTTGAACACAAGGGCGGGTATTCACTTAAACAAATTGGTGTTGGTTGAAACAACGTATCATCATGCTTGGAGAGTCTATAGCCTTGGTGTTGAAGTATGATATGATTCACATGAGTTAGATTGTATCATCTCTTCCAAGAAAACCAATATTCTATTAGCCTCGGTTTAATTGAAATATGTATAAAAATAAAAAAGGGTAGAGAAGAATAATTACCATGTGTAGTTTGTTCATGCGCATCGTATTTCAATGTCTTTAGCATTGAGCAAATGTTAAAAACTGTTGTTTTATTCATGCACTAAATCACAAACATCCTCTCTCGTCATTGTTAAAATATGAAGACAAAAAATAATGGAACACGAGTGGGCATATTGATTTCCTTCTCATTATTAACCATAAGCTTATATAGGGTTACATCACAACAATACTATTGTCCAATACTATGGAACATAAAATTGTAATATACCAAAAGGATATTGCAACTACTAATTTGTTATCTATTAGTTTAGTTATTATTAATATATGTAAATGTCGGCATTGGAAGGACACATGGTTTAATGGTGTCTCTTCATATGTATAAAGCCGCACGAATTCAATGTAATAATTATCAATTCAATTATAAAAATATATATATTATCTATTAAGATAATCATGTAAGGCTTGAAACCTTACAAGTGGCATCAGATCTTTTGGCTCTCTGCTCTCAAATTGTCCTTGGGCTCATCCATCCACCCTCTTCATTGTAGTCATATCGGTCTCTCTTCGTACGCCCCCTCCTCACATGTCCACTTCACTCCCACACACTAACTCTCCTCTCTCTCTCTCTCTCTCTCTCTCTCTCTCTCTCTCTCTCTCTCTCTCTCCCACCCCATGACCCATACCCCACGACCTTCCAAGCCGCCCCACCCATCTCCTTAGGCCCACGCAGCTCCACAGGAAGCCTTGTGCACCTCCCTATAGCGCCATCTCCACTTCTTTCCCCCTCATGCCCATCCTCTACTTGCCCTCCTTCTCTCTCAACCCTCCACCCCCATACTCTCGCGTCCCCACTCTCCCACCAGCTCCCCTCCAACCTTCTCCTTACACACCACTTATCCCACACTTCCCCATCCATGCTCCCTTTCCAGCCTACCTCCCATTCGCATTCCATTCCTGCGCGCTGCTCCAGCTCCTCGCCAGTCCACCACCCAATATTTCCTCTGCAGTCACTACACCTCTGCATTCTCCTATCCTCACTGCGACCTCATTCCCACACGCCAACTCCTTTTGTGCCCTCATCCCTCTACTATGCCTTCCATCATACCTCTGTTGCGCCTCCCCTAAACTACCACTCCTCCTGCGCCTTCTCTACACTCATCTCACTTTCCGCCATCATCCCCATCACACCAACTTCACTCCATCCCGACCACCATACATACACAACCTCCACGCATTCCTCTCTCCCGCATGCTCGACCAACACCCCCACCCCCATCTGCCACGCTTCCCTCCCCACCTGCTGTGCCCTCCTGCAACGGCCCGCTGCGCCACCTTCCTCCGTCCAGCTTCGCCTCTCATTCACCCCGTCCCTCCTACCTCTGCCCCGCCTGTACACTCTTCCACATTTACACTTCCTCCCTCCACTCCTCTGCCCTCCCTCCTCTCCCGGCCATCCTCTCTCCTCGCCATCAAAACCCTAAAAAAATTTCAAAAATAAATATATTAGAACTATTAATAATAATAAGCATTATCAAGGGTATATATGATTTTCCTCTGGAAAGACGAAGTTCTAGGCTCCAAGAAGTGATTCGAAGGAGTACGTTAGCTATGAAAGATGAAGTCTGGGGGCAGCATTGAGCTGGAATACTGGTAGAAACTAGACGGAGATCATTCCCTGAGTGGAGTTCCAGGGCAAGCTGATACCCTCTGCGACTGTAGCGGTGCTATTGGTCACTTGCACGGAGTAGCATTTGCAGGGATCGTTGCAGGGAGGGTTCTTTACTGGTAATGGCTTATGATGGATCCGTGGATGGAGGATCGTTTTGGCGACATCTGATGGGCTCCTTCCAGCCTGCTAGCAGTCTGTGATTTAATGGTGCTGGCGTTGAATTAGATCGATTTCTTTGATCTGATGGTAGTTTCTTGCTTTTGTGAAGCGGTGATCGATCATTAGGCACGAATACAACCCTGGACAAATTGCTGGAAAGGGATTATTCTATCTTCTTGCACATTTGCCCTTTGGACACTGCCTTTAGCTCAGTGGATTCGACTGGCCCATTAGCTGGCAGCGGTGTGGCACATTTATGGCGGTCCCGAGGCGAGAGGATGCAGTGACTGACGATTTCCAGCCACGATCAGGGATGTATGCCAAGCCTGACTCCATTAAAATCCCTGTCAAGAAGGTCAAAGAACGTAAGAGACTGGATCAGTTAGTGCTGGGGGTCGATGTTACATTGGCTGAGGCAGTGGATTACACTCATACAGCTGTAGTAGGACATGTTAGAGGCAGGAGATTAGACAGAGGATTCCTTCAGCGTTGGGTGGCTGAGCATTGGCTTAACATCGCACCTTCTGTCCCTGAGGTCCGTGTTTTATCGAAAGGATGGTTCTCATTCATTTTCCTGAACAACGGGGAGGTCAATGCAGTTCTGGGTAAACATTGGTCGATGCTGGGAGTACCACTTGTACTGAAACGTTGGTCACCCTTTTTCGATGCTAAAACGGAAAGAATTGCTAAAGAACCGCTGTGGGTTAAGCTCCCAGGACTTCCCATGCACATGTGGAACGAGACTAGGTTTGCTGAGATCGGGAATTATCTGGGTGAATACTTGTGTTCTGATTCCTCCCATCTGCAGAATGGTATATACTCGGTTGCTAAGATATTAGTCAAGCTCGACATTAGGATGGGGCTTTCTGCTGAAATTAAAGTCCATTCCAAGGATGGGGATTATGTACAAACACTGGACTATGTGGGCGTGCCATTTAGGTGTCATCGCTGCCATGATCTTGGACATCTTGTAGCAGGCTGTCCCCTATCGTTTCGGAAAAGCAAGCCACAGATTGTTGATGATGATGAGGTTGTAGCTGTCCCGGTGGTGAAAGTGGACCCTCATGTAGAGGTAGTGGAGGGGAGTGGGCCAGCTAATGACGGGGGGGGGTTTCTTGCATCTGTGGATCATTTGGATAATGATGGGAGGATAGAATCAGAGGTTCGTATGCCATCCTTGGTGACATCTGGAACGCAGCAGCATGGACGTGAGCTTCCCGCAGTTGAGGGGGATTCCTTGAGCTCTGTTACTCCGACTTCACCGGCCACTTTATCGCAGCAGGAGAGGTCCTCTCCTCGGCAGGATCCTACTGAGATACACTTGGGTAAGTCTTCTATTCATACTCCTTCCATTCTTGCTGACCCATTTGATGTGGGGGGGGGGGCAGCCATGGGTCTCCTCCTCGACAGGCTGACCATATACTACGGCCTGTTTTGGGTGTTGTCACTCCATCTATTGATTCTACCTCACACTCTTCATGCTCCGAGGGTAAGCAAATTCGCTATGCTCTTCGTAGTAGGGAGATTACAGCAGATGGATTGGGGGGCAAGGGACTACCTGAGTTGGCCACTAGTGTGGAGGGGAAAGGCCGGGGACGTAAATCCCATATGACTAAAGCAAAGGAACGGGCGAAAGTGGATTTAGAGATGGGCACGCAATCGTCTATTGAATGGGCACTTAGAGCAGTGACTGCCCCGGATGGGGATCGTTTATGAAGATTATGTCCTTCAATTGTCGTGGGTTGGCGAGCCCACTTAAAAAATCTTCGCTTCGTAGGTTGGTTGACTTAAATCAACCGGACATTATTATGCTGCAAGAAACTTTGGGAGGCTGTGAGGATGTGGTTCGTACACTAGAATCTTTGCTCCCTGGCTGGAAGTTTGTAGGAGTGGATGCCAGGGGGCGCTCTGGAGGGCTGGCCTCGGGGTGGAAGGTAACGAGCTGCAGATGTGATTGTACTTGGGGGATATCCTCTGGTCTTGGTTTGGAAGTCTGGGATGCTGAGATAGGTCGGATGATCACGGTACTCAATATTTACGGGCCCTACCTTGACAGGGTGGGATACTGGGACTCCTTGTTAGGTATGGAGATTTTTGATGGCAGGGAAGTGATTTTGGGTGGGGACTTCAACCTCACTCTGGGATCTGCTGAAGTTTGGGGGCCTCGGGCTGTTCCGGACTCCTTAGCAAACCATTTCATCAACGCCTTTGTCAGAAAGGATCTCCTTGATATCATTCCATCCCAGCTATCTCCCACTTGGAGGAATATGAGAGCTGGGGTTCATCGAGTAGCTAAACGTCTGGATAGATTTCTGGTGGCCGAAGGGTTGGCACATGGGGTTGATCTTGTCAGACAGTGGGTAGGGTCAGGTGGAATATCAGACCATTGTCCCATTTTCCTGGAGATACGAGGCAGCGGGCTAAAACCACCCAGCCCCTTCAAATTCAATCCTAGTTGGCTGAAGGAGGAGACATTCATTAAACTGGTACAGGAGCTATGGGTTCATCATCCACTTGACAATCAGTCTCCTGCTGGTTCTCATTTTTTTCACAATCTGCAAAGAATTAAAGAGGCCACTAGAACCTGGGCTCATGGTAAAAGGGAGATTGATGATCAGAACTTAAAAGAGGCTGAGTTCAACATAGCCAGGTTACAAAATAGTCTGGGCATGGGATACCTGGATGATATGCAGAAAGATGAATTGGTGGAGTGGGAGAAACGCAGGAATTTGATACTGGGTGAGCGTGAAGAGATGTGGAGAATGAAAAGCAGGGCGGTTTGGCTACAGTGCGGTGATGAGAACACCAAATTTTTTCAATCTTACGCTAAGGGGAGAAAATTCAAAAACTCTATCTGGGAACTCTCATCAGATACTGGGGAGCAGGTTTCCAGCTTTGATGGATTAGCAGCGCTGGGAATTCGACATTTTGGAGATCTCTTCACGGCTACACCTGGAACTTCCATTGCTGAGGTCATTCGGGTGACTCAGCTTTTTCCCAGCTTTGTGGGGGAGGCAGATAACTGTATGTTGATGGAGGAGGTGTCGCTGGAAGAACTCTCGACGGTGATGAAATCATTAAACAGAGATAGCAGCCCGGGGCCTGATGGATGGCCGATAGAATTCTTCCTAGGATTCTATGACTTCTTCGGGGAGGAGATTTTGCAAGTGGTGGAAGAATCGCGCAAGGCTGGGTTTATCCATGGTCCATTCAACTCCACGTTTTTATCTCTGATACCTAAGACTGACAAGCCTGTCAATTTTGCAGAATTCAGACCAATCTCTCTCTGTAACTGCATATATAAGATCATCTCTAAGGTAATGGCGCGCAGACTCAAGAAGATTTTATCTCAGAACATTTCGTGTGAGCAATTTGGCTTCTTGGAAGGACGCCAAATTCATGAGGCAATTGGAATTGCACAGGAAGGATTACACACGCTCAAGGTGCAGAAGCAGAAGGGAGCGGTGATTAATATTGATCTCTCCAAAGCCTTTGACAGGGTTAGCTGGCTTTATATCCGGTTGCTTCTTACTCACCTGGGGTTCTGCTATGATTTTATCAGATGGATTATGGCCTGCCTCACCACGGTGAATTTTGCTGTACTAATCAATGGTTCTGCAAGCCCTTTCTTCCAGGCTGGGAGGGGTCTTCGACAGGGATGCCCCCTGTCTCCTCTGTTGTTTCTCCTCGTCGCTGAAGGCCTTAGCCGTTTTATGCTGAACGCCAAAGCTGAAGGCGCCTTTAGAGGCATTTCTATCTCTCAGGTTCTGTTCATTACACACCTCCTTTTTGTTGATGACATCCTGATTTTCTGTGATGGCACGAGCCAGGATATTGACAAGGTGGTTGAAGGCATCCACTTATTACAAGCTGCAGCGGGTATGTTAGTAAATATCGACAAATCAACTATCACTTGCTCGCATTTATCCGAGCCGAAGATTCTAAACCTGGTGAACAAACTACCCTACCAGACATTGGATTTAGATGATGGATTACAGTATCTTGGCTTCCAATTGAAACCGAATGCTTATTTGAAGGCAGATTGGAGCTGGCTAATAGCAAAATTAGAACTGCGTCTTCACGGCTGGAGTCACAAATGGCTCTCTCGGGCAGGGAGGCTGGTTCTGATAAAATCCGTATTGGAAGCAATTCCGGTTTATTGGCTGTCACTTGCTTGGATTCCCACTGGAGTTCTGGAGCAGATCAGGAGACTGTGTTTTGCCTTTCTTTGGAAGGGTACGAGTGAGAATCGGGCGTTGGTGTGGGTACGCTGGGAGAAGATTGCTGTTCCTAAGGCATTGGGAGGTTGGGGTTTAAAGAATATTTTCATGTTTGCAAAAGCATTGGGGGCCAAAGTGTCGTGGCGATTAATACATACACGGAGTCTCTGGACTAGAGTGGTCTATCATAAATACATTGCCCCTTTAACACTTCTCGAATGGATCAGGATGAGAAACAAGTCGAGGGCTAACTGCTCAGTGGTGTGGAAAGCTGTGGTTCAGCACTTCACTTTAGTCGGATCGGGTTTAGTATGGAGGATTGGCGACGGGAGACTTCTTCGGATAGGATTGGACCCATGGGTTGGCTGCAGGGGTGGACATGTACTTTCAATGGATCTGAGGTCCTTATTGGCTTCTAGAGGATGTAATAATCTGAATGACTTAGCGGATCAGGGAGCTTCTACTCTATGGCAACAGGGGTGGTTTTCGGCACAACAACTTGGGATCTCGGCTGAACTGCAGGAGGAATGGGATGAATATATGCGGCGGTTAAAACTGACCCATATTAGATTGACCAATAGGGATGATATACTTATATGGGAGCACCATCCATCCGGTGTATATTCTCCAAAACATGGATACATCCAGCTCAATGTGGAAAACCATAACAGGGTTTTGGTGTGGTGGTGGAAATTATTATGGAAATTGAGATGTCCGGGTAAAGCTAAATTACTTTTCTGGGCTATACTGGAAAATAAGGCCCCTACTTGGGACATTCTGCAAAAACGTTTCCTCCAGGGTCCGGGAATCTGTCCCCTTTGTAAGGTTGCTGAAGAGAATCTGGCCCATCTTTTCATACATTGTCAATTCTCACAGACTGTTTGGTCTGAGATCAGCAAGATATTGGCTAATAAGGTGGGGTGGAGGGGAACGTGTGTGCTGGAAGCATTCCAGTTATGGTGGACTGATCAGTATTCATCCCCTCTCCGGGCTCTCCCGTGTATATACACATGGGGCATATGGCTTGCCCGCAATAAGGTGATTTTCCAGGACTGCAGGGTACCTGTGGAGTATGTAGTGGCTCAGATGGTGGCGGTCACTCTTCATTACGTGGCCCCAGTACAAGTGAGCAGAAAACGACCTGTGAGAGTGGAACAGATTGATCTCTCCATGCCATGGGCATTCTTCGATGGTGCCTCAAACCAACAATCGGTTTGTGGAGGGGGGGGAATCCTTTACAAATCTGAGGCACATTATTTCCATCTGGTGGCGGGATTGGGAAGTGGAACAAATAACTACGCAGAACTCATGTCACTAAAATTGTTGATGTTATTTGCACTGGAACAAGGATGCTTGTCCCTTCAGATCTTTGGTGACTCCTTGATAATCATCAACTGGGCTAAGGAGATTACTTTGTGTCATGTGATGGAGCTTTTACCTATCCTGGAAGAGGTGAACCGGATAAAATTAAATTTCAACCACATCACATTTACACATATTTACAGAGAGCGGAATGTATTGGCAGACCAGCTATCCAAAGAGGCAACGGACTTCGCGATGGGTACATGGAAGATCACCATTCACTCTCCGGCTGGCACTTTCAGCTATCCACACAGTCCATTTGTATGAGGTTCTGGAGGCTCGGATCTGCACTACTAAGCATATATTTGATGGGGGCGTTGAGAAACAGCAGCACACTTTCAGCTATCCACACAGTCAATTTTGAGGATCAGGAGACTCGGCTCTGCTCTACTAAGCAGATATTTGATGGGGGAGAGCACGCTATTATTCTCCAGATGGGAGAAGGTTTAATTGATTTTGAGGACCGGTCTCCACCTGTCAATGATCGAGTCCACAAGGTATAAGTATATCGCACAGTATTTGAACCAGAGTAAAAAATGATAACAAAGAGTGCTGTGAACAGCATTAATCGGTTATCAGGCACATAATGAGCATTTATAGATACAGGCTGGGACAGCCTTATATTGAATTCATATGAATTATTGATGCGGGAAGTAAGGACAACGTTCGATCAGAGATGATCAAGACACTGCTGAATTTTGTAATTATGAATATGGAAAGTAATTTGTGACAATGTAGGGATCGTAGTGATCTTATTACATGTGCTGAATGTAATTTTGTTCTTTTCTGAAATAAAATTACGAATTTTTCCAAGGGAAAAAATAATAAGCATTATTATTATAGTTTGTATATTTTAAATTTGATCACAAAACTGTATAAAGGAAAATAATATATAATAATAATATTATTATTAATTAATAATTATTATTATTATATAAATAAATAAAGAACTATATATAGAAAATTATATATATAGTTAGCAATAATAATTATTATTATTTTTCCAAAAAAAAAATAATCTTCTTGACGATTTTCAAAAACTAGAGTCATTATGTTTCCATCATTTAGCGAAATCATGTATGGCCAAAAGCCAAGAAGAAGTATTGAATCTCAACTCGACGAAATGGAAGAAAGATGGCTTAAAGAAGAGGAAACGTACACAAAATTGAAAATGATCGTATTGGAAATAAAAGAAGAAATAACTAGGAAGAAAGTAAAGGAAGAAGCTATTGCGACTCTCGAGTTCTTAGGTCAAGTAGAGCTTGGAACTACATCTGAACTCACGACAAAATAAGGGACTAAGGCCATAAAGGAAGAAGCTATTATGACTCTCGAGTTCCCAGGTCAAGTTGAGCTGGGAACTGCATCTGCACTCACGATAGAAGAAAGGACTACGACCATAATGGAAGAAGTTATTGCGAATCCCGAGTTCTTAGGTCAAGTAGAGCTGGGAATTGCATCTGCACTCAGGACAAAAGAAGGGACTATGGCCATAAAGGAAGGAGCTATTATGACTCCCGAGTTCTCAGGTCAAGTAGAGCTAGGAACTGCATCTGCACTCACGACAGAAGAAGGGACTACGACCATAAAGGAAGAAGCAATTACGTATCCCAAGTTTCCAAGTAATGAAGAACAAGGTACTGCGACGACTCCTAAATATTCAAAGGGAGGAGTATGAAGTTGCTACTATAACCAGAAAGGAAGGGAAGCCTCGTCGTCCACCTCCTTATATCCCTCCTCACAAAAGATTCAGGCCACCAGATTCTAAGAGGGATAACAAAAGACACCCCATCTACAAAACTCAAAATGCGATACTCAGTAAAAAATATGCACGTCTACCAGAATTTTGCAGTGACTTCTTACAAGGTCACGAAGTAAGGCACATTAATATGCCAGCTGAAAAATCTATAAAATTGTCTAGTGAAACTCCAGAACAAGCACTTGTAAAGGAAGACGATAACAAGGAAGATGAAACATAAGAGGTAGAAGACAATGATATGAAAGATCAAGATGATATTGACAATCACAATGTCAATATCAATTGTAAAGAAAATGACGATGTCATAGATTGTAATAATCAAGCACAAAATACTGTTAAAAATGAAGTCAATGTTAACGACAATTATGAGAAAATTGAAGTTGTCGAAGAATGCAATGATGGAAATAAAAACGTCGAAGATGACCTTAATCATGATAACGTAGAAGAACGAAACCTAGAAGATGTTGCGGCAAGTGAAGAGTTGAACATTATACCAGTGGTCGCAACTCAAGATGTTCTACAATCTCAATATCAAAAGTTTCCCATGGAACAACTAAAGACAAGCTCGTCAGACAAGGAAGTAAGTACATTATTAGTAGTTGCCGCTACAGATAAGAAAACCATATAAAAAATCTACATCAAATTAGAAGATCAAAATAACAGTATCAGATTAGAAGCTTAGAAGAATACTCCATATAGTTGTTATGTGTTTATCTACAGAATCATATGCATGAAAAGATTTGAATGGAAATGCGACCGAATATTTCAAGAATTTCTAAACCGTGGCACCGTTATCCGTGGCAAGAATTCCAGTTGCAGCAAGCTCTTAAGAAGATTCGTGGATGAATCTTTTCAGAGCAGGATGACCTGTAATATACCAAAAGTATATTAAACTACTAATTTGTTATCTATTAGTTTAGTTATTATTAATATATGTAAATGTCAGCATTGGAAGGACACATGGTTTAATGGTGTCTCTTCATATGTATAAAGCCACACGAATTCAATGTCATAATTATCAATTCAATTATAAAAATATATACATTATCTATTAAGATAATCATGTAAGGCTTGAAACCTTACAAAAATACTATGGGACAGCCAAGTGTCTTAGTCAAATTGTTAACCAACTAATAACTCAACTAATTAATGCACTTATGACCATTGAGATTACAATTCTTAACACACCCCCTTAATCTCAACTGGGATAGTATTCTCAACACTATCAATGCCTAAGTGTTTCCTCTAAAACTCAAATGCAGATGTTCCCAAAGGTTTGGTAAACATATCAGCCAATTGCTCCTTGAAGCCACAAAATAACAAAGTGATCTCTCCACTATTAACTAACTCGCGAGTAAAGTGGTATCGAGTGTCAATGTGTTTATTCTTTCTATGAAACACAGTATGTTTGTACAATTGTATGGCAGAACTATTGTCACAATAAATAGGTGTTGGTTCTTTTTCTGTGTGTCCCGTATCCTTCAAAAGTCTTCTTAGCCAAATTGTGTGGCATGTTGTTGTAGTTGCTGCTACATATTCTGCTTCTGCAGAAGACATACTAACAATGGGTTGTTTCCGAGA
Organism: Larix kaempferi; assembly: GCA_027924585.1. Classification (NCBI taxonomy): domain Eukaryota; kingdom Viridiplantae; phylum Streptophyta; class Pinopsida; order Pinales; family Pinaceae; genus Larix; species Larix kaempferi. The sequence goes on from BSBM01000278.1 coordinate 8,557,482, forward strand.
GGCCCATGATATCAGATTGGTACCCAAATGGAAAGCATAACCAGATGTGCTTTTCCTATCATCAATACTACCTGCAAAATCATTGTCAGTGTACCCTGTAAGAGTACTGTCTGGTGAATGAGAGTACCAAAATCCATAACCAACTGTACCTGCAACATATCTCAAAATTATTTTACCAACTTTCCAGTGAGAGTCTTTGGGAGACTCCATAAATCTAGAGATCAAGCTGACAACATACATTAAATCAGGTCTAGTTGCAGTCAAATACATGAAAATGCCTACCAATCTTTTGTAAATTGTAGAGTTCATTGTTGGTCCTTCATCATTCTTGCTTAACTTGGTTCCTGTAGCAATGGGGGTTTCTGCTCGTTTGCATTTATCCATTATGAATCTCTACAGAATGTCTATAGCATACTTATGCTAACAGATGAAGATGCCATTTTTACTTTGGTCAACTTCCAGACCAAGGAAGTACTTCATAAGTCCAAGATCAATCATTTCAAACTCATTTTTCATAACTGTCTTAAATTCTTCTAGCATCAGATTTCCAATATAAATCATATCATCAACATAAAGACATATAATCAGAATGTCACCTTGCTTATATGTTTTGACATACAGAATGGGCTCATTGTTGCTCCTGTTGAACCCATTGTTGATGAGGTAAGAATCAATTCTGTTGTACCAAGCTCATGGAGCTTGTTTTAGACCATACAAGGCCTTTTTTAGCTTACATACCTTGTGTTCTTGACCTTTGACAGCATAACCTCGTGGTTGGTTTACATAGACTTCTTCTTCAAGTATGCCATTGAGAAAGGAAAATTTCACATCTATTTGATAAACAAGGCACTGGTTTTGAGCTGCTATTGCAAGTACAACTCTGATGGTGTCTGTTATCACACGTACTCTAGCTGCCACTAGATGTATCCCGTCCAGGACGGTAGAGGTAAGGCAACTAGGGAGGTGATGCCTGCAAACACCAAGCCCACCAGTCTAGGAACGGTTGTCACGTCGGACAAGGTGCTTGTCGCTTTGGACAAGGTGCAAAGGCCGAGTCAAGGGGGAGACCCTATTCAACCAATGATGGTTGAGGCTCAAAATTAGACACATACAACCCCAAGATGAACAATAGAAAACAAGGATGAAGTGCCTATAATGTCTTAAGACCCTTTCCAACCAATGAACTAAGACTCTGGATGAAATTAGAGCGTTCAATTAAATTGTTCCAGATATGATATATGCATAACAGATGGTAAGTTTGAAGGAATAGATGGTTGGAAATTGACTCAAGAAACAAAATTAAGCTAGAAGTAGAAAATGTATTTCTGCCAATGGGGAAATGACTCAAAGTAATTATGCATGCACAGCAGAAATAAAATCAGCGATCAAGGAGCACTTTTAGCACATGAAAACTTGGTTTTAGATGATGATTAATCAATACAAAACAGGACCAAGAGTACCCACAACCCAGAAAACCCCTAGGCAGCATGACAGGGCAAAATGCCCAAGGAGGGCGCAAGCATAAATCTAACCAGTGCTTAATAGATGGACAAATGGAGTCGAAAAAATATGGGATTTAAGATTTAGCCTTTTAAAATTAAATGTGAAGCGGTTTTGAAATGAAAATAAGATTTTAACAATTAAATTTTTAGATGTAAATTTCTTACTTGGTTTTTATGGTGTTTCAGCTCAACAACAACTATGAAAATCTAAATGGAGAAACAAGCATAAGGAGTGTACCTGAAATGATGGTGAATGGATGAACCTTGCACGAAGACTATCCCCAAAGTTCAAGTGTTGAGCAACCAACGTTTTTCCTTAGCGTTTTGAGCGAGCCAGATGACCAAGTGCACCCTTGCAACTTGCCACAGAAAGAGATAAATCATAAATATGAAGCAAATAAAAAGTTAACACAGCAAATAAAAGACAAATGATGAAGGAAATTGATAAGCAAAATGCAATTTCAACTCCCTTGTTTTAATTCTAGAAGGAAAGAGCAAAATGGAGCTGCTGGCTCCAAGTGTTGCGCCCTCCTTCAAGATGATCTTTCACCTACAAATCGTATCAACTGGATATGGTGGAAAAACAACTTGAATCAGTCATAGCAAAGAAGATCCAAACACACAAAATGCCAAGAACTCTAGAAGAATTGTCTCTCTATTCAGTCTCAAGTGTAAAAAATGTCCAAGAAGAAGTACAAAATGGGTGAGCTTCTTCTTAAATAGCGAAGTCTCACAACAAAATCCCTAGCCAACATGATGGATGGCTGAGATCTAATCCCTCGATGAGGAAATGCCCAAGTGCGCCCATGTAGAGTGAAGGGAACAACATGTGGTACAATACATCAAGTGGGGGCACCTAGGGGGTGGCTTTAGTCTTTTTTAGCCCCCTATATCCCATTCCATAAGTCTCAATACATTACATTGCAAAAACTTGAAGTTTTATATGGTAAAAAACGCCCATGTTGGGACAAATTCGCCCCATGCAAATGGCTGGGCTGAATGGAGGGCCCCACATCAATAAAATCATGTCCAAACTATATGAAAATGCAAAATAGAAACCCCTTTACCTTTTCTCAACATTGCATTAGCCATATCAAAGTGTAACTTAGCCAAATTTTGATATTTTCCATTAATTATTTGCTGGTTTATATTTATGAAGATAAAATTGGCCATTTTGGGCCACTTCTTTTGCCCAGATTGACGAACCGTCTGTTCCATTGCGATTGTAGGCCCCAAATCCACTAATAGTAGTCACTAGAACGACCATAATCCACCATATGAGCACAATTTGCCCAATTCCAAGGTTTTTTAACTAAAATAGGGCCCTACTGGCCTTTATTAATTAGAAATCTCATAGTTGCTTTCGTCTTTTCATGATCTGATGCTTGGGGGCTTGTATGGGACCCCAATACATACCAAATAACCAAAATCGAAGTTTTGGTTCAAACTTTTTTCGGGACCCATTTTTTGCGTGGTCAAACTAGTTTGATCAAGTCAAACCTGGTCAACAATGGAAATGGCTGAAGTGTATGTCTCTGCATGCAACATGGGATGCCAAGGATTCCTTATTTATGTTAGTACAATAACTATAAGCATAAAATGACGAACATTTGGTGATCATAATAAACAACATCTCAAAAATAGGCCCAAGGTGAGGTGGGCCCACAACTTTCAACCAAGGCTCTACTGCTATGCACACTTATAGATTTGGTCATTGAGATAACTTTGGGTGAGGTGGAAAACAAGGCTAAAAGTATAGGGGAATGACATAGACCAAAACTGTGTGACCCTTCGGATAAGTAGGGGAAAAAAGGACCCAATGACATAAGTACACCATGAGAAACACTAGGGAAGGGAAGTGCCTCACAAGTGGGTATAGTGCAGGGAAACCACCACTAGCCTCTAACACACACCTTGCAACTCACATCCATGCCTACAACAGACTCCGTGAGGATCTTTTCTAGAGCCGCCATGACTAGGTGTCCGACAAACCGTAACTTGAGACTCTAGGGGACACTTACAATTAGCTGTCCCTTACTCCATCTCACATCCCAGTCCTCTTTGGACTGGGTGATGAAATAACCATTACATGCTCAAATACATATGTGGCCAAGAAGTCATTTAGATATAGCGTGTGTCCCTCCGTTTCTTGGCCCTTTACATTTCATTTCACATTTATCCTATTTGGCTTGATTTACATTTCAGATAGCCTTTTTGGCTTTATTTACATTTCTCATCAGATAGAACAATGATACCCATACTGCAATGTAATGGTGGCAAGTGCGTATGGTTCGAGAACTAATGGGGAGCACCCGGTGAGTCTACATAATCCTATACTGCATCACAGCATTGGGGGAAACCGACGGGGAGTGAATCCCAGGTTTGAGAGTGCATCTCACACACTAAAGAGTCGAGGCACAAAAAGACATGGAATCATAGTATACTCAGGGGCCACTAGGGGAATAGGTCCTCAAGGCCACCTATTATGGTCTAATTCGGGGAAAGAACCAATGATGGATGGGTTGGATGAGTGGATGGAAGTGGCAAGTGAGACCAAAGCTAGCTCTATAAGTCGAATGGCCAAGTCTATACCAAAGAGGGGATAGGAACCAGTGTGCATAGACAAGAGTCTCTACTGAAAGGGGTGGACCGACCTCACCAAAGGCCACAAGTATCACACAAATAACACACAGGATCACCAAGTCATCCATCATATGTCAAGTCCATGTATTGATGTAAATAAGCAATCCTCAAAGCAAAACCATGAGCAATAACCATAAATAATATACTTGCTGCTATAAGTGGATCTGAAGACCAATCTCTATTGAATGTGGGAAAGAAGTGGTGAACCAGCTGTGATCTGTGTTTTTCTCATCATAATATGGATAAGTTACCCCTCTTAATGTGGTCATGCAAAGGTAAGAAAGGAAGAGGGGCTTTGTAATACTGCTCAAGCTCTAAACAATCACAATACATAATGCCCCCTTTAATATCAGCTCATAAGCATCTCAGCTCATCTCTGCTCTGGATAAAAAAAAATCTGGAAAATGGTCTTTGACCATACAATCTGCATCATGGTATCTCCAACTAACATGGATGTGATAACAGTGTCCATCCTTGCTACTGGTGCAAAGGTTTCATTATAGTCTACACCATATTGTTGAGCAAATACTCTTGCATCCAACCTTGCTTTGTGCTTCTCTATCTCTGCTTTTTCATTGAGTTTGGTCTTATAGACCCATTTTACTCCAATACTATTTTTGTCTGGTGAGAGATCAACAAGATCCCAAGTCTGGTTCCTTTCTATAGAATTAATTTCTTCATTCATTGCTTGTACCCACTGTGCATCTTTTACTGCTTCACCAAACGATGTTGGCTGATAGGAAAATAGAGCATATTGTAGTTGGTCATCAATAACAGGAGACTGCTCATATAACTCCCTCAAACTTCTGGTTCTCTGGTTCTGTGGTGGATTGTCTACTAGTGTTGCTTCTTGCTGCTGTACCTCCAGTCTGGGCATTTTGAGTGGTTCTGGTGGTACTGGACTTTCTTTCTACTTAATATATTTTGTATCACTACAACATCTATCTTCAAGGAATTTAACATCTCTTCTCACCACAAATTTTTTGGTGACAAGATTAAACAGCTTGTAGGCATTATGATGTTCACTGTAACCAGTGAAGATACATTTTTCACTCTTCTTGTCTAGCTTTTCCTTAATTCATCAGGTATGTGTGCAAATGCCACACATCCAAATACTCTGAGATGTGAAACACTAATCTTAGTGCCACTCCATGCTTCTTCAGGAATCTTATCTTTGACACTTACTATGGGAGATCTGTTCAGTAAGTAAACTGAACATGCAACAAATTCAGCCCAATAATCATCTGACAACTTCTTATATGACAACATACTTCGGGCCATGTTCATGATGGTTCGGTTATTTCGTTCATCAACTCCATTCTTCTGTGGAGTGTATATGGTAGTGAACTGGTGTTGGATGCCATGTTGTTTACAAAACTCTGCAAAATGATGTGAATCATATTCATCTCCACCATTTGACCTGAGTACTCTGATGGATTTACCTGACTGTTTTTTAGTCAATGCCTTGAATTCTTTAAGCTTGGAGAAGGCATTTGATTTGTGTCTAAGAAAGTAGATCCAAAATTTCCTGCTATAATCATCAATAAAGGTCAAAAAATAAAGACTACCTCCTATGGATTGATTTTGCATGGGTCCACATAGGTCTGTGTGAACTAACTCAAGGTGTTCTTTGGATCGAGATGTGGAAGTGGGGAAATTGTCCCTTTTATGTTTCCCTAAGATACAGTTTTCACAAGAACTGGATTGTTCATTCATACCTAGTAAACCCTTAACCATGGACTATTTTTGCAGGTGACTGAGACTCTGAAAGGGTAGATGACCATACCTATAGTGCCACAACCAGGTTTCATCTAAACTGGAAATAGTATATGTATATGACTGTGACAAGATAACACTTCTCAAATTGAGTGGGAATATTCTATTCTTGGTCATTTCTACTTTGGCTAAGAGTCTTTTACTGCGGGCTTTATCATACACAACACAATATGAATCAATAAACCTGACGTCATACTTATTCTGAATCAATTGACCCACACCGATCAGATTGAATTTCAGATTAGGAACATATTATACATCATGTATAAACTTATTTTCATTTTGTATAGTAAGACCATGAACAATGCCTTCGCCTTGAGAAGGAACAAGATAATGATCACCAAGCTTGATTTTTGTATTGACAGATGAATCTAGATCAGAAAATAGCGATTTGTTACCTGTCATATTACTGTTGCAGCCACTATCCAACAACCATACATATGAATGATATTCTTCTTCAGTTGCTTGGCATGAGAGAAACATGACTTCCGATGAGCTTTCTTCAACATTGGATACATGGGATCTACCACTGTTATGGTCTGCTTGCTTCTTTCTACAGTCTCGTCCATAGTGGCCATACTTCTTGCAGGAGTTGCACTGCATGTTGGACCTATTAGTCCATCTCTTGCCTCTCCCTCTCTAGTTCCGAGAGTTGTGAAAGTGCTCACCGTGATCTGAGTGTTCATGAGCAGTTATATCCTTTGTAGAATGAGAAATTCTTCCTCTTCTGCATCGCCCTTTACCTCCTCTGCTAAGGGAAGCTTGAGTGTTGAAATCATTTGATAGAGACTCTTCTTCTTGACTGAGTCGAGCTTCGTGGGACAAAAGGGACCCTGTTAACTTTTCTAGGGTAAATTTGGACAGATCTTTAGATTCTTCTATAGCGGTAACAACCACAACAAACTTCTTATTGAGACATCTAAGAATATTTTGGACAACAAATTTTTGTTCCAAGGCCTCGCCATAGATTTGGAATTGAGTCACAATACCCGAAACCCTAGTCATGAACTGATCTACAGTTTCAGTTTCCTTCATTTTAAGACTTTCGAACTAAAGTCGAAGGGTTTGGAGTCTTACCATTTTGACTCTGTCTGTACCTTTGTATGCATATGCAAGGAGATTCCATGCTTGATACGTGGTGGTAGCTACCGAGATCCGCGGGAAAATGGACTCCTCAATGGAGCTCTAAATCAACCATTTTCAACCATATACCAACATTTGTTGAGTTGGAGAAACATCTGCATCTTGATTGACCAAAACTCGTAATTGGTTCTAGTTGACATTGGTTCGGAGATCTGCTTCATACTGGTACTAGCCATCCTCTATGATTGTCTTTTAAACACAGTGCCGCAACTTGTACAACTGGCACAGTGCGACACAGGGTGCGTCGAAAAAAACCATGTAAGTGAACATTGATCGCCGCACTTTCCCTTAACAAAGAGTGCATCAACGACGTGCTTCCTCCGTGCCAAGAGTGCGCCAGTGACACTCTTTCTTTGTGCAATAGGTGCGTCGGTTAGAGAGTGTCGCAGATCCCGATAGGGACAAGTGCGTCGGTTAGAGAGTGTCGCAGATCCCGATAGGGACAGGTGCGTCGACGCTTCCAAAGGAAAGAAATAAAAAAAATATTTGATGCGGCCCAATGCTATGAAGGATCGTCACACCTCCACGCCGATGTATTCCCGACTTGATCTACAACTCCAGAAGATGTGTGTACGTGCTTTCCACTATGTGAAAAGGCTTACCACAAATCAATAGTTATGGATCAGGCCATACGCTCTGATACCATGTTAAAATATGAAGACATAAAAGAATGGAACACAAATGGGCATATTGATTGCCTTCTCATTATTAACCATAAGCTTATATAGGATTACATCACAACAATACTACTGTCCAATACTATGGAACAAAAAATACTATGGGACAGCCAAGTGTCCTAGTCAAACTGTTAACCAACTAATTAATGCACTTATGACCATTGAAATTACGATTCTTAACAATCACAAGTGTTAATGAGTAGAGAAGGTCTGGGTTGTGCCGGAGACCATTGAATACGATCTCTTCTATGTGAAATGCTCTTCATTCATAGATGGTCATAAACTCAACTATTTTGCTCTCGTCCCAAGCAATCCATGCATGCGATGTTGATGTCCAACGATCATTACCTCCTCTTCAGAATTAGAAGTATGGGGTATTGCAATGGTTTAGTGCTTTGAAGTCCTCGAGTGAGAATGGAATTTGAAGGGAGACAACTCCTATGCTTGATGACACCTTATCATTCATTGCTTGATAACACGTAATCATTCATTGCCTTTGCTTCATGCATGGTAAAGGGATCAAGTAAAGCTAGCAACCTTTCAAAATTTGCTAACTTGCTTTCACTTAATATGCTTCTTTTGAAGCTAGTAGTCGTGGACCACTCGAGGGTTGAGCAATGGAAACAACCTCTTAGCCATACTTTGGACTTCCATAGTAAGCAACAAGTGAGATGAAAGACCAAAACCATCAACAAAAATATGTAGATACCAATTATAAATTATAAGCAAATTGATGTCCAATAAGTGGTACTTCTAGAATTAAACATTAAAGCATCTTACACTACGTCAGATAATTCATTCAATGTTTCCCAGTTATCAATTGTCATTCAAATTAGTTTATTGCTTGGGGTTAAAAGCTTTAATAAATAAAACAACTGGTGATAATGGAAGCAGTCAAGGAAACTAATTGCATCTATTAATCATAATTTTTACCTGCTCCACACATGAGACCTTTCATTGCTAGAAAAAAAAAATGGTTTTAAAATAACTCGAGGGCACACTGCTAGATTGTTCATAACAAGTTTAATGTTTCAGTAAGTATGCCATTTCTCATTGTTGTAAGGTATTTCCAATGAAAACACAATTTAAGGGATCCATAACATAGCATCATAGCATCACTTGAAACATATACACTGTTATTTCTCATAGCATTGCACAACTATTTGTTGCAACTTGCAAGCATAACATGTTATTATGTAAAATTTTAAGATCATGAATGATACTCATCATCAAGTGATGAGTGATATGGTAGAAAACCATGTTCTCTTCATTTATAAAGCATTTGTATTGGTTAGTCATTTAACAAGGGCCTATCGTAGCCCCAAGAGTTAGCTCAATCGGTCGAGCACCCGTAGTTAGGCCTCCTAGCATGTGAGGTCGCGGGATCCATTCTCCTCGACACTCTTGGGGTTAGGTATGCAAAATGTGCCGAGGGTGTGAAGGCCCCTTCGGGTGGGCCCGCCAGCTATTATTCCGTGGATGTAGCGATGTCGGCCGGTGGGACCGGTACGTGAACCACATTGAAAAAAAAACAAAAAAAACAAGGGCCTATCGCAATAATTTACCAAACTTATTGTAGTAATTTACCAAGATTATCTTAGATCACTTGAATAATTGATAGCATTGGTTTTAATCATATTTATCATGGTATAGTTAATGGAATAATGAGGATTACCAAGTAGGTTAAGATGAAGCAGAAGCGAGGGTTATTAAGACACAAACATCCCATAAAGCATTCCAACCAGTTTGAGAGTCAATACCCATTGAAACACCAATAGGATGGGCCAGGGCTATTATGCATGTTCTTGAGCGAAAGAGAGCATTGGCATCATAAATAGATCCATTTCGATCATATATGGATGCACTAAATTTACAACAAAGATAGCCACATCACATTAATCTAAGCAAGCATCAACTATTAACACAATAGATTAAGCAATTGGTTTTGTTACTTTAGTGGTTTTTGTTGATACAATCAAAGAAGTAGTTGATCTAGCGACCAATTTCTTGGAAGCCCTAACACTTTACATTCATACGAAACATGCATTCAAGTGGAGCATGTGGGCGATGTTACTGGTGGAGTGCTTGGATTGAATTATGTTGATATGGAAAGGAGGCGCGTAACTCAGGCATGGATTGTTATCACAACTCTTCAAATCTGTGAGTAATCCTTTGTTCAAACGCTTTGTTAGAGCATTTAAAACATCAACACACTAACTAATACTTGCTTACAAATAAACTACAATTCAAACTAAGAAATCTAAGTATAAATTGCTCTTTTGATTTAAATCCACAGATTCTTTAAATTGGCGCATAGACCAAAAAATTTATCCTAGAGCATGTCAATGCCCAAAGAAGTTGAAGTTCCGTGATTTTGTCATAACAAAGCAAGTGGAATAAGGCAATGGAACATAAAAAGGGTTGAGAAGGGCTATGCACGATGACTATGACTACAGAGCCTGGACACTGGCCAACATACCAATAGCTAGACATTGCTACTATGGCTAGCATTCCAACAACCACAATGAAACAACGTCGTTGTTACAATGGAAACATGTGACAATCATAGATTAAGGAAATGAGAATAAGGGAGTAAGTACCCAATTCGGTCCATAATAGGAAAAAAAGTCTCATAACATAAAATGTTTGTGAGCTAATCTTAGCATTAATGCATCTCCTAATCTTTAACAATATCACAATTCTTCACAACTCCTAAGTTGAACCATAATGTAACCATCACCAAATGAAAATAGCCTCAATATGAGGCCAAATAAGACCTCAAAGTTTTTAATTCGATGAGATAAAGTGTTTCAAGTATAAGACTGGTCAAGATAAAGTGTTACACTTTACTCCCCAAAATCAATCTAAAACTTAAGTCATATAAAAAATGAATGCTTTAAGCTGCATGGCGTCATAATGGAAAAACAACAAACCAATTAATAGAGTCCTTTTTAGTGTGAAGGCATCGACTAATAACTGTAAAAAAGAAATCAATATAAGCGATTATGGAAAATCACAAGATATTGATCATACAAATGTAAAAATATTTAATTGATACAAGCACCTAAGGTACGTGGAATAATAGGTTCATCTATAGAGTTCAAGACCACTATTTCCCAACAACAAAAATCGAATAGTGATCCTAGATTTTTCTTGATCCTTTCACTAAAAAAGTCACTACCTTCAAAAAGGAAATTTAAATTTGTGTTAGTAAAAAACTACTAAAATGGAAACTTCAACATTTTTATTTATGAAGCCAAACATCATAATTTTTTTTTATAACAAAAACGAATAGATATATTAAAAAATAAAAAATTGCCGTGACTGAAAGCCAGGATCGGCAGAATACAACTCTTTTTTCTTTGAATCAAAATTATAATTCTTCTAAATGAAGTTGTTGACTGTCTCTTTGCTTTCATTGCTGTCTTTCCTTGTTTTAATCCAGCATTCCATTTCATGGTGAAATGTAATCTTCAATTTTCTGCATAGCCCACTTCATATAAGTCAAGACCCATACCCCCATTCTCAAGATAGTTTTCAATTTCGAAATTAAGTGAAACCTTTCAGCGCCATCTTTCACTTTCCTTCTTCTCGACAAGCTATCATTGAAACCTTGCTTTGCTATGACTCATTTTCTGTTCTGGAGTTGATACCTGGAGCTTTTTCAACCTGTCAGACCTCGAAGTTCTTGAATGTTCTGCTCAAGAATATTACATACAAACAGTGTGATGCACTCCTGCCACCTGGACAGGAAACACAAACTTCACCAGTTCACATCTTCCTTCAAATTCATTTTGTCATGTCCCAAATTTGGCATTGGGTCACAACGGCCTAAGCCCAATGAACATATTCATGAGAGTTTGTCAAATTGATGTTACGGGTCAAAATATTGCCTAGGAGGAAAATTACTAGTTTCCTGGGTTGAGGGTGGAAGCTTTGGGATTTGACATAAGGAGGATAATAAATGGTTTCTGCACATTAGAATGGCATAAATATTTAATAAAGGATCTAAATAAATAAATACAAGAGAAAATCAAAGTGGAAATTGATCATGAAGACACATGGAGGATGTGGGACCCACACAAGCTATATTTGCATGGCACATGGCATCCTACTCTTGCCATTTCGAATCCATAAGAAGCCAAATGTTATTGGGGTGAGTTATAAGGTCAATATACTTGGCATGAATCATGTAAGATCGAATTGGAGTGGAAGAATAACTCCCATAGAAGAGGAAGAGGCAATTTGGAGCTAGTGAGACACTTGGGCTAGATTCCCTAGCTCCATGACAACAATGATGAAGATGCCATGACACCTGTGACACAAATCAGAACTAAGGGCTGAAATATGACATTTATGACATGTGAGGGCTAAAAATAGCCTCCAAGAGGGCGCTCAATTGAGTTAGGGCAGCCAAAGAGACACCAATTCAAATTAGGAGAAGGAGAGGGCTAGAATTGGAAGGACAAGTGTCATACTTGGGAATCTCTTCCCAAATTGAGTTGGAATGAATTTCTTGGAAGGAATTCAACCCATGGAGGAAATTAGAAGTTTATAAAAGTCATGAACAAAGAAGAATGACAACTTTTGATCATTTTTAGAATTTGCAATTGCATTTGTGAGAGAAGAGCTAATGGATGACTAGTTTCTTGCCTTAGCCAATTTCGAGGGTGAAATATTCCCATCCAAGTTGGTGTTTGGAGAGGCCATTAAGGTCTTTCATGTAGCTTTAATGGAGTCTTTATTTACAGGTGTAAGCTACAGGGAAGATCGTGGTTTCTTCTAGTGCAACTCACTCACTCAACCATTTCCAGTTTTCATTGCATATTCTTGCTCCTTGAGGGAGGACGTTTTTGGTGAGATATTGTACTCTTTGGGGGAGCTTATAATGCCCCATTTATTTTGTAATATGAATTAAATACTCTGTTCTTCATCTTCAAAAAGTTTTAGGTCGAAATTCCAAGTGGAAATGTATAAATTTGATTGTTAATGAAAGAATGGTGCCATTTCCCCACTACCTTGATGTGTAGCAATGATGTATTGATGTATTCGAATTAAAGATCATTAATCTGATGTATTTATGATTCATGGAATGTAATTTATGATCTTCACAAGTTTCGTGTTCAGTACTTAAGCATTTGGAGTCATTTTGATCAGTTTAATACCATTTGAAGAAGATTTAATGCCATTTACCCCAAGGTTGAAACTAGTCTTTTTGCATCTGATTTAAGGGAGTTACAGAAGACATTAAAAGTTGAATGGTGATGCATCTGAGTTCATGTTGATGTCCTTTATATGTCCCCTTCTTCCATTCAGAAATTCTATTTGGATTGAGTGCATTTGGAAAGCCAGTTTCATCATCTACCCCTACGGGATTTGAACCATAATTTACTAGTAAAATCCCTATCTTGACCAGATTTGAAAGAGGAGTTGCAGAAGTCATATGAACAATCCAGAGCATCCATAAAAAATAAAATATGTCTTAATATCATCCAAGTACCTTCGGTATCAATTTGGGAGAATTTCGAGTCATTTGGAGACTAAGGGACCAGTACTAGTCAAAGAGAGATTGCTAGTAAAATACCATACATTGACCAGAATCTTAAAGGAGTTTGTAGAAATGTTTTAATGGTCTTAAATCATACCTGAACATCATAATCCAGTCTTAATATCAGTCATACACCTCCTCAGAAGATTTGGGAGAATTTGGAGCAATTTGGAGACCTAGACATCAAAACTAGTCAAAGGTCGAATTAGGGAAAAAAGTGAAAAATTTGCCATTTTATTAAATTCATAAAAAGGGACATTACACATTTATGCCAAAACTTCTGCTTGTTCCAAAACTCGTGAGGGGATAGCTTTTGCTAATTCCAAAGCTCTGGATTGCGTTCAGTTCTCCTTCTTTAGCCTTCTAGCTAAGATCCAAACACTTCTCAGCACTACTCCATGGGTGTTGATTGAATATGGAGTTGAGACTTCTGCATTCCTTCTTAATCACTCTGTTTTCCACTACATCCACAACTATTTTCACAAGATCAACAGCTGGAGGTTAGGGATCGTTTGTCCTATTCCAAGAAGGTCCTTCAGTGTTAAGGAATCTGGTGTATCATGCTGTCATGGTTGGATGAGCTAAGGATCCCTTGGCTAAGATTGGTTCCAGCGCTTGCTTCTACATCTGCTTCCTTGTTTAGATTACTTAAGATATGAAAGGCTTTGAATTGTGCAAACGTGCTCACAATTTACTGGATAGGCTAGATAATTCGATTTAAGGCAAGATTGTTGAGGTTTTTGTTTGTGTCGATGGCTCTAATGATTATCATGGAGTTACCAAATACCTGTAAATTATCAATTTTATGCTCTTTGGCAATCTGACACCCTTTCAGCATGGCTAGGGCTTCCGCTATGTTATTAGAGTTAATTCCCAAACCCCATCTAAACCCCAATTTCATTTTTCCACTTCTAATGAACAAGACTCCCCCAGCTCATGCTACATCGAGGTTACTCTTAGAGGCACCATCAAAATATAAGATGTCCATTACTTGTTTGTCTCTCCATTTATGAAATTCAGTTTCAGTTAATCTGATTTGCCAATTTGGAAGGAGTTGCGATTGAAGGATCTTATTCGGGTTGGGGGAGGTGATTCCACTCCAAGTCAATTATTTCTTGCTGAGAGTTGCATCTGACTTGTAGTTGGAGCTGTTGATACTTTCGATCAAAAGACCTTTGGCTTGTCTTGGAAAATGACGTTGTTTCTTGCATTCCAAATTTTCCAACAAGTGTTCTTGGGAATGGATATCCAAATGTGATACCATAATTTCTTTTTGGTGAGGGGCGAGGGATAAATAGAAATCCATTCCTTAAAGAGCTTGGCAATGGAGGTAAAGGACGACATTGTAATATTGAGATCACATAGCATATAATTCCAGACAAGTTTGGAGTAATGGCATTCAAGGAAGAGGTGGTTGAGAGATTCAGGGTTGCTGTGACAAAGAGGACAACAAAAAGGCCCGTGGAATCCTCTTTTAATGAGGTTGTCTCCGGTGAGCACTTTGCAGTGGATTATATTCCAAATGAAGAAGTTAATTTTGGGAAGACCCAAAGGGTTCCAAGCGATGTTCCATAGTTCATTTATGTCATATTCTTGGGTATGGAGAGTTTTGTAACTGAGAGAGGAGGTATAGGATCCTGTAGGGCCCCAACCTCGATCGTCTTTGGCTAACATATGTAAGGGGGCGCAACCTTTCATCTTCTTGATGAGAGTAGTTTTGGCTGAATCAAGGTATGAAGGAATGTCCGCATCATTCCAGCTTTTCCAATTGCCTTGAGTATCCCAGGCGCTGAAATCTTTCAGACTTATAATCCCATGTTGATTGAGCCATTTTGCAATACTGTGTAAATCATTGTTGTTGTAGAGTGATTCATTGTCCATGATCTTGTTCGTGAATATGTCTATCCTCCCGCCGTTGCCAGGAATCCAATAGAGATTTTTTGAGAAGAACTCTCAAGCTGCCTTACATAATGTCCAGATGCTGGAGCCTTTGGAATTTGGCTTTTGATCTAAACATCTTAAGTTGTTCCGCTGTAGGTATTTCTTGCTGACTAGATGGTTTTTGTTGTGCAGGATTTGCAAAAGAAGTTTACCTCCTAGAGCCAAATTTGCTTGTAGTGGATCGCGAATTTGAAGGCCTCCCAACG
This sequence comes from Larix kaempferi, assembly GCA_027924585.1. Lineage (NCBI taxonomy): Eukaryota > Viridiplantae > Streptophyta > Pinopsida > Pinales > Pinaceae > Larix > Larix kaempferi. The sequence continues at coordinate 8,572,918 of BSBM01000278.1, forward strand.
ATTTTGGCTTCTTTATGGTCTCCCATTTTGCTAAATGGAGTTTTTTTCCATTGTTTTTCCCACCATACCAGAGAAAATCTCTCAATAATTTACATATTTGCTCTGAGACTCCTTCTGGAGCTAGAAGAATGGAGGTTTGATAGATGGGTAGAGCGGAGAGAATGAATTTTATCAATATCAGTTTCCCGACCTTACCGAGCCAATGACCCCCAATCTTTGAATTCTGCTTTTTATTTTGCTTAGCATGTTGTCCCAATCTCTTAATTTAGAGTGACCTTTTGTGATAGGAAGGCCAAGGTAAGTGAAGTGGTCCCACTGTGTATGGACCTTGATGTCGAGAATTCTACTAATTTTGGATGCGACATTGTTGGTTATATTCCAACAATAGACAACACTTTTGTGCAAGTTGATCTTGCCACTGGATGCATTACAATATCGAATCAGATTGCGCTTGAATTTCCAGGCTATGATGGAGGAGGCTCCACCCAAAAGGAGAGAATCGTCGGCGAAGAAGGTGTGATTGAGGGGATGCGAGTCAAGGGTAAGAAGGAGGCCTGGAAGGGAGCCCAAATTCATTTCATGATTCAATTTTCGGCTGAGTGAGTCAGCTAAGATTATGTATAGGAAGGGAGACAAGGGACAACCTTGTCTGATGCCACACGTGGCTTGGAAAAATTCAGTGGGGCGACCATTAAGTAAGGGAGCAATCCAGGGCTTGCTTATACAGGTTGAGATCCAATTGATAAAAGTTTCATCAAGCTTAAAGAGGAAAGAATGTTTGACCCTATCGAATGCATTGGCCATATCAAGCTTGATTAACATACCTCTTTCCTTTCGGGAATTGCTGGAGTGGATTGCTTCTTGTACCAGGATGACATTATCAAGTATTTGCCTTCCTTTCAGGAAGCCACCTTGATTTTCAGAAATAATTTTGTTGAGTAGAGGCTTCAATCGGTACGCTAACAGCTTGGAGATAATCTTATAAGAGGAATTGTATAATGATATAGGTCTGAACCTGCTAAAGGTGCTTGGATTAGTTTCCTTTGGGAAGAGAGACAGAAACGTGGAGTTTGTACAACCGCCAATTTTTGCCTTTGAATGAAAATTCTTTATCATCCTCATGAAATCTTTTTTAATATAATCCCAACAAGCTTTGTAGAAATGCATCGAGAAGCCATCAGGGCCCGGTGCTTTGTCTGATTCGAAGGATTTGATAGTGTTGAGAACTTCCTGTTCTGTGAATGGTTTGTGGAGATTGAGGTTGTCCTCCCACGTGATGCATTTAGGAATATACTCCAGGAGTGTTTGCTCGTCTTCCCTATCAACGATTCCATCTTCTGCATATAACTTGGAGAAATGTCTATAGGCTGCGTTTTTAATGCTCGTATTCCCTTTGGCAATGGTGCCATCTTCTAATTTGATTTCAGCGATATAGTTGACTGACTGTCTGATTTTAAATTGTTTATGGAAGTAGGCGGTATTCATGTCTCTGGCTTTTATCTAGGTACTGCGCGACTTCAGCCTCCAATATTCCTCTTCTGCTCGAAATGCTTGATAGACTTTGGATTGCTGAGTGGATTCTTCTTGCAACGAGGTTGCTTCAACGGTCCGTTCTTCCATTGTGAATTGGACATCTTCAAGCATGGCCATAGCCATATTTCTGGGATTTGTTGGAGCTGGGCAGTTAGATTTAGCCCAGGTTTTGAGAGCTGTTTTGGTTTTTTGAGTTTTTGTTCCCATACAAAACAGGGGGAACCGGAGATGGGTGTCTTCCACGCCTTTTCTAGTGTGCTCCAGAAGTTGGCCTGGTCAAGCCATCGGGGGCTGAATCTGAAGGGGATGGGGCCTAGATCTTCAATGTCTTGGAAGAGAAGTTTAATGGGTTTATGATCAAAGGCTAGATTGGGTAGAATGTTGGAGGTGATGGTTTGAGACTCAGATAATGGGCTGCTATGGATAAGGAATCTATCCAATATGGCCATGATGTTTGCTTTGCCAAGACACTTATTGGACCATGTGTATTTACCTTTTTTGGGTTTGATATCGACGAGATCTCGATTTTGGAGAAGGGATTCAACCTGAGTTTTGAAGAAGTCATTACCATTGGTGCCTCCCTTTTGTTCTGAGGTGGAGAGGGTGATGTTCATATCCCCGACAAGGATGATATTTTGAGGATCGTAAGCATCCATAAAGCCTTCCAGTAAATTCCAACAGTCTTTTTTCTCTGAGTAAAGATTGGGTACGTACATATTAAAGAGGGCAATGCGCTTATTGCTTTGGATATGAGTAAGCCCGGTGAAGATCCAGTGCTGCTTAGCGCAGGAGTTGTGGAGAATGAATTTTTCAAAAGACCATAAGGTTACCAGACCGCCTAAAGCTCCTATAGCGCTGACAACATAACCTGTATTTTTCTTCCATTTTTCATTGCCAATGGCTAGAACTGCACTGTCTTTGAGTTTGGTCTCTTGGAGTAGAAGGAGATCAGGCATGTCGATTCTTTGGAGATCTTTTACAGCTTCGAGCTTGCTGGGATTGCCTAAACCTCTACAATTCCAAGAGACCAGCTTCAACATTTAGGATTGTAGATGGAAGAAGGAGTTCCTCCTGTCGGATCACCATTTTTCTTTCCTGCTAATCTGGCTCTAGTGTTTCTGCTGCAGACCATATTTAATGTGGCTTGGGAGCCCTGATATTTCTCGCGCTCAGCTTCTTCTTCCCTCAGTTCTTTGGTTGATTTTCGACCAAGCTTTTTAGAAGATTTGTCAAAGAGTTCTTCCGAGGAGGAGGGGGAGGTGGGGGGTCTCACTTTAGTGATTTCAACATAGGACGATATATCTTTGTTCAAGATAGATCTGGTAGGACTTGGGACGTTAAGAGTTAGGGCTTTTGTCGAATCATTGGGGGCAGCGGGAGTAGCAGGAGAGGCTTGTTGTTCTCGTATTTCACCTTCTTCTTCAGTTTCTGAGGTGTCTTGGATCTCAACTGTTTCTAAAACTTTAAAGCTGTTCCTGCTATTTAAGGTTGTCGGATCTTTGATTTGTTGATCTGTTTTCTTAGTATTTAGCCTTTTTGCATGGGATTTCGTTCCCGATTTGTTATTTTTTTGGACGGCCGTCCACTGATCTATTTTTCCCTTCTGATTCAGGGTGCTCAGGTTTCTTTTTGCATGATCGTGCTAAATGGCCATATTCATGGTAGAATCTGCATTTAAAGGGGATTTGTTCGCAATCGAGTTCTTGAATATGGGACCAATCTGCCACAGTGAGATTTATTGCTTCCGGGAGGCCATGTTCCATATCTACTTCGACACAAATTCTCGCACATGAAAATTGATCTTTCCAATCGGCTTTGTCGATGTATTTACCCAGGGTATTTCTGATTTCTTCAAGAGATTCAGGATTCCAGCAATGAAGGGGTAGATGAGGGAGTCTCACCCAGACAGGGACAACTGAGGGGATGTCGAGGGAAGGATCGAAGTTCGGAGTCCATTTATTCATATAGAGACCTTGAGGCCCATAAAGTATGGTCCGTTTCCGAAGAGAAGTTTGCGATCATGCTTGCTCTAAAAAACGAATGCAAAGTAACCTTTGCCCAGAAAGAAAGATTTGACATCTTCCGTGATCAAGGGCCGCCAATTTTTTTGCACCCAGATTTCGGTGGACTTCGGCGAAGGCCAAAGACCTGTGAACTGGCTGATTAATCCATGCTCCGACAGATTGAGGGCAGTCTTGCAGGGAAGATCAATAGGAAGCGCTACCGTCGGGATCTCATGGAGTTTCTTAACAAACTTCTGTTGAGAGGAGGAAAGGGGCTTCTTGGCTTGCGTAGCTAAAAGCTTCAGGAAGTTTGCCAGATTTGAGGGGGGGAAATCTGCTCCCGAAGCCATCATAGGCAGAGGGAGTGAGCCCTTGGTGGAGAGGGACTCCTTTCGGGGCAGAGCGGTCTGATGAAAGAGAACAAAAGGGCCTACGACCAGCAGCAAAGCTCTGAGCAACTCAACATTTAGCACATTCCTCCATTAACCAGACGAGAGCCTAATGAGTGGCTGCGTGTACAAGCATTGACATCAAGCAAGCACTAGCTACGTGCACCTCTCGAAGATGATGGCGGTCTCTATGAAGCACGGCTACGACCCTCTACGATGGCTCCCACCGCCATTAACATTCAAGCCTTAATATTTATCAACAATCAAGATATGTTGTGCATCATTCAACAAAAGATTAACAATATACAAAATAGGGTTGTTAAGGGTGTTACATTTTTCCTTGGACCCAATACTTTCAATCAACATCATAATTTCTCAATATTATTTATGAGAAGTATTTTATAAAATATAAAAAATCAAATATAATTTCATCTTAATTTTAAATATAATAGTACTAATATTGTCCCCCCACACACATATAATAGTTTTGTGAAACAAGCATGTTGAAATTAACAAATATAGCATACACATTAAGTGGGTTGTAAAATGTACCAGATGTTTATTGAACCAATGAAAACGTTTATAACCACTAAACATTTACCTAACACTTCTTAAACCATTTTCTAATTACACGTGTAAAAAACCTATTTATAATGAAAAAAATAGATAAATAATGAACTAACTCTCATTTATAATCCATAGAGAGAGTCCCAAATTAACACTTCTTATACCATTTTTTAAGTATACGTTCGAAACCTATTTGTAATGGGAAAAAAATAAAATAATGAACTTAATATAACAATAATTTCTTAATATAAATGTCTAAAGTCAAGTCCCAAATTAACACTTGTAAATGGAAAAATAACGAACTTCGTGTAAAAATAACCTATTCATAATAAGAAAAAATGGAAAAATAACGAGTTTCGTATAAATATTATTTATAATCCAATCCCAAATTAGTAATGTTAGAATTGAAATTTATGATCATCTTTATTATAAATACATATTTACATATAATCAAACTTTTATAATTACAAGTTATATTTATTTACATATTATCTTTTTTAACTTTTATAATTACAAGTTATATTTATTTACATATTATCTTTTTTAAAAATAAATAACTTTGCAATAAAAAACATAAAAAATATTAATAATTAAAAGCAAAAAATTAAAACATATCTATTAATTATTTTTTTATTATTTTAACTAATATTACACACATACTATTTTCATATCACTATCAAATTTCAACTATAACACAAATAAATAAATATATATTCATACCATTATCAATTTTCAGCTATAACACTTAGATTCATTTATAAACATTTTATAAAAAATAAATATCATACCACTATCAATTTTAACTATAACACCTCCTTCCCAAGCAAGGGAGAGGGAGGAAGAGGGCTCGGATCTTCCCCTTCTGGAGTGGGTTAAAGTCTAGACGATTTGCACATTCTTTGGTAAGTTTGGCTGAAATCTTGCAACACAATTTGTTGCTGAAATTACAATTTTTGTTGTTGAAATTGCAATTTTGATTGCAGAAATGGATTCAGTGCCCTCGATTATCCCTGGGGCACTCCAATTATGCAATTCCAAAAATTTTAACCCAAAATTTGATAAAATAAACAATACAGATAATCAACGACTTTAACCCTCTCCCTCTCCCTCTCCCTCTCCCTTAGAATTTTACTCCGTTAAACATCGCTAGCCAAACGAAACTATTGTATTCACAATGGTCTCCGCAATGAACCTAAAATGGAAAAACCCACTACATGGGGCCTCTCTCTAACCAAAACCCCTAGGATCGATACATCCTCACAATCCTATGTGAGCGTCGCTGATGGAATCATGTCATGCTTACTTCCGCAGCTCGCCATCACGATTGTCGAACATTTAATGTCGAGTCCAAACGTGGGGCAGCATTTTTTGCCTAATTGGGCGCGGCATTAAGTTTTTGCTTCGACATCATTCCCGCCAGTTTGAATTGTGAGCGGGACGGGACTATTCACGGCCAAGCCAGGATGAAAATGGCACGCGGGGTTGCAGACCAAGGGCAAACGTCCAAAACGGATTTTACCAGCAAATATTTTAAAGCGAGGGCGGTCTGTATCCAGGTTTGCAGTCTTTTCTTATTTCAAGTTCGCAATTTCAAAATATTATAAAGCAAGGGCGGCCAGTATCCAGGTTTGCAGTCTCTTCTTATTTCAACTTCGAAATTTCAGAATATATTGGAGTTCAGCAATGGAAAATGAAAAATGCAATGCGATTTGTGTGATCTATGTTAGTCTTTGGTTGAAAAGCTGAGAAATAGTTTTTCTCTCAACTTGCAGATTTAATATTTGACCAGACATTTTCCCTGCTTTGGAATTTATTAAAATTTGCTGCTAAGAATCTTCTTCGTTTTAATCAAAGAGGCGTGTTTGCTGCATTTCTCTCATGCTCATTAAATCCAGAGGATTATCTAAACATTCTAAAGCAAAGGTGCCCAGTATCCAGGTATGCAGTCTTTTCTTGTTTCAGGTTTTAAATTTCTCAATATAACGAAGCTAAGACATATAAAATGAAAATACAGCGCGATCTGTTTGGCTATGTTATTTTTAGTTGAAATGTTGAGGTTTATTTTTTCCCTCAACTTGCAGATTTAATATTCGTACAGACATTTTCCCTGCTTTGGAATTTGTTAAATTTCTGTCATAAATCGCTTTTATTTTTATTTTCAAGTAAGGAAACGTTATAGCGATATTTTTCTCATGTTCTATTCGATCCAGAGGATTATCTTTATTTTTTCAATTTTTTTCATTAATTTTAATTTGGTTCACATATGCATATTTTGCATGTATGTTTTGCGACCTGGAAATTTGTGTATTTAAAAGGGACGGACTTTCGTCTCTAATGGTGCTGTTAAATTTAGAGAACTGCTTTACCTCCAAAATTCTGCATTTTAACGACTGCATTAGCTGCATTGTTTTTGTTCGATTTTTTAGGAACATGTTTAAAGTTTTTTCATTTAACTCGCAATTTGATCTTTGGAGGGACATTTTATTATATCGCAGTGTCTGCATGTGAAATGAACCCTTCAAATTTTGTGTAGAATTTCTGCACAAAAAATATATGAATTTTTTCTTTTTTCTTTTTAGCATTTTAAACTGTTCTGATAAATTTAGAGAGCATTTTTTGGTCTCCGAATCTATGCACATTTAATAAGATAATTCGTTTGCAACTTCTCAAACTTATCCTATTTCTTTCATCGTCTCGAGGTTATTTTCGTTGCATTAAAATTTCTGCAGTTTAAGTACAATTATTGTTTTGGTGAAACTGCGTCATATGGTGAAGGCTCATAATAAGCTGTTATGGTTTTGTATTGCATGATTCGGGTACCTGCATCTCAATCCAGACGACATTGATCTCGCCTTGAGCTGGCATTGTCGGTGCAGCGTTTCTTTAGCATACTCAAGACCTTTTGTTTGACCTGAAAAGAGAAACTTCTTCCTTTCTTTCATGATTTATGCTGTAGATAATACATCAGGCATCTTCTGTTGGCACCATCCCTCCTTTAAACTCCTCCTTTTGGGCATATTAATGATGACGTGGCTCCCATCCTCTGATTTCTCGAGACATCCAGTGCATCTCAATGGGCCAATTCTTCCTCTTTTTGTAAGAGCTTCTTCTGAAAGATTTTTATTTTTATTTTTTGGAAAGCTAGACATACTAAGCAAGATGCTTTTGCCCACACATCTGGATTCCAAAATCCCCCAACATCTGAGTTTCTGAAGATCTATCGACTCCATCAAATAGACTAAATACTCCTTGACAGTGAACTTCCCTTTACCTTCTTTCTTCCATCTAATTAGGCTGGGCCTGGGTTGGCAACTATTTTGAATTTTCCTTTGTGCCAGAATGGTGGAGATCATAGATTTTTCTCTATTTTTCAGTGGGCCATTCACTATTTTCCACTTGACATAGACCTCATCTCATTGGGATGGGACTGTTTGATTTCTTTGAGTTTATTTAAATTAGAGAGAGGATTGTGCCCATTCCATGTGTCCTCCCAAAATCTATCTGTTCATTCATTTCTGACTGTCCCAGAGATATGCCTTAGAATGATTTATTGGCTCCTTACAATACTGTCCAAATACTGGACCCTTAGAATGATTTATTGGCTTCTTACGATACTGTCCAAATACTGGACCCTTTGATGAAAGAGCCTCTTCTGATTGTGAGAGCTGGGGCTTAATTTTTTAGATTTACATATAAGGACCCTGCTCCAGAGAGACTTTGTGGGGTTCAAGAGTCTTCAAAATAACTTTGCTGCCATAGCTTTCTTTGCTAAGTCAAGCGTCTGATGCCAAAGCTTGCTCCCCCTTTGAGCTAAGTAATGTTCTTCCATCTGTGAGGTGATGTTTCCTTGCTCCTTTCACTCCGACCCAAAGGACGCTCTGAATCAGTGACTGCATGTCAGCAATGAATCCCGATGAGGCATTCAATCCAAGGATTTCTGTAATTGAAAAATGCATACATACAATTTTTTGCCCCATATAAATACAGAGGCTACTGTTTAAATTTTCTCTGCAAAAAAATCATTTAACAAGCTTGACTTTTCGAATCCTCTGCAGAGAAGAAATTACAAGGAAACGCTGAAATTCTCAAACACATAGATGTATTAATAATAAATATCAGAAAAAAAGATATACTGAAGAAAATTTATCTGCAATTCGTTTTATTTTTCCTGGTGAAGAAATGTTTACAAAAATCACACTAGCATTTTTATTTGGATTGGATGGTAAAGGGTTACACAAATGGAACAATATTGCCAAATGAAAACATGATGTGTTAATACAAAGCTGTAGTTGAATTTTTTAAGAAAAAACGAAACCGGCAGAGTGGAATAGTTTTATTTATTTATTTATCTTTTCTAAGAAAAAATATTTGCTATAAAGTCAGAAGTATTACCATATAATACAGGGTTGATTGCATTTGAATCCGGCAGAGATTTGGTCGACATTACACTGTTTTGCCTCACTCACAAATTTTAAATTCTCCCATCCTTTGACAAGATTCGTTTTCTCACCTAGTGGGCCAAGAAAAACTCCAAAAATCCGATATGCTAAAAATTCAAAATGTTCGCATGGCCTGTTATTAGTCCTAGCCTCCTAAGTTTATCCTCCACATCCTAAGTTCCTAACTCCTTTGTTTTTTAGGAAGTTGCCTCAAGAAACATGCCATGTAGTGTGAGCTGCAAGGCATTATACAGGCTCCTTCCTTAGTCTTATTGCCAAGGTTGAGGGATATATCTTCTGTCATATTTGTTTAGGACTTGCATTTGTCTTTGTCTTGCTTTAACATATCATTCAGGGGTAGAACACTCCAAGAATGCAATTCTAGTGAATGGCTTAAGTAATAAGTCAACCTCACCAGTGAACCAAGGCCAATTAAGCTACAGCTTCTTTCCTGCCTCCACTCCCATCCGGACAGTGCTTTTCCTCTATGCCATCGGTAATACAGGGATACTTTCGACTAAATGTATGAAGTCTCTTACCATCTCTGTTTCCTCATCCTGCACGTGTTTAATGGCCTGCGGTCAACCAAACAATTTGCCTCCCACATTAAGCATTTAATGCTTCAATTTCAGGTAAACCCTGAATGCATTGCTGAATTTTCCAGCCAGTTGAGCAAGAAGTCTTCTCAAGGAGCTATTAGAATACATAAGTCTCCATTCTAATTTCTAACATAGGCAGAGAAGAAACACTTCACCGAAGTTATTGATTTACAATGTAATTTGAGAGACAATATATTTATTTGCATATCTCTCATCTTATACAGCCATATAAAGCTGCGTAAATCTTATGTACTACGTTTTTATGACATCCCATAGATCTTGTTTGGGTCTTCCAGGGGAAACTAATAGTTATGATTAATTTCATAGAGCTCTATTTGGGGTCCATTTTTCCATTCATTTCTTGTTTTTGCCAGTAACTCAAGCATCTGTCTTTGAAGCTTGGCCTCGTTGCTTAAATCTGCACTACTGCAGGCTTTGTTAGGAAGAATATGCAATAATGCTCCATATATCCACGTGAATTCCTAACAATTTCATTTAATATTCCTCATGTGCCCTCATTTAGCTCCTTATCCAAGATATAAACATTGTCCCAGTGGTTCACCTGATGGGTCATTGACTCATCAATGGATTCTAGCCTCATTTTCATTCTCCTTATCCAAGATATAAACATTGTCCCCAATGGTTCACCTGATGAGTCATTGACTCATCAATGGATTCTAGCCTCATTTTCATACATTGATTGTTGGCTAGTTGCTAGCCATGCACTAGACGTTGTCATAGGACCACATCAATATGCAAGTAATGATGCAAGCCAAAATATGAGGGAGAACTTATAAGATGTACCAAAATATGAGGGAGAACTTATAAGATGTACTTGATACATTATTTAATATTGGTGAACGGTAGGAGAATGTCCAATAAATAAGTCATATATAACAAATTTATTAATTAATATGTGACCCAAATTTAACTATGACTCAAGATATAATTAATGATGTAATTTAACTAACTTTAGTTTCTTGAATTTTTTTAACAGAACAGTTAAAGATTTATATTAAAAGAGGCCATGGAAAAACCAAACAGCTAGATGATATAAAGAGTTCAAAATTTTGGTCAAACATGCTCTAGTGAGTTGAACCATTACACAATTCTTCATGAGAGCATAAAATGAAAACAAAGCTTGATACTTTCCTACATAGCCTAAAGTTATACAATCTTGTATATTGTTCAAGTAACAAAATACATGGACTAAAGCTATACAACCTTATATTCTGTCCAAGTAACAAAATACATGTAAAAACCATATGCAAAAAACCAAATTTTGACCAAATTTATGCTTTTGTGGGATTCCTCCATAGATGCATTTTCTTGATCGAAGCCATGATCTTCTTGCAAATGCGGTTGCTCTGTCAATGCCACAACAATCTATTGTACAATTTTTTTCTCAACAACCTTATCCTGTATTGAATTAGTGGAGACATTTGGATGCCCAACCATAGATTGGGAAGCATGCACAAAACCCAAGATAATATTGTATTGCTTTTTAGGGTCACTTGCCAACTTGTCATATTTCATACCTTGTTCCTCCAATTTAGCTTCTAATTCCTCTTGTTTGGCTTCTTGTTTCACCAAATGAATGTAAAGATATTCAATGGCTTTCCTCATTTGTTCAACCATCCTTCTTTTAAGGATCTATTTAATTTATGCATTCCTTCTCCATTCTAACTTTAATTGGAAGGATTGACCATAGAATCGAAAAGAGGCTGGGCCAAACCCCTATGCTCTTCAAAAGCCAAAAATAAACCAAAAACGGGTCAAAGCCTTCTTGAGAAACCTCTTAGTAAAGGCCTATTTGACCTCAAGGATAATAAGTCCAAACCATGACTAGAAAATTCTAGGGTGCCCCACAAAACCTAGTCCAAAGACAATGCAAATACCCAAGTTAGAGTAAATTGGTAACTCGAAAGTACAATCCATCCAAAGTGAGAAGGCTTACCTTTGTCAAAAATGGGTTTGTATTCTCCTAGGATTAGTGCCACGAGAATGAAAACTCGCAACCCATGGAATTCCTCAAGGATTTAGACCCAACCATCATTAAAACTTCCATCCACAAACATCTCCTCAAGAACTAGAAATATCCCACCATTACAAACGAGAGCTTTAGTAAATGCCCCTTAAAGATCAACATGCCTTAAGTTGCTAATGAACTATTGATTTAAAAAAGAATTTACAGATCTTGATGATTATTGCTTTAAAACTATGTTGCACAAGTTTTTGGAACGTGGGAATGTGGGTATGAGTATCGGATATGTCTAGAGGTTTCCCCCAAATTTGCAGGAAACGGTAGGTTGGGAACGACAATAATATATATTAAAAAATATAAAAATAAAATAATTAAAAAAACATGAGAACCCTAGATGACTTAGCATAAACTAGATGACTTAACTTATTCCTTATATTATTGTTGTAACTAGAACCTCTTAGCAGATGGAAATGACAATAAAATCAAGATTACCATCCATGTAGTTGATTATATAAGGTAGACTCTTTCTAAAGTGGAAACCTTTAGAAGTTATAGTCCCTATATTTGTGGCTATATGTATAGTGTAAGTTTTCAGTATTGTGTCAACTATGATTAAAATGTATTGGAATATTATATGTTTACAAGACATTCTATGCTAGGTTATTTGCAAAGGTGTATAAATAATCAAATTTAAATTAATATAAAATAAAAATCAAGATAATTTTTATTGAAATGTAATATATGAATTTAGTTTTAAAGTAAAATTTAAAACAATTTTCAATTATTTAAAAGTTTATTTTTTATTCATAAAGTAAATAGTAAAATATATAAATTTACTTTCTTTTATTTAATATATAAAAAGTCAAAATGGATTTACATTTATGATTGATTAGCGGTAACTAGAATTTAGTGTAGGGAGGAGTGAATACTCTAGCACAGGTGTTAGACAGAGATCAGTGCACCAATGATCCAGGAAGTGTCCATGAATTACGAGGGGGACAACAGTTCGACTGAATGAGTAGGCTTTGTTATGGCGAAAGCAATAAGAAGCAGAATGAGCAAAAGCAAGATTACACTACACAGATAAATACAAATACGCACAGACAATATGCATGAATGCGAATTGTTCTTCTCTATTACTTGCAAACAAATAGATTGATGACTTGATGTATGTTGCAGTATTATACATGCTTATATAGAGAGTGTTGAGACGCTTGGGTGCCTGCCCGTTACGTTCAGTTACAAAGAAGTTAGAACGGTTCAATAGTTCAACTGTTACAGTTGACTGGAAGGCAGAGAGACAGTCTGTCGAAGTTTGACAGTCGTTGGTCGCATGTTGACGCTGCATGTCGATGTCGTGAAACTGTGAGGTTGCTGAACATGTTGAAGGTGCGGAGTGTGTCACACTATGTCGAAGTTGAGACTCGTCGGAGTTGTGTCGAAATCGGAACCTGTCGAAGTTGCTGAGTTTGTCAAAGTCATGTCGAGTCGAAACTTGTGGAAGTTGTATTGACATCGATGACTTGTTGCAGTCGATGTTAGCATTCGACAACAATGCCAATTGCGATGCGGATCAACCAACTCGACAAACTAGCATGAAATAGAATTTTACTGCAACTTAGTTTTCTAGAGAAAAAAATTCTGAGTCAACCATGTAAAAGTATGGCCGCAAGGAAATAGGAATGTCGTTAACAACCTACGTGGCAATCATGAATGCATGGAAGCTTTTAGAGAAGGAAACGCGCAAGAAAAAGTCCCCAAGTTCTCAATTTTAGAGGGTAAAAGTTCCCAGTAAGTTCCCAACCATCCGGAACGGTTCCCGCTAGAATTGGAAAGTTTCCTACAAGTTCCCAAGTTCCCTGAAACATCGGAACTTCGGGAATGAGTTTCCTAAAAGTTAGGAGTGGTTCCCGTGCTACATAGCGTTAAAATTAACAATTTACTTGTGCTAGAAACATCATAAAATAATCATACACTGTAAATATCAACGTTATACATATAAAGAAAAATAGATAAATAGCCAAGCACAACAGACACAAATATTTATCTTGGGAAACCCTCGTGGGGAAGATCATCCACTGTGTGAAAGAGATCATCCACATAAAGTACTAAGATCAACAGATGACTATCAGTAACCTTATAGTAATGGTTATGATCTACATCACCCCTGATGAAGCCCAACTCTATCAAGTAATTGTCAATTCTGGACTCTGGAGTACCAGGCTCGGGGTGCCTGCTTAAGCCCATAGAGGGCTTTCTTCAACCCGTAGACATGAGACTCCTTCTCAAGTATTATGAAACCCTCATGCTCCTCCATATATACTTCTCCTCACTCACATCGTTGAGGAAGGCAGTCTTAACATCCATCTGATGTAATCTCCAATCCATGACAAAAGCAAGAGAGATAATAGACTTGATTGTAGAGTACCTGGCAATTGGAGCAAATGCCACATTATAGTCCACTCCCTCTTTTTGAGAGAAACCTCACGCTACAAATCTTGCCTTGTGTTTCTCAATGGTGCCGTTTGCAGCATATAGATCCACTTGGGAGTCACTATCGACTTCCCTTCAAGCCTCATAACAATATCCCACACATCATTCTTCATGATGGATTGGTACTCTTCCATCATGGCATCTCTCCAAACCTGTTGGCCCAAAGCCTCCTGAAAGCTTGAGGGCTCAAAATCAATGATGTGACTCATTAAGGTTGAATGTCCTGAAAATCTCCGAGGTATCTTACTTTCTTTGAAGGTACCTCTAGGAGTTGCATGTCCTTCTGCACCCTGCAAGGTATTAAGAAGCTATGCTGGCCTCTTTCGGGAAACATCATGGGAGAATCTAACCGAGAGATAGGCTCTATGAGCACCTCCTGATGATTTGTAGAAAGGATGTCTGGATGAGAAGGATCAAAGTCCTCAATAATGGGAGCATCTTGCTCTTCTGTATCAATATCCATGTGAGACTCTTGAGACCTCTTGAATGCTACCTCCTCATCAAAGATGATGTCACGACCAACATCAATATGACGGTGTCCAGGAATATACAGTCTGTAGGCCTTTGAAGTCTCACTGTACTCGATAAAGATGCCTTTTTGACCTGAAGGCTCTAACTTTGTCCTCTTTTCTTTCGGCACATGAATGTAAGTTGGACAACCAAAAATGCTCAAATGTCCAACATTGGGTTTCACACCTGTGAAAGCCTCCTCAGGAGTCTTATCCTCCAAAGCCCGGTGAGGACACTTGTTCTGAATATAAACTGTAGTGTTAGTTGCTTCAGCCCATAGAAACATAGGTACACCCTGATCATGAATCAAGGCTTTGGAAGACTCAATGATGGATCTATTCTTCCTTTCAACAACCCCATTTTGCTAAGGGTTATAGGGAACTGAGAACTCCCTCTTAATCCCTGCATTCTTGTAGAAATCATTAAAATCTTTGGAGGTGTACTCACCTCCATTATCTGATTTGAAGACCTTGATCTTTTTGTCTGTTAAGTTTTTTTCTTGAGCCTTAAATTCCTTGAACCTGGAGAAAACTTCATCCTTGGTCTTTAAGAAATAAATCCATGTCTTTTGAGAGAAGTCATCAATGAAAGTAGCAAAGTACAAGTAGTCACCCAAGGATGATACTAACATAGGTCCACAGATATCTGAATGTACCAGATCGAAGATTCCCTTGGATCTACTGTCACTGGATGGAAAAGAACACTTGGAATTCTTTCCAAGTGCACATCCTCTACATGCATCCTCATGTTCATCTAGAAGCTCAGGAGGACCCGTGACCATCTGTCTTAATGCTAGTAGAGCCCTATAATGCAAGTGAGCAAATTTGTGATGCCAAAGCTCACTCAAACTGAAAGAGTCATGAACTAGGGCTTGAATTGGTTGCCTTGATAGCCTGTAAATACCTCCAATTTTGGCACCATTAACTCTGGCTGAGTCTATGCTTGAGCCTTTGGTCCATATGAGAACCTGTCTATCTACAAAAGCAACTCTCGTACCCTTATTTTTCAAAGCTGAAATAGAGAGGAGGTTCTCCTTCAAACTGGTACAAGCAACACTTTACCCATGTGAAAAGAGTCACTAGAATCTAGCTGGAAGGAAGTTGAACCAACTCCGTTTATTGCATACTTGGAATTATCACCAAGTTCAACCTCAAGAGAAGCGTGCTTTTCTGTTAAACCTAAGAGAAGGTTTTGAGAACCTGTCATGTGCCTAGATGCACCATTGTCTATTAGCCAAACGTCATTGTTATCTGAAATGGTACCTGTGAGAGAGGTGACAAGAAAGTATTCTTTTCGGATCTCTTCATCTTGCTTCTTCTTATTTGGTGTATGATCTTTCTTGTTATTAGCTTTAGCTGTAGAAGCATTATGCTTGCCCTTTCTTTTCTTCCAACAATGTTAAGCACAGTGGCCTAGCTTGCCACAATTGAAGCATTTGAGCTTAGATCGATCCTTCTTAATTTTTTGATCTTGAGTTGGCTTGTTACCTTTCTTGTCATTTTTCCACTTCCCTTTTCTTTTTCCAAATCTAGGGGCAAGAGCTAGTCCTTCTTCTTCTTTGGGAGTGACAGACTTATAAAGCTCCCTTGTTTCCTCTTGGATGCATTCAAACCAAAACTGATCAAAACTGGGTAATTGACCATGACCACAGATCCCTTTCACAAATGGATCCCATGAGGCAGACAGTCCATTCATAGTTGTTAATACAAGATCTCTGTCAACGACACTTTTATCAATGGCTGCCAATTGATCCCGAATCTGAGCAATCTTCATAAAATATGTAGAGACTGAATCATCCCTTGATAACTTAACTTGGCGGAGTTGATCTTTTAGGGCCAAGATTTTGCTAGGGTTCTAATTCTCAAACAACTTACGTAAAGCATAATACATTTTCTTAGCAGTGTTCTGGCTTCCAATGAGAGTCACTAGATGATCTTTAATTGAGTCCATCAAAGTCCTCATAGCTATGGCTTCATTCTTCTTGTGTCTAGCTTTATCTCTGGCTCCTTCTGGTTCTGGAATGTCTTTGAGTACATGATCTTTAAGATCATGTTCATTTAGGAGCATGAGCATTTCGTTCTTCCAAGGTTGGAAGTCTAAGATCCCTTCCAATCTATGCTCAACCTTGAGACTGACAACCATCTTTCCTTCAAGTTCTTATGTGCAGAAATCATGCCCAACGCTGATGATTAGCTCCCAATGACTTACCTTAAGGTTCAGGCCTGAAACTCTAATGGAGAAATGCGTAGATTTGACAGATTGACTGTCTGTAGATGCTCAATGGTTGTAGTATATAATGGTATAAAAAATAACACCTCGACTTGAATATGTATTGCCTAGCAGTAAGGGACTCCTTCCATAGTGATTTTTGCCCCTAAGATTGATGCTCTTGTGACTGTAACGACTATTTCACCTTTACAAACTAGCTCGATTTGCAGGAGTAATTCAACACATGAATTTTGGAGTGATGGTATCGAGTATGGCTCAGACAAAAGGATGTTTCAGAATTTTGCTTCGACAAATTTATCTGTCAAGAACCTCACTCTGATAGCATGTTGATTTAATTTTTTTTTACAAATCTTGATGATTATTGCCTTATGATTAACAATTTACTTATGATAGAAACATCATAAAATAATCATACACTCTAAATATCAATGTTATACATATAAAGGATCACATATAAATAACCAAGCCCAACATACACAAATATTTATCCTAGGAAACCCTTGTGGGGAAGAAAACCCAACAAACTTCTCTTAATATTAACTTCAAAAGAACAAGTACAATGCCATGAGGAACCCTAATACAAGAACAAGATACTTATCTCTCAAGAGATACTCCTTCAACCGTGAAGCCCTAGACAAGAGAATTCTGCTACACAGAAAACCCTAGACAGACTTGCGCATTCCTTTCTCCTCCTTCGCTATGTATGAGAGAAGACAAGTGAAGATGCACAAATGGCGAGCTCTTGATCTATGTTTATAGTGCTCATAACATAACAAAAAAAGTGGTCGACCTATCAATTACATGTTGAGGCCGACTTGACATAGTCAAAATAAAAAATACATTTTATATTTTCTTTTGAGTCGACTTGTACATATTTTATTTTAATTTTTGTTAGGGCTTTGACTCATTCTTTGGGCCGACTTGAATAAGAATATCTTCCAATGCTACATATAACATCAACATGAACAGGGGTGGGAACGTAAGGCATGGGGGACAACTAATTCTCCCTCACGTGTAAGGAAGGAATAGGTTGATAAGACTTGCATGATGATTGAATTTCAAACAATGACAAGTGATAAATGTTTTTCCTTTGTCTTGTTTGAAGTTGATATAATGGACTGAAACTTTAATGAGTATTATAATATTATTGCAATATAACCGGGAAGCCAAAATCAATGTTGCAAATAATTTCGATTTCTTTTGAGTTTTTCAAGTTGTTGATTTTATCGATATTTTCATAATTCTTCAAGTCCAAGTTTCTTCTTGTCGATATTTTCCAATAATTTCCGATATTTTCCTTGATATTCTCGATAAATTTCTTTGCAGACCTTGGGGGATATATTCCTTGAAATGTTGTTTGCAACATTGGCCAAAATGTCTCGGGGGGTCCCCATTTTTGATTAGGACCCTCTTATTCATATTGACAACTTCATTTACCATTTGGTCCGCCAGGCCATTATTTGTTCTCTGGACATGGAATAACTTAACTTCGTCCAAAGTGTTAAGATTCCCATAGATTCTTTGAAAGGTTTTGAATAATAATATTCCTTCCTTAGGCGTCCTTTTCCTCGATTGATAATGAAGAGAATATTGCCAAAAATCATTACATTCTTAACATTGTTAGCATGGAGGAGAATTGTTCCTAAAAACAATGTGTATATTTCAGCTTGATTGTTCATCGCAATTCCTAATCTCCATCAATAGCTCACTTATATATTTCCATTGAGGCTTTAGGGAACCCTCCTTGCATTTTGCCACCCTTGACCCTTGATTGTAATTTTATAAAACAGCTAATACTAAAACAGTTTTTTTGATGGCCATATGGAATACAAACATTTGTCTTAGAATATAAACTTATTTGGGCCAAACATCTCGAAGATATAATGTACTTCCAAAATCTAAGTTGTCATCAGATAAGAAATAATGTTCATCATGTGATACGTAGTTGTCAAGGTTGATGTTGAGTAATCACTTCACCAACCACTTGATTTATTGTTGACCTTTAGTTGGATGGGAGTCAATGTTTGATGAAAATTTCAGCCCACTTACCACAGATTTAGAATTAAAATTTTAACTTCAAAAGTTGACTAGATAATTCAAAATTTAGAAACAAGCTTTTGAAGCTCACCCATACCCTACATAAATCATCCACACTTGCACATTGCTCCTCTTGTGGTCGATTTTTACTTGCAATTTGCACCTCTTGTAGCTTATCCACACTTGCAACTTGCAACCTTGCTGCTTTTTTCATTTAAGCCAAATTGCATTGGTTCTTGTTTAGACAACTAGTTCTTCTATAGAAGCCTTTGACTTCAATATAGGAGCCACTATAGGAATTGTGAATGTTTTCCTACACATCCTTTTCTTCATGAACTTGGGGTTCCTCAAATTTTGAAACAATAGACAAATTGGCAAACGGTTGAAGATATTGCCCACCTTCACTATATTGACTTCTACTTGCTTCTCATTGTTGGATTTTGGAAGCTCTTCTTTCTTCACATCTTCAAGCTTGTTCTCCTCCACATAACTATATGAACCAACAACTTTTCTTGCTTATCATAATGCTTTCTGGGCATCTTTTGTTAATTGTGCTATTTGTACATCACCCGACGATTGCACAACATTCTAAACTTGTTCTCCTTGTAGACCCATTAATTTTTCAACTTCAACCCAAACATCATCAACTTGATGTAGATCTGAACTTTCATTGATTCTTGATGTAGATCTGAACTTTCATTGATTCTCACATCACTGCTCACAACAACCTTATTTGTGCAAGGTTCTAAAACCCTATACGTTTTTTTGATGGTCAACAAACAACAATTTTCTATGCAATGCATATCACAAGCAACTGAACCATAGATTTTTAAATTGTTTACCTTTTGTTTCTCCTTAGGTCATGCTTCCTCAGGTGTGGTTCCTATCACTTCTTTGGTAGGACACCTATTTAACAAATACATTGTTGTGTGCATCGCTTCAACTCAATATCAATTTGGAATTGATTTTCCTTGTAGCATCTTCTTCTTTATCCCTACGACTTTATTTCTCTTTTCATCGTTACTTTTTTGCCTTTTAAGTCAATAGCTTAGCTCAAATTGTTTTCCATTGTATAATTGGAGAATCCTTACATTTACATTCTTCTACCTTCACCTTAAATTTCTTAGAAGCATTTAATGCATATAACTTTTTCTTTAAGGAGTAAGAAGAATGTGACCATAGATGCAATTGGTTGGGATTGGTTGCTCATTACTTTTCTTAGACTATCAAATAAGATTTTGGCTAAGATGCTTGCTCTATGGATTTGCAAAGTGGCTTTGAGAATTGTCAAACAAGAACAAACATGTTTGGTATAGGGTAGATTCATTCTTGGCGTGGCAATCTTTGCATGGGAGGTGATGGAATGGGTTAGGAGATGGTCCAAGACTCTTTGTTCCTTTAAATTGACTTTGATAAGGCATGTGATAGAGTTGATTGGTTTTTCATCACAATCATGTTGCATGGCCTTGGTTTTGGTTCTAAATGTGTTGCCATGGTGAACACCCTTTTTTTCCAATGTTTTAGCTTTCATTTTCATGAATGGTATGTCATAGCTTGCATCCTACTTTATCGTTTGATTAGGTAGGGTTGCCCACTTCTCCTTATTTGTAATTTTTTAGCTATTGTTGTTTTGGATTACTTGAAGCAAGCAAGATGCATGGAAGAATGTAAGGTATATACTTGTCTTGTGTGCTAATAATTAGTCACATAGTTTGTTATTGTATTGGTTATTGTCAAGTAGAGAGTGCCTCCATACGAGTAACTTTCTTGAGTGGTTTTAGGAGGTTGTTGGATGAGAGATAGATTAGCTTCTAGTTTAGTGTGTGGTTGAGATATTCTCTCAAGTAATTATGATTAAGATAAGGTAGTGTGTCTATCTTTAGGCAAGGCCTACATGTAATTACATTGATAGAGAACATTCAACACAATTTTGTTGTGGCATCTCTCTTCTCTTATTTTATGATATGGTATTTAGAGCCAATTGGGCTTATAATTGGGCTTATAAGGTGAGAGGCTTGTGTGAAGAGTGCTTCTCCAAGAACTCCACAACTGAAGAATGAAAGGAAGCTAAACTTTGAATGTAGTAGTCATAGAAAGTTAGCTTAGGAGAGTGTTGCATTTCTGTGTTTGCAGTTTGTGTAGATGTTATCCTCATAGGTGTAGAGAAAGATTTGTGGTCTTGAAGTGCAGATCTTGGGATCATTGAGTGTCGAGTAATGATGATTATATAAAAGAGGAAGGCAACCGACAAGGGGATCCATGAGATCATTATGCATTATGAGGTTAATGCTCGACACCCCAAGAACTCCGGAGGTGGTATCAATGGTTTGCTATTCACACTATTTTTCATTGGAATATCCTCTTTTCTGCTACATTTCTTCATCAAATACTTATGGATGCCATGGGCTATCCATAAAGCTCTGAAAGAGAAAGGATTCAAAGGTCCTCCCACAAGATTTTTGCTTGGCAATCTATTAGATATTATGAACATGATATAGTAGGAGATGTGCATAGACATGGCCTCCATAGATCACGATTTGAAAAAGAAAGCTTTCCCATTTTTGGTTGAGTGGTGTAGAAGATACAAACATAAGTTTGTGATTTGGTTTGGTCACCTATTGAGAATTGTTTTGATTGATGTATAAATGATCCGACAACTTTTATCTTCCAAGCGCTTGAATGACCATGAAAGGTCTCCTCCGGTCTAGAAAATGGTTTCAGTTGTGTTCGGGAAAGGCTTGTTTAGTCTTAATGGTGAATAATGGTCTCACTAGCATCGAATCGTTGTGCATGCCTTTAATATGTAGATGCTCAAGGCATCTGTTGACATCATGTATAAATGTACCAAACAATTGGTAGATGAATGGGTTGAGATCATAGAAAGTGTTAGAGGGGGGCGTTGTGAAATTGAGTTAACCAAATATATGGATAGATTGATTGCTGACATTATTTGGAGGTCCGGGTTTGGAGTGAGTGATGGCAATTTGGGAAAAGAATTGTTCGAAGATCTGATGCAGTTAGAAGAATTAATGATTTAGTCATATCGGTATCTATGGATGCCAAGTAGTAGATACATTCCTACCCCAACAAACATGGATGTATAGAAACAAATGAGAAGATTGGAGAGCAACAAAAAAACATGATTGAGGAACGATGAGCTACTAGGTTATATGGGAATGACCTTCTTAGTCTTATGTTGCGAGAGATAAATAGACTCTTCTCCACCAATGACAACAAGAGAGTGAAGTACACAACACAATAATTAATGGACGAGTGTAAAACATTCTTCTCGGCAAGAAGGGAGGCAACAAGTGTTTTTCTATCATGGCAAATACTCCTCTTGGCCCTCCACTCAGATTGGCAAGATAGTGCTTGTGAGAAAGTGATCTCAATCGGTCAAAACCATGATATTCTCTCCATGGATTGTTTGGGTAAGTAGAAAATAATTGAAATGGTGTTAAACGAGGCGTTGAGATTATATCCCCGAGGTGTAGGGATCATAAGACATGCATTGAAGGACTTGAAATTGGGAGAAGATATCGTGATTCCCAAAGGTGTGAACGTGATGATTATTAATCCAAAGAAACCCAAAGTAAAGTATTGGGGTGGTGACGCAAATGGGTTTGACTTGAGGATTTTAGAGATGGAGTAGCAGAAGTTGTAGGCAGTCATTCATTTGCCTTCATGCCCTTTTCGAGTGGGCCGTGAGTGGGGTGATGTTCATATCCTCAAACATGGTTAATTCATGCACATGCCCACTTTGGTTGCTTTCGTCAATCTCAATCTTGAACACGAGTTGTCGATTATAGTTGGAATGAGGTGCAACGGTTGGAGTTAGGGTAGTGAAGGTGTGTGCGGCAAGAGTCAACCCATTGGTTTGAAACTTTGAAGAGGGAATAACTTCCAAGGTAGGTTATTAACATGGAGATGGTGTGAAAGAGCTCTTTGAGTGAGCATTCATAACGTGAGGAAAAGTTTACAAACATTATCATTAATGATGTTATTGAAATTGTCACCATCAAAATGGGTCATGATTAGTGATATTTGTTATTGGCAAAATATTGAATTGCTAAGGGTGCATATGAATGAAGCTTGATTCATGTCTTTTGAGACCAGGGCTTAAACTTTGGGATAATTGGCATAATGAGACATTGAAGTCACAAAGTTGAATTATAGTGATATTGAAGTCAAGAAGAATTGTGCCTTGTTACGGTCTTGTAATTAGGCATACATTGTCTTGAGAAGTTGAGGGTGCATGATTAGTGTTACTCGACACCTTAAGTTTGAAGTGAAGGTCCAAGGTTGCCAAATTTATGGAAGTCAAAGTGATTGGTCACAAGGGAAATAGTTGGTTGTCATTATAATGTAGCAAGAGAGCTAGTATGGACTAAATGTGAACTTAGGTTGTAAGTATTGGAATATGTCGAGTAAGGGACATTGTGTAGTATCTTTTATGTGTTTTACTTATGACCAAGTTGTAAGTGAGAGAAGTGTAAGAGGGGATACCTTCGATAGAGAATAGCTCTTGGTTGCAAAGAAAGGGTCAAAACTGTGTAGTTCTCAAGAAGAGGTCTAGGAAATACCATTGGGTTGTCTAACTTAATCTTGCAAGGATTAGTACATATTGGAATTAGGCACTCCAATATTGAACAAGTTTGTTATATAGGATATAGATCGTTGATGATAAAGATGGAGACACCAACTATGTACATGACTTCAAAGGAACATAAGGAGGAGTAAATTAACAAAGGAAAGCATTATGGTCTTGTTATCACATATATAGTAGCCGGGCTACCATATATTATTTTTCTGATTCCAGTACACTATTCAGCCAGTTCCCTTACATTGAGATGCTAAGATGAGCATCTATATTGGATCACTGTCAGATTTTGGACAGCAGTTGTATTCCCCATTGCCATGACTGAGTCTCAGGACACCCAGAGAGATGACCGATGTAGCCATTATACCATTTGTACAAAGCAGTCAGTAGTGCCCAGCGTTGCAGTAGCAATTTCAGAGGATAGACGATGGTTCAGATGATGAGCATTCAGGTATATGACTCAGCAGGTATATCATAGTGTTTTGGTTATATTGCTTTTATATTTATTCTTATAGCATGTCTTAGCACCTAGTGTCATGATCTGGTGATCATATAGATATGTGGACCTGGTTGATCTTATTATATATACTATATTGTCCCTACTCAGACTTAGAAGTTCACTATTCATACTCATTGGTTTTACCCTCCTTAGGGAGAATAGAGGTGATCATTCCACCATACCTTGGCTTGCTAGTGTTGGCTACATTATTCATTGTCTTCATCCATCCATTACCTACCTTTTAGTTTATCACCTTGACTTACTACTTGACTAGTGACACGGAGGATCTTTCCCCCCATTGTAGCCTCTGTATTGGATAAGCTTCCCTGTTTATTGTGTCTCGGCTCTGAGTTGGTGACAAAACTTACCTATGGTGAGTTGGATTTCCTTGTGAATTCCCTTAGTCACTAAAGTTGTGTTGGCTAAACCTGAAACTTTTAGTGTTGCCATGAATACAAAACCTGGAAAATGAAATGTTATATCTTGTATGAAAATCCCATTCATGCAATGTGTTTCTAAACACACATGAATGAAAGGCATGCCAAATGAAAATGGCCATGAAAATAAAATGTTATATCTTTTGGAAATGTAAAATACCTAGGTAAACAAGTTGTCTGTGACACACCTAGAAGTGCTCAGGTAAACAAGTGCCTTAAAAACACACCTGCAGCAGAAAGCCTAAAATAAATGTAAATCTATGCAATGTGTTTATAAACACACATAGATCAAAGGCTATGGAAACTTCAGGCCCAAAAAGCAATGGAACTTAAATGCTATATCTAAAAATTGCTGGCCTCATTTGTATTATGGATTGTGCGCATCTGTTAAAGGTGAATAAACCCTCTTTGAACAACTCGTCCATTTGTGAGACACCGCCATTCCCTGTGTTGTTGCTCATTCAATATATACTATGGTGTGTATTCCCTTTCCCTTTTCCAAACTGTCACAACGTTAAGTCAGTCAAGTCATCCTTTAGCCTACCCAGTTATTTTAGCCTTCACCCTTCACTAGTAAATTGATCACAGCTATGAAGTGAGTATGGTCTTGAAAGTCTAGTCTGAGTAATAATAATAATTAATGACATTATATATTTGGATTTAGATCGCCAGTAATGATTACTTTGTGTTATAATTGCTATTTGAATAAGTTGTAAAGCATGCATTAACCTTTGACACTTTACAGCAGCTTCTGATGATAGTCCGAGTTATATTGGATCATGTTGACTTGGTCAAACCTAGTTTGACCAAGGTCAACCTCAGGACATGAGATGGTTGGACCTTATGATGATACAGATAGATGATATATGGTCTATGTACATGTACATGATGATTCTATGCAGCAGATACAGGGTTATGATGATGATTTATGGTTTACAACATTATTTGATCATTTACAGATTATTATTATTTCACCTGTTTCAGTATATTGGATATATATATGATCATGCAGAGACTCATATGGTGCATGAGTACACGTCTTGGATGGATTTGGACCTTCTGAGTCCAATGAGACAGTCTGTTTTCAGTTCCGGGCACTTATTGTGATGATTGAGCCTCAATAGGCTAACCCAGTGCAGTTTTGGTCTGTTGGAGACTCTGTCAGAGCAGAGAGGATTTTTATTTGGTTGACCTAGGGCGCTGTGCTTGGAGGGGGTGGTCCAACCACTTGTTTTTACCATGTTACCCCCCTCCCGGACACACTGGTGCCCTCACCTTGACAGCGCAGGCATTCCAGGAGGCAGTTTGGGGCAGTTTCACGCTTCCTAAGGCATTTCAGGATTGGTAGAAATGGCTATTGAGGAATTCGATTTGGGCTACTGAGGCAATGTCTTCTTGGCATGGGATGATCAGTGATGATAGGTGGATGTCTTCCACACCTCCTCCAGCAGTTTCAGCTTCATCGGGGCTCGCATCCATCACTTATGGCACTTTCTGAGGATTTTTGAGGCCTCTTAAGGCCCACGATTTGTCCATAGAGGCACGATTTGGTATATTGATGACTATTTTATTATTATTGTGCTATGGGGATTGACCAAGGGTGGCTAAAATTACCCCTTGGACCCACCATAAGCTTCTTATTATATTTTGTCATCATGATATGGTGGGATTCCCCTCTACTAGGGCGATTTTGTCCACTTATGTTATATTTTATTAGTGATCCATGTATTTTATTGTTGAGCTCATCTCAACCATTGATTAGACATTTGTATCTTTTAATCTTAGCCACTCATTCAAAAAGTGGTTAGGGTTTTGGTGCCTCTCCTATCTATTTAAAGGAGAGAGCCTCTCATTGTAAAGGGGTCTTTGGCTCTTGGATTATTGGTATAGAAAAACTTTCTTGTGGAAACTCTTGTGGTCTCCTTTGCATCTGGTGTTCTTAGATGGTGATTGGAAAATCTATTGCAACCTAGCATTTGGAATTTGTGGTAAGATCTATCTTTTTTGGAAATCATTGTCTTGTCTGCAGGAGGGCGACTTCAACAAGGGCGATTTTGCAAGGCTTCTTCAAATCGATCTTCTTGGCATTTGCTTGTATCAGGGGGTTATCATTAGTATCATTGTGATCTATGCTATCTTTCTGTTACTTCTCTTGTGGCATTAGTATTATCTCTTGATTGCATCAAATCTGATATTGTTGATGTTTGTTGTGCAGGAGAGAGGGCGCATTGGCTTCTTGGACTAAATCGACTTCATAGAAAACTACCTCAAAGCTTCTCAAATTGATCGAGTTTGCATAGATCATCATCATCAAGGCATCTACAAGGTTACCCAGGTAAGATCCACAGGTTTGTTTCTCTTGTCTTGATCCAATCCATTGGCACAACACATAATTTAAAAACCCTAATTAATCAAACCCCCATTGTTACATTTTCTTAGATCTACTAAGATCTAGTGGGTTGTTGGGTATAACATTGAAAACCCACCTCTATAGTATCCACGGCATCCCGGATCTATAATTTGGTGAGGATTGGCCTTCATTCGATCCCCTTCCCAAGCCAATTTAGCTTCTCCAAGCAAGGGTACACTTCTTGGTGAGGGTGAGTTGACCTAGATCTAGTTGATGGGTAGTTGAGATTTCAATTGATTCATGATCTACACATCCTAAAACCTACCCCTAGACTCTTACTTTGGCAATTTCTACTTTGTGGGCCCTATTCCACATTTCAAGGGATTTAATCCCCATTTTGGACCACTTGGTATCTTTAAACTCAGATCTAGTAAGATCTAGCCATTGGATTGCCTTGAAATTGTAGATCCACACTCTCACTTGATCAACCTACTTGGATCTAAAATTTGGATGCCATTGGACTTGTCTTGATCCATTTATCCCACATTTTACCCTCCTTGGGCAAAGTCGCATTCCCTTGGAGATTGGAGTTGGTCCACATCTAGGACATGGGTACATGAGATTTTTGTGGATTTGGAACGAGCACACCTTAAAACCTAGGTCTAGTTGGTCACTTCATCAAATCTTGCCTTGGGGATAACATTCCTTGTTTTAAGGGATTGTGGTCCACTTAGGTCAAACCTTGAATCTCTAGATCTAGACCTATTCATCCATCAAGACTTTAATTGCCCACTTGTCTCATGCAATAGGAGTCATCAACCACAAGTTAACTTTATTTGGCTCCATTATCCCAATTCCCAAGGCACTGATCTCTCTCCAAGTCAATTCGACTTTCCTAGATTGTTGGATTAACTTGTGGTTTGATCCTTGTTTGGTGGACTAAACCCTTTGATGTCATCATATATCATGATCAAGCTTGTCACTTGTACTAGTTAGGCCCAATTCAACCCCTAAACTACCCTACATTGGATACGGTTCCCAAGGCAGTGGATTTTCTCACATTGAACTAGTACTTCAATCCTGGATCTCATTTCAAATACTATAAGTCACTCTCACATCAATAATGAACCAAAGCTATACTCATTGAACCCCTTATTTATATTGTGACTTCATCCTTAGGTCTAGGATAAACCATACACCTTACTTCACTTAGTATTAACTTGATTTGGTGTCTTGGTTTGATCTCTCCTGTCGGGAGTAGATCGGGTCTCCCCCTTTGTTGTCTGGGTTAGATAACATAAAGCGAAGGTTGCCTCGACTGGCGTGACAACCATCTATTGGAGGTCGAGGTGATCGTGGTTGCACCTTTTGAGTTGCCCCTCCCTATTGCCATCCATTAATGGATACATCCATAGGGGTAACTACAGTTTATGTGATAACAGGTCCTATGATACTTGGGGCAAGGTTTAAAATTGACATAATGTAATTGGGCATATGGTTGTAAGCCCTATATAGGCATGGTTGTGTGACATTAGGCTCACAGTTGGAGGTTTGATGTTCATTATTGAGTTTCCATAAAGGGGAGGTTGTCACAGGTATAAGGATTTGTTAACACGTGTGTCGGGTGAGCCATTTGTTGGCCATAGACTTTGGGTGATGTTGGATCATGTGTGTTGAAATTGAACAAGGTAAGTGTTATCACACAACTTGTAGTTGTCCCTAAAGGTATCCCATCCGGGATGGTAGAGGAGATGGACAACTAAAGAGGTGACCCAAGAGATGCCACGGTTCCCAATGCAAGCTGGGAGTCACGTCAACCGAGCCACTCTTCGCTTTAGATCAAGATGAATCAAGACCTAGGGGGAGACCCTATATCCAATCAAAGATGATTGGACCCAAACAAAGGTTCCTAGGGATATGTAAAAGACAAGTTACAGAAACCAATGCAAGGTTAGGTGGACCTAGAAGTTTAAGTATGGTTGAAGGAGGCTTAAGGATGACTAGTGTTTCAACCAATGAATGATTTAGGCCACATGATAAGATAAGATGACAAGATCTAGTACCATGAAATACAGATGTGGGACCCACTTCCTTGGGATATGGAAATGGCTCAAATGGGACCCACAAGGTGAAGTTAGGGGTTCAAATGGTACTAAGGGGTATGTGAAGAGTAGATCTATAGATCTAAGGTGAAAATAGAGATACCCACATATGGGATCTAGTAATTTATACACATCCCAAGGAGTGCGAATTGCCCTAGGTGGACTAGTGCCTTGATGGATGGGCTAATGGAGTCAAAAGAGATGTGGAAATGTAGATCGGGACACCTAGGCTGCAAATCGAGTGGGCTATTCAAGATGTGATGGTTGGATCTTTGTAGATCTAATGTTTCACCAAGTGACCCAAGTGGGCAACAATCCCCAAAATGAGGAATGATACCCCCAAGGCAGAACTTCACAAAATGAGACACTAGATATAGGTTTTAAATTATGCTCTTTCCAAATCCAATGGGATCTCAAACACCCAGTTTCTCAAAGTAGGACAACTCAATCACCCAAGAAGTGCGACTTTGCCCAAGGAGGGCTAAAAGCATGGTAAAGTGTGTCAAATTAAGTCCAATGGCCACCAAATTTTAGATCCAAGTAGTTTAGGCATGTATCAATGTGGATCTTGAAGATCAAGGGCATCCAATGGCTAGATCTCCATAGATCTGAAATTGAAAATGCATCACCAAATTGACCCAAGTGGGGCACAACCCTCAAAATGAGGAATGGGGCCCACAAGGCAAAAATCAACAAGGTGAAGCACTAGGGGTAGGTTATCAAGTGAGGAGAGTGTGAATCAAGTGGGATCTCACCTACCCATGTGTTAGATCTAACCCAACTAGCTTCTCCGAAGGGGTGCGATTTGCCTCAAGAGGGCTATTTTGCCTTGAAAAGTGTGTCAAATGGAACCCAATCACCACCAAACTATAGATCCGAATTGCCGTGGATACTATAGAGGTGGGTTTTCAATCTTTTCAAACGCAAGGCTAGATCCAAGTAGATCTAAGAAAAACAAAAATGAGGGTTTTGATTTTAATGTAATTTTGACCAATGGGATGGATAGCAAGCGAAATCAATACGCACCTTGTAGATCTTACCTCAAAAGCTTGCAGCCTCTTAGCATATGGAGAATTTTTGCCCTAGTTACAATTCCAGGCTTGATCCAAGTGTCTTCAACCAATAGCATCCAAACTCTAGGAGGAAATATGTCTCATGAAAACCTGCAAAATCAAACTACATCAAGTTAGATTTGATCTGCAAATCCATAAGATCTAAGCATGTCATATCAAGAAAGCAATCAATGGACAAGCACAATTGAAAAACTCCCTCTCTATGAAGTCGATTTGCCCATGGGGGATGTGAGCAACCCCTACAATCTTCCTACAAAGCAATTCGATGAGCTAGCTTGAGCAATTCAGGCTCCCTCTCTTGAAGTTGATTTCACCTGAAAAGCAATCAATGTCTAGAAGCAAGATATCCAAGAACACATGCAAGAGCAACCCAATCAAAGCCAAGAAGTAGATCTCCAAATATTCTTTTCATTCCAAGTTTTCCAGAGCCCAAAGGTGAGCTATACAATAGGGGGTCTCCTCCTTATATAGGATAATAAAGACCAAAACCCTAGATTTCAAAACCACTTTACAAAAGATGAGTGGTTGAGATTAAAAGATCTCAATACATAATCAATGTCTAAGATGAAACATAACAATATAACACATGGATTACTCAAATAATGATGACGTCATAAGTAAAAGGTACTCATGGAGGGTGATGTCATCCACTAGAGGGGGTAAAAGTACAAAAGCCTACCTCATATGACTAGGACATGACACATGGAGCTTATGGTGGGGCTAGGAGGCATCAATCCTTACTAGCTCATCCCCATGGCACAATAAAATAATATAATATGTCCAAAATAAATATAAATGATCAAATTTGTCCTCAAAATCTGTGACAGACAAGTAGTAAAAGGCCTCCTGTGGCCTCTATGGACCAACCCAAGTGGTGAAAACTGGCTGGAAGATAAGGGGTTCACCCTGGAAGACCTTTGTGAAAACCAAGTGCCAAAACCTTGCCTCAATTGTCCAATTCGAATTCCTCAGTGACCCTTTTATTGTTAGCATTTGATAGCTTGGTGGCACTCCTGCATCAGGTGCCTAGGTGTAGGGGTCAATAACTTGGAGTCTCATTTATATTCTTAAAGTGACTTTATTAATGTGTTTTTATTAAAGTACCTTTTTGATGTGACTTTATGATTTAAAAGTGAGTCGCACTTTATTATGTTTCTAAAGTGACTTTAAGTCATAAAGTGTACTTTTTAAATATTTAGGGTAATATGACTTTTCAAAAGAAAAATTTGTTGTAAAGTTCACTTAGGGGATTTAAGTGAGTGAGAGATTAGATCCCAACCATAGATCTCTTGGCCAAGATCTAATCTCGTTCGTTGAATTTGAAAAGTCATGAGAGTAACCCTAATAGGGTAAATAAAAGTGCATGAGACTTCATTTCGGCACATTATTCAAGAGAGAGTTCTTGGAGAGGCTCGATTTCCAAGGAGGAGCTTGGTGAGGAGTGTGTGAAGCACTTGAGCAAGAGGTTTTGAGCTGAGAAAGGAGGAAGACGAAGAGGCAGTCAAGAAGGGCATGTATTCCTAGCAGCCAGGAGTGGCACGCATTTCAAGACTGGTACAACAGGAGGGCGCATTGTCCAATGTTGAAGTGGGCACGAGTTTCAAGCAGTTGTGAGGGCTGTTTGTTACAGCAGTTTTGTGGGTGACCTACTGTGCTGATACAGTGGGCACAAATTCCAATACCAAGTGTTTGTGGTGGAGCCGTACAGCAGAAAGAGAGAGGGCTGTACAACTGTGAATGTATTGCTGCTGTTAGCATGCATTCCAAGGTGCTGTTAGTGCTGAAGTGGTACAAGATTCCAGAACAGTGTGCACATTAACCAAGAAGTGTTTGCTGCAAAGGAGTACTGTCTATCCGGGCAGATTCAGTGCACAGAAATTGAGAAGATCCTGTTGCTGATTTTGAGTATTTTGGGCACAAAAACTCAGAGCTGTTAGTGGGTACTGATTTTTGATCTTGTACTGAGTATCTGAAGTATTTATTGCTGTACTATATTGCTGTTCTAATTATCATTTTTCTCAGCTCATAAATAAAATCTCTTGAACTGGTTTTCCCCTGAGGTTGGGGGGGTTTTTCCAGGGTCATTGTCGACAAAAAATTCCTTTGTTAAATTGTCATTACAGTCTGTTGTTTTTATTGATTTCCGCTGTTAAAAGTACTTTACAGACAGTGATTTTGCCTACAGTCAAGTTTCATTTAATCCTTGATAAATGTGTATGACTTGTGTTTACTGTTGAGGTAAACATCTGTGGTTTGCAAAGTGTTTGATAATAGTTCTTAGTGACTGTGCATGTACAGTGAGCAGAATTATTGTCATTTTTCTTCATTTATCCCATTCCTTGACTGCCTCGGTAACTGTGAAAGTGTTGAAACTGCCTCCTAGAGCACCTGCGCTGTCAAACTAATCCTACCAAGCTCTCCAGAAGGGAGAATAAATGGTAGTAACAAGTGGATGGACCACCCCCTCCTCATACAACGCCCTAGGTGAACTGGCCTCTCATGGCCCCTGTTGCTCAGGCTGGGAAATCAGCCCCAAATCTGGTCAACAAGTGTAAAATTGCATCTATCACTGTCAGAAGTGCCTGGAACGGAAAGATAAGTGTCTCATTGGATCCAGAAGACTCAAATCTACTAAGAATGTGTACTCATACACCATGGGTTGCCCTGATGGGCTAATTGTAGGGTCCACCATATATGGACAGTGCATAATCTGATGATATGAAGTAATAATAAAACCTGCTGAATTGCATCAATCATCATCTGAATCATATGTCCATCATATAGTATCATCAATAGGAGTATGTGGGCCCATACATCATCATCAATAAGCCTTCATGGCCCACATCATCACGGATCCTAAGAACTGACCATAGTCAAACTAGGTTTGACTAGGTGCATATACAACCAAGGATAAATCATATCAATAGACTAAGACACGTTCCTCTTAATCATACTCACAACTTAACTTAAAGTATAACATCATTCAGTAGCATTAATCATATTTATTCATTTCGCGTTATTTATATTTACTTGTACAATAGCTTAAATGACAAACTCACCCATTGGACATGGTCTAACTGCTAGCTAAGGATGAAGGCTAGGAACAAGGTTGGGCATAGGGGTGACTTGTCTAAATTCAACTGAAAGATACTTTGGACTGGGAGAAAGGGGAAACTACAAACTTTGTGCTGGACAAAATAACACGGGGAATGGCTGTGCCTCACAAATGGGTAAGTTGTTTAGAGAGTGCTTATTCAACTTAGGCATCATGTCTACATCAAGTTGATCCAGGTTCATTAGGATCATTCAATTTCATTTCATGGCCTTTTTGGCCTACATAACCCTTCGAATCTCAGGAGTGCTGATAAGCACAACTAATTGCAACTTGCATCCAGGGCATGTTTACATGTACATATAAGGTCAACAATTGTTTAGATATAGCTTTTAAGAACCATTTCTTTTTGGACCTTTCTTATACTCTTCGAGGAGTATTTTTAGCGGTTCATCGCTCTTGACCTTTTTAGTTTCCATGGGCGAATTTATATAAGTTTCCATAAATAGTACATGAGCTTTCAGTTTTAGCCAACATCTCAAGTGACTAGGGGGAGTTTGAGCCAGTGCCAAACATCGGGACAACCGACTAGAATGATTTAGGCCTACAATCCAACTTACCAAAGGCAAGTTTTGTCACCAACTCAGGGCCGAGACACTAAACATACAGGGATGCGGTCCAAACACAGAGGTAGAAAAAAGGGGAAGTCCTCAGTACCAGAAAGTCAAGTAAGACAAGTCAAGGTTTAAAGTCAAATAAGGAAAGTCATGTATGGATGGAGTCAAGTGAAGGTGGAGCCTAAGCTAGTTGACAAATGGTGTCAAGAAAGACCATATCTATGCAAGGTAGTGAACCAGTGAGTTTTGTCAAACAACCTAAATGTGCAATTAAAAAGTCCATTTTAAATTATTATCAAGATAGTTCATTTCATACAGTTTGCCACATCATGAATTATATACCAAGCCAATGCTGTGAACATGACTAAAATAACAAGATAATAATCCACAGTCAATGATCATACATCCATAGGTCATACAACATCATCATAAGAATAATCATCATATACCATCTGAAACACTACTGCAATACATCTCTAGGCACTGAACTGAAATTGTATGGAATAAAGGGTCACATCGGTCATCAAATCGGAACTCTCAAGGCTCAGCCCTGACACAAGGTCTAACATAAGTCTAAAAATACACTGATTTGATCATGAGTGATCTCAAAATATAAAGTCATCGTAGCCAAGCTCTGAATAATGTAAGCGCTGGAATGTGCAGATATCTGCTAAGCAAGAATAGTAGCCCTGCTACTATGGTGTGATAACAGTAAGATTCAAGGAACACATGTCAGTAGAGAGCAAGGGGCATCAATTGCATTGATTAACTCTTGGAAATTGTTATTGGAGTTGGTTGCACATTTAGGGGAAGTTCATCAAGGAGTTGAATGAACCATATATGTGGAAGACTTCCTACTAGACTGGCGGTTACAATGGTTGAGTATCCATGTAGTCTAGTGGATGGTTGTTCTTTTATATGGACTTTGACAATTTGGTGGTGACTTTATGTTTGAGGTATGGGATACAAATATTTATATTAGACAAAATGAAGACTCTGCAATGTGAGATCATCTTCAGTATTTGAAGAAGCATTTCTTGTAGTAGAATAGAGAATAATGAAGTTCTCATTGGACAAGATAAGTACCCATTAACGAAGAGTATTACAATAGTTAATTCATGCTTGTCTTGCGTGCTAATATTTAGTCACATAGTTTGTTATTGTATTGGTTATTGTCAAGTAGAGAGTGCCTCTACGTGAATAGCCTTCTTGAGTGGTTTTAGGAGGTTGTTGGATGAGAGCTAAATTAGCTCCTAGTTTAGTGTGTGGTTGAGATATTCTTTCAAGTAGTTATGATTAAGATAAGGTAGTGTGTCTATCTTTAGGCAAATCCTACATGTATTTATGTGTACAATTACATTGATAGAGAACATTCAACATAGTTTTTTTGTGGCATCTCTCTTCTCTTATTGTGAGATTATCTTTAGGATTTGAAGAAGCATTTCTTGTGCTAATATTTAGTCACATAGTTTCTTATTGTATTGGATATTGTCAATTCGAGAGTGCCTCTATGTGAATAGCCTTTTTGAGTGGTTTTAGGAGGTTGTTGGATGAGAGCTAGATTAGCTCCTAGTTTAGTGTGTGGTTGAGATATTCTTTCAAGTAGTTATGATTAAGATAAGGTAGTGCGTCTATCTTTAGGAAAATCCTACATGTATTTATGTGTAGAGTTACATTGATAGAGAACATTCAAAATAGTTTTTTTGTGGCATCTCTCTTCTCTTATTGTGAGCTTATCTTCAGGATTTGAAGAAGCATTTCTTGTAGTAGACTAGAGAATAATGAAATCTCATTAGACAAGACAAGTGCTCATTAAGGGGCGGTATTAGAACCAATGTTGCACGACTCGGACTCGGCAAAGACTCGGCTGGCATATGACTCGTGGACTCGGGAAAAACTCGGGAAAGACTCGGGACAGACTCGGCAAGACTCGACAAATAGGAAAAAAATAAAAATATTGTACATTTCGGGCATAAAAAAGAGGTTAAAAACATTTCCAATCTATATAAGCTGTAAAACTACAATTTATGCGATAATTTCATAACATTGTCTTATAAACTATGATATACGACATAAAAAAATATAAATATAAATAATAATAACAAAAACATAAATAATAACAAAATATAAAACAAAAAATATATAATAAAATAAATATACAAATAAATAAAATATGTGATTATGATTATACGACAATTATAATATATATATATGATTACAAGACAACAAAAAATAACTAATTAAATTATATAAAACAAAAAAATATAAAACTATATAACAAATAAAAATAAAATAAAAATTTTAAAAATAAACTATATAACAAATAAAATTTTTAAAAACAAACTATATAACAAATAAAAATAAAATAAAAATTTAAAAAACAAACTATATAACATAATAAAGTTTAAACTATATAAAAATAAAATAAACTATATAACATACAACAAAATAAAAATTAAAAAAAACAAAACAAAAAAAACAACGGACAACGGATTTCCGACTTCCGGGAAGAGAGTCGGCCCGACCCGAACTCCGACTGCACGGCACCGCAACCGAGAGGCACCAACCCAACCACGGATCGGCGACCATGTCGGGAGAGCAGTTCGGCACTGATTGGAGACCACGGTCGAGAGAGTAGGCTACCCCGCTGCAGAACTCGCAGACACACAGAGAAAATGACGACAACCTCACCGCGGGCTCCAATCTATGGCCGAGTCTGCAGCCGAGTTGTGACGTGTCGGCCGAGTCTTCACCGAGTCCAGCGAGTTCACCCGGTTCGTGGCAGCTGGCGAGTTTGTGGCCGAGTTTATTGCGATTACCCGGGCTAGGGTTCCACTCGCGCAGACTCGCGAGTACTCGCGAGTCCTGCGCGAGTCGTGCTTCACTGATTAGAACAATTAATTCATACTTGTGTGCTAATATTTAATCACATAGTTTGTTATTGTATTGGTTATTGTCAAGTAGAGAGTGCCTCTACATGAATAATTGTTTTGAGTGGTTTTAGGAGGTCGTTGGATGAGAGCTATATTGGCTCATAGTTAGTGTGTGGTTGATATATTCTCTCAAATAGTAATGATTGAGACAAGGTAGAGTGTTTATCACAAGACAAAACCTTCATGTATTTATATATGTACGATTACATTATTTAATAGGACAATCAAAGATGGTTAACAATCACTTTATTGATGATTCTCTTCTATCAATTTGGGTAGATCAGGAGTTAGTTAAGGGGGTACGAGGGATTGTTTGGACCACTGTTGTAGTTTGTTTGGAGTAGTTGTGGGTGAGTGAAAATTGATTTTTGGCTTGTGGAGATTGAGGATCCTCTAGCCTAGATTCCTTCTCTAGGGGATTTTATTAGGCACGAGGTCATTGTGTGCTACCTCGACATCTCTTTGGTACAAGACTTAGTTGTGGTTATGTGGGATGGATTTATGCAAAAGATTTAGACAAATCTTAATCACACAATTCAAATATCTTCCTTTTGTAGGCAAGCTTACATTTGTCTCGTGAATTTTGCAAGTTTCCCACATTTACTATGTTCTAGTTGGTGTTAGTTTTCTAGAAAATTTTGCCTCTGCAATTTGTTGTATGGCCTTACTGTATGGCATGTACAACCGGTACAATTGTATGGATTCGTATGGTACACTTCGTATGATTGTACAGATTCCATACGCTTGTTCGTACAACATGTACATAAATCTGTATGCTCAGATCCATATGACAGGTTCGTACAACTGTACGACCTGTCCGTACAACCTATCCATACGATACCCTTGCATAGAAAAATCTGTTTGTTGATCAGTTGCCTGCTTCTCCTGAATGTTGTCTGTCTCTCTTGCCCAAGAAACTGAAAACAGAAAGGTCTCCTAATTCTCCACTCAATGGTTGATCTTCTCTCTTGAAAGAATAACGTGTCTTCTCCTCTCCCTTTAGCTTCCTTTTATACTTTCGGGATGAATCAAAACTGTAACTTTAATGGCCAAGGTTAGATCTCATCCACTTGAGATCAAGGGCTAAGATTCATTTGATTAACTTAAATCACCAGTGCCCCTAAACTTAGGCTTTTCTCCAAATTAACCCCAATTAATTATAAAAAAACATTCACTTTAATAAGTTGTTTAATTAAAATGAATTTTCTAAGTGTATGAGAAGTCTGGACAAGACATCCACCCATGGAAATACCTGTCCATGCTACAAAACATCAACAATACACACATATGAAGAGAAGAAGCCCTTCCCACAACTTTTGATGTTAATTCTCTATAAGAATTTGCATTACTTCTAATTTGTAGAATAAGGTTTTGTTGCATTTCTAAATCTACTCTCACTTTTTATTCCATTTTAATACTTTATATAAGAATTTGCATTACTTTTGATTTGTGCATTACTTTTGATTTGTGGAAAAAGGTTCCCAGTCTACTCCCACATTTTAATCCATCCCTGCATTATTCATAATGCAAGGGCATTTGGTAATCCCACTTTGAAGGCATTTCTCTCAAACCTTTTAGAAGAGCAAAAATCGTGTTCATTAAATTAGAATTTATAATTTTTTTTTTAATATCCCTTCACATGCAAATGTGTTACTTGAGATTTTATGCTCATCCTTGTGCAAATTCCTTTTGATGTCGCTATATTTGCATGTGCATTGTAAATGTTTTGACTTTTGAGGAATTTAGAGGATATAGTAAGTCATTAAGGTCCAATGACATGTATCTCATCAACTCTGCCATTTCTTAAGAGTATCAATGTCTCTATGCGGTGATAATGTCCTCTCATTCGAATACTCATGCTTGTGCTTTGTGCTTTGACTTATGTGAAGTTGTATGGAACTTTTGTGATTTTTAAGGGTAACTTTTGGTATTTGTTATTTTTGATTGGTAACTTTCTGTATTTCTAATTGGCCCGTAGGATGATCCTTTGAACATTAATCAATATGCTCCTTTTATTCTGCTACATTTCTAAGTCCGGTTCACTTTTTGAATTATACCTTCCTAAAGGAAAGATAATTGGTAAATCCGATTTTGAAGACATTTTAATATTTCCGCACGTAACTTTGTGATTTCTAATTGGTAACTTTTGCTATTTCTAATTGGCCCGGAACATTAATCAATATACTCTTTTTATTTTGCTATATTTGTTCCACATTTGGAATCCCTTCACATAATGATATAATCATTTTGAATTATCCGAATTTGAAGACATTTTGGCATTTTTGGTCATGGTCATGGTCATGGTCATGGTCATGTTCATCACATTGGAAATCATGTTGAAAATAACTAAGATTTCCAAAGGGATTCATTATATTGAAAATATTTGTGATAATTGTTTGTGGTGTATATATGTTTATTTACATTGCAATGTTGAATATATATATTTGTCTGTCACGAAGTTGTTGAGATACGGATTTTAGATGCTATATTATATAAATTTCAATAATAAAATTGTCTTCTAAAACTTATTATACATAATGAGTCGTATTAAAATTTATTTTTGCAAAAACGGTCTATCAAGGTTATTTTACAAACCAGGCGCCGGGTTCAATGATGGAATGGTTATCATTGAACAAATTGACAATTAGTTCGGATTTATAAAGTTTCATTTGGAATGGTTATCACTGAACAAATTGACAATTAGTTCGGATTTATAAAGTTTCATTTATAAGGGGCACCGACACCCACTTTCTTTTACTCCATTTACTTTCCTGAAATCTCTCAACTACTTCCCTACCTATTTCCTTGGTCCAGGCTGTTGATTTTTGTACCTAGGAAAGTGTTCCCCTTGGTGACTTTTGCCTTAGTCACTTAAAAGGGGGAAATTAAGTGACCCTTGCATTAAATGACTTGAGATGAGCTTTTAATTTGACTTTAGGGATTAAAGTCACTTTTTGATAAATATAAGTGTGGTGAGTGAAATTAATTTTTATGAGAATTAAATGAGCTTTTATTCTCATCCACTCATCTGATCTAATCTCAGCCATTGGAAGATGACCATTCACTCACCCTAGGGTTTAGTCAAAAAGAGCAAGGGAAGGCATTTTGCATTCACTTTTTTTGTGGAGAAGAGAGTGAAGAGAAAGAGAGAGGGCACATAAATCGAGGCAGCTCCATGAGCATTTATTGAGCATCAACGAGGATTTCGAGGATAATTAAGGCACATTTCCCAAGAAAATATCACAGCACAAATCCCAAGGCAGCTTCAACATGAAGGTACATGGCACAGAAATTGAGAATCCGTACAGCAAAATTAAATGTTGAACCGTACAACACAATTTTCGAGGTGATATTTCTGGGCACATTTCCCAAGGTTGGTGGCACAGTTACCGAGGATATTATTGCAGCATTTAATGTTGTAAATCTGTATAGCAGACTGGCACGAATTTCGAGGGCTGTACTTGGCAGTATTTTTGGCATGTTTTTCGAGAAGAAGACTACACAAAAATTGAAGCAGCTTGAGCACAGAAATCAAGGCAGCTTCTGGGTGAAAAATTTGCTGGTTGAGATAAGCGGTTTTGACAGTAAATTTTTGTACTGAAATTTTTTGAAGAAATAAATAATTCTCTCTCTGACAGGTTTTCCCTTAGGGGTTTTTCTTGGGCTATTGGCCAAAAAGTCTGAGTCTGAAATTTTTTATGGTGTGCATGAATATTTAATTTTCTGCCTGTAATATTGAGTTTCAGCTGTGTTTTATAAGTCTGAAAATTACATGTCATTTCCAGCCATTAGCAAAAACTGGGTTGGGCATTAAACAATGGCAAGTTGACTTAAAAACCGGGTTGGGTTGAAATCTCAGAAACTTTCACAGGCTGGTAATTTAATAAATAATCTCGAAATAACTCATAGGTAACCCAAATACTCCACATAGCCCTTCCTTGCATTTGGTTCTCGATCTCTAACATAATTAACTTCATTTGTTCTAGCTTGCCAATTGGAAAAATATGTAATTGGTTGGCCAACCTTGAATAGGTCTAGTTGGTCAGCTTAGGCATGATGGGACAGATGGGCTAACGCTTGTATCTGCACTCGACTTCCCTTACCTTAAAATAAATGAAGACCTTTACACTCCCTCCTTCTATAAAGTGAATGGATTTGTTAAAACATATATTATATAATAATATATGTATTAACAAATCCATTCACTTATAGAAGGTGGGAGGCCTTGAAATGAAGGGATTTAGAAATCATGTTTGTTATAAATACCACAATTTTCCATTGGGATGTTCAGTTCAACTCTGTTGGACACTATTTTGTAAGTTCTTCGCATGATCAAATTGCTAGAGTTTGGTAAATGGAGAGAGTTCATCGTCTACAGATCTTAGCAGGGTGTCAATTTGATGTTGATTGTCTAGAGTGACATGTGAATTGCAATTATATTGTTGCTGGATTAAGTAACAAAACTATCATATTATGGGATGTGCAAAGCAGTGAAAGTGTGCACATGTTTGTTGGATATTGAGGTATAGTCTTCAATTCTTAGTGGTTTTTTTCAATTGAATGAGCTTAGAATGTTTCAGAGGTCCTTTTGGAGGGATTATGATCCAATTTGGATGCACTGTACTTCTATCATTGGTTTAATATTTATACCCTTCCTGTATTGGGTGGACTAGAAAAACATTTTAAAGTTTGACTGCTTGATGGAGTTTTTACCTTAGCTGGAAATCATTGTTATCAAAGAATGGTTTCAATGAGAGCCTTGGATTCAACTCTTACTCAACAAAAAAATCATAATTATATTTGTAACCTAAGGCATCTAATGAAGAAATCATTCTTAGTGTTAGCATTAAAATTCACCTAATCAAAATTTTGACATTTTCACCGATTTGTGTCAACCTTGCCAAGTCTTTACCATGTATCCTTGTCTCTATACTCTTTAAAGAGCCAAATACCTTATCTTACCTTTTAATTAAAAGAATCCTCCTGGGTTGAGTGATTAAGTAGCGGGATCGACCTCCCTGGCTCGACTATCGTCAAAGAAACCTGGCATAAAACTATTGGTATGAGTACCAGCATGTATGTAGTAAAAGCATATACTCCCGGATATAAGCGACACTAGTGGTAGTAATCTCACTACGGTCTTGCAAATGGAAGGACCAGTCACATATAACGTATGGCGGGCTTTCATATATGATATAAACTACTACGGCAAGCATTATTAGCTTATACTTACCTTTTAATTATTTTTATGCCTGGCTTAATTTTAAGCCTAAATCCTCGATATTTATCATGAGCCAAATATTTTCTAAATTATTATTTTTACCAATGTACCCTTATCTTTATACTCTTTTTATGCCTGGCTTAATTTTAAGCCTAAATATTTTTTAAATTGTTATTTTATAATCGTTTAAAGTTTGGCAAATAAATTATAATGGTTTAAAGTTTGGCAAATAAAAAAAACACATTGGCGTTTACCCCATTTCTAATCCCAATCCCGGGAAATCAAGTCACATGTGCACTTGAATTCGAATTCAATAAACCACTGGTTTTGTTTGTTGTTGCAAAAGTTATTTGAGCAATCTCTAACCACAAGACCAACACGACACTGAATCCTCTCAAGTTTTATGGTCAACGAGAGCACTAAGCACCAAGGGAGGCATTTGTCTATAGTTTGCCCAACGCCTCGAACAACATTGAACACTCCAGCTTCTATGAAAAACTCAACTTCTTTTTATATAATTCATGTGATATAATTGATGTGGGAGAAACTTTCAAAGTGCCGAGGTAGAGCCAACGAGCCGTTGAAGTGTTGTTATTATATTTACATTGAAAACTCCAGCTTCTATGTACTTACCTTTAGCATCCTTTTATAGTTTATACTTTCGGGATGAATCAAAACCGTAACTTTAATGGCCAAGGTTAGATCTCATCCACTTGAGATAAAGGGTTAAAATTTATTTGATTAATTGAAAACTCCAGCTTCTATGTACTTACCTTTAGCATCCTTTTATAGTTTATACTTTCGGGATGAATCAAAACCGTAACTTTAATGGCCAAGGTTAGATCTCATCCACTTGAGATAAAGGGTTAAAATTTATTTGATTAACTTAAATCACTAGTGCCCCTAAACTTACACTTTTCTTTAAATTAACTCCAATTAATTATAAAAAACATTCACTTTAATAAGTTCTTTAATTAAAATGAATTTTCTAAGTGTATGAGAAGTCTGGACAAGACATCCACCCAT
Organism: Larix kaempferi; assembly: GCA_027924585.1. Lineage (NCBI taxonomy): Eukaryota > Viridiplantae > Streptophyta > Pinopsida > Pinales > Pinaceae > Larix > Larix kaempferi. The sequence goes on from BSBM01000278.1 coordinate 8,615,611, forward strand.
GGAAATACCTGTCCATGCTACAAAACATCAACAATACACATACATATGAAGAGAAGAAGTCCTTCCTACAACTTTTGATGTTAATTCTCTATGTAAGAACTTGCATTACTTCTAATTTATAAAATAAGATTTTGTTGCATTTCTAAATCTACTCCCACTTTTTATTCCATTTTAATACTTTATATAAGAATTTGCATTACTTTTGATTTGTGGAAAAAGGTTCCCAGTCTACTCCCACATTTTAATCCATCCCTGCATTATTCATAATGCAAGGACATTTGGTAATCCCACTTTAAAGACATTTCTCTCAAACCTTTTAGAAGACCAAAAATAGTGTTCTATTAAATTAGAATTTATAATTTTTTTTTTAATATCCATTCACATGCAAATGTGTTACTTGAGATTTTATGCTCATCCTTGTGCAAATTCCTCTTGTTGATGTCGCTATATTTGCATGTGCATTGTAAAGGTTTTGACTTTTGAGGAATTTAGAGGATATAGTAAGTCATTAATGTCCAATGACAAGTATCTCAACAACTCTGCCATTTCTTAAGAGTATCAATGTCTCTATGCGGTGATGATATCCTCTCATTCGAATACGCATGCTTGTGCTTTGTGCTTTGACTTATGTGAAGTTGTATGCAACTTTTGTGATTTTTAATGGGTAACTTTTGGTATTTGTTATTTTTAATTTTGATTGGTAACTTTCTGTATTTCTAATTGGCCCGTAGGATGATCCTTTGAACATTAATCAATGTGCTTCTTTTATTCTGCTACATTTCTAAGTGCGGTTCACTTTTTGAATTATACCTTCATAAAGGAAAGATAAATGGTAATCTGATTTTGAAGACATTTTAATATTTCCGCACGTAACTTTGTGATTTCTATTGGGTAACTTTTGCTATTGGTATTTTCGCTATTTCTAATTGGCCCTGAACATTAATCAATATACTCTTTTTATTTTGCTATATTTCTTCCACGTTTGGAATCCCTTCATATAATGATATAATCATTTTGAATTATCCGAATTTGAAGACATTTTTGGCATTTTGGCCATGGTCATCTTCATCACATTGGAAATCATGTTGAAAATAACTAAGATTTCCAAAGGATTCATTATATTGAAAATATTTGTGATAATTGTTTGTGGTGTATATATGTTTATTTACATTGCAATGTTGAATATATATATATATTTGTCAGTCACAAAGTTGTTGAGATTGAGATTTGAGATGCTATATTATATAAATTTCAATAATAAAATTGTCTTCTAAAATTTATTATACATAATGAGTTGTATTAATTTTTTTTTGTTGCAAAAACGGTCTATCAAGGTTAGTTTACAAACCAGGCGCCAAGTTCAATGATGGAATGGTTATCATTGAACAAATTGACAACCAGTTCGGATTTATAAAGTTTCATTTGGAATGTTATCACTGAACAAATTGACAACCAGTTCGGATTTATAAAGTTTCATTTATAAGGGGCACCAGCACCCACTTTCTTTTACTCCATTTACTTTCCTGAAATCTCTCAACTACTTCCCTACCTATTTCCTTGGTCCAGGCTGTTGATTTTTGTACCTAGGAAAGTGTTCCCCAAGGTGACTTTTGTCTTGGTCACTTAAAAGAAGGAAATTAAGTGGCCATTGCATTAAATGACTTGAGATGAGCTTTTAATTTGACTTTAGGGATTAAAGTCACTTTTTGATAAATTTAAGTGAGGTGAGTGAAATTAATTTCTATGAGAATTAAATGAGCTTTTATTCTCATCCACTCATCTGATCTAATCTTAGCCATTGGATTAGATGACCATTCACTCACCCTAGGGTTTAGTAAAAAAGAGCAAGGGAAGGCATTTTTGCATCCACTTTTCTTTTGTGGAGAAGAGAAAGAGAGAGGGCACAGAAATTGAGGCAGCTCCATGAGCATTTATTGAGCAACAGCACGGATTTCAAGGAGAATTAAGGCACATTTCCCAAGAAAATATCACAGCACAAATCCCGAGGCAGCTTCATTGTGAAGGTACAGGGCACATAAATCGAGAATCCGTACAACAACATTAAATGTTGAACTGTACAACACGATTTTCGAGGTGATATTTTTGGGCACATTTCTTGAGGTTGGTGGCACAATTACCGAGGATAGTGTTGTAGCATTTAATGCTGTAAATCCGTACAACAGACTGACACAAATTTCGAGGGCTGTACTTGGTTGTATTTTTGGCACGTTTTTCAAGAAGAAGATTGCACAGAAATCGAGGCAACTTCTGGGTGAAAAATTTGTTGGTCGAGATAAGTGGTTTTGACTGTAAATTTTTGTACTGAAATTTTCTGAAGAAATAAATAATTCTCTATCTCTGACAGGTTTTTCCTTTGGGTTTTTTCCTGGGCTATTGACCAAAAATTCAGAGTCTGAAATTTTTTATGGTGTGCATGAATATTTAATTTTCTGCTTGTAATATTGAGTTTCAGCCGTGTTTTATAAGTCTGAAAATTACGTGTCATTTCCAGCCATTAACAAAAACTAGGTTGGGCATTAAACAATGGCAAGTTGACTTAAAAACCGGGTTGGGTTGAAATCTCAGAAAACTTTCACAGGTTGGTAATTTAATAAATAATCTCGAAATAACTCATAGGTAACCCAAATACTCCATGTATCCCTTCCTTGCATTTGGTTCTCGATCTCTAACAGAATCAACTTCATTTGTTCTAGCTTGCCAATTGGAAAAATATGTAATTGGTTGGCCAACCTTGAATAGGTCTAGCTGGGTCAGCTTAGGCATGATGGGACGGATGGGCTGACGCCTGTATCTGCACCCGACTTCCCTTACCTTAAAATAAATGAAGACCTTTAAAAGGTCCTGACCCTCCATAGGTTCTATAATAGCGGCATAGCCTTGAATGAACTGTGTAAACTCCTTACATAAAGATATTGTCTAGTTGAATGTATCATGTTGACACATTTTTGTAATAATTGTTTTGGATTTGTGGATTATTGATAATTGGATTTACAATTTTAGATTTGTAAACATTGTTGCATTCTTGTATTATTGCATTTACAAATATAATTAGATTTATAATCTTGGATTTACAAATATCAAACATGAAGAAATTTGACAAATAACCACAAACTCTCTTATTGTACTTTTGTCACACTTTGATTACAACTAGATTTGTGATTTTTGAGTGAAAAATTCATATACAACTTAATGATGAATTTTACTGATAACCTAAGCACAATTACAGTGTAATCAGTACTGTGATCTAACTGAATAGATATGCACAAGAACACTAACACATAAATTTAGGTCCAAACCTAGGGAAAAACCTCAAAAGAGGAAAACCCAAAAAACTTCATTCTTAATTTGACTGATCATTTTCAGAAACCCAAGAATAAATTTGCAGAGAAATACCAGACTTAAATGCTGCTGTACGGACTGTTAATAAGGCTGTACGGACTGCTGTACAGACAGATTTTTCAGCAGTCTGTTCCCTTGATTTCTGTGCCTAAACTGCCTCGAAATTCATGTTAATTCTGACTGAAACATCCATAGATTTGAACCTCGAACTTCGTGCCAAACTGAATCAAATCAAGACTGTACAGAATGGTACCGTACGACCTGTACAGAACAGTAAACCCAACAAAGTTTGTCTCCTTGAAAACTGTGCAAATGGACTGATTCTTAGATAATAACGACTCTTTCTCTCTCTTCATTAATGACTGCATAAATGCCCTAGCTGCATTTAATGTAGAAGTTTTCTCTTCTCTCTTGATGCTCTACTTCATCTACTTTCCAAGTGATTAAATAATCATTTAATACCCTCATCAACTCTAACTACCTTCAATAACCCTAACTTCCTCAATGAATGGCTAAGATTAGAGATAATCTAAGGGTCATCATTAATTGCACATTTAATTTATTTTAATAAATAATAATGCACACTTACATAAGTGATCCACCTTACTTAATGAAACTCTCTTTTAAAATGTAAAAGTCACTTTATTATATTCAAAAAGTAACACTAGCAAAAACAACTTTGCCCCCCATGGAACATCAAAATTATGGGGAAGGATCGATTCAGTTACAAAACTAAAAAAACATAATTAGATTCTTACAAACATAGTTGAATTTGTGTGGATTTGCAATCTTGGATTTGTGATTTTTATAAACAGAGTTAGATTTTTGGATTTTTCCATTTTTAAATATAGTTAGATTTCTTGCACTTACAAGTATAGTTGGAATTTCAACCTTGTATTAAAAACAAGACATATTTAGATTCTTACAAACATAGTTGATTCTTGAATTTTTGGATTTACAATTTTGAAATTATGATTTTTATAAATATAGTTGGATTTTCGGATTTTTCTATTTTCAAATATAGTTGGATTTAGAAATATAGAATTTGGATTTATAATCTTGTGAATTTTTACAAATATAGTTGGAATTTTGGATTTTTTATTTTTTCCCATTTCCAAATATAGTTTGGATTTAAAGATATATATTTTAGATTTATAGATATACATTTTCATGTGAAGAATGCCACGTGAGACATGCATTTTGCATTTTATTGGATTCCTTTATGGAATCTAGTATTCAATGTTTGTGAAAAATAAGTGGGTGAATAAGATATGTATTTCTTTATGGAATCCAGTATTCATTGTTTGCGAAAAACACCTTGGTAAGTGAGACATGTCATGTATCATGTATTTCGTGTTTACCGTATTCAAAACACCTTGGTGAGTGAGACATGTCATGTATTTTGTGTTTATTGAATTCCTTTATGAAACATGTATTTCTTGTTTTCCAATGGAACTATTTCTTCTTTTCCAATAGAACTGGTTTGTTTAATAAATTATTTTTTGTTTGTTGGGTTCTTTGATAAGATATGTATGTTTTGGTTCTCATCCAATCTAGCTTTTAAAATGTGAAGAATGCCTTCATAAGTGAGACATATGGAAATAGACATCTCATAAATAAAAAAACGTGCATTATTTAAATTTTAGAAAATTTAAAAATATATGTGCCATATGATATAACGATTTGAAAATAGAATTTAATAAATACATATTGGTTCTCCCTCAGATTGTATGGATTAACTTCAATTAAAAGCTCTTCTGGGTGGGATGTGGGTTGGCTCGGGGTCAAAGCGGGGGCAAGTTATCGGGAAACAATGGTACTGATGCCCACCCGTTCATGAAAGTGGTCATTCCTTCCTTCCCAAAGAAGAAATCCATCCAGTCACTCTTGCTGCTGCCCCGGGTGTGGTCTTACAGTTTGGTTCCATAGTGTTCCTGCTTCTATAATGTGTTTTTGGTTCAATGGTTTGTTAAATTATTTTTTGTTTGTTGGATTCCTTAATAAGATATGTTTATTAGCTTTTGGTTCTCATGCAATCTAGCTTTTAAAATGTGATTTTTTGTTTGTTGCATTCAGTTTTTAGCCAATCTAGCTTTTAAAATGTGAAGAATGCCTTTGTCACTGAGACATATGGAAGTAGAGATCTCATAAATAAAAAAATGCATTACTTAAAATTTAGAAAATTTAAAAATATATATGCCATATAATATAACAATATGAAAATAGAATTTAATAAATAGATATTGAAGTAAACATCTCACAAATAAAAAATTAAAAAATGCATTATTTAAATTTTAGAAAATTAAAAAATATATATACCATAGAATATAACAATATGAAAATAGAATTTTATATTGGTTCTTTTTTAATGTTTATTATTTAAATTTTAGAAAATTAAAAAATATATATACCATATAATATAACAATATGAAAATAAAATTTAATAAATAGATATTGGTTCATGACCTATGTATTTTTTTATGTATTTTTTAATATTGATTATGTAATGTATATAACTTCAATTTTCATTTTAAAAATATATTTTTTAATGTTGATTATGTAATGTGTACTTTAATTTTCATTTGTAAAACAATAGAATAAATTTATTTGTTTATTTGAAATGAGTTGAATTTTTATTGTGTTATAGTCTGAAGATTCAGTTTATTTGAAATACCTCTTGAATTTTTGTGTGATAATCTGAAGATTTATTGATGTGAACATTGTTTTTGAATTTATAAATAGTATGAGACTTGAGTTATAATTGAATATTTTTGTGTGATAATCTGAAAATGAAGAGCATTTTTGTGTGATAATCTGAAGATTTATCGATGTGAACATTGTCTTTGAATTTATAAATAGTATGGGACTTGAGTTATAATTGAATTTTTTGTATGATAATCTGAAAATTTATCCATGTAAACATTGTCTTTGAATTTATAAATAGTATGGTACTTGAGTTATAATTGAAAATGTTTTGAATTTATAAATAGTCTGGGACTTGTTATAATATAAGTATGGGATTTGAGTTTGAAAATGTTTATATGATAGTTCCGTTCATATATAAATAATTATAAAAGGTTCAAAATTGTTAAAAGTTAAATTCCAATCTTAATATTATTAGTTATTTTAAATTCCACTTTATGTTAAGAATTAAATTTTTATATTAATATTTTGTGAATATTTGGAAATTACAAACTGTTATATTTAAGTATTTGGTACCATATCTGTATTAGTTGAATATTTACCAAATTTTGAAATTTCCATAAGCTCCCAAACCAAATTTCGAAATTTCCATACACAAGCTCTAATACTGGATTTTGCTACTATGCCCTTATGGTCTCATCAGCCCATTATCTTACATTAAAAAATGTTAATACATTATCTTCATTTAAAATATCGCGATGCGTTATCTTTGGTTCTGTCTTGCTTTTTAATGTCATTTTGTCGTTGCTAAGACACATTTATGTGTTATAAGACCACAACTATTAGTCAAATATTGTGTTTCCTTTCCACTGTGGCTGATAACATCTCCATAATAGGTAAGACTTCCCACACGGATAGTCTCAAGGCTACAGGTAAGACTTCCCACACGAATAGTATTAAAGCTATTTACGGGACGCTAGTTTTGCTCGCGTATATTATACTGTAGTAAGTATATTGTTGTTTATTGTTGAAAGTAATCAATGAATACTTCTACTAATCTGTCTGATACTACCTCTATAACTATATCACAACCATATCTCTATTGTAAAAATACGGTCTATTAGCCTGGTAAGGCTGCCCACATTTTTGCTTAATATTAGTATGGTAAGACTGCCGACGCGATTAGTGTTTTTATGGGACATATATTATATTATATTAGCGTTTTTCACATATTATATTGTTGTAAATATGTTATTGAGAGTATATGATAGCGTTTTTCACATATTGTTGTAAATATGTCATTGAGAGTAATCAATGAATACTACTTATTTTTAAATATACTCGTATTGTAGAAATGAATCAATCAATATCACTAAGCCAAGCTTTAATAAAAGTTTTCTGGCATAAATCCATCATTCATGGGATTCGTGTTTTAGTTTATATGAGTTCATATCTTGATGTTTACTTTTCCCTCGTGTTTTAGTTTATATGAGTTCATATCTTGATGTTTACTTTTCCCTAGAATTGGATTATGTTTACAGTGGAACTAACTTGCTCAAATGACATGTCCAAGACAGATTTGGCTATACTAGATGAAGTGGATCTATTTCCTTAGCATTATTTATGATTAAAAAATGATATTGATTTGCCGCTTTTTAAAACACACTTCTGTTTTTGATAAGTGGATATTTGTTTTGTAATTAAATTTTGAAATGCCGTTTTTAAAACACTTCTGTTTTTGTTTTTGATAAGTAGATAGTTGTATTCTTGTATTTGCAATGCTTCGTGACCAAACAGCTGGATCAGATTAAAACATAATCATAAGTTAAAGCATTAGACATGATTTGGTGCTATTACTAAGCATGCCTCGTGTGCAGTGTTCCATTAGATTCAGCCAGTCAGGAAAGATCCAAATTCTCTCCCCCGTAACCTTTTTTGTTGTTCATCTTTGCTGCGACCTTTCTTTAAACCAAAGTTGAAAGGTCTTTAGCACCAGCATTTCAAGCATGGTTGATATTCGGTAATAAGAATATTTACTACTACTTTTTATGGAAAAGTTCTTTGCATCTCCTGTTCTCTACTTTCAATAGAGATGATTCTTTTGTGTACCTTTGGTTATGTGCCAACCATATCGTGCACGTTCGGTTAGTGTCAACCAACAAATTAGAATTGTGGATAATCAATAGTTGAAGATTGAATCCATCGCAAACTATTATTCTTTTAAGTTTTATGTAGCTTTGGTTATGTGCCATCGATATCGTGCACGTTCGGTTAGTGTCAACCAACAAATTAGTATTGTGGATACTCAATAGTTGAAGATTGAACCCATTGCAAACTATTATTAGAACTTTGACAGTCTCTTACAAATTTATTAATAGAGTTGAAGATTGAACCCTTGCTTAAATGCTTCCGCTTATCTTTACATTTTGAGAGATGGATGCAAATTATCTGTTCAATTTTTTTCAAGGGAAGCTTTTTTTAAACTCTGAAATTGGAGCCTATTTTGACATAGGCAATTCTTAAGATCTGCCTACAAGAATTTCGATTTTAAAGAATGCTTTGTTACTAGCATTAGGGAGAAACATTCATATTTACAATAACACAAGTCAACTCATCCACTTTTATTAGTGGTTAAAAGAATAATTGTGCTTTTACTCATTTGCTTCATCCAACAGATGAAGACTATTTTTTGATTTTGTTTTCCAATTGTATATCAAGTGAAATATAGCAAGCTGCTATTAAATATCATTGAAATTCTTCACTTGATTGGCATTTGTAACTTTACAGTTACATATTCATGCCTTCCTTTTTTTTCTGTTTTATTCTGCTGTCTTTTTTTGAGATTTCTCTTTCTTGCTTGCAGGGAAGTGTAGCCTTGCTGTCAGTGGTCGTGGGGCTCGCACCTTACGCTCAAAGCCTCTTACGCAGACATATCCTGAAAAGAATATATGGTGAGTATATGTATTGATGCATCTGCCATCTAGATATGAATTGATAGGATAATTTCCCTCCTATCAGATTGTTTTCTAACTGCATAATCAAAATCATATTCTTAAAACATTAATGGACGGAATTAATAGTTAACTGATGCTAAATCTTCTTACCAAGCTCTTGTTACTAAGAATTCCGATTTGCTTCTACCATAATATCAAGTCATGAGTTAATACGATACTTAGAAAATATTCTGTCTGGGGAAGGTTTTATTAACCTATTTCAGTGCTACAAAACCGGACTTCCTAATATGCAAATATTTATACCATGGATTATTTTCTAATTTGTATTCTTTTCATGCATCTTGGTCTTCAAAGTATATATAGAAGTATATGTATTCATGGCATCTGCATCTAGAAACGAATTGATAGGATAATATCCATCCTATTAAATTGTTTTCTAAATGCACAATTTAAATAATGTTTTTCATCAAAATGGCGTGGAAGGTTTTGCTAAACAATTTTTAACTGATACAAGAGTATTTCCAAATAAGCAAAATGTATACCTTGGATTATTTTCTAATTTGTATTGTTCTCAATGCTTCTTGGTCAAGAGTGTTTGCTATTTTGAATTTTATTGTCTTAAGATTAAGCCAAGTCTATATTAAATTCAGGTTCATCACTGCAGTTGTCAGAAAGCACAGCAGGAGGTATTTTAAGAATGGCCAAACTTTGGTTGAATTTAAGAAAAAATGACTTTTTAAACTCAATTAATTGCAGTGCAATGTCTAACTCATGAAATTGGCCAGCTATAAGATTTACTCTAATTCATCTAGTGTTGGAAGCAGCAACTTGCAGCAGTTGACTACACTTGCCACAGACTGTTTATCTTGAAATATTTACGATTTCCGTTTGCTATTTTGAATTTTAATGTCTTTAGATGCCACCGTCATTTGCTTTTTATATTTGTTGTTATAAAGTATCTTTCTTACAGGGTTGGCAGGTGCGGGGGGTTCTCATTAACCCCGATTGAAGCAACAAGAAAAGCTACGCTTGGGGAATTGGATCAAGGACTAACAATGCAGCTGAATGGTTAGCCTTGATAAAAGGAATGGATATAGCTACAAACAACAACATTCGCAATCTTGTGGTTCTGGGAGATTCAATGATTGTGATTAGAGAAGCCAGAGGACTTATAAACCATAGCCATAAGCCAATCTCTATGATGCACCACCGTTTTATTCATTTGGTAAAAGCCTTTGACTCACTCTCCTTTTTTCATATCCTAAGGGTGAACAACCAAAAGGCTGATACCATGGCCAATTTGGGTTCTAATTTAAATTGTGGACACATCCTTGAGGATGGTTGTTTGAAGTTGGATGCTTGGGTTCCTTAAACCCTTGGCAAACTCCCCTCCCTTCCACCCATGGCCATCCCATTGTGGCATTTATATCTATGATCCGCGGCTGGATCCGCTCGCATTTCCCAAGCCGACCTTACCCTGAATCGACGGCTTGCTCTGACAGAAGCCATGTGGCTAGCATGCGAAAATTTATGGAAGAAGAGGACTTTGGGTTATTTCATGCAGGTTGACGGAGGTGTGTCCACTCTGCTCTTCACCGTGTCTGTGATTCTTCTCTATCTTTGTGCTTCACCAGATAACTCTCGACTGGTTTTGGTTCCTACCATGGATTGCAATCATGGTCCTCCTGCTCAGCACTGCCGTAAATGTGTGAAGAACCTACAGGGGCAGCATGGAGGGGTCTGTAATGGAAGGCTGAAATGTTGTCTTATGGATCTTTTTCATGGCATAGATGTCTCTGAACATTCCAGGGGAGGAGCGAAGAAAATTTGCACCTCTCAATCTCAGAAGGAAGATATGGGCAATGGAAATCGGTGGGTTCCCCTCGAGTTTACTCAGGGACATGGAAGCCGAATGATGCAACTCCCGAGTCGTGGCCTTGCTGCGGGGAATGGTGGCCGACACTCAACCCTGGGTGACCACAACCTGAGCTTTGCTCAGCACAATCTACGTAACAGCTCTGTTGAAATGGGAGGCATGTCGGGAACGGGCTCTCCAGTAGAGCAAGGCAATCCCTCCCTGTAACTTCGGACTCATCTGCAAGATTTGGACGCTCAGGTGCGTTGGCTCAGAGGTGATATGATGGAAATGAAGAAAACGATCTCACAGTTTGGCACCTTCGTCCAAATATCCAATTTTGAAGTTCGCTTCTGCACTAGTAAGACCAAAGACTGTTTTGAGAAACTGGTAAACAAAATGGATACTTTTTACAGTTGTCTGAGAATAGTAGAGGCTAAAGTTGATTGTGTTAGGGTCAGCAATGGGAACAGTCCCTCGATTATTCTGAACATAGATGATGACAATGTCGGCACTGTCACTGGAAGCAAGGGGAATTCAACTCGAAGCAAGCATGAAAATTAAGGATGAAGGCCTCTATCAAGTTTTTTTGCTGAAAACCTATATATTTGCTTATGTATTGTTTCTGTTGTTTTCTTTTAGGGCAGTTTGTTTCTATCTACAGTTGTGCTTATTCGGCAAGTACGTTTGAATGTAATAGACAAAAAGCTTATTTTGAAATGCAGAGGCTGATACTCATTGAGCCTGTTCTAGCAGCTCTGAGATTTTGGGAATAGCCTCCCCATATTGATATAATATTTCAAACTTTTTAATACAAAGCTCTTATCCGTTTCTGTAAAAAAATAAAAATAAAGTATCTTTCTTTGGCCACATATAATTTTGAATTTTAATGTTTAACATCATATGCTTTTTAGATTTGTCGATCTTTCTTTGGCCATATATAAAACCATACAGCTATGACAAAATTTAAGTTCTAAAATATCAGAAAATTGTTATGGAGTTTTTACGTAATTGGTCATGTGGTATCAACATTTAATCACTAAGTTTAGGGTTTGATGATCCTAAAATAAAAAGAGTGCATAGTGATTATATATAGAACTGGAGTGTTGATACTATTAGAGATTTGCACTAGTACTTCTAGATCCAGAATCTGTTGCCATCACAGGTCAATTTTGATAAATTTTTCTCGGTTGACATCAAGAAACCTATGTACTTCCCTTGGCTTTATCTGCCTACATCTTGCAGTTTCTACACTAGGGGGCACTTTTAGCCCCAGAATCTCTACCTTTTGTAGGTCAATTTCAATACATGTTTGTCAGGTCACATCAAGAAACTCATGTCTCTCGTGGCTTTCTCTGTCTACATCTTACAGTTTTGCAAGTGAGCGTGAGCATGTTCCTATATTTTTATTTAAGTAATTTTTATCAAATGTTTTGGAGCTTCTTATGATGTCTTTTGGTGTGTTGAAATGCGGAAGCTTTAAACAAGACAGAGATCAGTCAAATAACAGACCAGAGAATAATGGCAAAACACATAAACATGTACACAGAGATTTTACGTGGTAAAACCCTGAAGAGGAGACATCCACACAGTAAGTGTATCAGAACATCCACACAGTAAGTGTATTGGTATTCTTATTATTCAAATATGGAGATTACAACCTTCAGCATACAGACTTTTCTTCTTTGATCAATTTTCTCACCATCCTTGATTTTCACCTCTACAGGATTATATATAGATTTTTAGCATTCCTAACATAGTTGTATACAACTGCACATATTCTATTTTTAGCTGACCAAAAGCCAGCGTAAATCAGAATACCAAAAAACTAGATAATGCCAATCCATATCCTTGGGAAAATCAGCTTGTGCTATGGTCAGGTCAGTGCACTGGATTTGTACAGAGTTTAGAAACTCTCCCATCTTTGATAGCACCAGGGATGTGGAGGAGTTCATGGAAGACATAAGATTAATGATCCTCAAAGAACAATTAGTTCTAGCACTGGACGCAACCTTGAGGTCCACTCCTAGATGGTGGGCTATGCATAAGGATAGCCTAAGAAGCAGGGAAGAGGTCCAGCCCAAAGTCGCATTCCATGCGAAATTGGTTGTCACACTTTATCGACATGGTGTTTGTATTAGGTTTGCTCTTACATAACGTGTAGCAAATTAGTCCATCAAATCTAACATGATCTTTGTAAATATTTCAGTCATTTTGTGAATTCACTTGTTGATTTTCTTTTGCTTAAGGACATAAAAAGTTCCTTCAACTTTAAAAAAGTGCATGCGACAACCCCTACAAGAGGATCCATACCCCTTGTTGACAAGGGCCTTCAAGGGATAAACAGAGGTTGGTGACATATAAATGACATAAATGAGCTCCCATATGCATCATCATTCAGCTTATAATATCTGCTACAATTCTCTCAAATCAGATATAGAATTTCTAGTTTCAACATAAGGGGAAATGGTAGGCAATCTTCACTAAATGTTATGAAACTCAACCAAATGTCTCCAAATCCTTGTCTAATGAACATGAAACTCTTTGAACACATAAATGACAGTCCATTTATCAGTAATCCATCATTCATTCACTTAACCATTCAAATTTATCAACATATCATTGACTTGCAACAAGGTAGTGGGGAAAATGGCACTATTTGTTTATTAATGAGCAATTTTACATAGTATTTATTGGAATCTTGACTTGTGGCTCTTCTGAGCATGAAATACAGAGCATATAAATCAGATTACAAAATAATGGGGCATCAGAAGCTCCCCCAAAGAGAATAGTATCTCACCAAAGGCGCAATTCCTCAAGGATCAAGAATATGCATAGAAATCTTGAAATGGTTGAAGAAGCAAGCTGAACTAGAAGTGACCATGATCTCTGTAGATTACACCTGCAACAAACGACTCCACTGGAGCTCCAAATGAAAGGTCTGAATGGCCTTTCCAATTACCAACTAGGATGGCAATCTTTCACCCTCGAAATTGGTGCTAAGGCAAGCATAGTAGCACTCCACTAGCTCTTCTCTCCAAATGCAATTGCAATTTCTAAAAATGATCAAAAGCTACTTTCATTCTTTGTTCTTGACATTTGTAAGGTTTCCAAGCTCTCTATGGGTCAAATTCCTTCCCAGAAATGCATTCCAATTCAAGTGGGGAAGAGATTCCAAAGAATGCCACTTGTACGACAATTCCTAGTCTACCACTACCACCAAATCACATGTGGAAGCATCTTAGCTGCCCTAACTCCTTTGAGCGCTGCCCTAACTCCCTTGAGTGCCCTCTTGGAGGCTATTTTTAGCAATCTAGCCCAAGTGTCACAATTTCTCTAAGATGCCTCTTCCTCTTCCATGGGAGTTATTCTTCCACTCCAATTCGACCTTGGATGAGTCATGCCATGAATAATACCTTTTGAACTCCCCCAAGTATGTTACTCTTCACCTTGAATTCGAATTGGTGAGAGAATGATGCCAAGTGTAGTGGGGAAATCTAGCCACATGTGGGTCCCACAACCTCTTGTGTGCCCTCATGATCCAATGCCACCTTATTTTCTTTTATTATTATTTATTTGACCCATTTAATGTGCATTTGTAAGTCTAAGATCACTTTGGGTCTTGTAGCTCCATCACTCCAACTTTTAATACTTCCACCCCCAACCTAGGGAACTAGTAAGCTAGTGGAAATTTTCCTCCATGATATTTTGTGTGGATGGGGACATTGCAAATTTGAATTGGGAATTTGCTCTAATGTGACCCACATTGTCCATTTGGATCTAATTTTACATTATAACCAACTTGGACATCATGCTTGGCAATTATTTTGACCTTTACTACCAATTTGACAAACTATCATGAGTATGGCTAATTGGCTTAGACCATTGTGATCCAATGCAAAATTTTGGGACATTACAAGTCCTCCCTTCCCAATATTGCTTGTCTTCAAGCAATTTGAAACATATGTGTTGAATAACCTGCCTTCTTTTCCACTATATAACTCTTTGAAGCTGCCACTAAGTTGCCCAATTTTGAGTCCTCAAGACTCCATGAAAGTTTTAGAGAGGAACCACCATGCTTGCTGCTGCACTACTCTGATTAAAATCACTTTATTAAGTGGGAAATCAATCTCCCATACTACTTATTTCCCTCCAAAAAATTGAAACCAATGAGACAAAAAATTATTCCAGGGTCCCATTGCTTGTATTGCACCCCAACTTTTTAGAGTGCTCTCCAACCCATACCATCTGATAAGAGGATTCTTGGATCCCATTTCCTTGTATGCATTCTTCCAAATATCATAAGTACAAAAGAGAGATCACCAAAGTACATAACAACATGACAAAAAAGTACATCAAGGAAGTGCCTCATCAAAGAATCATGAAAGTGCTTATACCTCCAAGCAAGTAGACCATCATTTTCCAAGTGCATACAAGCATAGAGTGACCAATCAAATCTGCTCCAATGACATAGGTGAGGATCCCATGTCCTATAATGCTGCTCCATAAGGGTGTGATATGCATCAAAATATTCAGCCATGTATTCTTTCATCCAAGAAGTGAATGAAGAATCTCCACAAAAATCTGAACCAAATAATGAACAAAAAAACAAGGAGACTTCAAATGACTCAAAGAAGTTTCACCCATACATCCATGAATGTGAATCATAAAGATATAACAAAGTATGTGGCTGCCAACAAAAATGTTCTCCAATCATAAATCTATTCACCCAAGTGTCGGATGAAGTTCCTCCAACATCAAATGAACCAAGTGTCGAGCAAGAAAAACCACGAGTCTTCAAGTGACTCAAATGCATATCATAGGTGCATTCATGTAGTAGATGTGCATCATCATAAAGTGACAAAGGATGCTGCTGCAAATGTGAATAATAATGTGCTCCACCCATGTCATCATAAAAAATAAATCTAGGAGTTTTGTACTCTTCATGTGGCACCATAAAAAAGAACCCTTTCACCCATACTTCATGTGAATAATAATGTGCTCCACCCATGTCATCATAAAAAATAAATCTAGGAGTTTTGTACTCTTCATGTGGCACCATAAAAAAGAACCCTTTCACCCATACTTCATTGAGACTAATGCTGCAAAACATGGAATTGTAGGATGTAGGAGAATGAACTAACTCACCCAAATGATCAAAAAGTGCATAAGTTTCATCATGGGAAGGATCCATATGGGTAGTATTATGTAGGTCCTTCAAAAGTGTGGAACCTTTGTCGTAGATTGGTTCCAATGTAGAGGAATCATGCTCTTCTTTAAAAATTGCATAACCTTCATCAAGAGACAATTCAAGTTCCTCGTCCACCATATCAAGTGTTTGGATCTCTTCAAGTTCATCTTCAAACACAGCAAGCATATTCAAATTTCCACATTTCTCATGATCCACCATGTCATGAGAATCCTCCAAACAATATACCATCTAAGAAACATGATTCGTTCAAAACAGGCCAAGTGTCGTGTCCCTATCGAATCGGACACGATTCGACCTGAGGTCGTGTTCGATTCGATTTTTCATCGAATCCGTTTTCGGACACAAAATTTAAACGAGTTGGACACGAATTCGTAACGTGTCCCGACTGTCGGACACGCGTCCCTAAAATAGGACACGTAAAGTGCGCGAAAAAACAGGAAAAGTGCGGCCGGGTAAGTTATAAAACCAAAATTTGAGTTTCTTTTTATCATTTGCAAGGAAGGAGTTGGCTAAGAGTGATTGTATGTGCAGGTGAAGGCGATTTGAAGGCGATTTGAAGGCTATCCAAGCAATTCCAAGTGCATTCCGGTGGATTTGTGGAGAGGATTGCAAGCTCAACCATCACACAACAAAAGGAATGTCTCAATCAGCTAGGGCAGGAGGTAGGGGGCAAAGGAGAGGGAGAAATGCACCATCTAGTGCCTCCTCTCGTATTCCACCAAGCACAAGCGGTTCTCCTCCTCCGTCAAGTGCTCCATCGGCTGCTAGTGGAGCTCAAGCTCATGCTCCATTTAACCCTGTTTTAGCAAGACAACAAGCCCAAGAAAAAAAATACCCTTTGTGGAAGTATGTGACAAGAAAAGATGGGCCCGGGGCAAAGCTTGGTGGGGGAGGTAATGTGTCTTGGAGATGCAATTTTTGCAAGCATGACTTCATGAGCACATATTTCCGGGTTAAGGGCCATTTGTTGGCCCTTCCTTCTTGTGGGATTTCTTCATGCAAAGCGGTGACTGTTCACCAAAGGAGGGATATGGAAAGAGAGGATCATGTTGGCTTAGGGAAGGTGGCAGCAACAAGCAAGAAAAAAGAGGATGATCCTCTTCCATTTTTGAGAAAGCCCTCTAGCACCAAGCCTCCATTTCCACCTAGCTCTAGCAGTCATGGGCGTGGGGATACTCATCAAACAAGAAAGAGGCAATCTATCAGTGGTCCAATGGATAGGATTTTCCAACAAGAGGCACGAGAAGAGGTAGACCTTACCATTGCATTTTTCTTCTACCTCAACTTCATCTCATTCAATGTTGCACGGTCACCATTGTATTTTGAGACGGTTAAAACTATCTTGGATTGAGCTCCAAGTGGTTATGTGCCTCGTAGTTCAGAGAAGCTTAGAACCACATTGTTGGTTAAAGCAAAGAAGGAGGTAGATAAAATCCTTGAGCCAATTAGAACAACATGGCCCTCATGCGGTGTGAGTGTTGTTTCTGATGGATGGACGGATCCCACACGCCATCCACTCATCAATTTCATGGTATCTTCCCAAAATGGACCGTTGTTCTTGAAAGCGGTGGATGCTCTTGGGAAATACAAGGATGCACAATTTATGGGCGATTTATTCATCAAAACCATTGAAGAAGTAGGTGTTGATTCATGTGTACAAATCATCACGGACAATGCACTTGTTTGCAAGGCTGCTGGCATGATTGTGGAAGCTAAATATCCACAAGTATGTTCATTTTGGACACCTTTCATTTCTAATTTGCTCATTGTTTGAATTTGGTCATTGCAATGTTAGTGTTGTAGAGTCATTGATACATGCTTTTATTGCTCTTACAGTTTTTTTGGACACCTTGCATTGTCCATTCCTTGAATTTAGCACTGAAAGCCATTGCTTCGGATGTGACATGGATTGGAAACCTTATTGAGGATGCACGCCATATCCGTAACTTTGTGCAAAACCACACAAATGCCCTCACCATCTACAAACAATACACACAGCTTTCATTGCTGAAGGTTGCAGATACTCGGTTTGCTTCCTCATTCATCATGCTCAAGAGGTTGAGGGAGGTCAAAACCGCTCTTGGGTCCATGGTGATTTCAGAGTTTTGGGCTTTTTGGAGAAAGACGGATCAGGCTGCTTCACAAAAGGTGAAGGACACGACGTTAAATGATGGTTGGTGGGACATGGTAGATCTTAGCATTAAGATCATGGAGCCAATCATTTCTTTGTTGCGGTTTGCAGACACGGACCAACCCATCCTAGCAGAGGTTTATGAGGGGTGGGATTCCATGATTGAGTCCACGAGGTCCATTGTCATGGAGAATGAGTGTCCCGAGTATGGGACATCGGCATAGAACTTATGGACCATTATTTGGGATATTCTTATCTCCAGGTGGGATAAGAATTGCACACCTTTGCATTGCTTGGCCCACTCCTTAAACCCCAAGTTCTACACTCAGGAGTGGCTCACTAGTGGATCGGGGGCCTCACACAGAGTCCCTCCTCACATGGATGCAGAGATTGCAAATGGGAGGAAGATAACACTTAGACGGCTATTTCAGGATAGAGACATGCTTGAGGAGGTGGAGGATGGCTTTGTAGATTTTTCCACTGGCACTAGGAGATTTGGAGGCTATGATGTGCTTAGAGATAGGGAGGGTAAGACACCCTATCGTTGGTGGGCAACTCACGGGGCAACATCCCCTATTCTACAGAAGTTAGCCTTCAGGGTCATCTCTCAAGTTACATCATCCTCTTGTTGTGAGAGGAATTGGAGCACATATGGGAACTTGTACAGTGTGAAGAAGAGCAGGCTTGAGCAGTCCAGGGCAGAGTCGATGGTGTATGTGCACTCCAACCTTCGTCTTATTTACAGGAAGAGGGAGGAGTGGGTGAAGGGAAAGACAAAGATGTGGGATGTCTTTCCTGATGATATGGGTTTGGACAGCAGTACTGAGTTGGCATTAGCCAACATGGATCTTAATGATCCAGTGCTAGAGCCGGTCACTTTTGATGATAGTGATCATACAGAGGGGTCATCCTCCACAGCAGCAGATGCAGATCGTCAGATGGGCAGAGAGGAGGAGGAGGGGGAGGAGGATGAGGATCAGGGCAGTGGCAGTGGCAGTGATGAGTATGTTGATTCAGGCATGGAGGAGGACTACTGACATATGGGATTCTCCCATCTTGATCCACCCCTTTTTGTATTTACTATTAGTCTATTTGGCATTTTCTAGTGGCTCAGTGCCCAGTGGCATTCCGACATATATGTATACATTTTGATTTTGATGACTTAATGAGAAATATGGTTCCGACATGCATCTGTGTCTCATTGTGATTTGTGAATGACAAATGTGTTGTGAATCGTGATTTGTGAATGACAAATGTGTAATCATTAATGTGTTTTTATTCTAATTTCTATTGAATATTTGTAAATGTTCTAGTTTCTAAATATTTTTGGATCTATATGTCTATATTTTTAAATTTTAATATATTTAAAAATATATATATATATGTATATAAAACGTATCCTATGTGTCCTGATTTCGGGGGTCACCGTGTCCGTGTCGGACTCTCGTATTTTCGTGTCCTACGTGTCCCGTGTCCCCGTGTCAGGTGACTTTGTATACCATTTGACAATTTGAAACATAGGAGGAAAACAAATATCTTGCAACTTTTCAAGAAGTTGCTTGCCCATTTTGAATTGTGAGCTTATGATGAGACTCATTATTCTTCAAGTATGCATCATGTAACAATTCATTAAGCTCAAACAAAGGGTTTCTATCAAAAAGCAAAGACATGAAATTACCTTTGATGTGGCACATTGCTCTTTGAATCTTCTCCATGTCTTCAAAGAAGGATGTTTCCTCCAATGAAGTAGCTCTCCAACAAGAATTTGACACCAATGCTTGAGTGTCATGGAGAATGCTAAGAGACTCTTGGATTTTCTTTTCATTCATCTTTAAGGACCCTTCAAAAAAATGAGGCTCTTGCAAATGAACCTCCTCATTGACCAACTTCATGAAGCTCAAGTGGTGATGGGGAAGTTGATCTTGTTTCTTCTTCAACTACTACAAGGACTTCATTTTCATGCTTATGGAAGTTTGGCTTGCAGCAACACTTTCAAAAGTTGTCTCTATGTCACCAACATAGAGGTGTGAGCACCCATCAGTAGGCACTCTTTCATAGTTTAAGCATCCATTAGTAGATGCTTTTTGATTCATGTCCAAGGTAGAATGTGTCTCTTCTTTTTGCTCCTTTAAGCAAGCTGATGCATTTTATATCCAAGTATGTGCAGAACTTTGAGATGAGCCATCAAAGGTGGGAAGTGCCATTTTATTTATTGCATAATTCAATTCTCTATTTTGAAATGGATTCTTATTACCTTACTTCATCTTGAGCTTGTTTGAGACAATGAGGTATTGATCAAATGGTAAAGTGTTTCTGCAATCTTCACTCAAATTTTTCCATTCGATTAGAATTTCTTCCACATTATTGGACTCAAGAAATTTTGGTGCAGTAGGCCTTGGTGTTCTCTGAAATTCATTTGCTCTATTATGGGGTCCTGTGCTTGAGAAAATATGCTCACCCATTGGCTTCTTTTCCTCGCCATGAGAAGTGTTGCTGCCTCCTATTACTCCTTTGCTCCCAAGTTGGTTAGCCAACAATTCGAATCCTTTCATCATCTACTTGGACATGTCTTCAAAGAGTGGTTTAATGAGTTTCCTAATCTCCTCAACATCCTTTGAGGTTCCCTTTTTATCCCTAGTCATAGTTTCCTAAAAAAAATTGCTCTTCTTTTCCTACTTTTTCTTTTTCAACAAAAGCACTTTTGGTTTCAATATCTAATGGTGGTCCTTGACTTCTTGTCCTCATGAATATCAAACCACATCAGGTGCCAAGATCATGTTCTGATACCACTGTAATGTCCCTTTTGAATAAAATTTCCCAATGTGCTCAAATTCACCAAATTTCAACTCTAGGTATATGTATACAATTGATTCCAAACTCCTCCAAATACTTTCAAACTTAGTGAGGAAGATCATGAGGGGTCATGGGACACATTAACACATCTATCAAATATATAATAAGCTGATATACCCAACCATGGTCTGCAATTTGCAAGGGAAGTAGTTTCGGGACAAGACTAGTCAATTTGGGAAGTGGAAACCCCCCTTAGGTCTTGGAACAAAGCTCTTCCAAATGCTGTACAACCTTCTCTAATGATGGGTTTGAGAATTGGATCTGTTTTTTTTTGTTGGCAAAGTGGTGGAACCTCCTTGACTAGCAAGTTTGCCTTTGGCTAAGTTACCACGAACCAGGGGCATCTAAGTCGTCAAAATCACCCGGGGATCGCACCCAGCCTGGACCGCACCAACCCTTAACATGGTTGGATTTTTTGGTATCCGCGTGATTAGAATCGATGACCTTTCCGCTTAGGGGGTGTCTTAACCATACCCCGCCACCAATTGTTCTACATCTCACGGATATGAGAATTGGATCTGTTATTAGACATTCAGTAAAGTATATTTTCAACATTATATGTGGTTTTGGGGTTGTTATGGTAACTTCGGGATGTCCTCCATGGTTCAGATGCTTTATATGGAAGTACATTAGCTGCATAGGCATCAGGATGGAGTAGAGAGTGAGATGCACTCTACTCAGTGGCATGAGCCTAGTGGGGGCTGCATGCGGAGCTTCAAGGGAGATTGACCTTTGCATGCATGAGTTTTGCATGACCTATCAGCATTCAGTGACTGCATGCAAAAGTGACATTTTGCATGCATACATGCAAAAGTGACTTTTTGCATGCACCGAGAATTAGGGTTTTGGAAAACCTAATTCATCGGCGAGATTATTTATAGAGGCAGGGGGTCCCCAGATGAGGTTACTCAGTTGTATCATCGGAGAGAGATACTGCTAGAGTGAGGAGGACGAATCTGCACATGTGGGGCGACTTTCTGAGATAGAGAGGAGTTGCTGTAGGAGCTAGGAAGGTTAGATCTGAGCTAGATCAATGACCTTCAGTTCCAGAGAGGCTAGAAACCCGTTCTTGTGTGCTGAGAGAGCTCAACAGTGGGGTTACTGTGGAGTTTAGAGGAGGCCGAGTTCTCTTGGAGGAGGACGTTTTTCCTAAGGGTAGAGAAGCTCATTGTGAGCTGGATTGATTGATTAGGAGTCTGTGACTTCCAGGATAGCCTTGCCTTGAGATTTGAGGAAGGTTAGGGACGATCGGAGCTCAGATCTGTTGAGATCCGGAGCAGTACGAGGATTTGACATCCAGAGAGGAGGGAGCACTTGTGTATGCAGAGAGGGCCGATTTCATCAGTGGGCAGTCTTCAGAGCGAGCAGACCAGAACGGAGAGATATAGAGAGGGCAGATCTATCAGAGGCACCGTCAGAGCACTCAGATCCAGATTGACAATTAGGGCATACTTCTTCAGTGCATGCATCAGCTGGATGCATGCAAATTAGAGTTTGTCCCGTTCAGAGGGATTGAGTTACCGGCTGAGGTAATTCTGTATTGTACTGTCTTTTATACTTCTATATGCTTTGGGCTCGAGAGAGAAGATAGCCCCATAGTTAGCTGGTTTTTCCCGAAAGGGTTCCAGGGTATATCTGTTGCCTATGTGGTTGATTGCATTTATTTTCAGTTGGTAAATGAAGATCTAGTAGTTTGAGTTTATTTCTTTATGAGCATATATTGATTTAGAGACTCATACCACTTGAGGTCTCAGGGCGATCTAGAGGGAGTAGTGATCTCTAGATCCATATATATTTACAAATATCAAACCACATCAGGTGCCCAGATCATGCTCTGATATGACTGTAATGTCCCTTTTGAATAAAATTTCCCAATATGCTCAAATTCACCAAATTTCAACTCTAGGTATATGTATACAACTGATTCCAAACTCCTCCAAATACTTTCAAACTTGGTGAGGAAGGTCATGAGGGGTCATGGGACACATTAACACATCTATCAAACATATAATAAACTGATATACCCAACCATGGTTTGCAGTTTGCAAGGGTAGTAGTTTCGGGACAAGACTAGTCAATTTGGGAAGTGGAAATCCCCCCTAGGTCTTGGAACAAAGCTCTTCCAAATGCTGTACAACCTTCTCTAATGATGGGTCTGAGAATTGGATCTGTTATTAGACATTAAGTAAAGTATATTTTCAACATTATATGTGGTTTTGGGGTTGAATAGGTATCCAAGAGAACTCAGGGAATTTACTAGTAATTTTGAGGCTCAAACCCCCAAGGGTAGATGGCTTGAAATAGCTCCAAATGACCTCAAATTGTACCAGAAGGTGTATGGATGATGTTAAAACATAATAAGGGTGTTTATAGGTGCCTTCCAACCTTCAAATGACTTCTATAACTCACTTTGGTAATCTGGTCAATGTAGGGAGTTTTATTAGCAAACTGTGGTTCAAATCCCCTTAGGGTAAATGACAAGTTGGCTCTCCAAATGCAATAGAACCCTCTCGAAATTATGAACAAAGGCTGGTGACATATAAAGGACATAAATGAGCTCCCATATGCATCATCATTCAGCTTATAATATTTGCTACAATTCTCTCAAATCGGATATAGAATTGCTAGTTTCAACATAAGGGGAAATGGTAGGCAATCTTCACTAAATGCTATGAAACTCAACCAAATGCCTCCAAATCCTTGTCTAATGAACATGAAACTCTTTGAACACATAAATGACAGTCCATTTATCAGTAATCCATCATTCATTCACTTAACCATTAGAATTTATCAACATATCATTGACTTGCAACAAGGTAGTGGGGAAAATGGCACTGCTTGTTCATTAATGAGCAATTTTACAAAGTATTTCTTGGAATCTTGACTTGTGGCTCTTCTGAGCATGAAATACAGAGCATATAAATCAGATTACAAAATAATGGGGCATCAGAAGCTCCCCCAAAGAGAATAGTATCTCACCAAAGGCACAATTCCTTAAGGATCAAGAATATGCATAGAAAACTTGAAATGGTTGAAGAAGCAAGCTGAACTAGAAGTGACCATGATCTGCCCTATAGATTACACCTGCAACAAAGGATTCCATTGAATCTCCAAATGAAAGGTCTGAATGGCGTTTCCAATTACCAATTAGGATGGGAATCTTTCACCCTCGAAATTGGTATTAAGGCAAGTAGAGTAGCACTCCACTAGCTCTTCTCTCCAAATGCAATTGCAATTTCTAAAAATGATCAAAAGCTGCTTGCATTCTTTGTTCTTGACATTTATAAAGTTTCCAAGCTCTCCATGGGTCGAATTCCTTCCAAGAGATGCATTCCAGCTCAAGTGGGGAAGAGGTTCCAAAGAATGCCACTTGTACAACAATTCCTAGTCTCCCACTTCCACCAAATCACATGTGGAAGCATCTTAGCTGCCCTAACTCTCTTGAGCGCCCTCTTGGAGGCTATTTTTAGCCTTGACATGTCATATAAGTCAGATGTCAGCCATTAAGTCTGATTTGTGTCATAGGTTTCATAGCATCTTCATCATTGTTGTCATAGAAGCTAGGGAATCTAGTCCAAGTGTCACAATTTCTCTAAGATGCCTCTTCCTTTTCCATGGGAGTTACTCTTCCACTCCAATTCGACCTTGGATGAGTCATGCCATGAATAATACCTTTTGAACTCCCCCAAGTATGTTACCCTTCACCTTGAATTCGAATTTGTTAGAGAATGATGCCAAGTGTAGTGGGGAAATCTAGCCACATGTGGGTCCCACGACCTCTTATGTGTCTTCATGATCCAATGCCACCTTATTTTCTTCTATTATTATTTATTTGACCCATTTAATGTGCATTTGTAAGTCTAAGGTCACTTTGGGTCTTGTAGCTCCATCACTCCAACTTTTAATGCTTCCACCCCCAACCTAGGGAATTAGTAAGTTAGTGGAAATTTTCCTCCATGAGATTTTGTGTGGATGGGGACATTACAAATTTGAATTGGGAATTTGCTCTAATGTGACCCACCTTGTCCACTTGGATCTAATTTTACATTATAACCAACTTGGACATCATGCTTGGCAATTATTTTGCCCTTTAGTATCAGTTTGACAAACTATCATGAGTATGGCAAATTGGCTTAGGCCATTGTGATCCAATGCAAAATTTTGGGACATTATAGTGACCTCCTAACAGAGTCCTTGGGCATACCATTTATTTGAGGTTACCTTGGATCAGTGATTGGATGGGTGAGCCTTAGAATGCAACACATCCCTTGATGATCGATCTTCACCTGAGATATCATGAGAGGAGGGACAAGGAACAAGATACTCATAAGACTGCTTCTAGATTTTATTATGATTTATTGGTCATGCCTTTGGGATTGACCACTGCACTAGTCACTTTCCAGGCATGCAAGTAGTCATTTTATGTCCTCATGCTATACAACAGGACAAGAGAGGACCATTGCAGCTAGTCGGATGAGACACGGGGTATGGTGTGTTGAAAAATGTAATGAGAGATGTCCTTGTCCCCATGTTTTTTGTGTTTGCCATGGGGGGGACACAACATTATGTTTCGTAGACTTGTGTTTTCAAAGTGACTTTTTTAATAAAGTACTTTAGTGTTATGTACTTTAAGTTGTCTCAAAAGGTTATTTAAATGTATTATTAATTATGTGATGTAATTAATAAATGAGCATTGAATATAAGCCCTTAGATCAAAATCAACTTAACCATTGGATGAAAAGTTAGTTAGGGTTTTTGAGTTAGGGTTTTTGAGAAAGTAAAGTACAAATACCTAGTGAAAGAGAAATAGCACACAACAAGAGAAAGACATGAAATAGATAAAGAGAGAGATCATTCAGTGAGTGAATGATAAATGAGAATCAATGAGCAACAATAATTTGTACAGCAGGAGAGAGAAGATCAAATCAAGTGGCACAAATTTCAAGGTTCTTCCTTTGCACAAATTCCAAGAGAGAAATCGAAGTGCCAGAGAGAGAGAGGCCATACTGCTATCCGTACTGCAGTCTGCACAGAGTTCGAGGAGGTAAGAAAAAGACATTTGCAAGTCTAGAAAACAGTCAGGAGGGCACATTTTTCAACATGCAAAAATTCTGAGACAGTGCACAGTTCCCAAGGGGCAATAACAACAATGTTTTAGCAGTTCGTACAACTGTATCGTACAACCATTCCTTACAACAATTATTGTCATTATTTTGGCACATAAATCAAGGTTATTCAAGTGCATTTAATGCTGGTTCCGATACTGTAAAATTTACTGTGTTGCTCTTAATTAAATTCTCATTCAGTTGAGTTGCCTCACAAGTTGTGAGGATTGTCCCTGGGTTTTACCCTAATTATTTTTGCATCTTCTTCAGTTCTTATTTTATGCTTGGATGATGATGTGTTTATGAGTATGACAGAGGTTTGCATTTATTAATGAGAATATTTAATTTAATGCTCATAAAGCCCAAACCATAAATCTCAGAATTTCATCTAAGTGTTTGACAAAAAGTCTGTTCAAGTATTCAGATTTTTGTCACTGTTTTTCATGGTGGCCATGACAAAGGTCTTTCATTTTGACCATATTATCACTGTGCAGAGTGCATAGGAGGAGATCTAGACTCTATTGGATTGGTTCATTGAGATTTTTATAGGTGTTATGAGTGGTGAACTTCTAATTTGGTGGTGGGATTCTAGCATTCATTGGAGTAGTAGACTGCTTCAGATGACAAAAATGTTCGACATGATCGTATCAGTGATTGGTCTGCGTCGTTATGGGGATGTTGTGAGAGTTGTCAAGCTCTGTTTTATATGGCAATGTAGGTTTTCCCTCATGGTACTTGTTGTCACATATATAGTAGCTGGGCTACCATATGTTTTATTCCAGATTCCAGTATACTTTTCAGCCAGTTCCCTTACATTGAGATGCTGAGATGAGCATCTATGATGAATCACTATTATGATTATGGACAACAGTATATTCCTATGCCACGACTGAGTCTCAGAAAACTCAGATTTGATGACTGATGTAGCCATGTAGCCATTTACAGAGCAGTTGGTATTGCCCAGAGTTGCAGCAGCAGGTTCTTAGTGGACAACAGGTTCTCAGTGGACAGATGATGGTTCAGATTGTTTATGCATAGGTATATGACCCATCAGGTATTATCTTGTGTTATGGTTATTATTGCTTTTATACTCATTCTTGTGGCATGTCTTAGTATTTAGTGTCATGATCTGGCGATCATATAGATATTTGGACCTGGTTGTATAGATTATATGTATATATGTCCCCACTCAGACTTAGAAGTTCTTGACCTATACTCATTGGTTTTACCCTCCTTAGGGAAAATAGAGGTGATCATTCCCACCATCTTTTGGCTTGCTAGTGTTGGTCTCATTATTCACTTTCTCCACCCATCCATTACCTTCCAGTTATGTTGTTACCCTAACTTAC
This sequence comes from Larix kaempferi, assembly GCA_027924585.1. NCBI lineage: Eukaryota > Viridiplantae > Streptophyta > Pinopsida > Pinales > Pinaceae > Larix > Larix kaempferi. Next base: position 8,643,073 of record BSBM01000278.1, read on the forward strand.
TACTTGACTAGTGGCATGGAGGACCTTCCCCTACTTTATCCTCTTTGTTGGATAAGCTTCTCTGTTGTATTGTGTCTCGACATTGAGTTGCCTAAGTTGTGTTAGCTAGACCTGAAACAGATAGTGCTACCATCAGTACAATGTATATGGAAATGAAATGTATATCTTATATGAAAGCCCATTCATGGAATCGTGTTTCTGAACACACATGAATGAAAGGCAAGCCTAATGAAATTGGCTTTGAAAGTTAAATGTGAAATGTAAATCCATGGAATTGTGTTTCTGAACACACATGGATCATAAAGCCTAATAAATATAGATCCAAGAATGTGTTTCTTAACACACACGGATCAAGAATGTGGTTAAACAAATGCTATATCTAATGATTGCTGGCCTTACTTGTATTGATTTATCCCTCACTAGCTTGCGAGTTATCATGTGAGATGGAGTAAGGGACAACTCGCACTATGTCCCCTAGCGTCTCAAGTTACGGTTTGCCGAGCACCTAGTCATGGCAGCTCTAGAAAAGATCCTCACGGAGCTGTATCAGCTTGGATGTGAGTTGTAGGCATCTGTCAAGGTTGAATAAGCACTTCTGAAACAACTCACCCATTTGTGAGACATTGCCATCCCCTGTGTTACTGCTTGTCCAGCATATGCTAGAGTGTGTATCCCCTTTCCATTTCCAAAGTGTCACAGTGTCAAGTCAGTGGTCATCCTTTAGCCTAGCGCTATGAGTTTTAAGCCTTCCCCCATCACTAACAAATTGATCACAGCTATAAAGCGAGTATGGTCTTGAAAGTCTAGTCTGAGTCATAAATAATAATATTGAAAACACTTTATATTTGGTTTTAGATCGCCAGAGAATTGATTACTATTTGTTATAATTGCTACTTGAATGATTTGTAGAGCATGTCTTAGCCTCTACACTTGCAGCCGTTTGTTTTTAGCTTGGGTCATTTTATGGGTCATGTTGACTTGGTCAAACCTAGTTTGACCAAAGTCAACCATAGGACATGAGGTGAATAGACCTTGGATGATGCAGTTGGATGATATATGGTCTATTACAGGTCACAGTTGGTTCCAGGCATTGGTTACAGGTTTATGATGATGATCTGGCATTTCAGCATATTTGATCATTTACAGACTTATTATTATTTTACTTGTCTAGATATATTGGAGATATTATATGATCATGCAGAGATCCATATGGTGTATGAGTACACACCCTTAGTAGATTTGGGTTCTCTGAGTCCATTAAGACAGTTGGTTTTCAGTTCCGGGTAGTTACAATGAGTATTTTCTTTAGTTTATCATTCTGGTGCATATTTGCCATGTTAAATGGCCTGTTAGAGTAGAGTGATGGTATGATTGGTTTGCCTATGGCGCTACAAAGGGGACATGCAGTGTAGCCAATTGTTTTACTATATTATTTTGTTCCCGGACACATTGGTACAGTCAGATTTGGCCCCAGGTGACCAGGCAGAGAGTTACAGGCATTTTGATTCTTTCCAGAGGATTTATAGAGGATAAAAAATGGTGAAAATGGCTACTGAAGAAATCGATTTGGGCTACTGAGGCAAGGAAATGGCATGGAAATTGTTTTGATGATGTGTTGGATGTCTCCCACACCCTCCAGAGCAGTTACATCAATTGGTGGAGCCCTTACACATTTCTTCGGCATTTGTTTTATGATTTTCTGGAGCCTTTGGAGGCTCACAACTTTCCCAGAGAGAGCACGATTTGATGTTGGGTTGGTCATTTGATATTATTGTGCCACGGGGACACACTAGGGGTGTTAGATATTACCCCCTAGACCCACCATGTGCTTTTATTCATGTTTATTTTGTCACATTGAGTGGGACCCCCCTCTCCGAGGGCGATTTTGTCCATGTATGTTATATTTTTGAGTTGATCCATGTACTTTATTGTTGAGCTCATCTCAACCGTAGATTAGAACATTTTGATCTTCTAATCTTAGCCATCCATTCAAAAGGTGGTTAGGGTTTTGGTATCTCTCCATCCTATTTAAAGGAGAGCTTCTCATTGTAAAGGGACTTTTGGCTCTGGAATTTTGGAATAAAATATTTTCTCATAGATACTTGTCTTATGGTTTTGGGCGTCAATGGTGTTGATTGAAACTGTTCTTCCTCTCCATCGAGGGTTTGGTGATTATTTTGCATATCTATTTCTCTAAGTTTTCATCTACAGGTGAGGAGGCCGAATTGGCGAGGAAGATGCATTGGCTAGGGAGACCTTCTTTGCAAGTTTCTCTTCTCTTTGTCGATTACAGGGAGTATTATTGTCTATGTACCTCTTACTCTTTGTGATTTTACTCGTCATTTGTATTTCTTTCATGCTTGTTTGAACTGATTGATTTTCCTTGTCCTTGGTTCATCAGGTAGAGGAGGGTGCACATGTGGAGCTGGGCAATTCGTGGATGCAAGATAACTCAACAATTTCTCATTTGATCTTTGCGGGAGCAATCCTAAACACCTTGGCAAACATCTCCATCATTCAGGTATGCTTGTGAGGTAAGATTTCTATTTCTCAAAACTACCCATCTGTCAAATTCATTTAAAACCCTCACTATTTTTATTCGGAAAATTCTCTGGATCAAACCGCTTGATCAATTGATAAACCATTTCTGGGTATTTTAGCTTAGACCAAACCCAAAGTGGGTTCTCTTGGACATCAAGGTTGGAGGACTCCACAGGGCCCAAATCCCAAGGCACTAATCTCCAAACCCTAATGCACTTCCCCACTTGCGCAATTTTTCTGTGGTTTGATACTGTCTCTGACGCTTGTGTGTTTTGATATTGTCACACCTTCCTTCAAGTCTATCCAAAAATACTAGATAGCCCCAATCCTCTATTTTCTATCCTTTTACTTAAATTTTTAACATTACCATTAATTGTTTCAGGATGTTTGAGCATGGTTCCAACCTCATCGGACTTCATATGCAAAAAGTAGAATTTTATATCTCATTTAAAATTCAACAGACTTAAGAGTTTTTAGGATTTTAGGATTGCAAAGTTTCCATCAGTTTCTATCATGTATGAGGGTATGGGATTGACATTTAATCAACCACATCAACCCCTGTATGTACCTTGATGTTGGTGGTGTTGATTGATGAACTCCTCTGTCATGACCTTTATAAAAGTGTACTCTTCACTTAAGCAAAATCACTTATTAAGCATGGGAAGCTTTTTCTACCTTATTTTAATGATTTTATTAGGAAGTTTCTTCAAAATTGTAGGGTATTGAGTCATTGACTAATGTCCTTGGAGGATCAAATTTGAGATTCAAGTTAGAGGCAGGGCTAGAGTGTAGAGGAGGGAGGCATAGGGTGCTATTGATGAATAGGATCCCAATATAGGCAATGATTCCCCGACATGTAGGGTTTATGATTTATGTTTCACATTCATTTTTTTAAATGTCCTTCATATATATATATATATATATATATATATATATATATATATATATATCGTGTTTCCCTGTTTCCAAAATTTTGGGGTGTCATGTTTCCAATGCGTCCTCATTTCCTTGTTTCGTGCAACTTAGATTTCAATGTTATGTAGTTCAGTCGCTGACACAAAGAAGAGAGCCAGTTTTTCTCTCATGATATTGATCCCCTAGTCGATGATTTCTTTGAGGGGTTGAACGAGTTGTTGCAGTATCGAGTTGTTCTAATTATTGTCAGTAGTTAGGAGGCTTCTTATGTCAGTCCCTTACCCTACCTCGTATTGGGTGGAGGATGCTTCACCAATTTTCGGTTGGTTTGTGACCTTGGTATCATTTCTAGTTTTAGTACGGTTCATTTGATGGAGCATCAAGGTGTGGTGGCGTTGCTTGAGGACAAGCAATCTTTGGGAAAGGAGGATTGTGATGTCCCCTACCATTTGACTAGGGCGACAGGATGATTTAGTAGCCTATTTGACCCCATAGGCTATAGTCATTAAAGATAGGGGGGTCATTATTGTTGTCACTTAGCTTAAAAAAGGTGTTTTATTCCTAAAGTGATTAATAACATTTTAGATGGTATTGACCATTGTATGGAGCTCCAGTGAAGGATAAAAAGAAGGGCAACGCTTCATTTGGGATTATGTTATGATGAATTGATTTGATTTCTTGTGGAAGTCTGGTGAACCAGAGTTTTTGTTTGGGTTTGGAAAAGCCCATTCATCTTTGTTTGGTTTCGGTGATGCAAGATCCACCCTAGCTAAACTTCGGGGAATCCATTCGGGGTTTCTAATTGATCTTCATTTGACATCTTATCTTCAGATTTTGTGTTGGGGTGATTTGCTTGGGCCATTTCATTCAGAGGCCAAATTCCTCTTGATTGATTGAGGGCGTTGTGGAGGAAATCATGGCACTTGCAAAGGATGGCCAAATCACCATTTGAGGGCTATGAGCATTGTTGAGATTTGGGATAGAGTTGATCGATTCTCTTGTGGATTCGTGGCTCTCTCAAGGGGTTGAATCCCTCTTTGTTGGCAGCGTGGAGGTTGAAGGGATCAAAATCCCCCTCGTGTGGATTCATGGAGAGGGATAGACGGGTCGTCCCTTTATTCGTTTGGGTTGCGACCATTATGGAGAGGTAGAGCACCTAGCGGGAAACCATAACCTTCCTTGTGTGTTGATGGGTTTAGAGGAGGGGATGCATCTTTGTTGTGGAGGTTGAAACCGTGAGGAGGGGCCATGTTTAGAGGAGGAGACCTCGTGGTGGGAGAGAGACTGGCCAAGGGCTTGTGAAGGGGGTTGAATAAAGGAGTAGACATGACGACAGATTATGGAGCTGTGAACACCTGTAGAAGGTCGAGTTTACTGTGAAGAGAGCTGGGCTTGAAGAGAATCACGAGGAGTAGAGAGGCCGAACTCTTCCTCAAATCCATCACTTGGCACGATTTGGAGGCTAGGAGAGCTCATGGAGAAGAGACACTAGTTAGTATAGGAGTTGTGGCATATTCTTGGTTTTTGGCATTTTGAGTGATTGCATTGTAGCTGTAGCTGATGTAGTAGCCATTAGAGAATGGTGTTATTGTGATCTCCAACTCAATGCTTGAGTTTCACTCTTGTGATGGTGCGTCTTCTGCTCTCACCTTGGCTACCTTTTATATTATTGGGATGAACCAAAATGCTAACTCCAATGGCTAAGATTAGATCTCACTCATTTGAGATCAATGGTTGTGATTAATTTAATTAACAAAATCACTAATGAAAGTTTGAAAAGAGGAGCTGCGTTGGAAAGTTGAAACGTCGAGAGTTTCAACTTTCCAACGCAGCTCCTCCTTTCAAACTTTCAATTGCTACTGCGTATGACTACATTCAAACAATAAATCGCTAATGCCAAAAACTTAGGCATTTTTCCAAATTAACCTCAATCTAAAAAGATATTCTCTCTTATAATCACTTTAATAAAATGAACCTTTTAGGTTCTTGAGAGTTATTAATGATGATTTCCGTAAGTATGACACAAACTCATGGAAATGCTTGTCTGAGCTACAATCATCAACACCCACTAGTTAATCGGGCTCGAACCTATATGTGATCATGACTCACTTGTAGATATGGAATTTTTTGTTGTTCCCTAGTTTTAATGTCTAACTTTATTATGGTTAGTTGGCCTCGATGGTTGGTTTCTTCTCTTTGTTCTCTATCCCTTGCCACATGATTGTTTTTATGTTGGTTTTGTATAGGTACGTGTAGTTTGAATTTTTATTTTTATTTTTTTTATATTTATATTCTTGTGAGCATAGACTAGGTGCTTGGTTTTGGTGGGTGGTTGTTGCTTTCATAGCCACCTTTTTTTGTATAAGATGCATGCACATGTTCTTTTTATAATGAAACATTTATTAAAAAATGTAGCGGAAATGAATGCTAGATGAAATGGCCAACGGTCAGGTTTCAAATTGGCTTTGAAAAACTGTGGCCAAAATTTTAGATCAAATCATCAAACAAGGTCTGATACCAATTTTATGAACTATCTTGATTCTTATTGATAACTATAAAATTATCCAATTTAAATAGGATAAAATATCTATTTGTGGTAAGTTGAATAGTTGATTTACAAGTGCCTTTTTAACATATACTTATAATTGATTGGTAACATGAATTGATGGGGTATGATATTTGAGTTATTTAATAATTATTTTTTATTATATGTAATGTTTTATCACCATGTAATGCTATTTATGCACATTATAGAAAACAATTTAGGTTTAATTCTATCAAATTCAAAATAGAACAACTCAATATATTGGAATAATGGTACCTTTCCAAAAGCAGTCTTGTATTGCCTCTGCGGTGAGACCTACACCCATTTGGCACAAAAGAAATATTAGTACACTTAAAACATTGTAGCTAAAAGTAAATATAGCTTGGGGGAGTGTTCTACAAATTTTAGATGAATATTATCTCACCCTTGAAAATACTTGGAATTGATGTACCAAAGTAAACTGTTCGACGACGCAAATTCCAAATCCAATTTCGAGGAACCTCTATTGGATGTAAGCTAGTTTTGTGATCAGCAAAGACCTGCATCAGCGATATCACTTGTTAGAATATGTATCAGATTGAATTGTAGTTTTTTGTTGTTATAGGATAATTTGTTTAATTGCTTCTTGAAACATGTCAATAATCATGGGGATATGGTAAAAAATGTTTTTGTTTTTTGGTTGTGGAGAACACATTAGGATAATTTGTTTGATTACTTCCTCAAACATGCCAGTAATCAGGGGGATCTGAATTCATCTTGCATGTTGATTTTGCGTTCAATCACATTGAATGTTTTCATGTGACTCAAGGAAATTAATAAAATTTCAATTTGAATGTATGTGGGTATACATCATTGCAACTGATTTAGTTGAAATCTTTCTAGTTGATATAAATGCTCTAGTAAGAAGAAAGAGTGAGCAATAGGTGTGAGTATATATTGTTTTTAATTTAAATACATAAAGTGATAATAAATATATGTATTGCTAGAATAGAAAAGCTAAGATTTTTTAACTATAATAACTAGTCTATTCATTGTACATTGTTGCCCATCATAAAGTTTTTTATTTGAACATAGGAAGTAATGATGAAGATATGCACTGTTATAATGAAAAAAGCCACGATCTTTTTGCTATACTAGCTATTCTTTTGATTGTACCCAATCTTCTCAACATGAAGTTTTGACTAGATTATAGATCATTCTCATTGCCTTGAAATAGACCTGATATACCACTTAGTTGAAAAAGGTTAGACTTGTCAAATAGGCTGTCATATTTATTTACCCCGACAGAACTTTAAGGTTGGGCTGATAAATTTCCCTTGAATTTCGCATTTTTTTGGACTTTGATATCCTTCCTTTCATGCTAATAAGGGCTTTTGGCAACTAAGATGGATAATGCTAACTTTGTTCTACTTCTCACAATAATTCTCTTGTATAGAATTGGTCTAGAATGGTATTTCATGCCTGTAAGCTATATGCTTCATTGTGAATACAGTTCTTATTTTGCAATTATGAATATATAATTAAAAGTATGGCTCAATCCTCGAGGCAAAATTAACCATCTAATGAATGCCATTAATTGTGAACATAGTCGTTCTGCGGTTACAAATCTGTAGCAGAAAATACAGCTTGAGAGTTGAGGCAAAATTGATCATCTAACATATCTCATTACCATCTAATATATCTCATTAACGGTGAACATAGTTCTTGTTCTTCAATTGTAGATTTATTATAGAAAATAAAGTGTGAGGCTTGACACCCATCTAATGTACCTCGTTAACTTGAAAATAAGTTCCATTCAATGGAAAGCTGCCTCTCATCGCTGTTCTGCAAGGTATCTGTAGACAGTCAACTTTTATGAGTTCCAAAAACTTGGGCAATATAAACATGTTCAACATACTGTCTCAATTTATTGTAGATGCTTGTAGGGTTTAAGTATGTCCTGGGAATATTCAACAACCAAAACTTCATACTTTTCTCAACCTACCAACAATGTGCCCTTGACTGTTGTGTCATTAAGGTCTCTTATATTAGTACAGGAATTGCAACTTTCTTGTTGACATGGAGATTCATCTGATGCATATGTAGTGCAGCAACATGGTCCTGATTCTTCTCTCTTTTCTAACATTTCATCTGAAATAACATGACAAAGCCTTAGCTGTTAAAGTCTAGATGGAACTGTGCACATAAAAAAAGAGGAAATCTGTGTACATACTAAGAAGGGTACATGAATTATGCTAGCACACTACAGTGATTGCCTTGATTATTTATAGCAAGACAGATATTGCATGTATATGAATACTTCAATTTTACAAGTTGTTAGTTTCATCCCTGGGATTGGTTGCTGATATGTATTTAATGATTTTAATGTGGGATTTTTGTCGGTCAGGTGGGAGGTAGTCTCTTGTCCCACTGATCTCCCACCAGCAGTGAAAGTCAGGAGTTTGAATGGTGCTTACTACCTCTAGCAACTGATATCGGTTGGAGGAAATAAGTGATGAGCCTGATGGTACTGGGGCTGGAGAGACCACCCAAAGTCTTCCATTTATGGATCATCATCTCCTGGATGTATCTCTGGTTGGGGCAGCGAAGGAAAGTTACCAGGGAACCTCATAGTGAACTGTACAGGGTATGTGCTGCCAATTGAGAGTGTTTTTGGCATTAAAACTCAGATTGCAAGGCGCATTAGTGATGGGTATGATTCTAATCTGTTCATGCACACAATTACCGTTGGATTTTTATAACAGCAGCAGTACATTTCAAATATATGCAGCAGAAACAAATAAAGATCACTGAAAGAATAACCATGCACAGAAACAATGAGACACATAGATTTATCCTGGGAAACCCTTCTACTCAAGGGAATAAAACCTAGCAACCTTTCTTAATCATAGAAATAATGTCAGATTCAAGTACATCAGATATACAAGATAAAGATAAATCCCAGAGAAAGTCTTCTGCTGTCCCTCTCTCCTGCACCTCGCACTGGATCAGTTGATTTGAGCGAATTTTGGATGATGCAAATGAGTGAAATGTCACTCTATTTATACTTGTTCAATGGTTGACCTTTCTACATTTGTTGGGGCCAACTTCCACCTTTTCAGTAAATGTATATTGTTTATTCTTCTTTGGGGACCGACTTTATTGTGAGGATACCTCACGAAGCTATAATCACCATCACTCCCTCTTAGCTAGGGAGGTATCATCATGCAGGAACACATCTGGATATCATCTGAACATTACAGCTTGTCTTGAACGTCTCCTCATCATAAGAAAGGTTTTCAACACAACTCAATCCGTCGAGAAGTGTCATGCTCAACTCAGTATGTCGAGGAGCATCATAGATCAACTCAACTCAGTTTGTCAAGGAGGATCATGGAACTACACAACTTAGTCTGTCGAGAAGTGTCATCAACTCAACTCAGTCCACTAAGGAGTCAACAAATAACAACTCAACTCAGTCCATCGAGGAGTCAACATGTAACAACTCAACCCAGTCCATCGAGGAGTCAACATGTAACAACTCAACCCAGTCCATCGAGGAGTCAACAACTCAACTCAGTCCATCGAGGAGTCAACATGTAACAACTCAACTCAGGCCATCGACGAGTCAACAACTCAACCCAATCCATTGGGGAGTCAACGTGTAACAATTCAACTCAGTCCATTGAGGAGTCAACAACTCATCCCAATCCATCGAGGAGTCGACATGTATCTCATGCATCTCATGGTAACTCAACTGAACGAGGAGTGCGCCCATGCATCTCATGGTAACTCAACTCAGAGGAGTGCTCCCATGCATTTCATGCATCTCATGGTAACTCAACTCAGCGAGTTCATGTAGGTTTAACATCTTAGCCAATGTTTCAACACAACACTCATCCATATCCAAACACACTTGGTAACTATCTGGATCCCTTTCATCTCCACCAGAACATACTACCAAGAGCGTGCATTGCTCTGAGTATGTTAGCAAAGAGGTTTCATCCTAGACTAGCTCCATTCAAGGGCTCATTGGATGTTGTGCAACACTATAGGCTACTTACTCAAAATATGCACTACATGAGCCTACTGCTCGCCAATCTCAGTCATATATAAATGCATAAAAGAAAACTGTATCATATGGTCATCATAAATCTATTGTTCAATGCACAATTTGTGAATGCAATGCATAATCATATCACATGGAAAAAACTTATTACTCAAAACATTAAGTACTTATCTTTTAACGTTGATTTCCCTCTTTTTGAGGATTGAACAGCTAAATTATTTGATGCATTCACAGCCAAGATTAAAACATTAACTTTATTTAAGTATTTAAACTCTGAAACTCCAATGTTAAAAACCCTAAATACCTTATCTGCGAAGCAATCCAGAGACACCTTTATAAAAATAAATATCACGTATTTTTTTTATAGGAAGGATTTCATCTTCAGTCTGTTCACTGTCATTAAAACGCATATGAGAAAGCAAAAAGCATGCTTATAATTATTTGGTATATCTAAGTCCCTTCTAGATCCATTTAAATTGAGGATAGGGAAAAGGTATAAATAAATCCTTATTCATCCGCCAGAGCAAGCGGTTTTATTTCAATATGGGGCGACCCTTCCTGAGGAGGGAGCTGGACTAGAAGCCTCTTGCTCCTCCTTGTTCATCTCCCTCTTGATCCTTGTCTCTTTGCAAAGATTGCTGAAGTCCAACAAACTTTGATCTTCTTCTTCTCGTCAAAGGCAACCATGATAAAATTTGCTGCAAAAGTTATACGCAGTCCAAGCACTACTGTCTCAACCAGCAAACAATGAGAGACAAATAATATAGTTTCATGTAATTCTGGTCTACAGTTACTCTTCTTAAGGTCTAGGAAGCAACAAGCACACAACTGTTTTCCACAATGAGTATCCTAGAGCAAAAGTCTTGTTGATGTGAAATTCAAGGAGGTCAATCGGCCAATCGACAACACACTCATGTGATGGTTTAAAGCTTCTAATTACTGATCGACGACACCACAATGATCAACAATAAGTCGATCTCAAGATGCACATGTGCCAAATCTGAAGGGGCTCAGACTTTCCATTGACGAAGCATGCAAGATTTTAATCGTGCGTTCTTGAACTTGAGCCAAATCACAGGGTAACAAAGGAGTCTTCTCAGTATTTCAAATCATGCTCGTGAAAACTAGACCAGTGATAAAAAGCATGTAAAATCTTTTAGTCGAGTCTATCTTTGACAATTTGACTCAAGTCAGCAGGACAACCATCGAGGCAATGTCATTCGAAGTCGATGCTGATCAAACTCATTAAGGCATTCAATCTTTCAGTCTGTTGGAATAAGTTGTGATATTACTCGATGAATGGATTATCACAAGAAGAAACCTTAATATTGGTCACCAACAATCATTTTGTCATCAACGTGCAAAACAAGTGCCTAGACAGGAGTGTTGTAGTCAAATATCCTTCCAATCGTTGCTAGCAGTAGAACTCAAGTCAGCAGGACAAGTCAGCAACAAGACAACGATTTGACTCCTATCTTCAACGATTTGACTCAAGTCAACAAAACAACCATCGAAGCAATGTTATTCGAAGTTGATGCTGATCAAACTCATTAAGGCATTCAATATTTCAGTCCGTTAGAACAAGTTGTGATATTACTCGATGAATGGATGATCAAAAGAAGAAACCTTAATATTGGTCACCAACAATCATTCTGTCATCAACGTGCAAAACAAGTGCCTAGACAGGAGTGTTGTAGTCAAATATCCTTCCAATCGTTGCTAGCAGTAGAACTCAAGTCAATAGGATCTGTCAGCAACAAGACAACGATTTGACTCCTTCTATCTTCGACAATTTGACTCAAGTCGACAAAACAACCATCGAAGCAATGTCATTCGAAGTCGATGCTGATCAAACTCATTAAGGCATTCAATCTTTCAATCCGTTAGAACAAGTTGTGATATTACTCGATGAATGGATTATCACAAGAAGAAACCTTAATATTGGTCACCAACAATCATTCTGTCATCAACGTGCAAAACAAGTGCCTTGACATGAGTGTTGTAGTCAAATATCCTTCGATGGTCTCTAGCAGGTTTTTGTGGATTCTTTTGTGGGCCGACTCGCTTGTGGCCTTCTTCCCTATCGACTCAAAGTCTCGACAAGATTCTATTTGGTTAGCTGCTCTAGTGCGAAGAAAACACAGAAAAGGGCAAGAGATTGTCAAGACATGCGCCCAATTTTCTGAGAAGATCTTGTAGAGCGCTGCTAGCAAAAGTCAAGTTCTGTTGGAGTATGCTCATGCCCTCACTAGCATTATCAGGGGCACTCCGACGCCATCTATGCTTAACCCTTCGCTCACTTTCCTTTTCCTTTCTCTTGTCTGTTTCTTTGTCTCACTTGGCATGGACAAATTGGCTCTTATCGCATCTATAATTCCAGAATCCCCGTGAAAAACATAAGCAAACAACTCGGTGACGCCATAATCCATGGTTGCTTCCTGCGAACGAGAACTAGCCACTACTGCAAGGGTGAGGTGGGATGGAGACGACGATGTGATGGGTATCGTTGGCTGATTTTAGTGAATGATGAGCTCATTTGAAGCTCGAGAAGATGCATGAGAATACGACCGAGGAGGGGCTAGAGCCTTCGCTTGCTTCCGGCTCGAAGCTTCCAAGCAACAGTCCAAACCCTAGACGAATTTGATTGGAACCTGGTCTGATTGCAAATGCAATAAAGAGATCTATAAACATAATTAATAAGATTCACACAACCACCACATTATTAAGAACTTGATTGAATGTTTCTCTAATGCAAACAAAGAGAGGTCTGTTTATTGGCAATGGCTTCTTTCAGCGTTGCTTTGATACCATGTTGGATTTTTAAAATAGCAGCGGAAACAAATAAATATCACTGAAAGAATAACCATGCACAGAAACAAGGAGACACAGATTTATCATGGGAAACCCTTCTTACTCAAGGGAATGAAACCCAACAACCTTTCTTACTCAGAGAAATAATGTCAGATACAAAGTACATCAGATATACAACATAAAGATAAATCCTAGAGAAATGCAGTCGTCCTCGTCTTCTCTCTCCTGCACCTCGTACTAGATCAACTGACTTGAGCGAATTTTGGATGATGCAAATGAGCGTTAGTCTATTTATACTTGTTCAATGGTTGACCTTTCCACATTTGTTGGGAATGACTTCCACATTTTAAGTAATTGTATATTGTTTATTCTTCTTTGGGGTCCTACATTGTTGTGAGGATACTGTTATCACACCATAGTAGCTGGGATACCATGTTTGCAGAGCAAATATCTGCACCTTTTCGAGCTTTGCCTTTACACTTGTCCAGTGAAATCAACTATGATGAGCAACACTATTTATGATCACTCACTTATCAGAGCATATTTGTATCAGACATTTAGTAGGCCTTATGCCTTGAGCCTTGAGACCTTAGATTTGATGACCGATATGACCTTTTGTTCCATACAGATGCAGTGCAGTTTTCTGTGTTTAAGATGTAGTCTTCTCAGTGGTTGTAGTTGGTTCATATTTACAAATGTTGATATATGACCCAGTATGTATGTGATGTGCATTGATGTTATTACCTTGCTGTTTAGGTCATTTTGATAGCACTGACTTGGTATATGGCAATTATCATCTGGCAGTATATTAATGTTAAAATGAAATTGGTTGTTATGGACTATATGTATTGATTGTATTATTGACATTTGGAAACTCTTGTAGTATACTTGTTGGTCTTTACCTTCATATGAATGTGAACATGATCATTTAGTGTCTTCTCAACCTGCTAGCTTAGGCATCATTTTCACTTGTGTCCATCCATCCGTTTGTCCTTACCCACTTATTGATTTTCACCCTGACTTACACCTTGACTTGTGATATGGAGGATCTCCCCACTTCTGCCTCTGTGTTGGACTTGCATCCATGTTAGTTTTGTGTCTCGGCTCTGAGTTGGCAACAAAACTTGCCTTTGCTGAGTTGGATTTTACGTCGTTATCATTCTAGTTGGTTGCCTCGATGTGTGGTTTTGTGCGGAATTACCCCTAGTTGCTTGAGTTGTTGTTGGCTAAACCTGAAACAAAATGTACTACCTTGGAAACTATTGGAAGCCCAATGAAAAGGGCTGTCAAATATAATGCAATGAAATGCTTTGAAATGTAAATGCACCCCGGATGCAAGCTACGATTAGTTGTGTTTATTAGCGCATGTGAAATCCCATAGGGTTATATTAGGCCTAAAAAGCAATGGATAAATGTATGCTATATCTAATGATTGTTGGCCATGAAATTCAATGAAAAGAAAGGTCCTAAAAAGCAGTGGTTAAACAAATGCTCCCCTAGAGCCATAAGTGTCGGTTCTAGTAGTAGACATTTTTGCCAAGGTTGAATAAACACTTCTATGAACAACTCATCCATTTGTGAGACACCGCCATTCCTTGTGTACCTCCTTGTCCAACACATGCTTAAGTGTGTAACACCATGTTTTTCATCCAAAGTATCTCAATGTCAAGTCAGTTAAGTTATCCCTATTAAGCCTAGCCTTATATTTTTTTAGCCTTCAGCCTTTGTTAGCAATTTGATCATGTTTACAAACAAGTATATTCTTGAGATTCTTCTTGGAAGTAAATTATTTAACTAAACTATTATTATTTATTAACTGCCAGTGAAATGATGCTTAATACTCTAGAGTCTTGCTATGAAAATGATTTAGAGAGCATATATTAACTATTTGCACTTGCAGCAACATGGCTTCTCATCCAGGGTTATATTTTTATCAGTTTGACCAAGGTCAACCTTGGGATCTGTGATGAGATGGACCACTTTATGTATGTTGTTGATCTATGGTCTTCTATATACCTTATTGATGATTCCATATGATGGGCATAAGCTTCAAATGATGATTGATGCAGTTTGTCATGATTATTATTATTTCATGATCATTATATTTATACTTGTCTGGGTATGGTGGACCCTACAAATGATCCTACAGGATATCATGAGGTGTATGAGTACTCATCTCTAGTAGATTTGAGCCTTCTGGATCCATTGAGACACTCATCTATCTCTTTCAGGCATTCCTAGGCATGTTATGAGCAATTTTCCACCTATTGACTAGTTTGGCCATGCTGATGTGCCATGTCTAGCTAGATCATTGGAGGCCAGTCATTGCCTAGGGCGCTACAGAGGAAGGGGGTGGTCCAACCACTTATTATCACCATATTATCCCCCTTTTGGACATGATGGCACAATCACTTTGATAGCGCAGGCACCAGGCAGTCAGTTTTGGGCAGTTTCAGGGTTTTTCAGGAGGATAAAAAATGGAATAAAAAGGTCATAGAGGAATTCGATTTGGGCAATTGAGGCAAGGTTTTGGCATGAGGTCTACTCTGAGGTCATCTATGGTGTATCCCACTCCTTCCAGATCAATTTGCAACAGTTAGTGGGGTCCACACAATCAACATGAGGTCTTTCCATGCATTCTTCTCTCTGATGATGAAACGGGATTTGATCATTTGTGTACTTGGACATGCCATTGAGTCATATGTTATATTATTGTGCCATGGGGACATGCTAGTGAAGGGGAATAATACCTCCTAGCCCCACCATGTGCTTCTAGTCACTTGTCCTAGTCATATATTGTGGCGCACATGTGTTTTAGCCACCCCCATCTAGTGCGTCCTCCCTTGGAGGCCTCTTTTAGCCATGACGTCATCCCTTTAGTGAGTGATCCATGTCATATTGTGTATTGGCTCATCTTAGCCATTAATTATATCTTTTGATGTCAAGCACTAGTTTTCAAAAGTGGTTTAGGGTTTTGGTCTCCCTCATCCTATTTAAGGAAGAGACCCCCCTATTGTAAAGGCACCTTTGGGCTCTGTAAAACTTGGAATAAAATACTATTTTGCAGATCTACTTCTTGGCTTTGATTGGGATGCCTTTGTACATGATTATACATCTTTTGCTTTAGACATCTTTGCTTGTAAGAGGTGATTTCGACAGCTACTAAGGGAGGCCGAATTGATTGAAGCAAGGAGTGCGGATTGCTTGAAGGGAAGATTGTTGGGGTTGCTTGCATCCCCCTTGGGCAAGACGTCTTCATCTTGAGGGAGTTTTTCAATTGTGCTTTGTTTATTGATTGCTCTTTTAATATGACATGCTTAGATCTCATTGGTTTGTGGATCAAATCTAACTTTTTGTAGTTTGATTGACAGGTTGAATGGGACGTTTTTCCTCCTAGGGCTTGGACGTTTATGCTTGGAATCACTTGGATCTAGCTTGGAATTGTAACTAAATGCAAGGATCATCTATGTGCGAGGTAGCCGCAAGCGTTTGAGGTAAGGTCTACAAGGTATGTATCCATTTCGCTTGTTTTCTATCCCATTGGTCATCAAACCCTTAAATTTCAAAACCCTCTTTTTCTTTTTTTTTAGATCTACGTGGATCTAGCAACTATTGGGGCTTAATAATTAAAACCCACCTCTAAAATCAACACAACATCTCCGATCTATAATTTGGTGGACATCTAACTCCATTTATTACCAATCATAGTAATTCCTACCACATTTTTCGCAGTCACTCAAGGTTGGAGCTATTACCCCCAGCTTTAGGTGCCTTTTGAAGGTAAGAGATGCATTGGTTTGTATGGTATCAAGTGAATCATGGCAGATTTTGAAAGACTTGGCTAGATCTGCATTTAACAAGCATGATTTTCAGGAGGTGGAGAACACTGTTCTTGATGGTTAGTTTTGGGCAAGTCAATAATTGGGGAGGTGTATGAACAAATGGATAGCATGCTAGGCTAAATGAAAGATATTGTCCAAGTAAAAGATGCCATCTTGTATGATCATATTCACAAGCATGCAGTCAAAAGGTGGAATATTCTTAATGTTCCACTCCATGCCTTAGCATACGTCCTTACACAAAAATATTATTCTTCATCTTGTTTGGCCAAACCCTCACCTTGGGGTGGGGTTAAGAAAAAACCCCACACAAACCCAGAGGTACAGAATGGATACATACTAGCATTAGACAAGCTGGAGCATGAAGAAGAGTAGTGTGCCATATTGCATGTTGAATTGAACAAATACCTTAGTCAACATGGAGTGTTTGCCAATTTGCATGCAAACAAAGATCGAGATAGGTTGTCACCTATCGAGGAGTGGAACATGTATGGCTCCTCCACATAGTTGCATAAATTGGCCATTATAGTGCTTTTACATGTGGTTAATAGTTCTTTTGCAGAGAGGTGTTGGAACTAATACAATTTTGGTACTAGTGGAGATGGTTTGGAGAGACGCATCTTTATAAATACATTTGGTACTAGTGGAGACTATTGGAGCTAAAACAATTGGTGCCATGGTGTTGGATTTTGTCTGGAGAGCTTTCATTTTGATGGATTCATGCATGGAGTAACTTCCATATGTGTAAAATTCTTCCTTAACTGAATTTGTTAAGTTAGGGTTACAATAGAAGCCATCGCATAACATTACTCCAATAATCTATTATAGTTCCCTCGTGTTATCTTTAAACATAAAACAATAATAGGACTATGTAATGGTGTTGCTTTCATTGATAATGAATCCTTGTTGTAGAAGCGTTCCTATAACCACTTGGCTCCCACGATGGTTATGTTTGGTTCTCATTGTATGCCACTACAGTTTGAACCCTATGTTATCACCTCCATACTTTCTTTCACTTTGGCCTCACACAATGTCTTCATTAGATTGAATCCCAACTACATAGCCTGATAAGCTCAGTCACCTTGAGTCATCCTCCACAAGGCCTCATTAACCTCTTTCTCATTCCACATCTAACCCACTCAATAAAGTAATTCAACCTGCTTACATGGCTGAGCTACCTAGTCATCCTACTTATTTTTGGGCCTCTCTTGTTAAATTTAGGGTTAGGTTAGGGTTTGAAGTAGAAAATTAAAATTCTTATACTTCAATGCAAAATTAAATTTCACAAACTAGTACTGGAAGCAGAATAGTACAACTGTAACAAAGCAAGATACAGTTAAAACATAATTTTCATCTCTTTCAACTTTAATACTCCCAAAGAGGTCCCTGTGTTAAAGTTGAAACATACAGTAACATGTAATCAACAACAAGTTATAACAACAGTAATATATCTAACTCACAATACAAAATGAACAAGTTTGGTTACTTACCTGGAGAGTTGAGAGCTTCCTTAAACTGGGAATTTTTACTTTTAGAATCGACTGTGCCTCTCAGAGGCAAGTCAATCTATTGGAACAATCTGACCCTTACCTAAGGGTTAGTACAAACCTGAGAGAGAGAGAGAGATGATGTGCTGTAGGATAACCAAAACAGTGAAATACAGAAGGATACACAGGAACCCACAAACACAGTCCAAAGTGGCAGCCCTTAAACAAAGCAATGGAGGACAAAACATATCAGACTTCAAATCTGATCTAAACAAGTTTCCAATAGGTAGAGACTTCCACAGGTGACCATAAGGCAACCCTATTCAAGTAGATTTGACCTAAGCAAGCTTTAACACAAAAGATCTAACCCCAAACAAGAGATCTGACCCCAAACAATAGATCTGACCTCAAACTGTCTTAACATTGTAGATCTGATCCAAAAACAAACTTAACATAGTAGATTTGACCCCAAACAATAGATCTGACCCAACCAAGAGTCCTAGCAAGCAGTGGCCTTCACAAAAGATAATATTCAGCCCACAAATAGTCCACAGGGGGTAGTGGGCTCCACAATCATCAACAAGCAATCCTAAGTCAGACTGAAACAGGCCACGACCTCCCTTTACTAGGACATCATGCAACCTTTAGAGGCTGTGGCCTTCTCTCAATCAGTCCAATAATCCATAGTGGGAGTTGGTAGGCAGTTCTAGGGCAGGGACCAGGTTAAGCAGTCCCAAGCAGCCCTTAAACAGTCCCAAAAGGAGCAGCGACAGGTTTAACAGTCCACTAATGGCAACAGATCAACCCAAAAGAGGTAGCAAACAACCCTAACATCCCATGGCAGTGTGACATCCCAACAAGCAATCCACGACAAGGAATCATAGTGAATCAAATCAAGTACTCTTGTCGATCTACTGTTACTAGGGAAAGCAATCTTGGTGTACTGTTACCGGGCAAATCAGCGGGACTAATTCCCAGCAAGCATAAATAAGAAAAATGACTCAATGTCACCTCGGTCACCGTTCTAACTTCTTCGGAAGTCGAAACCTCCAAGGAGAAGTATCCTTAAGAAATCCTGTAGATCACTGAGACAACCAAAACTATATATTCTATGCGGGTGTTAGTTAGACCAGTGCCTAAATGGAGTCAATTATAATACGATCAATACCAGTGGATGGAGTAGATACGATCGAAATCAATAATTCCCTTCAATGAAACGTATATGCATGCATTAGTTAATGTAATACTCAATATTGGATCAAAAGACTATATTGCCAAAAACCCTAACCAAACCAGCGAAATGTGCATTAAATGTCTTTCAATTGGAGAACAAGACTTATATTTACTATAACAATGAGATGTCAGGTAACCATTCGCCAATCGATAATATAAGCTTCCATCAACCATTCATAAAAAATTCCCACAACAGGTTAGATATCCAATTTGCAACTATTAATGTATTAGGTCCAACTGTCAATCATTAACCACACATTAAGTGATGAAATGTAAGAGTGTAAGGTTTAACCATTCATTAATATAGCAATAAAGTAAGACCATAATAATCCTCCAATTATATATTCGATATTAAAATGTTGAGGTGTGGGTGTCCAAATAAAGTCAAATATAATAATTCAAATATAGTAATATTATGACAAATCACCAACTAATTTAAAAAGGTTATTAACTCACCCAAATAATTAAATCACCAATTAAGTTCATGAAAATATTGCCCTTTTTAAAAAAGGTAATTCTTATAACGTCACAACTATTCGAAATTAATAAAAGTGAGTTCAACTTTGAGTCTAAATGTGAACTAATGTTCCACGTTAGGTTGTATATAATTTTCTAAGCTTATAATACACCAAAGAAAGGGGTCACAAGGCTAGCAAATAAGGTAATTAATTTGACCAAAAAAAATAAAAATAAAATAGTAACTTCTAATCGCCGTTTGTGTTGTGTGCAGAAGAAAGAAAATGGATGGGCAGTGGTGCAGACCGGTGCTAGGTTGAGGAATGGCCCTGGAGAAATGGGGGATCGGATGATGGAGAGATCGCGAGTTTGTTGGGGAGTGTGGCAGTTGCGACGAGGGTTGAGACAAGAGAAGGCCGCGACGAAAAAAGGGGGAAGGCAGATGGTGGCTGCAGAAGGGATGGTAGGGAAGGACGCGGGTTGTGAAGAGGCACGGGTTAGCGAGGAAAGGAGGGAGCAACAAAGAGGGTTGTAGAGGTGGTGAAAGAAGAGCTCGGGCTTCAGGGTGGAGATAGCCGCGAAGGTAACAACCGCGGGTTTGGGAGAGCCGCGGAACGTGTAGCCGTGGCGCGAATGGAGAAGGAGCGGGCAAGGTAGGACGCGACTTGGCAGGTGGAGGAAGGAAGGTGTAGTGACTAGCGAGAAAGGGAGTGCGCGGTGAAGGGAAGGCTCATGGTGGTAGGACGCGGAAAAGATGGCTGTGGGAGGCAGCTTGAGTAGCAACTCATGGAAAAGAGAGTCCGCAGGTGGAGTTGGGGGTAGCAAAAACGAATGACGAATGCTTGGAAAGGAGGCCGTGGCGAGGAAGTAGCGGGGGGTTAGGGCAGGATACCGTTTGAAGCTGCAGATGAAGGTTCCCAATGTTGAAAGAAAGGATAAAACTTTAATTTAGATTTTTAAATTAAATCCACTAACTAATAATTACAAAAATGACATTAACATAACATAAACTTAGAAAATATAAAAAAAAAACTAATTTAACATATAGAACCTAGGTTAATGAATAATATTCACAAACAAACTCAGAAAATCAAATATACTAAAACTAACTAACTTAATATTTACAACAATATACAATTTCAGAAATTAGGTTTAATGAAGAAGTTGAGCAGCTAGGGTTTCAAAAGATACCACTAATCACCAAACCTAGGGCATCAATGAGGAAAATCTTCCTTGAGATGGTACTTGGCAAGCTTGGCCAACTAGGGCTCACCTCCACAATCTCTAGGATTCGTGGAGGAAGCCTAGCTCGAGCAAAGCTTGAAGACCTAAAGCTCAAGCTTGATTGCAATGGTGACCAATGACGAAAATGACATGCAAATTAAGAAAAAGATGAAGCAACAATGGCTTCCATCCAACCATAACAAGCATCACTTTCATACAATTGACATAGAGACATCAAACAAAAAAGTAAAGATACCTCCAAGTGCATGTGTTAAGCAAACAACTCTAGCTTCACCTTAGCACTGGCATGAACAAAGGAAAACTTCCAAGAAATGCTTCAAACTTGCAAAATAACCTTCATCAAGGAGTGACTTCCTTCAAAGAGCCCTAGTTAGGGCAAATAACAGACATAATGATCTTATCCCAAAAGTTGATGTCTAAAAATGAAGTGAGGAGATCTTATTTATATGATCTCACACTCACTTTACACGAAATAAGGTCAATTTAATATTTAAAAAATGTCAACGTAAAAATATAACAAAAATAATATAAAATAATCTAAAGATGGCCTATTGTAGGCTACCTGGGGTATTTTACCCCCTAGGTGCTAAAATATGCTAAACAAGGCCAAATTTGACGAAACGAAAGGCTAGACTGTACATGGGTGGTTGTCATGCCCCAACTAATCCCTACAGTGATGAAAACCCTCAATGCACCCCCCCATTCAGCAAGCAAACAGTCTGCCAAGGAGGATAACATCATCCTCTGAAGGACGCCCCAAAGAGAGGGCGTTGCTGGACTGGAGAGGCTAGGAGGGTGCTGGAGGTGCTCTGGAAGATAAGAGCGTGTCTCAGTGCTGAAGCAACTACCTGCTGGAGTGATAGAACAAGGTCGGGGTCATGTGACCGAGTGACCCACCCCTGGAAGCCCCAGACACCAACCTCAGGGTTTCAAACCCTTTCATGAGGCAGTCAACGATGCCATTAAGCCATAGTACTTCCAGAGGAGAAACTAGAGTGTCTGGCCATAACCCCACCTCAGAATATGCTGGCTAAACACCCCTCCTGGTCAGAAAAAAGACACCCTCTCCCTGGGGTACCTCTACAGGCACGCTTGTGCTAGTACCATCGTAACAGTGTACTTCTCGAGAGCACACCCCTGAACACATCACTGTGCTCCATGCTGAAGTCAGGCAACCTAGTCACCATATCTCTCAACATCCTCAAAGATGGATGATGCAAGTGAGAGCCATCCTCCTATGCCATAGCTTGCATAGATCACAACTGCTATTGTTGTGTGCTAAAGCATGGAGAGGTTGAAACAAGAGCTTGTACAGTTTCCCACATCTGACTCCAATTCCCCTATCCTCGATCGTGGAAGCTGAAATCAAGTTCCTTTTCTTCAACCCAAGGCCATACAAGACATCCCTCATTGGGCTTCATGTACTCCCTCTGAAAGATGATAGTCCCTTGCCCAATTGCCCTGACAATCGTGTCATTTCCCAACCCCACCACTAGATCCAAACTATGTGAACTCTAAAAACATATCCGCATGTGGTGGTGGATGCACTCAACAAATGACCAACAAACGGTGAGTACTCTCTCTCATCCTCTACAACTGTGCTAATAATGGATGCTCTCTCCACTTTAACCTCAACTCTGATACCATGTAAAATTTCACATTACTCAACTCGGTTTCAAGTTTCAAAAACGTTGTTTAATTCCCAACCCATTTCAACATAACTGCTGCAAATAAATGTTTCTCATAAACAACTCAGAACAGGAAACACATTGAGAAATTTACAAAAAATTATGAGCAAAAAAAAGTAATGCACATACATAAAATTTTAGACACTGATTTTTAGGCTAAAGCCTCAAGAATAACCACAATGGCGAAAACCTGTGAGAGAGTTCTTATTTTTATTTCTTCAATGAAATGTACAACGGTATTATAAAAAAAGCACAACTTATCTCAACCAGAAAGACAAATTCTCAGCCTCGAAAAAAGTGTTGTAGCAGCCTAATTTTTTGTGCATATCCTCCTTGAAATGCATGCTAAGTATTACAATATAGATTGCATGCAAAGTATAGTCAACTCCTTGATTTTCGTTTACTTGTATGGTTTGATTTTTCTCGATTTTTGTGCTTGTTATCTCAACAATAACCTGCATCAAATTTTGTACCCTCCTTGCCTCAAAATTTTTGCCTACTTTGCTACAAAATCTCTCTATATGGACTGTAGATTGCACTTGCTTGGAAAAGCGTGTAGCTTGTTCCCTTCTCAAATTGAGTGCCGCTCGATTTTTGTGCACTTGCCTAGAAAAGCGCGCAACCTAAAGTTTGAGTTCCTTGGGATTTGTGCCAGTTAGTCTCACTCTCTTCTCTTCTGAAGAAGTCGACCTCTCCAAAACTTGGATGAATAATGTGCCTCTTCTCTTTGCCTCAAACTTTTTGTTTGGTTAATGAAGGTAATTGAAATGACACAAGATCCAAGGGCCTGTTATCACATAGTTAATAGCTTCCACTAAAGGGATCCTATCCAGGATGGTGGAGGTGGGTAGCTAAACCAAGGACACTTGCAAGGGCGTCGTTCACCACTAGCTTTAGAGGTTGTCACACCGAACGGGCTCGTCACTTTAGATCAAGCGAAGGCAAGATCAAGGGGGAGACCCTATCCAGCCTATGAGGGCTAGCGAACCTACTCAAGGCACTCTAAGAAGTATGAAATGGAAGTAAGAGTGAGATCTTAAGTAGATAGATATAGATCTAGAAGAGATATGTGGTTTACAGGAGTTAGGGAATGATTGAGGAGGCTTAGGCAAAGAGTCATTGCTCAACGGATGAGAAAATATACCACAATGAAATATATGCAAATAGATCTGGATGGATCTAGTGCCAATATGAATTACCCAAATAAGAACTGCCTAGGGTTTAGGAAAATAAAAGAGATATGGACCTAATTGAGTGATTTAAGGGATGCAATGGCACTAGGTTGGTTGCTTGATGATAGATCTAAGACTTTGAAGTTAAACAAGCAACACCCAACTGATAGATCTGGTGAAATGACTATAAACCCAAGGAGGGCGAATTGCCTAGGAGTGACCAGTGCTAGATCTATGGGTTAATGGAGCCCAAACTTGATCTCTAGCATTTTTCTATGATTTTGGACTTGGGTTTTAGTCCTTATGCCCAAATAATTGCAGGATCTATCGGATCTAAAAATCGAGGGTCTTAAACTTTGAAAAATTGAATGACAATTGGAATAGAAGCATGAAAATCCATCATACCTTGTAGATCTTACCTCAAATTGCTTGTGGCCGCCAAGTACATCGATGATCCTAACAATTGGTTACAATTCCTAGCGAGATCAGGATGATTCCAATCTAAAACGTGTGGGTTCAAGGAGTAAGTGCGCTCTCTCCACCTGCAAATTCACAATCAATCTCCTAGGCAAATCGCACTCTTGTAGACAATCAATTCGGCCTCCACAAAAACAGTGTTGAAACCAAACAAGATCCACTAAGATGTCCAAAAGAGAGGCATTCCAATCATGTATAAGAACATTCATCAAAGCATTCAAGATAGATCTGCAAAAATAGTGTTTTTATTGCAATATTCCAGAGCCAAAAGTCCTTTTACAAATGGTGAGAGTTCATATAAATAGTCTCTCACAATCCAAAACCCTAAACCCCAAAAGTATGAAGGGCTAGGATCAAAAGATGATACAACAAGATCAATGGCTAACAAGTGTCTAATGAAATACACATGAGATCACTCGAAGTGAGGGGGACACACTCCCTCAATGACGCCCTAGGGGAGAGGTAAGTCAAAACATGACACTAGAAACATATAACATCATGGTGGGGGGGGGCTCTGAGGTATGGACATCTTCACTAACCAACCCCATATACATCATAATCATAAGACATAACATAAAGTGTCAAAAGACACTAGGACTATGCGCCAATGACATAAGAAGACGCCCCCAAGTGATGACCAGGAAGACGTGTGGACTCCACTGATGACGAAGACCATGTCGAAGGATGTAGGAAGCATCATCAACAAGTCTCAGACCAATCTCATGCCATTTCTTTGCCTCACAGAGCCAAATAAATTTCCTTGCTAGCCATTCTTCCATTAATTCTGCTACTGGAACATCACCTCAAAAGATTAAAATGCCTTTAACTTATTGCCAAGTGCTTCAGGCACCAATCGGAATGCACCAATAAGCTTGGGGACATGGGAATATGGTAATAACGAGTGGCTGCACCCAATATCTCCTCTGTAGCACCCTAGGAGAAAAATAATGATCTCTGTAAGTCTTATACAAGGCATTTTTACATGGTAATTTGCTGCTGGATGATGTACTGACCATAACATCAACTGTATGTGCTCGGAACTGCAAACTGAGTGTGCCAATGGACTCAGGCCCAAATCCACTAGGAATGAGTACTCATACACCATGTGTCCATCAAGAGATGCATTTGTAAGCTCATCTGTGCTTGAATAATAAAAATAATGGCCTGTAACTGCTGATACTAATAAAAATACCACACACCATCATATGAAATCGCCATTTGGAGCATAGAACCATCAAACTAGGTTGACCAGGTAAAAAATGATCAAAATAATGACCCATGATTAAAATGAAAAGCATTGATGCTGCAAGTACAAATGGATAAGATATGCTCCCTTATTTATATTGGCAACAATACTAAAACATAAAGTGGCATTTAACTGGCGATCATAAATATAAAATATAAATAATAAGTCTAGATCAAAGTTACCAGTCACTCTAAACAAGAACCTCAAGTGTATACTCATTTACAGACTTAGACATTTTGCTAGAAATGGGTGAAGGTGGAAGAGACAAGGCTAGGCTAAGGATTTTGACTTGGAAACCTCAACACTGTGACATCTCGGATGAAGGATTAAGGGAAAACACCTATACATATGTTGGATAGAGAAACACTAGGGGATGTCGGTGTCTCACAAATGGGTAGAATGATGAGATTGCTTCCAATAGACTCTAGACAAGCAACCTTTATTGCATTTAACTTATTGTCAACTTTGCACACTTTAAGATTTAACATTAACTTTAACTTTAGATCAACTTTCACTAGTCATCCTCCAAGAGCAGGTGCCTTGAATAGCCTTGTGGGCCTCAAATAATGACTCGGTATGAGCTCCATTGCCAGCCATCGTCCATAGGTGCAATGGAGTGACCACCCTGTTGCCCTATAGAGGCAAACAACCTTACATCATACAAAGGATGAGTGTTAGTCCCTTGGCAACTGACTAGCTACGGTAGATAAAACATTTAAGTTTCGATGCCTTAGTGTCTAAAGACACTTTCGTTAGGCATACTTGGTTTCGAGGACTAAAGGAGAACAATCACTGTGACTAGAATCACACACTCTAGAGTCGAGACACAAAGAAAACATGGAGTCTATCCAACACAAAGGCATAAGTGGGGGATGTCCTCGATATCACTAGTTAAGGTGTAAGTCGGGATACAATCAAGAATGGATGATAATTGATGGATGGGGAGAGTGACAACACGATGCCATGACTAGCAAAGACCCCGTGGGGGGATGACCAAGTCCATACTAATGATAAGGGCATGATCAATGAGTATACACAAGAACCTCTTACTCACAGTAATCGAATCACCTCTACTCTAAACAACCAATAAGAACAGTATAAAATATCGCCAATAAATAACCACCATACACCAAGTCAAGCTACCAAGATAAGTAAACGAGCACAATAACAATCCAATGCACAAACCATATACTTGTTGGGTCATATGCCTGCATCTGTAATTTGTAACATCTGAATGGCACTGGAACATTGCTACTGTACAAACCATGGCCACTGTCATCATATCTGCTCTGAATGATAGAAGAATGGCTAACTCAGTCATCGACTTGGGGTCATGAGGCTTAGTCTTGACATGAAACTGAAATGCATATGCTTTGGGTCCACTGAATATGAGAGTGATCATCAATAAACTGCTCATCAACTGTTGATCTCGTGCATAACATAACAAATGATTGGCTAAAAAATATGCTCAAAACTGGTTTGCAATCATGGAAGCCTCAATCATGGAAACCTCGACTACTTATGATGTCAAATCAATGGATGATATAAATGCTCTTTTTCTCTCCAATAAAAATTCTCTCACCTCATTAAATATTTCAAAAAGTCACCTTATGACTAAAGTAGCATGAATTTCACATCACATGAAATTAATGCCAAGGGTCATGTCACTTTTCCCCTTTAGTGACTTAGGCACAAAGTCACTAGGGGAACACCTCCAAGGTACAAAAATCAACAAATCAACAGGAAGCATTCCTCATGGGGTTTTCATTCCATATTTGGAGTGTCCCACCTTTGGAGGTTGCTTTCACACTTATTCATGCCTTATGATGGGAGTATTCACCTTGGAGATCCATTTTGACTCATTCTTAACCTATTGTGATGGAACACTCCATTTGGAGGATGGTTGGCATTCATATCTATGCCATTTTGGTGGGACTATTGTGGTTGGAGAGCCTTTACTACACTCTTTTTTATGCTTTGTGAAGGGAGCATTTTCCTTTTGGAGCCTTATTCATTGGAGTTGTTCACCTTGGAGGTGTCCTACTTGTTATTTCATGCCATTTAGGATGTGGTTATCTCCTTCGGAGGGTTTGTTGCACATTTCGAGGAGGTTGTTTGGCTTTGGAGGCGAGTTCATTTATTGTTTTGGAGACTTTCGTTTTGAGTGTTACCTTGGTGAGCCTTTAGAGGCATGTATTGGGGAGTCTACTTAACATTACTTGGCATTTGTTCCATATTTGATGGAGGCACCCTAAATCTTGGGACTTTCCTCGAGTGGAGATTGTTATTTTATTGTAAAAGAAAGATGAGCTGAAAGCCATATAAGCCTTTGCTCTCTCCTTCATTTCTCATGTTTGGATTTGTGGAGTTTTCTCTCCTTTGAGCTTAATGAATATATCTTTTTTGGTGCATATTTAAGTGTAAGGGTTTCTTTTCCTATCAATGTGAATCCTATGTTTCTACTTCTCAATGTTGTTGGTGTGTAGAACTGCTAGAAATGTTATTTGAGGGCCCATACCACCTTGTACATAATTGTCAAGCTTTAGTAATCCAACTTCCTAAGTTGTTGGTGATGTGTAGAACTGCTAGAAATGTTATTTGAGGGCCCATACCACCTTGTACCACCTTGTACGTAATTGTTAAGCTTTAGTAATCCAACATCCTAAGGAGACCCCCCTTGAGTTGGAGGAAGGGCAACCTAAAGTGAGAGAGAGGGTTATTGAAGTGAAACACATGTTAGTTCAGTAGGTAACATAAATCATAATAGAAAAAGTTCTATCAAGAACCTTGTAAAAGCACAATTCCATAAAAATCACAACTCCATATAAATTTCTATCCTTAACCATCACAACTTCAAGATTGAAGAATTAGGAGAATGCATTACTTGCTATAACGAAGACAACTTTATCCATAAAAATGATTTGAGGACGAAGCATCTTGAAGGGAGATGCAATGTAATGAATATAAACTAGTAATAATATAATAATAAACTAAAAGACATAAGCTAAGGGACACAATCATTCACCTTTATGACTAGTCGATGCATGCAAGTATGCTTAAGTATATTGTCACAAGGCTCATGGTATCTATCTATAGATCATATCATTCATTCATTATCAATCAATTATATATTTTTTATCCTAAATGGATTTCAGCTTTGCCCTTGTGTTGTAAAGACTCATTATATATATCTATAAATCATCTCAATCATTCATTATCAACTACATATTATTTATCTTATATGGATTTCAACTAATTGTCCTTCTTATGTAAGATATTTGCTCGTATATGAACTATTCTTCATTAACTATTTGTCCTTCTTATGTTGGATATTTGCTTGTATATAAAATATTGTTCATTATAGATACTATGTTGGTTTTTAGAGGGTACACTCATATAAGTGAAACACAATATTGGAGAGAATATAAAACATTATTTTTTATTAATCATGTTGCAGCCATAATACAACAAAGGGCTAGCCCAAGATAGGCTGCCCACATACAAGCTTATGTTATAGTGGTTTAACCACAGATCTCTAACCTTATTATTTAGTTTTATATTGTTGACAAGCTACTAACTGCTAACGTTTATATAACCTAATCACTAACCTTAATGGTGGTCGCAAGATTACAAATGGTAACATAACCACTAACCTTACAAATGGAGGTCGAAAGTTACAAATGTTAACAAATTGTTGTACAGTAGCATAATATTGGAGCTTGTTTTACTTTTCGCCTCCAACATGATTAGTATCAATACCTGAAAAGAAACTGACTCGGCTGTTCGATTAAGGGAATCATTGAATGGTTTGATACTTTGGTTAATTCAGTAAATTAATCACTGGTTCATTTTACTGTTCTTCTGTAACCACTACCAAATCCTTGTGCCATGTCTTTTGTGGTGCTACTGTACTGGCTTTTAAAGTCCCTGTAAATTGTCTATAGCCATGTGAACATGTTTTTAATATTCTTGGTTCACTTTCAGTGGATAGTATCTATGAGGTTGACTTCTCCCTTTCTAGTGTGCTATTTGAGTATATACATAATATAATGTAATGATCCTTTAGGGAAAATTATTGGTGTTGGTAACAGTTCCAGCAGTAGTGAGACCACCTGAGTGGGCCTAATGGTTAAGAACATGTGTTATCTCCGTGGAGGTCACAAGTTCAAAACCAGTGGGGGGTAGGGTTGCTATTTGGCCTGTTGTGACAAGGCTTGAAGGGTAGGTGACCCCGGGGATAGGGGCTCACCCCGGTGGGCTTCAGGATGTCTCGGCCCCTGCTGAGTCACAAGTTACTGGTATATCTGGCTTGCGGGCTGTTGGATATACCCTTGGGAGGTTGCTGTTCCCATGGTTAAAAAAATACAGTTCCAGCAGTAGTGAAAACAAAATGATCAGAAAGATTGTCCTTGAATTTTCTTGTTTCTTAGTGTCTGTTATTGCACTAGTCAAACATGTATATCAAATCATCCACAACGAATACGTACCTGGACTCCATATAGCAAGAAGATAAAAGCAGGGGTCGTCTGGTTCTCTAGGATCAAGCTGTTTTCAGAAAAATAAAAAAGATTAAAGTTTTAAACTGCTTGGTCAATTGTCACTTTAGCCATGGTTCTATTAAAATAGAAATCAATTCACATTGGAAATGTAGATAACTAAGAAAATGCAATGCTTACCTCTCTTAAAAGCTGATGGTTATCTGGAATTTCATATCTACAAACAATAGAAAAACCTTCTTGACATTAATCCAAGTCAAATGAGACCAATTTCTTCTAATGTCTATTAAGGTCAAATATACTAGTGCCAAAGCACCTGCAATGTGTGTTCATGTTGTTTTAAATGAATAAATATTCGAAAGTGTTCTGTTAGACAAGAATGCAACATTACAAGAAATACATATGGTGCTTACACTCGATGTTCAGTCCGAAGTCGACTAATATTTTTTAGCTTTGGTATAGGTATTGTAGCAGCTTCAGGTGGTACAGCCACTAAAGCCCTCGATATTGTCAGTGCATCTGCATCTTCTGAACATTGGATGCTGTTGTCATACAGATTATATTGTGCTGCCCAGTTATCGTAATTCAAATTGATAGTGGGTATTTCGTCATCCTCTATAGCAGGTGATTCAAGAACTGGAATTTCTGAGCTGTCTACATACTCATGTTCTGGTGTTGTGGGCTCTTCAATTATTGGTTCATAGTTTTGGAACTGAAAATTTGATGATAAAAACTCCTGCAGAATACTGGAATCTGGTGTCATATGTTGCTCTTGATTGGGTTCCAGAGCTAGCATGTTGCTTAGGAGATCTAAATTTTGTTCATATGGCAGATTGAATCCATAATTTGGTGGGAGAGCCAGTGGATCCAAGTTTTGTTGAGAAGGCAGATTGAATGAAGAAATTTGTTGTGATGAAAATTCATCATGTGGAGCTGGAAGGGCAGGCTTTGCACTGCAGGGAGACAATACATGAAATTCAGTATTTGAAGCAACTGAACTATATTTAAAACCTGAACTCTACTGCTTTGATACAATAACAGAAAATTCAGTATTTGAGGCATTTGAGTAGGAATAGTCAGTTAGATGCATTGTTGTAGGAATAGTCAATTACTGTTAGGTTTATTGTATTTACTATTAACCTTATGACTGTTGAGTTCATCATGATAAAGAGCAAAACCAGATCATAGAGATGTCGTGAACATTGACGATTTGTATTGCTAGAAGAATGTGATGTCTTCAATAATACAGGATTGCTAATTTGCTATGCAATTGTAAAAGGCCAAAGGTAGCAGGGAAACATGAATGAGTGTCATGAAATAATCCCCTATACATCCTTCAGCGTTTTATGTGCATCATGATGCTACTTACTGTATTCTAAGGAATGAATACTTATATGATCTCACCTTGTCCTCTACTGTGCTGATACATTATGGATAGGTACAATGCACTGAACTACAAATAAAAGTTTATTCTAGCATATATATTTTCTAATTTATCTGGATCAAACTCATAGAACTAAAGCATGCACAAACCTTGCACATGCACTTGCAAAGTGTTTGCACTGAAACCTCATTGGACATGCGTTACAGTTTGGCCTGCTTTTGGTACAAAAAACCTGAAAAGAAAAAGCATTCCTCAGTTACATTGTTGTTTGTCAGAGCCAAAGTCAAGAATAAAGGAATTTGTGTAGTTTTAAATGTAAATTTGATGTCTAAAATTCTTATCACAAATTTGAAAATACATAATGAAAATGTATATGTTATAAGCTTCAGTGACTTAGTATTGTACCATAACTCAAGTCGCATCTACACCTTGGTATATTCTGGAATCCTTCCTTCGTTATTTTGGTTTGGAAAGAAGGGAGATTTTGTGTATATTTGACTGTTAAAAAATTGTAGGTCTAGTAGCACACAATTTCATATATATAAATTGCCACTCCTAAAATTGCCACACAAAAACTACTTTCTCCACATAGGCCTAAGATTTCAAACCCATTACTGCCCCAAAACTGCCCAACTTCATCTTGCTGCAATACAAGTTACCTGGCTAAGCCAATCCAACTACTCGACCGCGAAGGTCCTTGCCTTAAATATTATGAAATCCTTTCCACCTGTTTACATTTGAAGCCGCCCAGTAACAAGGCAACTACTAATCAGATCACTATCACTACAGTCCAGTTCCTAGTTACTCAGCGTATAGGGTGATTTTGGGATGCCAACGGTCCCAAGGTCATAACTTTGCTTTTTGGAAATGAAATTAGAACGAAAATTAATTAATTGCTGCCATAGATCCTCAATCTCAAGAGTTAATTTAACAATGGGTGATACAGAGCTGTTGGTTTTTTCAATTGCTAATGGAGAATAAAACTATGAAGGAAATTAACTAAACTACAATTGGAAATAGATTCTCACACCATCATGATAACCACAAGCAACAATTTAAATATAGAGTAGCTTCTAATGATTTGCAGAAATTAAGACAACATATATAGAAATTCATCACACAAGAACACACTATTTACTTTGGAAACCCAAATGTAAAAAACCAACACTCGATTGCCTTCAGTCAATCTCTTTATTTCTTAACAAATGTGCAGGTTAAGTACCCTCTGGCTCCTTGGTACATTTTGAGTTATCACATGGGAATTTGGGCAGCAATTTCTTTCAAGCTCAACGAAAGAATCCATATTTCTTTGTGGTGTGTGAATAAATATGAGATAGGCTCAATTGGGGGGTCAGCTGGAAGGCCAGGCATCCCCAAATCGTTAGCTTCCTCTAAGCCCATCGTTGGCTTTTCCTCTTTTGTCTATTCTTAATAAGCACTTTAGCAAATAGTTCTCATGTTTTATTTTTTAATACACATTTTTTTTCGTTACTTTTTCT
Source organism: Larix kaempferi (assembly GCA_027924585.1). Classification (NCBI taxonomy): domain Eukaryota; kingdom Viridiplantae; phylum Streptophyta; class Pinopsida; order Pinales; family Pinaceae; genus Larix; species Larix kaempferi. The sequence goes on from BSBM01000278.1 coordinate 8,676,155, forward strand.
TTCAATTCTTTTTTTTTCATTTTTCATTTTTTCACATTTCCCATGTTTACATCAAGAGTACAGTGTTAATGTAGGTGTGAACATCAGTCGGGATGACATTGTAGAAAATCAGGCTTAACTCAGCCCACAATGATCAGTACAACACTGATATCAGACTTTTAAAGACATGGAAAACTACCACATTTCACTGGCTTGCATTTTTCATGAATAGTACGCTGATATACTGTACTAAGTAAACGATTGGCAGCGGATATAACACTAAAATAGCAGACTGTAAAAACATTTGACTGTCATTTTTGGTCTAACAGACCCTGGAAAACCCCCCTGGGGGAAAACCAGTCTCATGGATCTGTCTCCAACCTCCTCTCTCCAACTTGGATCCGTCTCCAACCTCCTCTCTCCAACTTGGATCCGTCTCCAACCTCCTCTCTCCAACCACTGAAGCTGCTCCCTTTGAAACTGAAGGTCTCTCAGCCACTTTCCCTGGATAATGTGCTAGAGATGTGCCAGACCACTCTGAATTGAAAGTTTTGCTCACTCTCCTGCTCGTCCTCAAGCATCATCACCTACCAGCTCGGTTTCCTCAGAGAGTTGGATGAATCCTCTCCATTGGCTGCTACCATTGTTTCCATTGAGTTTGACCTCCCACTAGACTCACCATCCACAAGTTGTCCTCTCAACCTGTATGAATTGACCTCCCGAGTGCCAAGCACTCGTGCTACATCTACATTCTCACTCAATGGATAAATAAACACCTATCCCAGACAATGAAGAACTGCATACCCGTCATTTTCCAAAGCAGACACTTGTTATCACACAACTTGTAGTTGTCCCTAAAGGTTATCCTATCCAGGATGGTAGAGGCAATGGACAACTAAAGAGGTGACTCAAGAGATGCCACGACTTCCAATGCAAGCTGGGTGTCACGCTAAGCGAGGCACTCTTCACTTTAGATCAAGCCTAAGCAAGACCAAGGGGGAGACCCTAGCTAGTCTATGAGGCTAGCGAACCTACTCAAGACCTCCTAGGGAAATATGAAAGATGATATGTGAGGAGATCAAGAGGGATAGATCTAGATCTAAGATGGATAAGTGGACCCAAGAGGTTAGGGTTTGGTTGAAGAGGCTTATGACAAGGACAAATGTTCAACCAAGTGAATGATAAAGTCACTTATGGATTAGGAATAGTAGATCTAGATAGATCTAATGCCAAGATGAAAGATTTAAGTGGGGCCCACTCTTAAAATATGGAAAATGGTCCAAATGGGGCCCACAATGTGAGAATTAAAGTAAAATGGCACTAGAGGGTTTGCTATCGTATGGATCTAAGGAAATAATGAAGAACAAGTAAAACCCAAATTGGGATCTAGCAAATGGCCACCTACCTAACAAGTGCGACCTTCCTTGGAGAGGCCCAATGCCTTAGACGGGGGGGTAAATGGAGTCAGATGTCCACCAAACGTTAGATCAGAGATGTTGAGGTGACTATTAAGGTGGTTTTAATTATTAAGCCCAAATGATCGCTAGATCTGAAAAATAAAAAAAATGAGGGTTTTGATTTTAAGGGTTTTAAGTGACCAATGGGTAAAAATGCATAAGAACTAGATACATACATTGTAGAACATAGCTCAAAAGCTTGTGGCCATTTTGCAAATTGATAATTTTTCTCCCGTGTGTTAATCAAGAGTGAGATCCAAGTGCTCCAAGTGAAATCGCACTTCCTCCAAGTTGGCTAGTGCATCCTCCTCCTGCAAGAAAAGATCTATATGAGAATCGATCTAGCAAAATAATGACTAAAATGGTGAAAAGATGAAAGAGAAAGCATCAACTATGTCACGAAGATACAATAATGATACTCCCTGAGACAAAAGGCCAATCCAAAGGTAAGATATGGGGTTTCCCCACAATATCGTCCCCCTAGAGCGTCCTCTTCACCAACACGACCTCCCTGCAGAAAAAACGTTTGAAACCCCAAGATCCACAATGATACACATAGAAAAGATTGTATATTCAACTTGCAAAAGAATCCATCAAGACTAGAGAAGTAGATTTGCAAAAGTAGTATTGTTATTCCAAGTTTCCAGAGCTCCAAAGGTGCCTTTACAATGAGGGGGTCTCTTCCTTAAATAGGAGGAGAGAGTCCAAAACCCTAACCACTTTTCAAAATAAGTGGTGGAGATCAAAAGATCAAATAATACAATCAATGGCCAAGACGAGCCGATACAAATATGACATGAATCACTCACATGAGGGGGTGTGCACTACATAAGAAAGCCCCAAGGGGGGTGCACACCACATAAAATATACTAAACATCAAGTGTGCCACATAAAGATGACTAGGACAAGACTAGGAGCACATGGTGGGGCTAGGAGGCATTACTTTCCTTCACTAGCATCACTCCATGGCACAATAATATAATATATGACTCAATGACATGTCCAAGTGAACAAATGATCAAATCTTGGCCCCCTCATCTTGGAGAAAAGTACATCAAAAGACAACTTGTAAACTGTGTGGACCCCACTAAATGCTGCAAGTTGATCTGGAAGGAGTGGGATACACCATAGATGACCTCTGAACAGACCTCATGCCCAAACCTTGCCTCAATTGCCCAAATCGATTTCTTTAATAACCTTTTTATCCCATTTTTATCCCACCTGGAAATCCATCAAATTGCCTTAAAACAACTGTCTGGTGCCTGGGCACAAAAACTGATTGTACCATCATGTCCGGAAGGGGGGTAATATGGTAATAACAAGTGGCTGGACTATCCCCTTCCTCTGTAGCGCCCTAGGAAACGACTTGCCTCCAATCAACTGCTGGACATGCCAACTCAACAAGGCCAAACTGGTCAGTTGGTGGGAAAATGCTCATATCATCTCTGAAAGTGTTTGAAACTGCAAATAGAGTATTCAATGGATCCAGAAGACCCAAATCTACTAAGGATGAGTACTCATACACCCTATTGCATCCTGTAGAATCATTTGTAGCATCCACCATACCCGAATAATAATAATATAATGGTCTGGAGACAATAATAATCAATAAACAGTACTTCAACCATCATCTGAGAACTGTATCCACTGTATGAAACCACAACAAGGTGTATCAAGGACCATAGATCATCATCATATAACATAACTAGCCCAACTCATCACGGATCCCAATGCACGACTTGGTCAAACTAGGTTTGACCAAGTCAAAACTGATCAAAATATGGCTCGAGCTAGGAGAGCCTGCTGCAAGTACAATTGGTTAAGACATGCTCTTTTATTGATACTCATAGCAAGACTTAAAGCATAGAGCATCATTTCACTGGCAGTTAACATTTAATTATAATAAATTATCAAGTTTAAATAATAGTTTACTTACAAAGAACCTCAAGAATATACTCATTGTGTAGACATGATCAATTTGCTAGCATAGGGTGAAGGCTAAGAATCCAAGGCTTAGGCTAAGGGGATGACTTGATTGACTCAACACTGTGATCCTTTGGATAAGGGAAATGGTAATACACATTTACGCATATGTCAGATAGATAATACTCAGGGAATGGTAGTGTCTCACAAATGGATAAGTTGTTTAGAAGAGTGCTTATTCAACCTTGGAAAAATGTCTACTACTAGAACCGCCATGGACTAGGTGCTCGACTAACCGTAACTTAAGGTTCTAGGGGGCATTTAGAATTAACTGCCCCTTGCTCCATCTCATATCATAACCCGTAGGCTCAATGAGGGAAATTTCACATAAGGCTAGCAGTCTTTAGATTTGGCATATATTTAACCACTGCTTTATTTGAGCCTTTCATTTCATTTCATTTTCTTGGCCAACAATCTTAAGATTTAACATAGATTAATCCATTTCTTTTTAAGCCATTTTAGGACCCTGTTGTCCGCCAAACTGCACACCACCAGCAGAAATCTTTCGAAAGTTGTCTCCCTCACTGGAAAGTGGGGAGAGGTGTGGCCGTGGGGGCAAGCAATGAGCCAGGTACTGTCACCTGAATCCCAGCTCCTCCGTTTAGGCTAACTCCTAACAAAGCCAAGGGGGGTAGTCCCTACAAAGAGTTTCACTAAGGCTCTTGTGTTTTTTAGGTTTTAAGTGTGAATGATGCGGATGGGTGTTGTTTTAGGAGTTTATTATGATGAGACCAAATTTCAAAGATATGATAAACATAAGATAACGATGCAATCCACGTTGCTAAATAAGATAACAAGATTAACAGTATGTTTCAAGATTTATAATCAGATAAAAGCATTCACATTATGAAACAAACACAAGGACAAATGGTCCTGATTGAGAAATAAACTTTGAAGAACCAGTGCCTTATGGAGTCAAATAAAAACAAAGATTGTGATGCTGAATGTGTGGGTCTTGAAAAAATGCTGTTCGTGAGATCGTTATGAAAATTATCTTGGTAAATTGTAAATTTTAATGGTCTTGATTATTAGGCTAAAACCAAGGATATCAAAAGAGTAGAACCTTAACCAGGAACAAATACTGGCAACCTCTTAGATGATAGGTCGGGAGCACCTAGATTGCAGAGAATAAGTGTACAATGGCTTGACCACTCTCGAGTCTGACAGTGGATTCCCGGCACTACCTGTTTCAGGAAGCAACCTCAGTGATTTGAACTAGTTTTGGAATTGGGTAAAGTTTTAATTATGTTATCACTTGTACGTTTAACAAGTCCTTCACCTTTCTGAGTACTAGCCCAACCTTTGCAGGTTGGCAGAGCATACGAGTGTTGGATAATCAACCAAAAAATAAATTAATTAAGGGGAATGTGAGTTGAAGTGTTTTTATTATTAAGAGCACCGTTCAACTCTCCGATAGAGAGCGCTCTTGACTTAGTCTTAAGACCAAAGTTCAAGAGACTTTTCTAATCTAAAATGCCTAATGGAAGGGGAAAATGCAAGTCTAAAATGCTCTCCGACAGAGAGTGCTCTTGACTTGGATTTGGCCAAGTTCACGAGGCTTTGTTTATTTTATAGCAAGTAAAAGCAGTTGTGAAAATAAATCATATGATAGCTCAACAGATATAAAAGACAACTAGCATGCTACTTGCGAAATGAAATAAGATAAAAAGACTTAGTGTTCTACCAACAAATTTAATCTAAAGTGGGGTCTTCCTCCGAAGAAGGTCAATCACTAAGAACCGCTAGCACTTGAGAACTTCCCAGCTAGCTGAGATTTCGACTAAGGCAACTAACGGGGAGAGAGGAGTAACTACAAAGTTATGTGGTCCTGCCCTTGAGATGAAATCCCAATGATACTACCTCAAGTAAAAACTTGGAAAAGAGTATGAAAATTAAAAAATGATTACTCTAAAGCGGAAAATGAAAGATCTAATCTAACCAATCACAACACTTTTCCCCAAATGGGGAAGAAAACCAAAAAAGTGGAGGCCTCCTCCACTTGAACTTTTATTATGAGATTACAAATGCCTTTGGGATTCAACCCTTGAAAGGTCTTTGAAATGGAAATATAACTTGAAAAAAAAACTTGAATTTAGCTCTTAATGTCTATTACAAAAGGATAGTGAAGACAATGTCATGTTTTGGATCACCCTTGTGATTTGTTAAAGCTTTTGTCTTTACTTGGATTTCTTCACTTCAAAACTCTCTTGGATTCGTTTTTCTTCACACCTAAGATACAACAAAAGATTTCAAACTACACATACCCATTAACATTAGTCAAGATTATTCTAACAACACTTTAAGATCTAATCTGGAAGCTTGAATCTAAGATGCAAGTTTAACTTGTGAGTGGAATCTTAATGCAAATAAAGAAGAAAAAGAAACTGGGTCCAATGTCTAAGATAAGATCTAAACGATGCAAGTGTAAAAATAAAATGGACCAACAATGCCTAACTACTAACTTCCAAAGTATAAAACGATTGCAAACTAATCAGAACTTAATGCATCCAACAATTCTTTTTTTTTTGTATTTTTTAAGAGCATATACCTACTAACCAAAATCAAAGATTTAAAACTACTCACTAACTCTTTTAACACAACTTTTAAGATAGTCTTTTTGTTGTTTTCAGGGCTTTTTATGGAGATGGACGAAGAGGGTAGCCAAGAGAGAGAACAAATAGTCAAGTGAATGGATAGTTGGCTGCCAATAGTAGGGTGATGGACAGTCAATAGGTAGGCAGCCAATGAAGTGGCTAATGTGCAACACAGTCCAATAGGTGGGCAGCCAATGAAGTGGATAATAGGCAACATATAATCCAATAGGATGGACAGTTCAGCAGTGGACGATAGGCAATGTTTGAAGGTGGATGGAGATAGAATGGCAAATGAAAGATGGGAGAAGAACGAATGGAAAAGAGACAAATGGGCAAAAATGAATGGAGGATAAGGGGGTTTGAGGTAGGGAGAAAAAGTATGGAAGAAATAGGCTTAGCAAAATCAATGGGAAAAAGAGATCAAGGAGCAAATGAGATGGGTTTGAAGAAAGAACCCTTTAGAACCAATGTAACCAATGATTTAAGAATGGGTTTTTGTTGATGGAAGAAGCAACTTTTCTGCCTTGATGCAAATCCTTAGATCTTGCTCTTTGGAGGTTTCCTGAAAACAAACTATTAGCAAGAGTTTTTTGTTGGTGGAGAAGAGGGAGATACGACCGAGTTCATCTCCTCTCAACCATTTGAAGATCTGCAATGCACATACACTTATACAAACAATGCTTGATTAAATCTAGAGAGTTAGACAAGAATGAAAAAAGAGACAAGGTAGTAAGACCGATTACAATTTGTACTCTTTAAACTATCCAAGCCTAAGCCTAACAAACAAATTGGACCATCAAATGCTTGCCCTATGCTCTTAATAAAGAGATCCAAGCATAAATTTAAATCAAGACTGAAATTGCATAAATGAATAAAACATCACAGATATTACCTCAACAATGTACTATTAACTCATGAACCAATAAGAATGCACACCATTTGCCTCCAAAGCCAACTTTATTTCCAATGATAGCCAATAGCTATAAGCTCTTACAATCTCCGCAGAGTAAGTTTACAATAACAATCCATGAGAAGAGAGCTAGAATGCATCTCTTAAATAACAAAACACAAGAGCTAAAACCCTAGGTTGAATTTGGCATGAGAGAGAGCCAATAACAATAGACATGAAGTTGAATTCCAATCTAAACTCAATCAAAGGCTTGGAGTGGTGGTGAAGTGGCAAGCTCGACTTTGGTGATTGCATGGGAAGGTCCACCCATCCAATGGGCAAGCTCCAACTAGGATACACGTGGGGAGTTTGGTAGGATGCGTGAGCTTAAGGGAGGATGCGTGAGCTTCAAGGAGGTGATGTGGAGTGACAAGTGGAGCTTAGATGGAGTTTAGATGGAGTTTAGATGGGAGCCAAGCTTTAGCGATCACACAAATCAAGGAAGGCGCCTACCTCAAGCTAACCAACCCATTCATCATATGACACCTCATCAAATCGAAATCTCAAGGAGGGAGGGCGAATTCTCTATTGGAGTTTGACTTATGCTGACTGGATAGTGGTCTAGTTGATGACTGAGATGATTGGAATCCTCTTTAATGCCCAGTGCCATGTCAATTAGCCTTTTATTTTATTCATTTCTGATTATTTTGGAGAGTTTTGGATTTATCCAAAATATTCAAATTTATTAATTTAATTAATAATTTCTCTGTAAATGGCTTTTTAGAGAAAATATTAATTATGGGGCTGAATTGACATCCGAAAGTTGGGTTTAGCTGGTCCATAGGTCATGTGTGATTTTTGGCTTATGAAATGAGCCATCAATCACTGAATTCGGACCACGGACGAATGACATATTACAAATTGGAATTTCTCTATTTAAACTATAGAGAAATTTATTAAAAATTAAAAACCCAAATTCGACGGACCCAGTAAAATTTTTTCGAAATTTTTTTCTAAGGGTCCTAGAGACTTGGGACATGACCAAAACCTATTCTAATAGTGTATAGTAGGCTTATATACATTAGTTGGACTCTAATAACCCCCCATGGCAAAATTTTTCAAAATCGGGCCTTCTAGCTTTGGAGGAAGCGGGAGAAAACCTCATCGATTATAGCTTGACTGTAGGCAAAGTATAATTGACAAGGGAAAAAACTCCCTGGAATACCTTAGTTGCTTAATCAAGTCATGGGGAATCGAGACACTCAGATCCTACTAGTACACTTTATTACAAACCCCCATGGGGCCATGGTCATGTCGACTCAAAAACAAAATTGATCATCTGGATCAAAATTGATCATTTGATACACTGGAGTACAAACATTCATCATGTTTGTCAAATGGCGGCTCTTCAGATAATCCAACTATGGTACAAAAAAGTTGGTAACAGACCCTGTTATCACATATAAGGTAGCTGGGCTACCACACATTATTTTTCAGATTCCAGAGCACTCTTCAGCCAGTTCCTTTACATTGAGATGATGAGATGAACATCTATCTATGGATCACTATCAGATTTTGGACACCATATGTATTCCCCATGCCATGACTGAGTCTCAGGACACTCAGAGACATGACCGATGTAGCCATTATACCATTTATGCAGAGCAGTCAGTAGTGCCCAAAGTTACAGTAGCAGTTTCAGAGGACAGATATTGGTTCAGAGGATGAGCATTCAGGTATATGACTTAGCAGGTATATCATGGTGTTATGGTTGTATTGCTTTTATATTCATTCTTATGGCATGTCTTAGCACTTAGTGTCATGATCTGGCGATCATATAGATATGTGGACCTGGTTGATCTTATTATATATATATTCTACTGTCCTTACTCAAACTTAGAAGTTCACTACTCATACTCATTGGTTTTACCCTCCCTAGGGAGAATAGAGGTGATCATTCCACCATACCTTGGCTTGCTAGTGTTGGCTCCATTATTCATTGTCTTCATCCATCCATTACCTACCTTTTAGTTTATCACCCTGACTTACTACTTGACTAGTGGCATGGAGGATCTTTTCCCCACTGTAGCCTCTGTATTGGATGAGCTTCCCTGTTTATTGTGTCTCGGCTTTGAGTTGGTGACAAAACTTACCTTTGGTGAGTTGGATTGTAGGCCTAAATCATTCTGGTCGGTTGTCCCGATGTTTGGCATTGGCTCGAACTCCCCCTAGTCACTTGAGATGTTGTTGGCTAAAATTGAAAGTTCATGTACTACTTATGGAAACTTATAAATTCGCCCATGGAAACTAAAAAGGGCAAGAGCGATGCACTGCTAAAAAAATACTCCTCGAAGAGTATAAAAGAAAGGTCCAAAAAGCAATGATTCTTATAAGCTATATCTAAACAATTGCTGACCTTATGTATGTATAAAAAAACATGCCCTGGATGCAAGCTGCAACTAGTTGTACTTATCAGCACACCTGAGATCCGAAGGGTTATGTAGGCCAAAAAGGCCATGAAATGAAATTGAATGATTCTAATGAACCTGGATCAATTTGATGCCTAAGTTGAATAAGCACTCTCTAAACAACTTATCCATTTGTGAGACACCACCATTCCCTGTGTTGTTGTTCATTCAGTATATACTATGGTGTGTATTCCCTTTCCCATATCCAAAGTGTCACAATGTTAAGTCAGTCAGTCACCCTTTAGCCTAGCCATTTTAATTTAGCCTTCACCCTTCACTACCAAATTGATCACAACTATGAAGTGAGTATGGTCCTGAAAGTCTAGTCTGAGTCATATAAATAATTAATGACACTATATATTTGGATTTAGATCGCCAGTAATGATTACTTTGTGTTATAATTGCTATTTGAATGAGTTGTAGAGCATACATTAACCTTTGACACTTTGCAGCAGCTTCTGGTGGTAGTCTGAGTTATATTTGGTCAATATTGACCTGGTCAAACTTAGTTTGACCAAGGTCAATCACAGGACATGAGATTATTGGACCTTATGATGACACAAATAGATGATATATGGTCTATGTACATGTACATGATGGTTCTATGCATCATATACAGGTTTATGATGATGATTTTTGGTTTTCAACACTGTTTGATCATTTACAGATTATTATTATTTCACCTGTTCCGGTATATTGGATATATTATATGATCATGCAGAGATCTATATGGTGTATGAGTACACATCTTGGATAGTTTTGGACCTTCTGAGTCCAATGAGATAGTCTATTTTCAGTTCTGGGCAGTTATAGTGATGATTTAGCCTCAGTAGGCTGTCCTAGTGCAGTTTTGGTCTGTCGGAGACCTTGTCAGAGCAGAGGTGATTTTTATTTGGTTCACCTAGGGCGCTGATGATGGAGGGGGTGGTCCAGCCACTTGTTTTTACCATATTACCCCCCTTCTGGACACACTGGTGCCTTCACCTTGACAGCGCAGGCACTCCAGGAGGCAGTTTGGGGCAGGTACACGCTTCTCGAGGCAGTTTTGGATTGGTAGAAATGGCTATAGAGGAATTCGATTTGGGCTACTGAGGCAAAGTTTTGGCATGGGATGATCAGTGATGATGAGTGGGATGTCTTCCGCACCTTCTCTAGCAGTTTTAGCTTCATCGGGGCCCACATCCATCACTATGGCACTTTCTGAGGTCTTTTGAGGCCTATGATTTGTCCATAGAGGCATGATTTGGTATTTTGATGACTATTTTATTATTATTGTGCTATGGGGATTAACCAAGGGTGGCTAAAATTACCCCTTGGACCCACCATAAGCTTATTATTATATTTTGTCATCATGATTTGGTGGGATCCCCTCTCCTAGGGTGATTTTGTCCACTTATGGTTATATTTTATGGTTGATCCATGTATTTTATTGTTGAGCTCATCTCAACCATTGATTAGATCTTTTGATCTTTTAATCTTAGCCACTCATGTAAAAAGTGGTTAGGATTATGGTCTCTCTCCATCCTATTTAAGGAGAGAGCCTCTCATTGTAAAATCATCTAGAGATTTTTGGCTCTTGGCTCTTGGAATAAAAATTTCTATCTTTTGGAGTACATGCTTGGGTTGGAGTGGATGTTGGTTTCTTTAATTGTAAATGCTTTTGTCCATTGCACTGGAGGATCTATTGTAGCTATCTTGCATATTTGCCATATCTTTTTTACAGGTGGAGAAAACTTCTTCAACAAGTGCGAATTGGTGGGGAGGCTTGCCCTTCAAGCTTGGAGGAGGATGTTTTGGGTTAAACAGGGAGTGGTTTTGTCTTTGCACCAACTATTCTTTGCTTATCTCTTTCTTGCTTGTATCTACCTTCAACATGTTAAACTGATTGATGCTTTGCTCCTTGGTTTTGACAGGTTAGAGGGATACACATGTGGCTTGGAAAAATCGATTTGGCAAGAGGGCTTCAAAAATTCTCCATTTGATCTTTGGCAAAAGTAATCCTCATCTCAACTAGCATTCATCTCTTCATCCAGGTATGCTCCAAAGGTATGATCTTCTTCTTCTTTGAATCATCCATAGTTTCTAGATCATAAAAAACCCTAATCAATCAAAACTCTCATTTTGTTTTTTTTTAGATCTACTTAGATCTAGCCTTGCTTTTGAAGAGATATTAAAAACCCACCTCTATAGCATCCACCCCTAGTTGGATCTATAGTTTGGTGGTGATTGGGCTAAAATTGACACACTTTTCAAGGCAATATAGCCCTCTTGAGGCAAATCGCACTTCCTTGGGAGAGGCTTGTTTGGTTAGATCTAGCATATGGGTAGGTGAGATCCCACTTGATTTGCAATCTACATATTTGATAACCTACCCCTAGATTCTTACTTTGGTGATTTCTACCTTGCGGGCATCATTCCACATTTTAAGGGGTTAAAACCCCCTTTTGAACTACTTGGCACCTTAAAACTCAGATCTAGTGAGATCTAACCCTTGGATTGACTTGATTTTCAAGATCCATATAGATCATTGCATAAACCACTTGGATCTACAATTTGGTGGCCATTGGGCTTGATTTGACACACCTTATCCACCTTTTAGCCCTCCTTGAGCAAGGTCGCACTTCCTTGGGTGACTAAGTTTGCCCACTTCTAGGACCTGGGTAGTTGAGATTTCAGTGGATTTGGAACGGGCATACCTTGAAACCTATATCTAGAGTATCATTTTGTGACGATCTGCCTTGGGGGTAGCATTCCTTGTTTTAAGGGATTGTGGTCCACTTGGGTGGGTCATTTCATGAAATCCTAGATCTAGCAAGATCCAACCACTTTATCTCAATTAGCCCACTGGATTTGACTCCTAGGTGTCCTGATCTACACTTTGACATATCATTTGACTCCATTAACCCATCCAACAAGGCACTAGTCCTTCCATAAGCAAGTCGCACTCCTTGGGAATTGTGTCAAACCTTAAATCCCATAAGTGGGTGTTCCTAGTTTCAACTTAGATCCATAGATCTACTCATTACATATCCTCTAGTGCCAATTGCATCTCTTAACTTCACCTTGTGGGTCCACATTAAGCCATTTCACATATCGCAAGAAAATAGGACCCACTTGTGTAACACATGGTACTAGAGCTTGTCATTATAACTAATCATGTGGCCTAAATCATATATTGGTTGAAACACTAATCATCTCTCAAACCACCTTCAACCATACTTCAATTTCTAGGTCCACTTTACCTTGCATTGGTTTCTGTAACTTACCATTTACTCATCCCTAGGAACCTTTGTCTGGGTCCAATCATCTTTGATTGGTTGTAGGGTCTCCCCCTAGGTCTTGATTTATCTAGATCTAAAGTGAAGAGTGCCCCGGTTGACGTGACTCCCACCTTGCATTGGGAACCATGGCATCTCTTGGGTCACCTCTTTAGTTGTCCATCTCCTCTACCATCCCGGATGGGATACCACTAGGGACAACTACAAGTTGTGTGATAACAGACCCCTCTGGGATTTTGCATGTGCTTAGAAGCACAACTAATTGCACCTTTCATCCGGGGTGCATTTTCATTTCCTTGCATTTCACAACCCTGTTCACTGGGATTTAAAAGATATATATCAATAGTTTCCAAAGGTAGTACAATTTGCTTCAGGTTTTAGCCAACACAAATCAAGCAACAAGTTGCCAACTCAGAGCCGAGACACAAGTTTAACATGGATGCTATCCAACATAGAGGCAAAAATGGGGAGGTCCTCCATATCACAAGCTGAGGTGTAAGTCAGGGTAACAACCAAAAATATAGCGAAGGTAACATATGGATGGTGAAAGTGAAGGTGATTCCTAAGCTAGCAAGCCATAACGGTGGGAATGATCATGTCCACATCATAAGAGGGTCAAACCAATGAGTATAAGTCAAGAGCTTCTTAGTGCAAGTAATACAACCATTTATATAATCAATAGAAACCATTTTCATTTTGTAAAGATAGACTGCCAGATTATGACTACTATATACTAAGTCAAGCTATCAAAATGACTTAAACAACAAGATAATAAATCCAATGCACATCATATACCTGCTGGGCCATATACCTGGACCAACTGTAACCAGTAAGAACACTGATGCTGAAGCTACAAACACTGCACTGCATCTGTATGGGACAAAAGGTCATCTCAGTCATCAAATCTGAGGTCAAGAGGCTCAACCATGGCATAAGGTCTACTGCATGTTTGATATAAGGCTGCTCTGATGTGTGAGTGATCATAAATAACAAGGCTCATCATAGCTGATCTCACTAAAACTGTGTAAAGGCAAAGCTCAAAAATTTGCAGATAACTGATCTGCAATCATGGTAGCCCAGCGACTATGGTGTGATAACAACATTAAGACTTTTTTTTCCAGCTCTGGAACAAACAACACTCTACCAATCTCTAGATAACCTCCATACTCGAGTTGGAATAGAACACTTCCAACTCCTACTGCATGGGTGGTGGCATACCCATTTTCCGCAAGCATAACTCTGTATATGTTTGTCAACTCTAAGAACATGGCTTTTGTTCTCATTATATGGTGTGCTGCTCCGCCATCCATGTACCACGCTACGGTTTCCACACTCTTGGAAACACTGCTCCCCAAGTCAGTACTCACTAAGGAAAATTCCTTCTCGAACTTCCTAGTGTACTCTTCAACTGCAACTGCTGCAACAACCTTATCTGTCTCCTTGCCTTTCTCTTTATTAGGACATTGTTCAACATAGTGGCCATATGTCTGACAAGCAAAGCATCTCACTTTTCCCATATCCTTCTCGGACTTGGATCCATTGCTCAAGCTCTTTTTCTTCTTGCCCTTTGCTGAAAGGGAAACATTCTCCTCATCATCTTCTTTCTGCTGGCCTATGAGAGTGGAGATAGATCTCAACTCCTCATGTATGAAGTCGTACCAAAGTTTGTTCCATGTCAAAATGTTCTTTTCTGGAAACTACTACACGTACAAAGTCTTGCCATGGTTGTGAGAAGCCATTCAAGGCTATTCTCACCAACTCTGTTTCTCCCACTATCTCACCAACAACCCCCAACTCATCACGTACCTATGTAATCTGGTCAGGTATGATGCAACATTGTCGGTCTTGGTCATTTTAGTATCTCTTAGATTCTCCTTCAAAACCATTTTCTGGTTTTGATTGACACTCTGAAACAACTTTATCAGAGCAACTGACATCTCATAGGTATGATGTGGTCTTTCACTGCATCAAGAAGAATGCGCTTTTCCTTCACATTCTTCCTCTGATATTCATCCAAAAGGATAGGATCAATGGGAATTGTGACTACCTCCTTAGTTATTTCCCATAGCCCAAGGTCCTCCAACAACAAGGTGACCCTCTCCTTCCATGGAATGAAATTCTTTGCACCCACAAGTCTGTCCTCACATCATAAGCCAAGAGTTAAAGACATACTCATAGACCAAAACTGAACAATTCCTCAAATCTTAGCAAAACACTTGCTGCTCACTATGTCAAAAAATCACTTCTCAGCTATACAACTCAGTAATACACATGCATACATAGCTGCCTCAAACATTCCTCTAGTGTCAAACTTAAAGAACCAGCTCTGATACCATGTAGAAAATCAGGCTTAACTTAGCCCACAATGCTAAATACAACTCTAATATCAGACTTCTAAAGACATGGAAAACTACCACATTTCATTCGCTTGCATTTTTTATGAATAGTAAGCTGATATACTGTACTGAGTAAACAATTTGCAGCGGAAATAACACTAAAACAATAGACTGTAAAAACATTTGACTCAGTCATTTTTGGTCTTAACAGACCCTGTAAAAACACCCTGAGGTAAACCAGTCCAAGAGAATTTTATTATTGAGCAGCAGTCAAACTCAAAGTTTACAACAACAGTAATGTACAACATTAAATGTCTAGTACAGTACATAAATTTCTCAAAATTTGGACTCAAAAACCACCTCGAAAACTGTGATGTTTGTTGCCTAGGAAAACGTGCCCAACTGACTGTGCAGGTTGTATGGCCCATGACAGTCACTTAGCAAACCTCCAAACCTCGATTTTAACACCCTGTCACTTCAACATTACGACCTCTCTCTGCTGTACGGATTCTCCATCAATAAATGCTTCCAAGCTGCCTCAAAAACTATGCCTCATCTCGTTTTCTGTGTAGACTCAACCAACAATACGACCCCACCAAACTATCTTGTATGAATTGCTCATTAATGGTTGTAAGTTGCCTTGGGATTTGTGCCCTCTCCTACTGCTGCCCCTTCTGTCCTCAAATGTTCTTGCCTAAATCTCATCTCCTTGTGGTTCTGCTTCATCTTTTTATTGTTGAAGCAACTCTCGAAAGATGATTTGTTGGTAGAAGAATGTAGTTCTGCCACTTTATATGTTTGTTATTGTCCCATGACGACTTCTATATATTTGCCAATCTAGGGATGAAATGCAATTGAATACCTTAGCTCGGTATCCATTCTTTCCCAAAGCATTTTCCAAAATTTGACCAAGAACCTGCTATCTTAATCATATATGATGGAACTCAACAATCTAAAATGTACCCAAACAAATCGTATATGATGGAACTCAACAATCTAAAATGTACCCAAACATGATTGAAGAATAACTATGGATATTGTATGCATATTAAATTGGATTGATGGCTTATTTCATTAATCATATGGATGATATGGGGGAAAGGCATACACAAATCGACATGGACTTTAAAAGGTTTGCTATATGAGATTGGGATGTATGAATGCAACACATGAATGATTGACAAAGGTTATACAAACATGATTCAAGGTTCTACTAAAATGATGGTTGAGTTAGATCATATTGAAACATGAATTGAGGCAGAAGTATGGCGACCAAGAATGTAAGAAACATATGGAAGCTGTAGTGGGTGTATGGGCTTCAATGTCTGGAAATGATAGTGTATGCTTGAGTTGATCCAAGTACGCTTGTAAATTAAGCCACGGGATTGGTTGGTTTGAGGAATTTTGAACGACAAAATTGGCCAAGTTTGGCTTTGATACCATATGTAGTAACTAGTTTCTCTTTATAATGGATTGCAAGAATATTTTTGGAGATATATGATGATATATTGAGTAATAAATGATTGACTAGAATGATAAGATGATTACAGTGAGCCCCATGATAGTATACATATATGTTTTGATTGGTCATGAAATGAATGGGTCTGTGCTTTGACCTTTCATTAACTTACTACTACTATTATGATGTTTATGATTTTATAACCTTATATTCTAACACCCTCTCTAAAGGCTTAGAATGTTGAAAACAAACGCATTTACTAAAAGCTAAAGACTAAAAACAACATAATCAAACATTCTTCAAATGCTTCTAAAGACTAAAAACAACATAATCAAACATTCTTCAAATGCTTCTTCTTAGAAAATAGTACTTCGACTAGTAAGATTCATTCAAGCTAATTCCATATTCCTTTGAAAGGTCTAGTCTCCTAGCAATAATCCAAGTTCTCAACATCAATAGACACCATTTACACATGCAATGATTGATAACCCTTATAAAAGTATGGCACCAAACTTCTAAATCCTAGTCTCTTGTACTATACAATAACAATCCCCACATGCATGTCTCATAATCCTAGTGAGATATAGTTTCTCTGGTCCACAAGCATCTTAGACTATTGAATCTCTCTCCTTCATTGCATCCAAAGTGTGGGTCTCTTAAAATGCAAAAAAGACAATTCTTTAGTAGGGTCATCATTGTTATCAATATCTATTGATCTCGAACAATGCCTACATTTGTCAATTCTTTAAGCTTTCCTATGAAAAGCTCATTGGCATGGGTTTGTAATTAATTATTGTATGACATGATTTTCCACAATAGTAAAACTCAAAACCTCTCAATTGTCATTCTCTTTCCCTTCCCTTTTGTTTGATAATCATGTTGTGTTTGGTTGAAAATCTCCTTATGAATCCCCTGCAATTGCGCTCTTTTCTTTAGCTAAGAGAGATGAAATCATGTCTTCTAGAGTGTGTGAAGACATTTGTTTGAGTCCATATTGTTATTTTTCGTAGCTCATTAAGTAATGTAAAGTTACTTTATTAAATGTGTTTTTAAAGTGTACTTTTTATTATTTTAGGGTGATGTGACTTTTTGAATGTAAAATGATTTTATATAGTGTTCACTTGAGAGATTTAAGTGAACTTGAGATTAAATAACATCCTTGGATCTTGTGGGCCAAGATTGAATCTTAGGCGTAGAAGACAAAAAGTTTTGAAGTTACCCTAAATGGTAAATAAAAAGAGATTTAATGAGACTCCTTAGCACTTATTCCAAGAGAGTTGGAGAGAAGTGTGAGAGGCATGTAATTCAAGAGACAGAGAAGTTTGAGCTAAGTTAAGGTGGAAAAGAAAGAGACAACCAAGAGGCACACACATTCCCAGATTCACTCAGCAAGAGGTGGGGCGTATTGCTCAAAGAGAAAAGTGGGCACGAGTTCCAAGGTAGAGTTGTAGTGAATGTTGTTTTATTTAGCAGGAGAAAGGTTGAATTTCTGAGCAGGAAAAGTGAGCACAAATACCAAGATCTGTTGACAGAGAGGGAGTCGTATGTCATGCTCCTTTCCAAATGACCACCATGGAGACGAGTTATTAGCCTATCTAGTCCCCGTAGGCTATAGTCGATGAAGTAGAGAATTAATTAATTATTAAATGTCACCTAGGGTTAAAAGTATTTTATAAAGTGACATTAATAATTAATTCGTAAAGTAACTTTATAAAAGTCACTAAAGTTACTGTTATCACACCATAGTAGTTGGACTACTATTCTTGCTGAGCAGATATATGTACTTTTCAGAGCTTTGCTTTTACAGAGATCAACTATGATGAGCTTCTTATTTGAGATCACTTATGGATCAGAGCAATATATTGTATTCGATTTTTATTAGACCTTGTGCCAAGGATGAGCCTTGAGAGCTTAGATTTGATGATCGATGTGACCCTTTGTTCCATATAGTTTCAGTTCAGTGCCTAGTGATATTATTGCAGCAGTGTTTCAGATGTTTATTGATGATTATTATGATATGATGTGACCTATGGACTTCTAATTATTGGCTTTGGATTATTATCTTGTTGTTTTAGTCATCTTCATAGCATTGACTTGGTATATGATTCAGGATATGGCAGTACTATTTAAAATAAAATGAAATATCTTGGATGATGTTATAAATATAAAATGGATGTATTACTTGCACACTTAGGTTTTCTGACAATACCCATCGGTTTCATTACCCTCCTGTGAGCATAGATATGGTCTTCCTTGACATTCTTGTCTGCTAGCTTAGGCACCACATTCATTTTCCTCCATCCATCCATGACCTTCCTAAGCTTTTACCTTTTGACTTGCTTTCTTGACTTCTTGATACTGAGGACTTCCCCATTTCTACCTCTGTGTTGGACCGCATCCATGTTTGTTTTGTGTCTCGGCTCTGAGTTGGTAACAAAGCTTACCTTTGGTGAGCTGGATTGTATGCCTAAATCATTCTGGTCGGTTGTCGCGATGTTTGGCACTGTGCAGAACTCCCCCTAGTCGCTTGAGATGTTGTTGGCTAAAACTGAAATCTCATGTACTACTTTATATTGGAAATGTTTTATATATGCCCATGGAAACTGTAAACTCTAGAATGTGTTTCTAAACACACGTGAGTAAAGGGCAAGAGCAATGAAATGCTAAAATACTCCTCGAAGAGTATAGAAAAGGTCCAATAAGCAAATGTTACTCAAAAGTTATTTATTGTTGCTGACCTTGTATATGTGAATATGCCCTAGATGCAAGCTGCGATTAGTTGTGCTTCTTAGCACATGTGAAATCCCAGAGGGGTCATATAGGCCAAAAAGACCATGGAAATGAAATGAATGATCCTAATGAACCTGGATCAGCTTGATGTATACATGATGCCTAAGTTGAATAAGCACTCTCTAAACAACTTACCCATTTGTGAGGCACAATCCTTCCCTTTGTCATTTTGTCCAGCACAGAGTGTAGCTTCCCCCTCTCCCCGTCCAAAGTGTCACCTAGTTGAGTTTGGTCAAGTCATCCCCTTTGCCCAACCTTGTCTTAGCCTTCACCCTTAACTAGCAGTTATACCATGTCCAATGGGTGAGTCTGTCATTGAAGCTTTTGTGCAAGTAAAATATAAATAACACTAATTATATACATGTATTAAACTGCCATGGAATGATGTTTATACTTTAAGTTAAGCTGTGAATATGATCTAAAGGAACATGTCTTAGTCTTTGTCATAATCGTGTTCTTGGTTATATATTGACCTTAGTTGAACATAGTTTGACCATGGTCATTCTTGGGATCCGTGATGATGTGGGCCATGTATGCTTATAGATGATGATTGATGGTCCCACATACTCTTGTTGATGACTCCATATGGTGCACATATGCTTTAGATGATGGTTGATGCAGTTCAACAGTTTTATTATTATTTCCAGATCATCATATTTTACGCTGTCCGGATATGGCGGACCCTACTGTTGACCCCTCAGGTCAACCCATGGTGTATGAGTACACATTTTTAGTAGCTTTGGGTCTTCTGGATCCATCAAGACACTTATCTTCCAGTTTCGGGCACTTTTGATGATGATAGATGCAGTTATCCACCTGTTGACCAATTTTTGACATGATGATCTAGCCTGTGCGGCAGAGGCTTGGAGGCCAGTCGTTGCCTAGGGCGCTGTGTAGGGAGGGGGTGGTCCAGCCACTTGTTTTTACCATTATACCCCCTTCCAGACAGCCTGGTGCACTCAGTTTGATAGCGCAGGCACCCTAGGTGGCAGTTTGGGGCATTTTCAGGGTTTTCAGGAGGATTAAAAAATGGAATAAAAGGGTCACTGAGGAATTCGATTTGGGCAATTGAGGCAAGGTTTTGGCACTTGGTCTTCTCAGAGGTCTTCTAGGGTGAACCCCCCATCTTCCAGATCAGTTGGCATCAGTCAGTGGGGTCCATAGTGGCCACATGAGGCCTTTTACTGCAGGTCTCTCTCAGTTTTGGAGAGAGGATTTTGATCATTTGTGTTATTAGGACATGTCATAGTCCCATTATTTTATATTATTGTGCCATGGGACATGCTAGTGAAGGATTGATACCTCCTAGCCCCACCATGTGTGTCTTGAGTCATGTCCATGTCATATTTGGTGGGCCCATGTATCTTAGCCCCTTTTGGAGGATGATGTCACCCTCACTTAGTCACTTTTAGCTATGATGTCATCTCTCTTTTGAGTGATCCATGTGATATTATGTATTAGCTCATCTTAGCCATT
The DNA here is from genome assembly GCA_027924585.1 of Larix kaempferi. NCBI lineage: Eukaryota > Viridiplantae > Streptophyta > Pinopsida > Pinales > Pinaceae > Larix > Larix kaempferi. The sequence goes on from BSBM01000278.1 coordinate 8,696,864, forward strand.
GATTAGATTGTGAGATCTTTTAATCTCAACCACTCATTTCAAAAAGTGGTTTTGTGGTTTAGGGTTTTGGTCTTTATTATCCTATATAAGGAGGAGACCCCCCTTTTGTAAAAGCACCTTTGGAGCTCTTGAAGATTGCAATAGAATACTTCTTTGTGGATCTACTTCTCTTGTCTTGATGGATTCTTTAGCACTTTGAATATACAATATCTGTTCTATGTATTATTGTTGATCTTGGGCTACATGTTGTTTTTCTACAGGGAGGCCAAATTGGTGAAGAGGAGGACGATTTGAAGGAGGCTATTGTTGAGGGGACTCACATATCTTCTCTTGGGTTGATCTTGGTGGAAGGGAGCATCATTATTGTATCTTTGTGACATAGTTGATGCTTTCTTTTACATCTCTTCATCATTTCCATAATTTTCCTACTTGGCTTGTTTCACTTGATCTTGTCTTATAGGAGGAGGACGATTTGGCCATCTTTGGAGGAGGACGTTTTGGCTTGGAGCACTAGATCTCACTCTTAAATTTACACATAGGGGAATGCTATCGATTTGCAAAGTGGCCATAAGCATTTGAGGTATGTTCTACAAGGTATGTACCTAGATCCATCTCTTCTTCTTCATTGGTCATCAAACCCTTAAAATCAAAACCCTTGTTTTTCATATTTTTCTAGATCTACTTGGATCTAGCTTGGCTTTGGGGATAATAAAAAGAACCCACCTCTATAACATCCACGGCAATTCGGATCTATAGTTTGGTGGCATTTGGCCTTCATTTGACCATTTTCCCAAAGCACTTAACCTTCCTTAGGTGAGGTCGCACTCCTTGGGAGGGTGATTTTTGCTACTTCTAAGACATGAGTAGGTGAGATCCCACTTGATTTGCATTGGTCTACCTTGATAACCTACCCCTAGTGCTTCACCTTGTTGATTTTCACCTTGTGGGTCCCGTTCCTCAATTTGAGGGATTGAGCCTCACTTGGGTCACTTGGTGATGCATTTTGCATCTTAGATCTATGGAGATCTAGCTCATATTGGGGCATGCCATCTTAAACCCACCTTGATAATTGCCTAAACTACCCCGATCTACATTTTGGCATAATTTGGACTCCATTTGCCCCCTTATCTCAAGGCACTAGTCTCCCTTGGGCAATTCACACTCCTTGGGTTAGTGGCCTTTTCCTAGATCCCATATGTGGGTGTTGTCTATCTCATCTTAGATCCATAAATCTACCTTATCTCATCCACTTAGTGCCATCTCACCCCTAATCCAACCAAGTGGGCCCTATTTGGACCATTTTCCCCATTTGGTCTTCATAAGTGGCCTTAGTCATTCATTGATGGAAACACTTGTCACTTCTTAAGCCTCTTCAACCACATCTTAAACTCCTGGGTCCACTTAATCTAACTCACGCATTGGTTTCCGTAACTTCACTTACACATTTCCCTAGGAACCTTTGTGTTATCTAATCTCCATTGATTGGCTAGGGTCTCCCCCTTGGTCTTGATTCTTCTTGATCTAAAGTGAAGAGTGCCTCGGTTATCGTGACACCCAGCTTGCATTGGGAACTGTTGCACTTCTTGGGTCACCTCTTTAGCTATCCATCTCCTCTACTGTCCTGGATGGGATATGTTTAGGGACAACTACAAGTCGTGTGATAAGAGTTACTTTGGATTAAAAGTGACGGTAAAAGCGTAAAAGGGTCCAAAATGAAATTAAAAGACAAAAATGCCATTTTCTCACTAAAGTCACTTTCTAATATTTTAATGAGAGAATTGGTCAAATGGTGTTGTAAATGTAACTTCAGAATATATTCTTTTGTATATTTTTGTTATATATTTATTGTACTTTTATTGTACCTCTGTTGGAGATGTTTTTCATGTCATTATTGTATTTGGTCATGTAAGAATATCGAGGTAAAACCTCCATTGTAAGTCGGGGCAATAGTCCCCAATAGGTTAAGTATAAAATGTATTTTTGAGTCACCCTAGGACAAGTCGGCCCAATCAGTTGAGGATGTCGACCCCATTGGGGAATTAGGTCAGTCACACTTAAAGTATAAATAGGGAGGAATCCTCCCTACCCTCCCTCATTTGGATATCCCACTCACTCAAGCAAGTTCACACCAAGGAGGAAGAAATACAAGTTCATTGGGGAAGAAGAAGGGAGCTGTAGAAGTCATCTTATTTTTGGGTTTGCTATCTTGGTTTGATATTGTACTAAGTGACGAATCTTGTTAGAGAGTATGGTATCTCGAGATGTCCTCCATGATTCAGATGTCTTGCATGGAGGTTCATCAGTAGTATAGGAATCAGTATGGAGTAGAGGGTGAGATACACTCTACTCAGTGGCATGAATCCATTGGTAGATGCATGCGAACCTTCCGGGGTGTTTTGCCTCATGTATGCATGAGATTTGCATGTACAGTTATTAATTAAAAGATGCATGCAAAAGTGACTTTTTGCATGCACGGATATTAGGTTTTTGGAAAACCTAATTGGCCAGTGAGATGATATAAGGAGGCAGGAGGTCCCCGGATGAAGTTACTCAGTTGGCCTATCAGAGAGAGATCAGTCAGAGTGAGGAGGGCGCATTGTGCATGCAGAGGGTGACTTTCTGAGAGAGAGAGGAGCTTCTACAGTAGGGAGAGTGGGGTGATCTGAGTTGGATCAGACACCACTTGATCAGAGGCATTTGGCGCCCAGTTTTGTGGACTGAGAGAGTTCATCAGAGTGGTTTCTACAGAGATTGAGGACGAATTCCAAAGAGAGAGGGGCGCATTACCAGAGGAGATAGGAGCTCGTTCTGGATCGGATTGATCGATTGAGTAGCTGAGACTTTCGTGGTATCCTTGCCTCAGTGTTTGAGGAAGGATTGCGACGATTAGAGCTCAGATTTGTTGAGATATGATTCCGTACGAGCATTTGACATCTTGAGGGAGGGTGCACTTTTCCATGCAGAGGAACGGCGCATTCATCAGATCTAGCAGTTGGGCTTCTTCCTTGGATGAGCAGATCAGAGCAGTGTTGTGAGAGAGACAGTACCTACAGATTGTTACCTGCAGACATATCAGATCCAGTTGACAGTTAGGGCACATTTCCTCTGTGCATGCATCAGTTGTTGCATGCAGATCTACGGTTTTGATCCTGTCAGGTTCCGTTTTTCCATCTGAGGTATTTTTGTATGTACTTGTATTCTGCTTACATTGCTTTGGGCTCGAGATAGAAGAAAGCCCCACAGATAGCTGGTTTTCCCCGTTTGGGTTTCCAGGGTACATCCAAAGTTGTGTGATTGTTTTGTTTTCATTGTCAAAGTGTTAAGAGATATATACTGTTTGTATCTTATTGATTTATAGAGACTCAAACCGCTTGAGATCTCAGGGCATCCAAAGGGAGTAGTGATCTCTAGATAAATTAACAAATCTGTTATTGGAGAAGTTGCGGGGTTTTCTCCTTTATGGTTTCCCCGAGGAAAATTCTTGTGTATTGTTGTGCTTCTCTATCTTTCAGTTTAAAGATCTAACATAATTGAATTAAAGTGCAAACACTAACATGGTATCAGAGCCACTCTGAAAGGGGGCACTGTGCAGCAGGGGAAAGCTAGGGTTTGCAAATCCAAGGACTTCTCTCCACAGATCATCAAGAAAAGAGGGCTAGGATAACTCGCCTCAAGGAGGCACATCTTTTGGTGGAAGCATAATTCAATTTGGAGAAATTTCAGTTTTGACCTAGTCACTAGTGCCGGAGAAACCAGGGCATCAAATTTTTGGAGCTTCCATCTACCAATCCAGAAAAATGAGTACATTGGACAACTCGCCTTGAGGAGGCACATCTTTCTATCCAAGCAGAAGTTCAAAATTCCAAGTTTGAAAAATTAGAGTTTCTCTGTCAAACCCTAGGTCAACCAACTCTAGAATCAGGTTAGGCATCTCAAATTGGTAAGATTTAATTCCTTGCTATTTCCATTTGAGGTTCTCATATCAAAATGACAAATCACACCAAGCTTGAGGACAAGCTTGAAGGAGCTGATAACTTCCGGGCATGGAAGTATAGAATTTCCCTTGTCCTAGAAGAGAATGACTTGGACAAGTATGTCAATGAGGAGGTTCCAGAACCAGAGGTAGAAGAGGCAAAGGAAATTCACAAGAAGAAAAAGATCAAGGTCAAAAGGATTATTGCAGACTCCATCAAAGATCACCTCATCCCTCATGTATCATCCTTGAAGACTCTGAAGAAGATGTTCAAGGCTTTGACCAAGATATATGAAGGAAAGAACATCAATCGGAAGATGACTTTGAGGAACCAACTCAAGAATGAAGATTCAACACTCAGAAACTATTCAATCTTACTTCACAAGAGTTTCTCAGATCAAGGAACAATTTAAAGCAATTGAAGACAAGACAATTTTGAAGAAGGAGAGATTGTGATGACTACCTTGAATGGTGTCCCAAGATCATGGGACTCATTCATTCAAGGAATACATACCAAAAAGAAGCTAATCACATTCAACAGATTATGGGAAGAATGCACCCAAGAAGAAGCTCGATTAGTAGCAAGAAAAGAAAAGATGGGAGCTAATGATGACCAAGCCCTAACTGCTCATACTAGGAAGAACCAAAACAAGAGGGAGGACCACCATCACAAGAAGTCTAAAAGATTCCATAGGAATCATCGACCTAAAAGAGACCTCTCCAGTATTAGGTGCTTCACATGTGATGAGAAAGGACATTATTCAAGAAATTGTCCCAAAAACAGAGGATCCTCTAGGAAAATCAACAAGAAGAGGCAGCATGCACATACTGCAGAAGATGATGAACTTGCAAGCAAAAGAACAAAAGAAGATTCTTCAAGTGATGAAGAATATGTATTGTAATAAATGAAGGTAACTAGTTACGAGGGTTCATTAAGAAGGTTCCACCTCATAAGGTGAAGCTAGAGATGACTTTCGGTATTACATGAAAGGAGTAAGAGGAGCTCATACAAAGTTGGACTCTGGAAAAACAAATAAAGATCAATGCTCTATAGAAGAACCTCTCATCCATTTCAGCATTGGTCAAGATGCAGAAGAAGGGACACACAGAGTCTACTCTAGTACAAAGAACAAGTGATCTACAGAGTAGAATACTTGCTCAACATTTCCGACCATAAGCAAGAAAGGCACAGGTCCTCAGAATCAGATGATGAAGTAGAACACACTGTCAGAGACTCTAGTAGTTCCTGCAAGGAAGCAAAGATCAAGAGGGAGTCCACCCAACAGCCAAACAAAGATAATTTTTTGAATTGTCATTTTCTATATTGTCCAGTTGTGTACATATTTATATTCCTAGATTCAGGAAGTGTATTATGCATGTTAGAATGATTGCATTGATGAACATTGTACTACTATTATACATGTGATGGGTAAGTGGCCTATGGTACTGTACAACATTCTAAAACCTCTTTGCTGACATGTTGGGAGTAGTGCACGCTCTTAATAATGTGCTGGTAGAGATGGAAGGCATCTAGAAAGTTATCGTATGAATACGGAATATGGATGAATGTTGTTTTGAAGCATTGGCTAAGATAGTTGCATGACTGTGTGACCTATGTCTTTATGCATAAGAATTTATTTTGAAAATGATGAAATGTTTCTAACCACGCAACTGAATTTGACATGTAGGAAAGATCGTGTACCATCACCTACAAGAGAATAATATTGAGATTTGTTCCAAAGAATAAGTGACGATGGTTTAGCTATAATATTCAAGAAGATTTATGAAATAAAGCATACTACAGATGTACAAAGCGAGGGTTCTCTCAGAAAGAGGGAGTCGACTATGACGAGATGTTGCTCTAGTAACCAGACACATTTCCTCAGTGGTGGATATTACACTAGATAGATGGTGTAATCGAAGTAGAAGAAGATATCGAGCAACCTTCAGGACTCAGGACTATCTACAGAGAACCACATGTGTGCAGATTGAAGAAGACTTTGTGCGGGCTCAAAAAGCACCCATAAGATAGCATGATGAGATCAAGGATCACCTAGAGTGATGAGAGATCAACCTTAACTACAAGGTTGAAGACGAGGAGCTCATAGATGGGTGCAAGGGAGAACTTGCAACAAGAGTTCAAGATCTTGGTATCTAGTGACCTAGAGAGATGACGTAGATGGATACATAGAATATCATCAGAAGAGAAGGCAAAGAGAAGGCTACCAGTCACTCCAGTGAAGAATGTCCCGATGCAGAGAGTACACGATGTAGAGGGAGGATAGTGCTCAGTTACAGAGGAAGCAGGAAAGCTCTGCTTCAAAGGGAGTGACTACAGTAAAAATGGAGAGACATTATCACTTAGCCTCTATTCGTGGCAAGGGTGTTTGCCCCAGTATCTCAGGGATATGCTCAGAGTGATACCAGTTGTCTCCCCTCATGAAGAAGAAGCATATGTGGTACAGGTACTAAGGACATGGTACGACATGATAGATGTTTTTTGATGAGTTTCGGCTTTACCAAGAGTAAAGAGGACTCCACCCTTTACTACAAGGTTGAGGAAGGAGAACCTAAAATTCTACTATTGTATGTAGATGACTTGTTCTTAACAGAAGAGGATGAGCTCATTGTAGAAACAAAAAGAAGACTTGCCACAGAGTTCGAGATGAAGGACCTGGGAATGATACACTACTTGTTAGGCATGGAGGTGTGGCAGAGTTCAGATGGGACTTTCCTTGGTCAAGGAAAGTATGCAGTGGAGATTCTGAAGAGGTTCAGAATGATGGAATGCAAGGCAATGGCCACACAAATGGCATCGAACTTGAAGCTACTATGTGATGCTTCTTCAGAAACAGTTGATGCCACGATGTACATGCAGATGATTGGTTCGTTAATGTACTTGACGGACACGAGACCAGACATATGCTTTGCTGTGAACACCCTGAGCCAATTCCTGACAGATTCGAGACATGTTCACATGATTGCTGCAAAGCATGTGTTGAGGTACCTGAAGGGTGTTGGGATTCAATCTACTAATGCAGATCAAACCTTAAGTTTATGTCAATCCGGGTTGGTAGACTTAGAGGCATATCCAGTATAAGGACTCAAAGCTAGACTTGTCTTGGAAATCTAGTTTATCTATGAAAGAAACCTATTAACAAACTAAGTTACTGTGATTTGAAAACACAAAAATTCCCTTACAAGAACAACTTCATTTGATATTTCATTTACGCAGCAATTTATATGTGAAAGCAATTTGAGATAATAAAAACAATTACAAAGTAATCCTAACCCTAAAATATGAATTATAAAACTCTGCCTATTATCCCAGCATTGAATAAGCAATCAAACATTAATTCCCTTTACAGGAAAGCATTCGTAATGTGTAATTGTTCTTAACACTCCATCATTGAATAGTCAAGCAATGCACAGTAAGGTAAGATCATTCTCCAGCGTATAATCAATGAGATAACAGAGCTTTATAAAACCGATTGAAAACTAGTTTAACTCGTTCTGCAATAAGAAAATCGAATCCTACAGGAATTAAAACATACCACTGGAAACAATCAAATCGTTTGCAACGATTCAATAGTTCACTGGCAAATAAAATGAGTGTGCAGACTCGACAGAGGGGGCCCTCCAATGCCTCGTTCACACACGCAATTGAAGAATCACAGAGCTTTAAACTTTAAATATATTCACCATAAAATTGATCATAACAGTAATGGAATAACGCAGTCTAGAACAGTATGCGTTTTCAGTCTCAAATCGTGATCCCCTTCTCCTCCGTTTTATGAAGTACTTATACAAATTCTTGAAAACTAGAAATGCTATTAACCTGGAAACTAATTAATGAAACATAGTCCTCGAGATCCTCTATCAGATCTATGAAAATCAACAAAATTGGAACTGCCCTGCTTTTGTGCTGAGTGGTAGCACAGGTGGTCGTCTTTGACTGACTTTGACTTGACACCTATGAGAGCCACATCATCTATTCGTTGGAAGTTCATCCATCCTTGGACACTGAGGATCTTTTCTCCATCTTTCAGTTCACGCCTAGCTGGCCTGCAAGTGTTCAACCTTGGAGACATTACGGGAAGTTAGCACATCCTGTAATCCTGAATAAAAACCTTAGTTTAAATGCTTTAAAAATTTCAAAATTCAATTTGTTAAAAAGCAATGACATTTATACCTTTTAACCAAAGTTTGTGGGTGAATTTAAAGCTTTATAAATCAGTATGAAGGTTTTATGGAGGAAAATGGAGGATATTTAGATGACAAAAAGAGGTCAAAATGGTGCCCAACAAAGGGTACAATTGAGTATGGGCTCAAATATGCGACGAATCATAAGATTAACTTGCATGGTTATGTTGATTTAGATTGGACAGGCAGTGCCATAGACAGGAAGAGCACTTCGGGATGCTGCTTCAATTTGGGATCTGGTATGATCTCTTGGTTTAGCAGGAAGTAGTCATGTGTGGCACTGAGTATAGTCGAAGTAGAGTATATTGCAGCCTGTTTGGCTAGTTGTGAGGTAGTATGGCTTCGGAAGCTACTGTCAGATTTATTTGATCTCGAGTTAGAGGTAATTTGTATCTTTTGTGACAATCAAAGTTGTGTGAAATTGTTCGAGAACCTGGTGTTCAATGACAAGTCGAAGCATATTGAGATCAAGTACCACTATATCTGGGATATGGTGTAGAGAGGAGTAGTGAAGCTCTAGTATGTGGCGACAGACAAGCAGACAACCGATGTGTTGACCAAGCCATTATCAAGAGTGAAGTTTGAGTACCTCACAGAGAAGCTTGGTGTTATCCGGATCGATGTTCCTCGAAAGAGGGAGTGATGTGACATGTCTGGAAGACGCAGGTGCATCAGGGCTATATCTTACATGGTGAAAGACGTAGGTAGTCCGCAAGGAGATAATCGTCCTGGGCTGTATCCACATATTTGAAGACGCTGGTGGTCCACGGGTCATAAAGCATGTGGGATGCGCCTCGGCTGTATCTTACATGGTGGAAGACGCAGGTGGTCCGAAAGGACGTAATGCATCTGGGATGCTCTTCGGCTGTATCCATATGTTTGAAGACGCAGGTTGATCGAGAGAGACATAATACATCCGGGCTGTATCTATGGGGTGGAAGACGTAGGTGTTCCTGGGTTGTATCCACTGGGTGGAAGACACAGGTTGACTGAGAGAGAGACGTAATACATCTGGGCTGTATCCATTGGGTGGAAGACGTAGATGTTTCGGGCTGTATCCATTGGGTGGAAGACGTAGATGTTCCGGGCTGTATCCATTGGGTGGAAGATGCAGGTTGTCTAGTGGACATGATATATGCACTTGGGTTGTTCTCCACATAAGATGATGAGATGATATAGATACGATGAGATGATAGTAGGAGACGCAGGTGATTGCTATGGCAATGTAATTTGTGGTCTTGAGCTGTACCTACTTGATGGCTTGCTCGTATAGATGATGAAGTCCTAGATGAGAGCTAGGCCTACATCCAACATGAAAAAGGGATGGCTCTGTAAAAATTCTCATGATGGGTAGATTCGAGAGATGTCACTAGTCAATGATCAACAAGATGAGAATTACTGCAGTAGCGATGATGATCCAAAGATGATGATCCAGTGATGATGATCCAGCGATGCTGATGATCCAACGATGATGATGTTGTCCAGAGTTTGTGTCCAGCTGTGATGATGACTATGTCGAGAGAATACCTTCCTAGTTAAGAGGGAGTGTTGTTGTAAATGTAAATTCGGAAGATATTCTTTTGTATATTATTGTTATATTATTATTGTACTTTTATTGGACCTCCGTCGGAGATGTTTTTCCTCCGTTCGGGGATGTCATTATTATATTTAGTCATGTAAGAATATTGAGGTAAAACCTCCATTGTAAGTCGGGGCAACAGTCCCTAATAGGTTAAGTATAAAATGTATTTTTGAGTCTCCCTAGGATAGGTTAACCCAGTCAGTTAAGGAAGTCGACCCCATTGGGGAATTAGGTCAGTCACACTTAAAAGTATAAATAGGGAGGAACCCTCCCTTATTTGGATATCACACTCACTCAAGCAAGTTCACACCAAAGAGGAGAAAAGACAAGTTCGTTGGGGAAGAAGAAGGAAGCTGCAGAAGTCATCTTATTTTTGGGTTTGCTATCTTGGTTTGATATTGTACTAAGTGACGAATCTATTACTGAAGAAGTTGCGGGGTTTTCTCCTTTATGGTTTCCCGGAAATTTCTTATGTTCTTGTGTAGTGTTGTGCTTGTCTATCTTCCAGTTTAAAGATCTAACATAATTGAATTAAAGTGCAAACACTAACAGTCAAGGGAAGATGAAAAGTCACAAAAGGAGCAAATGAGAAGATATAAAAAGGACATGAGAGCCCATTCTCCCCATTCTTGTTATTTGCATTTTCAAGCTCTTGGGCTTTAGCTTTTAAACCCTAGGAGGAGAATAGTTTCCATGGTGAGAGAAACCCACCCTAGCTATTGTAAGAATAAATCAATCAGATTTCTCATGTGTGCTTCAATGCCGTAATACAAAATCATTTCTTCACCAACAAATCTGAGTATTGAGTGGAGTTTGCAAGATTTATCAGTTGTATCTATATTGTGGGAAGAGTTGTGGAGGCTGGGCTACCCAAAGAGGAGGACAAAACACTTTATCTTCCAAGCTTAGAGAGGGGCGCACTTGTTTAATAGCTGATCAATGTTGTAGAGGAGCATGCACCAGTCAAAGGGAGTATTAACCTCATCTTTCAGCCATTCAGAGGCAGCAGGAGGGCGCACCAACCTTTCCAGTCTACTCCTGGGAGGAGGATACAGTAGCTACAGAATTCGTGGGCAAATGTGAAGTCTGGGAAAGAACTAATGGCCCCATCTCTGTTAGTTGGTTGATACAAATACTTTGTCTGCTGGTTTGGGGGTGTTAAGGAGCAGCTACACTATTGACATTATATTCTAGCAAGCTACCAAACTGTAGTCACTACTGGGGTTGATTTCCTGTAGCACATACCAGACTTGGAGGATGAGACATCTACAATAGTCTATGCTGGATATTGGAACACTGAGCACTGAATAGGAAAGACTTGCAATGTTACAAATATCAGTGCGGCGAAAAAATCAACAGGGTCCGGGAAACATCATTTAGAGATATCTCGGCAGCACATCGGTAAAAATTGGCAAACTTAAAAAATACAAAAATACAAACTTTTCCGGCCACTAACAGCCCTGTCAAAAAATCGGCCAAAACTCGGCCTATCAAAAAATCGGGATAAATCGGCGAAAAATCGGCCCGATTTTTTGGCCGATTTTTCCTTAAAAATCGGCGCCTTTAAAAAATCGCGATTCGCTGATTTTTCGGCCGATATTTGTAACACTAAAGAGGGTCGTGATCTTCTTTGGAGAGCAACCAAAGCACTGTTAAAGAACACCTTGTTGACTGAAAGTCGCACATCCCAATAAGCTCTGACCATCATTATCACGCATGTATATAGTTTATTAAATGAAACAGATCTGAATATGCTTGCCTGCAAATTGATTGTTTGAGTTAATTAGTGTTGTTGTGCAACAATATTATCATTAGTGAATGTTACATTTTTATATATATACAAAGATCAGCATTAAATCAGTCTGTATCAGTCAGCTTGAGGGCTAAGAGAAATCATATGAAACTTTACCTTTCACATCAGTTCAGAACAGCACTAGCAAGAGAGCCTTGTCTTGACAGTGGTACAGTGGTAAGCTCGAAGTGTTGCCGGAAAAAGTCAATCAGATTCAACAGTAGTTATAAATTAAAATCAGATTTGGGTCACTAAACTGGACCTACAGTCATTTATTGACTTTGATCATCAAGTGTTTGACGAAAGTCAACACTCAAGAACTTAAAAGAATTCAGATCAGCATCATAGTAAGCTACCGCAGTCTGACCATGAAGTGTATGACGGAACATCTAAGCTAAATTTCAAGCACAGTGGGTCATAAGCCATCAGATTGGGCTAGGAACATTACACCATACTGCTGAGTTCAGAGAGGGCCGTACAGCAGTGTTTGTGTTGCTGTAGATTGCACATAGTTTTTTCTCGCGAGTCACAAGTGACCCATAGGTATAGATTTGATGCTAGTTGTTGTGAAGCAGCAATTCAATTTGAATATAACTTGAGGGTTGTGTAAGTTTTAAACCTGTGAAGAGAAGTTATGCATACAAATTCTTAAGGAAAATAGAGAATACACAATGGCATACACATGGTACACATATATTTACCCTGGAAACCCTTAAAGGGAAAAACCATAAAAACTTAAAGCCACACCTCATCTTTCTCATTATGATTATTAACCATTCACAATACAATATGTAGGTATTCTGCATCATCCAAAATCCTAATCCATTAACCTGGATTAGATATAGACTCCAATCTCTTAATCGAGATTAAATTACACATTTTTAGGAAAAACCCAAAAATAGCCCAAAAAATTTTGAACTCGCCTTTGGCTCGTATCAGCAATGGGCTAACACCCATTGCTTATGTACGCTTCACAGAGTTGGGGGAGGGCACCTATGCACCCCCCCCCCAACTAGTGCCATGCACAATGCTCGAAGCATACAACATAGCACTAGATGGGTGGGATTGTCAGACGACAAACCCCACACACACATGCAAAGAATATAACACATACCCAACATGTTTTAGATAACTTTCTATTTCTGATATTCAGAGGCTCAAAAGTAAATTTCTATAAGTGGGATTTCTCAAGCTCGTGTGATTAATAAATGAAACAATTCCATATGCATAGCTTGCAGATATACAATAAATATAAATTAGTAAGGTGTAACTATAGCGGGTCATTTCAAGATCACTTTTTTAAAGAGAAGATTAAAATGGAAGTACTAGTTTGAGAAATGAATTGTTAATCCTATATTGCAACATAACACAATTGCATCGTCTATGTGCCACAAAAGTTGTCAATGAAAAATGTTTAAATGGTGAATAAATAGAGCTATTTATTGTCCATTAAGAGCATAATACCTTTCCGAAAGTAATCAGTTGATAGTGGAGTTCATATCTGTTCATAACAAAAAACGGAAAAAATAAAAAAGGTAAGATACGTGGATTTAATTGAAATCACTAAAATTCATCATCTCATGCGTAATATTTCATTGCATAATAAGAATTTGCTTTATTTCTCATATGCCAAAAAGGATCCATTCCCCTGTTTGGTCAAGTTAATAACAAACCTAGAGGAGTATAAAATACATATACCAAGAAAATAGAAAACATCTCCACGAATACAAAGGGTTGGGTAATAATCTAAATTAACTGCAAAATACGAACACTAATTTTCATCCTGACTCAATACTAATAGTTGATTTTTATATCAATCATATGCATAGTATAGTAAGGACACAATAATGGCATGTTTTTATTATAAGCTTAAAAACAGAAGGAAAAACATAATTTCTAGAAGTATTGTGATCTAAGCTTAAAATAATCGAGTATAATAAGGACAACAATTTCTAGAAGCATTTTGTAATCTAAGCTTAAATATGAAATACATAAAAATTAATTTTCATTACGAGTACATATTAAAGGTTGTTGGGGATAATATCTAAATGTTTAAAATACTCAAATAATGCTAGATGCAAAAAATTATATCCTTAAGACATAGTGATGTTCTAATGTTGGTAGGCTGAAGAAGATGCATGGACATAAAATTTACATAGTAAAACCATGGCGAGCTTAAATCATCATATGATTATTTATCTATTTATTGCTCGCTAGAGAGATAAATGATTCATAATAGTGTACGACTCTCTAAAAGCTAATGCCACAAAGGGTTGAGTTAAGAACAAGTAAAAAATTGATGGAAACTAAGGAGCTAATGGTAAGGGGATGGTGTCACTTGGCCCTTTAGGGATTTATTCGAGGTTTAAAAAATGGTTCAAAAGAGAAGTATCGGTCACTTGGCCCTCCAGTGGTGTTTTATTAGATTTTTACGTTGTTTCAAAATAAAAGTATGATAAGGAGAAGTAATTGCATGAGCTAATGTGTCACTTGGCCCTTTAGGGATCTATTGGAGGTTTAAAAAATGGTTCAAAAGATAAGTATCGGTCACTTAGCCCTCGAGTGGTGATTTATTAGATTTTTACATTGTTTCAAGATAAAAGTATGATAAGGAGAAGTAATTGCATGAGGTAATGGTAAGGAGATGGTGTCACTTGGCCCTTTAGGGATCTATTCAAGGTTTAAAAAATGGTTCAAAAGAGAAGTACTGGTCACTTGGTCACTTGGTCCTCCAGTGGTGATTTATTAGATTTTTACATTGTTTCAAGATAAAAGTATGATTAGGAGCATGAGCTAATGGTAAGGAGATGGTGTCACTTGGCCCTTTAGGGATCTATTCAAGGTTTAAAAAATGGTTCAAAAGAGAAGTACTGGTCACTTGGTCACTTGGCCCTCCAATGGTGATTTATTAGATTTTTACATTGTTTCAAGATAAAAGTATGATTAGGAGAAGTAATTGCATGTTTTTAGGGTTGCTCTAAATAGTCTATGATACATTAAACACATCACTAAGCACTTCATAAGTATTAATGAAATAATAATAATGACTATCATCTCCTCCAATGGTGATTTATTAGATTTTTACATTGTTTCAAGATAAAAGTATGATTAGGAGCATGAGCTAATGGTAAGGAGATGGTGTCACTTGGCCCTTTAGGGATCTATTCAAGGTTTAAAAAATGGTTCAAAAGAGAAGTACTGGTCACTTGGCCCTCCAATGGTGATTTATTAGATTTTTACATTGTTTCAAGATAAAAGTATGATTAGGAGAAGTAATTGCATGTTTTTAGGGTCGCTCTAAATAGTCTATGATACATTAAACACATCACTAAGCACTTCATAAGTATTAATGAAATAATAATAATGACTAGCCATTTCTAACTAAAAGGCATGCCTGTATAACCTATTTGAGCATTATGCTAGTTTGTAAATTTACCATTGTCCTATTGCTATCATAGGGTCAAGTTGGGAAATGTGCATTGCATATTGCACAATCGTTGGGAAGGTGATAACAATGAAGTATAGCAACAAATGGAGTAGACAAGGAGAAATTGACCATTAACCATATAAGCATTCGTAGAAAAAAGAAAATATGATAAAGATGAAAGTTTTGACCATTCATGGAGTTAAATTTGGAAAAGATACATTTTACTGTGCACCCAGTCACGGTGGTTCTAGAAAAGATACTCATGGAGCTTGATTTAAGCTTGGATGTGAGCTGCAGACATTTGTTAAAGTTGAATGGGCATTCCTCAAAACAACATATTCCATTTGTGAGACACTGCCATTCCCTGTGTGTTTTCTATCTAACATATGCTTAGGTGGTCATCCCTTTCCCTTTATCCGAAGTGTCACAGTGTTGAAGTTGTAAAGTCATCCCCTTAGCTTAAGCCTTGTTTCTTTCACCTTCACCTATTTCTAGCAAAATGGCCACGTACATAAAATGTGTATACACTTGAGGGTCTTCTTTTAAGTAATTGGTTGCTTTAATCTAGACTTGTATTTGATGTTTTATTGCTTAATCGCCAGTAGAATGCCACTTTGTACTTTAGTTTTGTTATTGAAATATTTAAAGGAGCATATCTAATCCATTTACACTTGCAGCATCGGTCAGTTTTGGCCTGGGTCATCATTTTGATCAATTTTGACCTGGTCAACTCAGTTCAACCAAGTCACCTGCAAGATCCGAGATGAGTTGGATCGATGATGTTCGAGATTGATTATTTGTGGTCCTATGGTGCCCATTAGATGGTTCCATGCATCAAACAGAGGCTTCATGTGATGGTTTGATGGTTTGATGGATTTTTATTATTATTATTATTTATAGACCATTATTTTTATTGTCCGGGCATGGTTGAGCTTACAGATGATTATCTTGATGGTCACAAGATGTATGAGTACTCATCCTTACTAGATTTGGACCTTCTGGGTTCATTGGGATACTCAGGTATCAGTTTCAGGCATTTACAGATGATGATATGGTCAGTTTATCACTTTATTGCATATTTGCCATATAATATGGTATGTTCAGCACTATGTATTTTTTATGGTTATTATTATTTTCAGACCATTATTTTTATATTGTCCAGGTATGGCTAAGGCTACAGATGATCATACAGGTTGCCACAGGGTGCATGGGTACTCATCTCTCACAGATTTGGACCTTCTGAGTCCATTGAGACACTCAGTTATCAGTTATGGGCACTCCCAAGGATGATACAGTCAGATTTCCACTTTTCTCCAGTTTAGCCATGCAGAAATGGCCTGTCCAGCTCTTGCTTTGAGCTAGCACGTTTTCCTAGGGTGCTCCCGAGAAGATGGGGGGTCCAACCACTTGTTATTACCATATTACCCCATCTCCAGATATGATGGTGCAGTCAGATTTGTGTCCCGGGCACCAAGCAAAGAGCTACAGGAATTTTGATGTTTTTTCGGAGGATTTTTGTGGAATAAAAATGGGATAAAAAGGTCACCGAGGAATTCGATTTGGGCAAATGAGGCAAGGTTTTGGAATGAGGTTTGTTCAGAGGTCACTTGTGATGTATCCCACACCTTCCAGCTCAGCTTTCATCAGATAGTGGGGTCCACACACTTCCCGGGTTGTTATTTGATGTATTATTCTCTCATTGAGGGGGGCCACGATTTGGTCATATGGTCACTTTGACATGTTATAGAGTTATATTTTATATCATTGTGCCATGGGGTGACCGTGATGCTAGTGAAGGGCATTAATACCTCCTAGCTGCACCATGTACTCCTACACTTGTCCTAGTCACTTCTTATGTGGTGCGACCCCCCCTAGGGCCACTTTTAGTGAGTGCGCACTCCCTCTAGTGAGTTGATCCATATTATATTGTTTCGACTCATCATAACCGTTGATTGTATTGTATTTATCTTTGATCTCAACCACTCATTCATAAAGTGGTTAGGGTTTTGGTCTCTCTCACTCCTATTTAAGGAAGAGACCCCCCTATTGTAAAGGCACCTTTGGGCTCTTGAACTCTTGGAATAAAATACTATTTTTGCAGATTTTCTTCTTTGGCTTTGATGGGTTCTCTTGCAAGTTGAATATATGATCTTTTCTTTGTGTTATCATTGTGGATCTAGCTCTTCAAACATTTTCTCTGCAGGGAGGCTGTGTGGTAGAAGAGGAGGACAATTTGAGGGGATGCTATTGTGGGGAAACCCCATATCTTACCTTTGGATCGATCTTTGTCTCAGGGAGTATCATTATTGTATCTTCGTGACATATTTGATGCTACTTGTTTCACCTTTTCTTTTGTATAGTCATTTTCATGCTTGATTAATTCTCATATAGATCGTTTCATGCAGGGAAGGGTGCACTTGTCACTCTGGAGGGATAGGGATTTCACGTGGGGACGCTGGATCTCACTCTTGATTGTCTCACTTGGGAAGGATTATCAATTTGCAAGGTATCCGCAAGCTTTAGAGGTAATATCTACAAGGTACGTATCTATTTCCATGCATTTTACCCATTGGTCACTTCAAAGTTCAAACCCTCATCTTTTAAAACTCTCATTTTTAGATTTGATAGATCTGGAAATTATTTGGGCTTAATAATTAAAACCCACCTCACAAATAATTAATAAACCTTGGAGACCAAAATTGGTGGGAATCCGACTCCATTTACCCCTAGATCTAAGGCACTGGGCCTCTCCAAGGGAGGTCGCACTAGTGGGTGATTGGGATTTTTCCAGATCTATCATCTAGGTGTTGCTTGTTCTTCATCAAAACATCAGATCTATAGTTTAGCAACCCTTCTAGCGCCATTCCAACTTTAACTTTACCTTGTGGGTCCCATTTTACTCATTTTCCATATTTTAAGGGTGGACCCCACTTGGGTTTTCTTGATTGGCATTAGATATATCTAAATCTACTCAATTAAACTCATAAGTGGCATATTCATTTCTTTGGTTGAGCATTTGTCCTTCCATAAGCCTCCTAAACAAAGCCCTAACTCTATGTGGCCACTTATAATCCCTAGGCCTAGATCCATTCACTCTTGATCTTCTCCTATTTTCAACTTCACATTTCCCTAGGAGGTCTAGAGTAGGTTCGATAGCCTTCATTGGTTAGCTAGGGTCCCCCCCTTGGTCTTGCTTAGGCTAGATCTAAAGTGAAGAGTGCCTCGGTTAGCGTGACAACCATTTACCTTGGGAAGCGTGGCATCTCTTGCATCACCTCTTTAGTTGTCCAACACTTCTACCATCCTGGATAGGATCACCTTTTGGGACAACTACAAGTTATGTGATAACATGTACATAGATAACGGAGCCTCCAACCACATGAATGGTATTTTAGGGTACTTTACAGATCTTACTAAGAGTGGTTTAGATAACGAGGTTGTACTGGGAGACAACACTTCAGTCAAGGCAGTTGGACGAGGGACAATCTCCTTTCAAAGGGAGTTTGGAGAGTCCATGACAACGAGGGATGTTTTATATGTCTTGGGGTTGAAGAAGAACTTGATATCAGTTTCCACAATTGAATATAGAGGGTTGTGGGTATAGTTTTGTGATGGGAAGGTACTCACTCATCCTAAGGGATCCAGTTAGCCCACAACAGAGAGGGGAGTCTTTGTTGGTTATTATGAGACTTCAAAGGCCTACCACATATACATTCCTGCGAGGAGACAGATAGTCGTGAGGCGGGATGTGAGATTTGAGGAGTAGAAGGATTTCAAGAAGTCATGTGAGTTAGAGAAAGCAGTAGGATCCTACACCTTAGGGTGGTACATTGTAGGGTTCAACTTCACAGAGTTCAGGGTCATAGGTATCAGGGGTGACAGGTTCACAGGTGACATGTTCCCCAGGTACAGGTACATGTACAGGCACAGGATCACATGGTGGTGGTCAACTAGTTTCAGGTTCACCAACTACAAGGTCATAAACCACTGGGGCTACTACATCAGGTACACAGTCTCAGGAAGTTGAATGGGATGAATGAGCAATTCCCTCCACAAGAGGTTCATTTAGAGAAGAGGAAGCCCAAGTGGCTTCAAGATACCTTGAAGGAAGCTCAGACAGTGGGGACTCCCTAGAGGGCTATGAGAGAGAGTAAGGTGCCTGAGAGGTTTTGTAGCTATTTGGCTATGGTGAGCAGTATCAATGAGTTTGAGCCATCTTCTTATGAGCAGGCATCAGGCGAGCAGGTTTGGAGAGATGCCATGGTGGAAGAGTATGCTTCCATCATGAAGAATGATGTTTGGGAGGTTGTGTCGAGACCAGAGGGGAAGTCAGTGGTGACTTCCAAGTGGCTCTACAAGATTAAATATGCTGCGGATGGCAGCATTGAGAAGTACAAAGCTAGGTTTGTGGTAAGGGGTTTCTCACAACTAGAGGGAGTCGACTATGATGGGACCTTTGCTCCAGTGGCTCGGTGTACTTTGATCCGAGCAGTGATCTCCATTGCAGCAGAGATGGGTTGGAAGATCCACCAGATGGATCTGAAGACAACATTTCTTAATGGACTCATAGAGGAGGAGGTGTACATTGAGCAACCAGAGGGCTTTGAGGTACATGGGAGTGAGTCTCATGTGTGCAGGCTGAGGAAAGCACTGTACGGTCTGAAGCAAGCTCCGAGAGCTTGGTATTCGAGGATAGTACTGTATGTGGATGACTTGTTTATTATAGGAGTGGAGAAAATCATAGGCAGCTGCAAGAGAGATCTTGCTTCAGAGTTCGAGATGAAAGAACAAAAAAACATGTTATATTTGTAGAAATATTCCTACAAGAGTCTCATATCACCTCCAATGCACACTCACCTTATCACAACTCATAGTTGACCAAATACTACCATATATGAAAGAATGATGGTTTCCATTTATTAAGTTTTACAATGTCCCTTCCATTTGATATGTATGCTTAGTCTTTATAATGCTATTATTTCCTTGTGAAAATAACTATTTTTTTCTAGAAGCAATCCATTATCCTTGTAAAGGTCTTCTTACAAGGGATTCATAATACCTTCAATGCACATCCACCTTATCACAACTCAAATTTGACCAAAGGCTAATATGACTCTATCCTTGACTAATGGTATTGATGGAACTTTTTGAGTGTTTCTACATGAAACAATTCAAATAGGGTTGTATTAAATAATTTGTTTTGTTGTGAGTTTGTTACCATATTTAATCATTTGCCTCCACTTTTGAATGGTGATCTAAGTGAGATCGAAATATATTCTCCACTTTTACACAGGCAAAGGCTTCAATCATAGGAAAGTGAATGATAAATTTCTTTATATCTTAAAAGTGTATTTAGATTTCTTCTATGGCTAGCATACTTCTATATTGACATAAGTTTTATTCACTTGCCATTTTATTTTCATTAATTATATTATTTTTTATTTTATTCTTGACACTTTCTAATATTCTATCTACTAATAAGACCAGATACTTACAAGCAATGTGTTTCTTGCTTTATATGTGCTGAATTGGCCTTGCAAGTGCACTTATGTATTTGTTTTTCAACAAACAAGTAAAGGATAGAAAATTTACAGTGTTCGTTGATCGAGAGTACATAATCGAGGCCATAAATATCTTTGGATCGAATCCAAAACAGGGTACCTACAAAAAACGAAAATGTTTTCATGTTTTAGTCAGCATAAACTTGAAATAAATTTCTATAAAACAGCTATACTGCAATAACTCTATATGTTTATATTTGACAAGCCTAATCAATTATTTACATTTTGGAACAATCACTCAATTAATTGGAGTTGTAATCATTTACAATATTAACAATTTATCTTTAAATACTTTAAAAGCAATAAATAATACTTCATTATAAAACTTCTATAATCTCACTTACTGTTCTAAGAGATGAATCTGAACACTTTCAGGGAGTGGCTCAATTGGCACCCATCCGAGGCGCACACATATCCTACCAACATTAGTGTCAACCTGATAACAATACAGATTTGCCTTAAAATAGCATCCAACAAAAAACCAAGTTCGAAGGGATGCAAATATGCAGCACTTATGATTTCAATGTCATAAGAAGATATGCTTGTGGTATAATCTTAGCTATCAATATCTTAGTCAAGCATGGTCAAAATATTATCACTTTCTAATACAATAATATAATAATCAAAGGTGCTTGCTTGGGTTCATAGGTCAATCCAAGACACATACAGTACGATAAATTATGATAAGTGTGTCAAATCAAATTGAAATTGTGCAAATGTGATACCAACCTGTCCATACATAGGCCTTGAATGGGCTTCGTACACGAGAAAGTACACATAGTGAGTCTGGGCTCAACACTATTTGGCCCTAAAACTTTAGTTCGTCCTTGAATTATCTAGGCCTGAGAGCTGGTAAATTCCTAATCCATAGGCTACTTGGCTAATCTTTTTGCTGATTTGATATGGCCCATAAAACTTTGGTGCCCATTTGTTCTTTTCTTGCCGCTTAAGGGACAACTGTTTGTAGGGATGAGGTCTAACAAATACCAATTGCGTTCATCAAATTCTCTTTTGTATCTATGTTGATCTGCTTCTTGTCTCATTCGATTATGAGCAATTGCTAAGTTCTCTTTTAGTAATTGAATGACCTTCTGATCCTCAGCTAGTCGATTCCTTACTGCCAGAACATTAGTGTTAGTCAATGCAAACTCTTTCCATTTTGGTAGTGTTACCCCTCGTATTGCATGAGGTGTTTGTTCTAGTTGAAGACCCTGCTGGATAGGTTGTGCTTGAAGTATTGTGGCTTTTTGCGATACTGTCATCAGATGCACAGGGTCCAGTTTTTATCAGTTGGTTGACATATTCTTTATGCTGGACAGTTAGATGCAATAGAGTGTTGATGATTCATGATTAGATGATGTGTACCTTCTTCTTGTATGGCATTATCATCTTTTGTTTGGAGGCTTGCATCTAGCATGTGGTATTTTAGGGTTTTGGTTTACCATTGCACACATTTGATTAACCTTTTGTGCATTCATGGATAAGGAACCTATCAACTTAGGGTTTTCCCTAAGTATTTGTGATTAATTGCTCCTGGATATGGTGGATGAGTTACTTGGTTTATTGGGAATGGTTCCTTAAGCTTCACCTAGGTTATTACTTCATTATCATTGTGGGTGAACTTTAGGATGTGTCACACGTGGCATCTTTTTGACTATATACATGCAAGCGAGGCATGGCATTGATGGACAGTGATTATAGCTATTTTATTTCTTTATTATTCCAACTACTATGACGTGTGGAATTTTGGATAATGTGCCTAACCACTTATTACTACTTTGAGCATGTGGCTTCTTTTGACTATACACATGTGAGATTGGCATGGCATTGATAGAGTGTGGTTATAACTATTTTATTTCTTTATTTTTGCACCTACTATGCACACGTGTGGAATTTTGGAGGATGTGCCTAACCACTTGCTACTATTTTGAGCATACGGATGACTTGGCATGGGTTTATTAGGCATTTATTGATTGTATGAATTGCTTGGAGCACCCACACGTTCCACATGCTATTTTGAGGAGGTTTTACTTGGTCTTCTTATTATTTTTGGACGGGACATGCGGGAGAGTACTTTGGAGATGTGTGCTAGCTTATCAACATATATATTTTGACAAACTGCTTATTGCTGCCAAAGTAACATCAATAGATGCAGAGTGGTCGTGGGATATCAGAAAAGTGTTGTAATATAAAATCTAATAAATATTAAGAGAGTTCTGGTGATTTCAAATTTATTGTTTTAAAATCCTTGTCGATATCAGAAAAGTGTTGTAATATAAAATCTGATAAGTATTAAGAGAGTTATGGTGATTTCAAATTTGCTGTTTTAAAATCCTTTCCACATTTTGGTCACATGTGCCACTTAGAGGGTGTTTTTATGTAAGAATGGGAGTTGGTAGTTATTTATATATGGAGGTTGTTAGTAGTTAGATTCTCTTGAAGGCACATTGGGGCTTATTACCCCTCATATTTTATGAGGATTATATATGTGATTTTGAGGAGGTTTTACTTGGTCTTCTTATTATTTTTGGACGGGACATGCGGGAGAGTACTTTGGAGATGTGTGCTAGCTTATCAAAATATATATTTTGACAAACAGCTTATTGCTGCCAAATAACATCAATAGATGCAGAGTGGTTGTGGGATATCGGAAAAGTGTTGTAATATAAAATCTGATAAATATTAAGAGAGTTATGGTGATTTCAAATTTGTTGTTTTAAAATCCTTGTTGATATCAGAAAAGTGTTGTAATATAAAATCTGATAAGTATTAAGAGAGTTATGGTGATTTCAAATTTGCTGTTTTAAAATCCTTTCCACATTTTGACCACATGTGCCACTTAGAGGGTGTTTTTATGTGAGAATGGGAGTTGGTAGTTGTTTATTTATGGAGGTTGTTAACAGTTAGATTCTCTTGAAGACACATTGGGGCTTATTACCCCTCATATTGTATGAGGATTATATATGTGATTTTCATCAGATCATTGTGATTTTTATCACAAGGATCAAGCTTACATGGTGATTCATTTGATGAACTGTGGTACATTTGAGCTTTGGCTTAGAGATGGTGCTCAATTTTGATTGATTTGATCCTTGGGTGGTTGCTAGAAGGTGATGGATGATGTGTGTTCATGTGCTAGTGGTGGTCTTATAGATGAAGTTGGAATTATTCGTGCTTCATGAAGACTTCTACTTAGCATGAATGCATTCTTCTAACCCTTGCTACATGATATGGAGATGGAACCCATCAACTTAGGGTCTCCCTAAGTTATCAATATTAATAATTGCTCTTTGATGAGATGATCAAATAAAAGGGTGCTTTGCCAAAGTTTCCTAAGGTTTATATTCATTGATGGAGCGCCCTTGTACTTTGGATACCACATTACCTATGGTTTGAAATTTTGAATTCACTGATGGTTGACATTAATCACTTGAAGAGTGCTTTGCCAAAGTTTCCTAAGGTTTATATTCATTGATGGAGCGCCCTTGTACTTTGGATACAACATTACCTATGGTTTGAAATTTTAAGTTCATTGATGTTTGGCATTACTCACTTGAAGAGTGCCTTGCTCATTGACACCTTTTACATGGTTCAAATTGGATAATTTATGTGTATTGGGGCTTGAAACTTCCTTGTTGGAGCACCCTACGAAAAATGGATGTAATCCACACATATATCATTCTCCCATAACAAATCTGACACCTATTGATGGAGTGCTAGCCTATCGCACACATTTTGAGGGTGACTGTTTGTGGTTTTGTTGAAAAGATAACTCTGAAGGTCCTCCCTCATATTTTTGGTGTGGGTGTGATGAGGGGGACTTTGAAAGGCTTTGTTCTTTGTACATTTATGTAAAAAGTGACTTTTATATAAATAAAGTGTGATATTTTGTACTTTATGAGTTTGGGTCTCACTCAAGTGAAATATTTAATAATTAATGATTTAATTATTAAAAAAGTGAGTGCATGTATTTTAGACCCTAAATTTTGTAATTTGATCTCAACCCTAGATTGGGTAGTAAGACGTTAGTTACAGAAAGACAGTATAAAATAAAGAGAGAAGGGGCATTGAAGACACTCACCATCAGAGAGAGGAAGAGGGAGATTGAAGACCAAGAAGAGTTCCCAAGCAAAGAAGGGCACAATTTCCAAGAGAGAGGAGCAACACGCATTGCAAGGAGCAGCACGCATCCCTAGGCAGCCTGTCGTACAACAACATTAATTACAGTCACACATATGGGCTCGAATCCCAAGAATCTAATTGTGCATTAAACGTAGTTTATACAACATTAATTGCAGGCACGTGTGGGCTCAGAAATTGAGGCAGAAGAAGGGAAGGCCATACAGTACGTATAGTAGACCGTACAACAATCTTTTGGCACAAATTTCGAGGTTGGCTCTATTTTTGAGTTAGTTTGTTGTTTGTGAAATTTTTCCAGTGAGGGTTTAAAGATAAATTTCATTGTATTGAAATTTTTGCTCTTCTTAATGAAAAATCTTCTTAGGGTTTTCCCCAGAATGGGGTTTTTCCTGGTCTAGGTTGACCAAAATACATGTGTTCTATGTGCTTGTTAAAATTTCAGTATTTGAAGGAATCTTGAAGTGGTGCTTTTAGTTTCAAAGTATTCTGAGTTAGTTTTTAATTAAAACCCTAGATGTTCAAGTGTTTGACAATGTGTGAATGAGCAATTTCATACTTATGCCATTTTTCTTCACGGTATCAGAGCGATACTGAAGTAGGAAGCAAGCAAGTGTTTCATGGTGTTCTTTTAGAAGTGCAGAAGAAAGTGTTGTGGTTGTCTTTCAGTTGTTCTGGTTGTAGGTGATTTTCCAATGATGAGTATACGGTTTGAGGACAGGTTGGATGGTGTATCCAACTATGTACCATGGAAGGTAAGAATAACCGCAGTACTAAAACAATGGAAGATCTAGAAGTTTGCAAATAGTACCGTGACCAAGACAATATATAAGTATGAGCTTGATAAGCATGAAGCTCTTGAAGCTAGGGCTCAGAGAGTCATCCTGGATGGGGTTAAAGGCCATTTCATTCCACATTTAGCAGAGAAGAAAACCGCTAAGGAGATGTGGGACACTTTGAACCATTTGTTCGAAGCTAAGAATGAGAACCGCAAGATGGCACTTAGAGACAAGCTACACAATATAAAAATGACTAAAGATGAAAGTCTGGCCTCCTTATTGACTCATGTTGCACAGGTGAAGGACGAGTTGGAAACAGTAGGAGAGATTGTCCCTGATTCTGAATTGGTGAGGATAGCCCTGAAGGGCTTCAACAAGAAGTGGGACGTCTTTGCAAAGTGTATTGTGGGCAAACAGAAGATTCCCAGTTGGTCCAGATTATGGGATGACTTTACCCAGGAGGAGATCGGGGAGGGGTCTCAGGTTAGTGAAGATGTTGAGCAGGATGTGGCACTTGCAACCAAGTCAAAGAACAAGAAGAAGAAAGATTTGAGTCAGATCAGGTGTTTTCAATGTGGTCAATTGGGACACTTTGCCTCTAAATGTCATGAGAAGAAGAAGGAAAAATCAGAGAAAGATATTGCAACAACTGCAGTAGATGAGTTTGCATGTCAGTTTGAGCATGAGTTTTCTCTAGTTTCTATTGACTCTAGTGAGGGGAGCTCAGTTTTTGAGCATATCTAGATTGTTGATAGTGGGTCAACCAGACATATACTGGATTAGATGATGCATTCCAGATCATCACAGAGTTGGGACCAGGACACTATATTCAAACAGATATTGACAGTCCATAGGTAACTATTCGAGGGGTTGGAACAGTCAGGTTTCAACTAGACCTTGGAGAGGTCCTAGAGATACATGGAGTTCTCTTTGTTTCTGGGGTGAGAGTTAGTAAACTCTCGGCTTCATCTTTAGAGGATGATGGTTATGGCTTGTTGGTCAGGGGTGGTCATGTTTTCATTTATCGGACGAATGTCCTAGTTAGGACAACAATTTTGCTTAGTGATCGCAGGGACATGTTATACATATTGAGAGGACATGTTGTACGTCCAAGGACAGGTGGATGGCTATCAGAGTTAGAGGATGGGGTAGGAGATGCATTTGATCAACATGTTATTTATGTTTCTTCTGATGAGGAGAGTGGATCTCTCCAAAGCAGTG
Organism: Larix kaempferi; assembly: GCA_027924585.1. Classification (NCBI taxonomy): domain Eukaryota; kingdom Viridiplantae; phylum Streptophyta; class Pinopsida; order Pinales; family Pinaceae; genus Larix; species Larix kaempferi. Next base: position 8,723,539 of record BSBM01000278.1, read on the forward strand.
GAAGAAGACTCAACTAGTCTAGTGGTGATGGGGCTCAGATAGAGTCTCAAGAGTCAAAGTTCCATTTCAGGGGTGGGCACTTGTCTCCGAGAGGCATTCCAGAGCAGGAGGGAGCTGCGTCAGGGATATGAGATGGAGATTCTGATGGTGCCGGAAGGACCTCCCCTGTTAGGAGGGAGTGTTGAAAAGATAACTCTGAAGGTCCTCCCTCATATTTTTGGTGTGGCAGTGATGAGGGGCACTTGAAAGGCTTTGTTCTGTGTACATTTATGTAAAAAGTGACTTTTATATAAATAAAGTGTGATATTTTGTACTTTATGAGTTTGGGTCTCACTCAAGTGAAATATTTAATAATTAATGATTTAATTATTAAAAAAGTGAGTGCATGTATTTTAGACCCTAGATTGGGTAGTTAGAAGTTAGTTACAAAAATACAAAGTATAAAATAAAGAGAGAAGGGGCATTGAAGACACTCACCATCAGAGAGAGGAAGATGGAGATTGAAGACCAAGAAGAGTTCCCAAGCAAAGAAGGGCACGATTTCCAAGAGAGAGGAGCAACACACATCCCTAGGCAGCTTGTAGCAGGCCGTACAACAACATCAATTGCAGTCACACGTGTGGGCTCGAATCCCAAGAAAGCTGGCTCGAATACCAAGAATATGACTGTGCATTAAACGCAGTCCGTACAACATTAATTGCTAGCACGTGTGGGCTCCAAAATCGAGGCAGAAGGATAGTACGTACAACAGTATTTTGGCACGAATATTGAGGTTGGCACAAATGTCGAGGTTGTCTTTGTTTTTGAGTTAGTTTGTTGTTTGTGAAATTTTGCTAGTGAGGGTTTAAAGATAAATTTCATTGTATTGAAATTTGTGCTCTTCTTAATGAAAAATATTCTTCTTAGGGTTTTCCCCAGAATGGCGTTTTGCCCAGTCTAGGTTGACCAAAATACATGTGTTTTATGTGCTTGTTAAAATTTCAGTATTTGAAGGGATCTTGACGTGGTGGTTTTAGTTTCAAGGTATTCTGAGTTAATCTTTAATTAAAACCCTAGATGTTCAAGTGTTTGACAAAATGTGTGAATGAGCAATTTCATACTTATGTCATTTTTCTTTAGGTTTGAGCTTGTTTTAACCACTTGGAGGTTTGTTGAGGGATTTCCCTAGCTCTCTTTCATGGATTCACACTAGAATAGGGATGATTTTGATGAAGACTGTGATTTTCCTTGGAGCGCCCACCTTCATGGTACATTTCTCAAGGCAAGCATACATTGTAATGTTATTTTATAGCTTGAGAGGGTGGCATCTATTAGTTATTGTATGGAAGTTGTTATGCATTGAAAGATGTACTAGAGAATTTGTTAAAGGAACGCCCTAAGTCTAAGGGGATGAATGTGTTGTTGTTATTGTAACTTCGAAAGATATTCCCTTGTATTTTATATTGTTATTATTATTGTATTTTACTTGTACCTCCGACGGAGATGTTTTTCTTCCGTTTAGGGATGTCATTATTATGCTTTGTCATACAAGGTCATTGAGGTAAAAGCCTCCATTGTAAGTCGGGGCAATTGTTCCCCTAAAGGTCAAATGTAAATGTATGATTGAGTCTTCTAGAGAAGTCGGCCCAATCAGTTTAGTTGAGGCCGACCTAGTTGGGTAAAAGGTCACCCTAAAAGTAAAGTATAAATAGAGAGATGGGCTCTCTCATTTGAACACACACTCACTCATTCAAGTTCGCATTAGTGAGAGAGAGAAGACAAGTTCGCTGAGGAGAAAGAGAGAAGTTGCAGAAGACATATATTTTGGGTTTTCCATTTTGCTTGATATTGTATTGGTGACGAATCTATCTTTGAGGAAGTTGCAGGGTTTTCTCCTTTATGGTTTCCCCGAGGAAAACTATTGTGTCTATTGTGTTATGTTGTGCTTGTTATTCTTTCAGTTAAGATCTTAGATAATATTGAATTAAAGTACGAAAAACTAACAGAATGAAGGGAATTTTGGTGCATATTCATGGGGGACACACAACATGCTTGGTCAATCACAATTAGTCCACCTAGAGCCTTGCCCACATGTGTAGGAGATGTAGCTTAAAGGGCACACTTGTCAAGGGAGATATTTATCATTTTATGAAGGTTGTTGCATGGTCAAACCCCTAAACCTAAGGAGGCTCCATAACTTCTTGCTCTATTGTGGGAGGTGGTTTCCAACTAACTCTATTGTTTTATTATCATTGAATCTTCTCAAAGAGTAAGTTACATGAGAGAACTATTATATTGTTTTCCTTTGAAAAGGATGATGAATTAGATCTCAACAACTCATTGCTACTTTTAATAAGGAGTTTGTTGAGGAGGTTAGGAATGCAATATTGTATTGTATTCCTTGAAGAACTAATGGATCCAAGGAAACAATTACTTGTTTATTGTATAAGGAAGTTAAGCTAAAACCTATTAAAGGGTTTGCTCTCTTCATTTGTGAGACGGAATGGTTTGGAGAGAAACTACAAAAAAATTGTATTGTGACAATGTAGCATTGGATGTTGGCCTTGGAACTTCTTGTTGGTTTGTGATGGATGACTTTGCTTGATGAAGGTTTGTGTGTGAACGGCTACAAATATTTGGTAATCCTATTTTTGCATTTGAAGTAGTTTTTTGTGATTTTTGTTCCATTTATCTCTTCCCATCTATGTTGTTACCCCTCATATTGCATGAAGTCACTTCTGTAGTTTCAGTGACATGGCAATTGCACGAGACAAATGCATTTGATATCATTGACTTATCATTGATATATTGTAGGGGTTGTTTTTGGAGACACACATTCTCCTTGACATTACCCTATGATACGATTATCTAGCTATTTCAACAATTAGGTATCAATTGATCCCTTTCACAAGTTGAGTGTGTGATGTCTAGAGGAGGGTGGAATCGTGGATAGTGCAAAGATTTTGGCATAGCCCCTAAAGCATAGCAGGAGCACCATTAATGATTCAGTGATACCTTATTCATAGTTCACCAATGACACTCTATTATGATATGATAGCGTGATGGATACATGATATGAGAACTTTAAACGATTGTTCTCAGCTAACATTTTGTTGGATATAGTTGATTAACACCTTTTGCCTAAGTGGTTTGTCCTGTAGCACTTTATTGTTATATTTCTGGGCATGATCTTTGCATATTTGGTTTGCAGTGTGGTGAAAGAAATAGGTCTAAGATCTTTTTCTATAGAGAGTTTCAGGATATTTGTGTTGCGTGGGGGAGAAAAATAATGCAGGGTTAGAGGGAAATGTCCTACTTCAGCTAGGAGGTAAAAAGGTAATAATTAAAGATCTCTATTGTGTTCTTTGTTTGGAGAAAAAACTACTATCAATAAGAAGTATAATGAAGCACATGCCACACATACATATAAACTTCAATGATAATAGGTTTTTTTTAAGAATGGCAAAAATATGGTTGCTATGGATGTGGAAGAATAGGGATTATTCTAGTTGATAGAAGTTGAGAATGTAGGATTGGTCCCACAAAAAGATGGTTGTAATGTTACTGAAAGCTCAGCCATAATCCCTAGGACAAAGAGGTCTAAGGTGATGACATAATAAGTGACTTCAAACTTAATCAGTCACATGTCACTTTACAATTACATATTTGGTTTCTTTCCTTTGACCTTGGATATTATAATTACATATTTAGTTTCTTTCCTTCAACCTTGGATGTTAGGAGTGCAGGGATCCCTCACTTCTACCGCTACATCCCCTAGGATCGTACAACCAGATCTCACTATGGTGCCTGATGCCTCTGACAGTGAGGCAATGATTAGATTAGCTAGACACTTATCTATGATGCACTTTTTCTTTCGCTTTCTTCATCTTACTTTCAGCATTACCTAGGTGCTGCTTTTGCACTCCCACATTGTATCCACACTAGATGTATCTTTTAGTCCCATTGACCTACCTTTGTGGTCATTTGTCGGATATTGATAAAATTATCTTATCTTCTAACCTACATCTCTCTCATGAGAATTCTCTATGTATTGACTTTTGCATACATCGAAGATATTGAACATCACCCTTAGGCATATTTTTGCATGTGGTGTGTGCATATTTAATAATCCGTGGCTGCTGCTTTTGTAGGGGAACCAAAATCGGGTTTACATTAACTTGTGAATTAGTATGATAATACTAAACCATATATATTGTTACAAAAGACTCAACTACATAAAGTTGTATATTCAGTACTTTAATGGAGCTTTCATTCTTTGGAGATGACTCATCTTGAACATGAGATTTATCTCCCAACATTGTGCATTTAATGCTTTGGTGGAGCTCTCATTATTTGGAGATGACTCACCTTGAACGAAAATAGTTCTTATCCTTTGATACAAGGATGGCTGAAAAACAGATGGAATTACGTTCTATTACTGCAAATTTAATTGTACTTTAATTGACAAGTAAAAATGAACTAAACCCTCCCCCAAAAAAATAATGCAAAAAACAAATATTGCCCATCCAAATTTTTACAATCTTAAACAATTGAGCACTCGTTAATATCTACATGATAAAATGGTATCTTTTCAATTTTGAACACATTAATTTGACATATATGTAACATTAATTTTACAGTTCAATAAAATAACAACTATTCTGTTGTATTTTTCCAGGTTAGAGCACACTTCATTATACATCAAAACTACTTAGACTATGCAATAACCATATTGGGGCATCCACATGATCTTATGCATAGTGTAGGACGTTGCAACTAGATATAGTCTTAAAATAAAACTAGAACCATGAGAAAATTACTTATTGTTAACTATGTACAAAAGGAAGCCACTAAGCAAAACGAGGCTATAATAAACCTACAACCAAAAAATACATATAAAACCAACCAAAAACTTAATTCAAACTGGAGAGAGGGAAACCATCCAAGCCTGAGAGATGTAAGAATGATGAGCATTAGGTGCCTAAGAAAAAATAATACATAGCTCAGAAATCATAAAAGAAATCCTCCATACCAAGCAAGTTAGCAATGCTAGCATCACAGGGGTTGGGGCATCAAATTTTTTTTGTTCAACACTTGTCGCGACAGCATACAAGTATGGGAAGGAGGGGAAATGGAATCAAGCCTAAGTCAATTGGAGCCTTGCCACTCACTGCATGTTTGAGTCTCAACAACCTGTCTTTTAAATTGAACTAGAACACCAAAAGAAGTTTGTTAATGGCTCGATTTGAGAAAATTTTAGATGTGAGTAATTAAGAGCTTGAGGCTGTAAAATTTGTTATGTTTTGTACCAATCCACGATTCGGCGAATTCATAGTCATTGGCATGAAATTTAAGATATTTAATGAAAATAATTAATGTATCTACCTCTATGTTGAAACCGCTTTCCATGTTGATGCGGGCCACTACTCTCCTTATTGTCTTACCAAAAGGCATTGTAACGCCCCATATTTTAACTAGGCGTGTTTATCAGTTAGACACCTTTCACTTTATTTGCTTATTATCTGTTGGACTCAGCTAGATAGAGTGAACTATATTTTCGGCATGTTAGACCTGATGATATGTGGCTACTATGTTAGGATGTTACTATGCTCATGTTGATACTACGATTATGATGTTATGATGTTTCCATCCTCATGATGTTATTAGGTTTATGTGGTTACTATGTTGTAGTTATCATGAGATTCTTTTATTTCATAATGATAGTGTATGTTTAATAATCGTCCTTGATGAAATGTGATATATATGATGTGGTACATTGCTGTGATCAATTTAATGATTTTATGTGATGAAATAAATGATGTTGATAATATGGATCAGATGATGATCGAATGGAAATATTGTTATAAATGTATGGTTGCAAAGTACTAATCCGCAGGACACCAGGGCTATGTGATAGCCAGATATTTGATATGAAGTATGGTATAGTACCTATTTTGCAGAGAGCCTTGTTTACCAAAGTTGATGATACGATGACACAAACCAATAATCTCGAGAGCAACAGAGTATGAGTTGATAAGGGCGTCGACCCAGTATGTTGAGAGGGATGGATGTATTGCCCACCCTATGTTTCTATGATACCCGAGGTCGTGGGAGGGCCGTGCTGAGACACACTCCCCTAGTTGTTGTGATGACGATGGTCGGATGCTTGCTAGGAGAGGTTAGGTCCGCTAGTTAACCGATGCTACCGCTCTCAAGTTCTATGTGGCTAGGTCAGTATAGCTGACATCCACTTTTGTACTAGCAGAGGAAGGATAGGGAGAATGCGGACGTAGGTTACGATGGGAGGATATGTTAGTTAGTACTGTTGAAGGTTAGGTATCCCTTGATCCTGATTTAGTGGTAGTAGGTTCCTCTTCCTTAAAAATAATTGATTGATTAATTATGGTGAATCTGAAAAACATAAATGTTACAACTTAATTGGTTAATTATCAATGCCTAATGATGCTGAAATGATTATGATTTATGTATGTTGAATGGGTTAAGTATTTGTGATTGTTTGTATGTACGATTGTTATGTCAATACGAATCATTGTTTTGTTGAAATTAATATATATGCATAGGAGAAATGATGTTTTCTTATAGTACGAGTACAATCTATGCATACGCTGGCCACGGATGCATACCTTGTACATGTACACTAGTATTAATGTGATAACTATTGGTTGTGATTGCATTCTAAATAAGAGTCAGTCGTAAATTAGTGAAGTCTGAATGATGATTGTTAATCATGTAAATATGCATAAATGGATCAGTGAGTTAGTTGATAATTACATGCATTAGTAACTAATTGTTGGAAATAGTGTTGTGCTTAACATCATTTTTGTTTTGTTTGGGATAGTGTTGTATTTAACATAGTTACTGTTTAGTTTCCAAAATTAGCGTTGTTTGGTCTAGCATAACTGTCCTCTTTGAACAATCAAATTATGTTGGTTAGAAGTAATTTATGTTATGTTTATAATATTTAAGGTCATCATGTTATAAAATAATTATTATTATTATTATTATTCTTATTAAACAAACCATAAAGTCCATTATATGTTATTATATGTTTTGGCGGTTACTAAATTATGTACATTGCTTTGTGTGTAGGATGGAATAATATTATCATGATTGCATGTTAAATATTTGGAAGGGAGTGTATAATTAAAATAATATTATGTTTACAGGTTATGATTATTAAAATTAAATTCCTAACCCAATACATCTATGTCGAATTTGATTGTAATTTAAAAGTTAAGACATATCCTCCTCGTTATTTGAACCAAGTTTAAGCTTATTGTCTTGATATGTTAAAACCATTTAACGAACAACAATTAAAATTTTATGTTATCAAAACTTGTCTCGGGAGTTAAAATAGATAAGTCATGATTTCTTACATAAGGGACATTCAACCAAGTGGTTGCCCGAGGGACATGGGGAATTTAATAAACATATTTTATTAATATCTTATCTTGAAAAATGTAATGGCATTAATGGGTGGAAGGCGGTGGAGTACGAACGAAGAAAGGAGGATAAAATGGTATTTAGGGAGGTCTCACGATTGAGGAGTGGATTGGTTTTCTTTTGGAGAATTAGAATTAGTATTGTGATAAAAAGAGGAAGATTTGAGGAGGTGGAAAACTCGTCTCGAAGCTTGGAGGAGGTGGGAAACTCAAATATGGAGGAGGGGGTAAACTCACAGAAAAATTACTATTGAACTATGGAAAGGTACTAAGGAAAGCTGCTATCGGGATTATTGGTTTGTGGGCTAGGAAACCCGTCGGTTTCCTAGGGCCAGCACGATAAGAGCTAGTCGGCAAGGTTGTTCATCCATTTTTGGTATCAAAGGCTTGGACCGGAAGGTCTGCGGGAGCAAAGGCTTGGACGGGAAAGGCTACAGGAGCAAGGGGCAATCTACAACCTACTGGATCCAGGTATTTTACTGTTAAGTTAATTATTTACTAAATCTATGCATGTTATGTATAAGTTATAAATGTTATACGACTAGATTTTATGAAAATTCACGAAGTATATTATAGATACATGTACACATTTACGATTCAGATTTATACATTTACATGTTTATAGAACTAGGAAAATAGACGCAGACCTAAACCAGAAATTATGAGTGAACATCATGTTTTCTTGCTTGATATTTTATTAAGAACTAACTCAGAATGAGCTTAATACAAAGAAAAAAAAAAAAAAAACTTAGAAGGTTTTGACTTAGTGCTCTCCTGGGGAGGCGAGCACTACAGGCATGAGAATGAGGAAGAAGACTTAAAATTATGGACTTCACCTTCAAAGAGTGCCTTACAATCACATTAGTAAGGAGTGATAAGAAGATCACAACAATCCAACAGGTCAAATCTCAGTTGATAGTGTCAATTAAAAAATTATATGGTAGATTTAATATAATACTTACTTATAGTTGTCTCTTACTCTTTGCGTCTTGACACATTTGATATTTTATGGTTGTCTCTCCGCCTTGACACAATTGATATTATGAGGTGGGGATGTGCATACGTAATAACCCTTAGTTATGACTATGAGATGAGGATTTAAAGAGAAGAGGATGTAAAGACAGGTAATTTTGATATGTATTTTGGTGGCGATCGCCGAAGACAAATTTGGTGAGAAACCAAATATGTTTGGAAGGACGGAGGGAGATTACATCATGACCATGCCACCCATCAAATTGAAGACTATTCCTAAGCCAAAATTTGTTTTTCCTAATTTTTTTAATAACCATTGTGGTGCTTTGGTCCAAATGTTTTTTCTAACTCATTGTTTCTCCATATTGCGTGCCTAGTGCCACCTCTCTATATCAATGCATAAATCGGCCTTTGCATGGTTTGTGATCCTATCTACATGCCATTATTTGCAGTAGCATGCCATCCAGTGTTGTTTAGAGTTGTCATGAGTACGTAACATGCATGCAAGAAATGAATTCATGTAGAGGAGGACTCATCAAACCAGCCATTTGAATTTCATTTTGACGAAAAACGAGTGGACATTGGTAGCCAGGTTCACATAGGTAGTAGGCACAAAGTTTCGAGCTCGTTTTGGGCCTAGTAGTAGACTAGTAGTGGTTCTCTGTTGTTACAGGCGTTGTTGATGAAATTGTCATTGATGCCAACATGGACTTGCAGTGGCCTCATAGGTAGTCATTGATACCACCAACTCCCTCTTGCAGTGCACAAGTATGGATGATCCCAGTACCCTCACATCCAATGCCTTGGAGCCCACATAGAGATGGTTTGTGCTTTGGAGCACCACCTTGTTGACAATGCTGAAGGCCCCGTTGGTGATGCTGAAGACCCTGGAGATGGTGTTGAAGCCCTTGTAGATGATGGAGAATCCCTAGATGGGTTGGAGAAGCATTAATGACCCATTCTGTGGTCATTCATGCTCAGATGGGGTCATGGTACCCTAGGAGAAGGTTTGGTAACCCCACAGGTGATGTCATGATGGATCTTGACCCTTGGAGGTTCCCTTGCATGGTTAAGGTGGTTGAAGAAGCCAATGAAGCCTCTTGCTTTATGAAGAAGCCTTGAAGAAGTCCTTGGACCCACATTTGATGAATTAATGGTCCTTGAACCCTTGAAGATGATGTGTGGGTTGATGGGGTCTTAGAACCCTTGGAGATGGTCCTAGGGCATGAGAAAGACTCTGCACCCACTTATATTGTGGTATGAAGGCACTTAGAAACACTAGACGGCTTGATGTTGAAGTTGACAATGGTCCATTTGATGGCAAGCTTGAAGTCCACGATGATAATGATGCTCTTGCCTCTTACACTCTTTACACTGTTGACAAAGTTTTATGGTTATGAGAAGAATTGAAATGATGCTTGAAGAAGATGAAGTGGAGATGATAAATAAAAATATATAAAAACATATACAAGTCAGCTCCAAACAAAAAAATTAAATTAAATTAAGAATAATTAATTTTTTTTTATGACAGGTCGGCTCAATTTTTTTTTGATGGAAATCTAGTATAAATACCCTATCAAGCTTTCATTTTTGCAAGTGTGAATCTGGTGGACATAGCTCTGAGATTTTTCGCTGATTGAGGCATATTTAACTGTGAAAATTCGGAGGTAGCAGCAGCTCTTCCACAGAATTTTTTTTGGGTTTTGTCTTTCTTCTTTACTAGCATTTGAAGCAGAAATCCAACGCAGTTGACTGAGGTGGTTTAGGGCTTGACTGTAGCAGCTCTACAGTACATCCAACGAAGATAAAGTGGAAGAAGACAAGCTGAATTTTGGATGAACTTGACTGGGAAATTCGGAGGCAGCAGTAAGAAGAGCGTACCCTAACCCTAACAGCAGAACAGTCCGAATTTACAGAGAGAAGAAGATCTTTTGGGTTTGATTTACAGCAGACCTCTCTTTCAGCTGTGGAGTTTACAATTCGGTGGTAGCAGACCACACTTTTTATGACAGTCCCGAATTGACAGTCCAAGGTTTTCATGTGTTATTGCTGCCTTCTTAATCCGAATTCATGGTGGTTAAAATTCAAATTGAGGTCATCAACACCAGCAGCAGATTTGACGTTTTGAAGGATTGAAATGACATCCGTGGGGTCCATCTTGAAGATACAACACTGGAAGTTGAAGGCATAAAGGCTGAGTGTGTTTTGTTGACTACTTCTCCTCATCCGAGCCCAGCTAGGGCTTACCCCAACTCTCGGCAGCCCTGCTAGGGCTTATCTCAGGCCATCCAAGTTCTATCAGTCCATTTGGGGTTTACACCAGCAGCACAAGTGCATAGGTTAAAGGACAAGCCAGCAACCTACCGACATCTTCATCAGACAGTCACGAAGTTGATGAGGTTTCCACAGTTAGCCTGATATTCACAAGTCTCTCAAACAATCTGAACTTGAAACATTCTTCTACATAAACAAGAGTGGAAGTTGATAAGACTTGCTTACAAACTCAAAGGTCTGTCATGCATTAAGGTATGTTTGGATAAACTTAGGCATGATAAGCCATGATACAATAGTATCTCTGATGTGTGAATACAGTGGTTGCACAGTGTATGAGTGTACATGTACAATGGCATGTACAGTGATGATATTGATGGTACATTTACATAGATGATGATAATACAGTGAGATGTACAGTAGTGAAGAATGCAATGGTGTATGAACAGTCATGTAATTGATGTATTGCTTGATGATGCATTAAGAATGATGATGATAAGTATGCACAGTATGTACACACAGTGAAGATCTTCTACAGTGATGTGTGTGAAGATTTATACATACTCCATTCATTACAAACTACTTGATGATGCGTTGATGAGATGATGATGTATTCTATGATACTGTATATGATGATATGATGCTGAACACTGTGATGATATATGATGCTGAACACTGTGATGATATATGATGCATACACAGCCAAGTGAAATATACAGTGGTGTGTGTACAGTACACTAAGACAATGATTTGATGATAGTGCATGCATAATCCACTACTAGATGATGATAATAATGAAAACCCTATGATGATGCATACTCTATGATGTTGTTCCAGACCTTGATGACTAGATGACATGTTCAGTTTGACAGACCTACAGCAGCAATGGTGTGGCATTGATATCTTCAGCAGAAGTGTCTCTTGCATGAGCAGACTTTGATGACAATGCTTGACCACTGACCAGCAGTATTGAGCAAATGACCAACAGCAGTGAAGAGCAGGTGTTGATGAGCAGATTGCAAAGAGTGATGAGAAGATCGACCAGCAGAGTGATGAGCAGAGATTGACCAGCAGTATTGATGAGTTAGTTGAGCAGCAGATTGATGACAATCAAAGATTCGCATCAAGCTTGCAAGTGGAATCTTGCACTTGAGGATTGGACTCTTCAAACCCTTCTTAGTTGGAGCTAAGAAAACCAGGCTGGGTCCTGTTATAAGAGTTGGTGCTCTTCTTATCAGTTGGTGCTGATTGTAATTGTGAAGATTGTAGTCTTCCTCGTTGTACATCATATGAAAATATAAATAAAGTTTGCTATACAAATACTGTCTTGTGATGTGTTTGATTCTATGTTTTGTAGTCTTCCTCGTTGTACATCATATGAAAATATAAATAAAGTTTGCTATACAAATACTGTCTTGTGATGTGTTTGATTCTATGTTGATAACATGCTTATGATTCATTGTTGGTTAGTAGACGAATGCTTATGTAATGATGATGTACTTAGTAGCAGGATGCATTGATAAACTCTGCTTGATTGGTAGAAGTGTAAAAAGGAGTTGAATTGCTTACACACTGATTACCCCCCTCTCAGTGTGACCATTGTGTCCAACAGCCGTAGTCGCTGACACGTTGTCACACCTTAGATCTCAGCCCGAAGTGACTTGAGAGTCAGAGTCAAATCCCAGTGGCCAGTGCCTCATAGTCATCAGTCATCACTCGTCATCTTGCACAACTGAGCAATGAGTGTGTGATGTGAGTGAGTGAGTGATTATAATTTATGATATTTCCAATATTTTGAACGACGAGTCGAATTTTATAGCATAGGAATTTCAACATAGAAATATAAATTTATATGAATGGGTAATTTCAAATGTTGCTCTCCTTTTGAAATGTTGATATAAATTATGTCCTTCTTAATTGGAAGGGTAAAATTCAGATTTTAAATTTTTTTGAAGGGCAATTTTAACTCTACACTTCTAGGAAGGGCTAGAACCCCTTGGAAGGGCTGGGAAGGGTTCAAATTTGAACGTTGTGTAGCATCATACAATTAGATAAACTTAACATAGCTGCTAATTTAACTATGGGATATTCCATAAAATAACCCCTAACCGGAACTAAAATTAAAAGGATGTTCCCTGTCTAAGTCACATAACTACTATAACTTCAAAACAATCGTTGGTTTGAAGAGTTAATGACAAATATATTATTTCCAAATTTCACCGTCCTCATTTGCCCATTAAAATCTAGCAAATATGTAATTTTTGTTTTGATTATCATGGCTTGTGACTCTACTTGCAGCTTTCAAATGATAATTGGATCTCATGCTTATGCCTTAACTGGTTGCTTAACATTGAACAAGAAAAGGCATCACCTACAACTTATCATTTTTTCAGTGACATCTAATGGCCTAAGCATAATATATATCTCTCCATCCCAATCTGAAGTTGGGTATGCTATTTGTTTACCTCTACAGGAGATGTAACAGTCAGAATAAAATTTGCACAAGTTGAAAATTGTGAGGATAAATAACAATTATGTAATTCATCCTTTTAAATAGTGTTATCATTACACAGGAAGAAAAATTACTGCAAGCATTCAAATAATACCCATCCACATCTCAACTGAAATTCACGAAATTTGCACACCCAAATCCCATCTTTTTTGGAACAAAATATGTAAGGAGAGGAAATCTTGACGGTTTTGAGGACTATAGTTTACAAGAATGGACACCATGCTACATATTTCATCTATCATGTTCAGAAACATACTTGCAGAAGCAACAATTTAAAATTCTAAAGCATGAGGAGTCATCCCAAGTTATAAGCAAAAAAATTATCTTAAACATATAGAAGCAAATTCTTGCAAGGTTTGGAAGAACTTGTATGAACAGGTTCATAAAACTCCAAGTACAACAAAATTTCAAAAAATAAACTATAACAAATTTATACAAATGATATTACTTACAGGAAAGGCCAGCTGTTGAAGTGTCAGTAGGCGAATGCATTCAACACTCTTGAGTCCTAATCCTCGAATGCTTAAAAGAAAATTTCTGTCATTGAAAATACAGAAAAAGAAGAATGTCATGTTAGATGCCATAAAATAATCCATAAGATCCTTCTATAATATGTACAGAAAGTCTATAGGCTTCAAATTCTTGTTTCATAGGCATCTTCACAAATTAGGAAACACAGTTACAGAAATTGTTTACCCTTGATATAAGAATTAACATATTGTTTCTTTTCGAAGGCTGGAAAATATATTCTTACTTTGCATCATCAGGTGGAATATCCTTCAACCACTCTAGGTCAATGCTGCCAATGTCTGCATGAAGAATCTCAAGAAAACGCTGCAAAAAAATGGTGTACTCAAATAAGATAAGAGAAGTCTACAAATGACCAAGTAAAAGGTCAATAGGACTAGAGAGCACTAATAGTTTCCATTAGATTATGGGAGTATCCTAGATGCTAAAATGTTATTAAAAAGAAAAGATACACATGAAATAAAAAGAGAGACAAGCAGGAGCAAGTTAAAACAGAAGTGCAAAACCCTAATTGCTGTGAGGCCCTAGTTCAATATCAGCGACAAAACTGGAAATAAAAGTAGAAGGGTAAGACGAAGAAGAGGCATCCATGTCTTCATCTATCTTTGTGAATGAGCTGACGCAAATCCTAATGATGTCATGTGTTGAAAACCCATGTAGGAGTAATCTTGACTTAGGTCATTAAGGTTATACCAACATTATTATAATTATAGTAATATAATGACAACGATATCTATGGACCATCTTCCTCCATTCGGATACTCCCTGAATGCACCTAGCCATCTCCTACCTACCAAGGAGGAGTTGAACAAGATCATCTAGGATGATATTTACAAGCAGTTGGCACAAGTCACCTAGACTAACACTCAGGGTGGCTTATGTTTGAAGATGGCCTTCTATGTTTAGCACTTCCTAGAGGTGAGGGATGGACTCATTATCCAACCCTTGTACAGCTCCCGCCATTGGGTGCACTCCCTTCCCATTCCACTAGGCAAATTCCAAGTGGGTTCACATAGACTTTGAGTTGAGGCTAACTACCAGATTGACCAATCAAACGGGATTTTCCAACTATGTCATCTTCAAGAGGTCGAGACAGACTTCATCTTTTATTGCCCCATCTATTATGAGATCCCTGGGTGGTTCCATTGTCTGTTCAAGGTGCCATAGACCCTCTCTAGTTTCTTCAGGTATGTTGACCAAGACGCCTGGCCTTATACATACAGGAAACCCTCATGCTCCATTCCCACTATTTAGCCTCCTCCTAGGCTAGATTCCGCTCGGAGGATTACTTCCTTTTTTACAGTGCTCCCATCAACTAGGGGCACCAAGGGAGAGATTGATAGAAGCATTGCTTCTAACTATAGATTAGTATGGACCCGAGGGACCATCCCCCCCTTCTCAACGAAGTCAGGGTTAGTGTCAGACTAGATCCCTCACCATCAAACATACGAGATCATCTAGCCAAACTAGATCTATTACCAACAGGATAACGAGATCATCCAAACTCCAACGGGGGATGATCCCTTGTAGGAAACAAGGGAATCAAGGGACTAGATCTTGCCCATCTCTCTCTCTAGCCAACATTTAATAATGCTCGGAGCCTCGGAAGCTAGGAGACATGGATCTAGTGGAGCATGTTAAGCCCTATATATTATGACATTACATTTTCTATTATTATATCAGTATCTTTATTGATCAGCTAGAGCTAGAACCTTAACTGTAATTCTAACCTTTGTCTCCTACATATATACCAAGGAGACCTAGTTTTAGGATCATCTCATCTCATCTTGTGCATTTGATAGGTTTCCCCTAGAAGAGAATTCTTATTCATCTCTTTATTTCACTCTCAAGGCATTGGGTTACTCTTTCTTTCTATTTTTATGCTATTTTGGAAATTTGGTGCATAACATTTGGTATCAGATCCATTTTCGCTATAACATTTTTTGGGGAACATTTTAGATAACGAAATTTGTAGGCAACTCAAAAAACCTATGGTAGAAATTTTAGGTCCTGGTTCATTATAAGTTTGGAGTTATAGTCTATGAAAGCTAGGGGTTTTTAACTAGTCCAAAAACTACTGTCAAACAAGTGTTCTAGGTAAAACTGTTATATCTAAAGCTTGAGGGCTCCAAATTGTGTGCCACTTGTTGCATTACAAATAAGACAGACCATAGTGTTTTTGGTAAAGAGGAAATAGAGAAGCTATAGGTATAAATATTATTTTTGCTCACATGGAAAAAGGTTCGATGAAAAATGCTACACCAATTAAACCTCCAGAAAGCTCAAACATCACTCATGAAGAAATAGAAGAAATGTATAATCAACTATCCAATTCGTAGGACAGAAGGAACTAAGTGATAGGTCAATGACACATGTTCAATTGATAAACACAAAAAATGATATAGAAAGTGAGATGAAAAAGATGAATTAAAAGATGCCTAGTAAATAAGATCTCTAAAAGATGACCAGTAAAGATGATCTCAAAGGTATGAAAGTAATGCCGAATGAGATAAGACATCTCTTTACTCTTAGTTGATTATATGCAGTCCAATTTGTTAGACAGTTTGGTTGGCATTGATGTCAAAGGACAACTACGGGCATATGAGAAGGAGCCCTTGCGGGCATCTTCAAAGGGTGTGAAAAGGCCCTTGCAGGAATTTCTTAAAGGCTCTTGCGGGAATCACAGTTTGACAAATTAAGAGCCCTCACGGGAATCTCGTGGAGGCCCCTGCGGACATCTTCAAAGACCCCTTGTGGGCATATCTATGGACCAATGCAGACATATTATTAAGCAGCCTGCGAGCTTTTTTTATGGAGTGTTGCGGACATTTCTAATTAGCCCATGCAGGCATTTCTGTGGATCAATTCAGGCATTTCCTTGGGCCCTTGTGAGCATTCTATCAAGCCCTTGCGGGCATATAAAGGAGCATTGCGGGCATGTGAATAAAGAGCCCTTGCGGGCATCTATGGGACAGCCAACGAGCATAGGAAGAGAGCCCTTGCGGGCATCTCTCGGAGCCCCTTGCGGGCATTTCAAAGAAGCCCTTGTGGGCATGGTCTAAGGACCCTTGCGAGCATTCTGAAAGGAAGATGACATGGAAAATAAAGGAAATATAAAGAGTCAAGGATAATTTAAATAATAAAAAAAAGGGTGAAATAAAAATGTAAAGTATATTCAACTGGTCGGCCTCCAGAATTTATGAAAAAGTGTATAAATACACAAGTTGAGAGGATCTTTACGCATGCATTTTGATGTGAGATTCAGAGGGTGATCAGAGGCTAAAGAGAGGATGTGCAAACTTGTGGAGCAGTTTGGTGAGTCACAACAGATGTGAAGTGTTTAATCTTTGTCTTTGTAAATCTCGGGGATCATCAGTACAACAACTTGAAGAATTGGATTGACAAAGGTTGAGTAAGGCAGCTCGTGGAATGTGTTTGAAGAATTGAAAAAGAATCCTTGTTTGGGAGGAAGGGTGGAGCAAGGGAATAACCTATGTATATGCTCAGGTTGCATCTTGAATCTATTATCTCAGTTGGAGCTGAAGATAATTTTTGTTGAGGTTGAAACCTCCAAATAACCAGTTGCAGCTGGTACATGTAATCTGTGTTGAAGCACAAATCTTCAATGTAATTTTTTCATATATAAATTTATATAAGCTTGAAGAATCATTATTGGTGTCATTATTATTTCAGTTGTTATGTATTTGAATTGAATTTATGTATTAGATCAATTTATTAGAGATTAAATTGATGCGTGACTACAACACTAATTCACCCCCGCTCTCAGTGTTGTGTGTGTGTTTCTCACAATTTTCCTACTAAAGGGTTCTTAGATGATTATATCTAGTGGTTGCAAAATATACTCTTGACAACTTGGATGACATGGAAAATGGAACAACTTCATTACATAGTCTTCAATGTTTAAATCCAACATTTTAGAAATATGACAATTGAAGTGCAAGTAGAAATAACCTCCCTACTTAACAAAATTCAATGATAAAATCAATATTATCACATAAAGCCATTCCATGGCATGCATTCCTCCACAATGAAAACCACCAAGAATCACTCTAACATCAAGGCACCAACATATATCTTCATTACTATCCTCTAACACCAAAATTATTTAGAGTAGACAAAGAGTCTATCCAAAAACCATACTCCACTCAAGTGAAGCGAACAAACCCTTATATAGGTTTCAACTCAACTTCCTTGTACAATATGTTATCCACTAAGTTGTACTTAGTTGGATTTCCAGTGAACCACCGAAGATTTGAACAATGCACTTGTTCAACATCAGTGTTCAAAAGTTCAAAAGTTCAACTGGCAGTAGTTCTCTTTTGCCATGACAGAGTCCTTCACGACCCCATTGAGATGTATTAGTTGGATTGTGGAACACTTATCAGAGCAACAGATGTTGTCTTCCTTTTTCCCGCTTGCAATCAGAGCATTTTCCATATCATATTAGAGACAAGTATATGGTTGAGCAGGTATACATCTTGTATTTGGGTTTTGTCTCTGTTATCTATCTTAGTAGCTATTGACTGGACATTTAGTGACTGATGGTAGTGATGTATTTTTACTAGTGTGATTGTCACGATTGGTTGAATGGTTTTGAATGTTAAGGCCATTATATATGCTCACTTGTATTGCCTACTTTACACAAACCTGGCCTTTCCCACTCTCATTGTTATGTTGGCTTCCCCCCTCACCCGTTTGTCTCTACCCTTATGGTTTTATCCCTGATTGAAAACTCGGACTTCTAAGATTGAGGACCTTTCCCCCATGTTGACCTCTATGCATAGCAGACTCCATGTTGTATTGTGTCTCGGCTCTTCAGTGTGTCGCTGCTTGATTTGAACCGTTGATCTATTTATGGTCGGTTGCCCCCAATGTCTTGGTGCGGTGTAGAGTCTCGTAGTTCACCTAGTTGTTTTCCATCTGTCATGCAAATCAGTAAGCCCACCCCCATTAAATACACTACATATTGAATGAACAAATGCAAGCGAAAAAGAAAGGCTCTTGAAATTAAATGAAAGTACCCTGGATGAAAGCTGCAGTTAGTTATACCTTTAGGCACATGCAAAATCCGAAGGGTCATGAAATGAAATGAAATGCAAAGGCCAAGTAAAAGCAGACGAGGAAAAAATCAAAATCAAAATGACTATTGGCCATGTTATGTAATTGTAATTCCTCACGTAGTCCAGAAAGGGCACGGATGTGAGATGGAGTAAGGGTCCTAGTAAAGATCTGCATGGGAATCTTTACTAGGACACTATTTTGTTGACTTATCGATGCCCAAGAGATGCTCAGCGATAGAGACGATCTTATGCTTCCACATGTTAGTTTTGTACCTAGGGATGTGTTCCCCTAGTGATTCCTAGCCTAAGTCACTAAGGAGGGGGAAAAGTGACCCTCACATTAATTACACATTAATGAGACTTTATGTTTTTAAAGTCACTTTTTGTCTAAAGTTAAAGTGGGTGAGCAATAAATTAATTAAGTGATTTAATTAATGTGACTTTTGCTCTCATCTAATCCTAGCCATTGGATTGGGAGATTCACCACCGTTGGATTAGAATCCCATTTAGGGATTAGACAAAAAGGGAGGGAGGCTCATAACCTAAATCATTGTTATTGTTGTGAATGAGAGAGAGGTCGAGTGAGAGCTGAAAGGACACCAGCGACTGTCATTTCCTTGGCACAAGTTTCCAGGCTCGGGTTTCCAGTTTTGGCTCAGATATCGAGGCTAGCATTCTAGGCATTTATTATCAGCACAGTGAGTAGTGAGATCACCTGTCATCTCAAGCACAAAACCATGGTGATACCGTACAGCAGTACCTCTTATAGCACACAGTTCGAGGATGAGTCAGGGCTTAGATTTCGAGGTTGCTTCATACTGTTGAGGCACAAACATTGTGATATCAAACCCAGGCACTTATCTATAGTTCAACTGTCACGCTGTTAGAAGACTTCAATCTGCACGGTTTCATAAATAGTGACTGGTACAATGGACCGTACTGCAGTCTCTTTCTGTCATGATTTTGAGGGTGTATTTGGCACAGAATTCGAGGTACAACAGAGCACTGAAATCTAGGTGGATTCTGCACTGTTTGCAAGGAGATTACAACATTAATAACAAACTGTAATTTGCACATATTTCGAGACTGTTTTGCACAGAGTTCGAGGCAGTCTGAGGGTGCAATTTTTATGGGTGAAGATAAGTTATATTTTCACTGTAATTCTGTTCTATCTTTTGCTGCTGAAGAAATAATAAATATCTCTCTCTCTCAACTGGTTTTCCCCGTGGGGGTTTTTCCAGGGCTCGATTTGGCCAAAAATCTCTGAGTCATTTCCATGTGTGAATGTTGTTAAATTTGTTTGCAGCCTGTTAGTAGCTTTCGTTGTGTGTTTACTGTTAAAGCAATTTTGTAATAAGTAACCTATAGCCTATGCAAAACCGGCTGTAGGTGAAAACCACCAAATCTTGACATAAACCAGTAGACAGTTAGAGGGCAGAAAAATCTTCACCACAAAATAGTGATCGATCTAACCATACCTCAGTTTGTCCTTCGAATTTTCCAAAGTGTTTTCCCTGCCAGACAAGTATAGTGCATTAGATCACAAAATAGTTGCATGATGAGGAATTACGACTGCTTGTGTACCTAACGCAAGGGTCCTGTTATCACACCATAGTAGCAGGGCTACTATTCTTGCTTAGCAGATATCTGCACATTCCAGAGCTTGGCTATGATGACTTTATATTTTGAGATCACTCATGGTCAGAGCAGTGTATTATTCAGTCTTATGTTAGACCTTGTGTTAAGGCTGAGCTTTGCGAGTTCAGATTTGATGACCGATGTGACCCTTTATTCCATACAGTTTCAGTTCAATGCCTAGAGATGTATTGCAGCAGTGTTTCAGATGGTATATGATGATTATTCTTATGATGATATTGTATGACCTATGGATTCTTGATCATTTATTCTGGATTATTATCTTGTTGTTTTAGTCATGTTCACAGCATTGGCTTGGTATATAATTCATGATGTGACAAACTTTATAAAATGAACTATCTTGACGATAAATTATAAAATGAACATTTTTACTTGCACATTTAGGTTGCTTGTCAAAACTCACTGGTTCACTACCTTGCATAGATATGGTTTTCCTTGACACCATTTGTCTGCTAGCTTAGGCTTCACCATCACTTAGCTTAGGCTTCACCATCACTTGACTCCATCCATCCATGACTTTCCTTATTTGGCCTTAACCCTTGACATGTCTTACTTGGCTTTCTGATATTGAGGACTTCCCTTTTTACTACCTCTGTGTTTGGACCGCATCCCTGTATGATTAGTGTCTCGGCTCTGAGTTGGTGACAACTTTCCTTTGGTAAGTTGGATTGTAGGCCCGAATCATTCTGGTCGGTTGTCTCGATGTTTGGCACTGGCTTGAACTCCCCCTAGTCACTTGAGATGTTGTTGGCTAAAACTGAAAGCTCATGTACTACTTATGGAAACTTATATACATTCGCCCATGGAAACTAAAAAGGGCAAGAGCAATGAACTGCTAAAAATACTCCTCGAAGAGTATAAGAAAGGTCCAAAAAGCAATGGTTCTTAAATGCTATATCTAAACAATTGTCGACCTTATATGAATATGTAAACATGCCCTGGATGCAAGCTGCGATTAGTTGTGCTTATCAGCACACTTGAGATCCGAAGGGTTCTGTAGGCCAAAAAGGCCATGAAATGAAATTGAATGATCCTAATGAACTTGGATCAGCTTGATGTAGACATGATGCCTAAGTTGAATAAGCATTCTCTAAACAACTTACCCATTTGTGAGGCACAGCTATCCCCCGTGTTTATTTTGTCCAGCACAGAGTTTGTAGCTCCCCCTTTCTCTCAGTCCAAAGTGTCTTTTAGTTGAGTTTAGACAAGTCACCCCCTTTGCCCAACCTTGTTCCTAGCCTTCATCCTTAGCTAGCAGTTAGACCATGTCCAATGGGTGAGTTTGTCATTTAAGGTATTGTGCAAGTAATTATAAATAACAACGGAATATGCTAACATGATTAATGCCACTGAATGAATGCTATACTTTAAGTTAAGCTGTGAATATGATTAGAGGAACATGTCTTAGTCTATTGAGATGATTTATCCTTGGTTGTATATTGACCTAGTCAAACCTAGTTTGACTATGGTCATTTAGTGGGATCCGTGATGATGTGGGCCATCTATACCTATTGATGATGATGGATGGTCCCACATACTTTTGATGATGATGCTATATGATGGACGTATGATTCATATGATGATTGATGCAGTTCAGCAGGTTTTATTATTACTTCAGATCATCAGATTATGCACTGTCCATATATGGTGGACCCTACAGTTAGCCCGTCAGGGAAACCCATGGTGTATGAGTACACATTCTTAGTAGATTTGGGTCTTCTGGATCCAATGAGACACTTATCTTTCAGTTCCAGGAACTTTTGACAGTGATAGATACAGTTTTACACTTGTTGACCATATTTGGGGTTGATTTCCTAGCCTGAGCAGCAGGGGCCATGAGAGGCCAGTTCACCTAGGGCCTTGTATGAGGAGGGGGTGGTCCAGCCACTTGTTATTACCATTTACCCCCCTTCTAGAGAGCCTGGTGGGATCAGTTTGACAGCGCATGTGCCCTAGGAGGCAGTTTCAGCACTTTCACAGTTATCGAGGCAGTCCAGAAATGGGATAAAAGGGTCACTGACGAATTCAATTTGGGAAATTGAGGCAAGGTTTAGGCACTTGGTTTTCACAGAGGTCTTCTAGGGTGAACCCCCTATCTTCCAGCCAGTTTTCATCACTTGGGTGGGTCCACATTGGCCACAAGAGGCCTTTTACTACAAGTCTGTCACAGATTTTGAGGACAGATTTGATCATTTGTATTTATTTTGGACATATTATATTATTTTATTATGCCATGGGGATGAGCTAGCAAGGATTGATGCCTCCTAGCCCCACCATGTGCTTCATGTGTCATGTCCTAGTCATATGAGGTGGGCCCATGTACTTTTGCCCCCTCTAGAGGATGACGTCACCCTCACTTTGTACCTTTTAGCTATGACGTCATCATTATTTTGAGTGATCCATGTGATTATATTGTTAGGCTCATTTTAACCATTGATTATGTATTGAGATCTTTTAATCTCAACCACTCATCTTTTGTAAAGTGGTTTTGAGATCTAGGGTTGTGGTCTTTATTATCCTATATAAGGAGGAGACCCCCTATTGTATAGCTCACCTTTGGAGCTCTGGAATATTGGAATAGAACACTTCTTTGTGGAGCATATCTCTCTTGTCTTGTGGATTCTCTTGCATCTTGAGTATACAGTTTTTCTTCTATGTATCATTGTGGGTTTTGGAGCTACATCTTGTTTTCTTGCAGGAAAGTCGAATTGGTGGAGAGTGTTGAGATATTGTAACTTCTAAGAATATTATATTTGTACTTTATTATTCCGGAGATGTTTCATTCCTCCGTGAAGATCTTATTGTATATCCGGAGATGTTTATTCCTCCGTCGGAATGTGGTAACTTGGGTTATTAGACTTCTCTAGTGGGGGTCGGCCTTGTATGTGTTATGTGGGTCAAAGGGTTGTTAGACCACCCTAGTGGGGTCGGCCCAGTCAGTTGTAGTGGGGTGTTTAACCCAGTGGTAAAGTTGGAGCCGACCTAGTTAATATAAAGTACAAGTCGGAGATGTGTATAAATAGAGGAGGTGTGTTCCTCATTATACACACACTTCCCTCACTTGAAATGTAGCGCACTTGTGAGAGAGAGGTCTGCTATGGAGGAGGAGGAGATCATGTCTTTGGTTTGCATCTTTGTATATTGCTGGTCATCTATATTAAGGAAGCTTTGCTGGGTTTTCTACCCCATGAGGGTTTCCTAGGATAAATCTGTGTCTCTTGTGTTTATGCTGTGCTTGTTGTTTCTTCAGTGATTCTGTATATGCTATTATTGTGAAATGGAATGTAATGCTGATATTTTTTGTCTTAGCATATTGAATCTTAACATGGTATCAGAGCTAACCTGAAGGAAGGCAATGTATGGCACTTACGACACTTGCTTCACTTGCGACAATTTGAAGGTTAGGGTTTTGTATAGCAAAAACCAGTCATCCTGGAACTTTCGCTATAAATCCATTTTGGCGAAGGTTCAGGATCTGAAACTTTTACAGGTCGTAGATAACATCCCCAGGTACCTTGTGTCCAAAGGACACCCTCAGATTCATTGTACTTTGTGAGTTATGATCAGTACAAGTTAGGGCTTCTTCCTCTTCCAGATCTCAGTCAAAACCAGGTGACCTAGGCAAAAAGGTCATAACTTGGGCTAGGAAGCTCCAAATGAAATTTCGTAAAAAGTGACAGGTAGTACACAGACTGCACTATCTCAGGAAACTTTTTCAAAGGCCGAAGTTGAACCAGTGACACGTGGCACACCGTACAAGTTCACTCTCCTGTTTTATTCCATAAACAGGTCACGTTGCGACACTTGGCATAACTCTCTCTTAGAAAATTCAATTGAGGTCAGACCTGTCGGGATGGAAATATGACAGGTCAGGCTACCATAGAAAAAGTTTTCAGACCCTTTGGATCTCAACTTTTGCTACAAGGTTGAATATGGTTTCTATACACAGATAACATGGATGCAAGAAGGAACTCACCACAAAGTTCGAATGATATTAAGGCTCATATCAGTAGACCCATCTGACGAGAGATGGCACAGATAGATGGCTGCAGAAATGAAAATGAAAGATCTCAGATTGATGCATTACTTCCTAGGTCTGGAAGTATGGCAAGGCTCAGAAGGAATCTTTCTCAACCAAGAAAAATATGCCGATAAATATTAAAAGGACTTGATGTGTTGGAATGGCCACTCTCATGGATTCCAACTTGAAGCTGTTAGCGGATGACTCATCAGAGTTAGTGGATATAACTCTGTATAGACAAATTATTGAGTCATTGATGTATCTAACGAATACTAGGTCAGATATATGCTTTGCTGTGAACACCTTGAGTCAGTATCTAGTGGAAACTAGATGTGTTCACCTGATAGTTGCAAAGCATGTGATGCGGTACCCCTAAAGGATGCGATAGACTTTGATCTATGCTATCTTGGAGATCATGACTTCAGATGGCTACACAGATGTTGATTGAGCAGAAAGTGTATCAGACAGGAAGAGCACATCGAGAGCGTGTTATTATCTGGGATCAGCCATGATCTTGTGGAAGCAGTCTAGTGTGGCTCTCAGCACAAGCGGAATATATGGTTGCTTGCTCTGCTAGTTGTGAAGAAGTATGGCTTCAGGATTGTTTGACTTAGAGATAGACCAACTGTGATCCTATGTGGCAAACATAGTTGTATCAAGATGGCAGAGAATCTAGTGTTCCATGATAAGTCAAAGCACACAGAGATCTGACAAGATATGGTGCAAAAAGGAACTATAAAGTTCGAGTTTGTAACAAGTTACCGATGTACTAACCAAACCTCTACCTCAAGAAAAGTTTGAGTATTTCCGAGACAAGCTTGGTAGGACCCTCCTCGAAAGGGGGAGTGATGTGATCACCTATGATGAGATTGCCTGCATCGACAGTGAGGTTGATGATGTAGATACCTATATTGGTGATGCCAACAGAAAGGTTGGTGGATACTCCTTAGACAGGGTCTAAGTTGACAAGGGCATTGCATCATCCTTGAACACATGTTCTAAAAGGATCCGTAGACATATGTCTCCGAGAAAGAAGAGGGATTGCATCATCCTTGAACACATGTTCTAAAAGGATCCGTAGACATATGTCTCCGAGAAAGAAGAGGGATTGGATCATCCTTGGACTTCAGTCCTAAAGTGAACCGTAGATAGATGTCTTCGAGAATGAAGTCCTGTGTGGACATGTGAGGATTGGATCATCCTTGGACTTCAGTCCTAAAGTGAGTTGTAGACATATGTCTTTGAAAATAAAGTCCTTAATGAACAGGTAGGGGATTGTATCGTCCTTGGACTTCGATCCCAGAATTGAGCCGTAGACTGGGTCTTCGAGAATAAAGTCCTGAATGAACAGGTGGGGGATTGTATTGTCCCCGGACTTCGGTCCCAGAATTGAGCCGTAGACTGGGTCTTCGAGAATAAAGTCCTGAATGAACTGGTGGGGGATTATATCGTCCCCGGACTTCGGTCCCAGAATTGAGCCGTAGACTGGGTCTTCGAGAATAAAGTCCTGAATGAACAGGTGGGGGATTGTATCGTCCCCGGACTTCGGTCCCAGAATTGAGTTGTAGACTGGGTCTCCGAGAATGTAGTCCTGAATGAACAGGTAGGGGATTGTATCTTCCCCGGACTTTGGTCCCAAAATTGATCCGTAGACAT
Source organism: Larix kaempferi (assembly GCA_027924585.1). Taxonomy (NCBI): domain Eukaryota; kingdom Viridiplantae; phylum Streptophyta; class Pinopsida; order Pinales; family Pinaceae; genus Larix; species Larix kaempferi. The sequence continues at coordinate 8,749,678 of BSBM01000278.1, forward strand.
TTGTCTCCGAGAATTGAAGATAGGACTGCATCGTCACTAGACCTCAGTTCAAAATGTACGTGAGGACTACATCGTCCATGAACTAGGTTCAAAATGTACGTGAGGACTGCATCGTCCATGAATTCGGTTCAAAATGTACGTGAGGACTGCATCGTCCATGAACTGGGTTCAAAATGTACGTGAGGATTGCATTGTCCGTGAACTGGGTTCAGAATGTATGTGAGGACTGCATCATCCATGAACTGGGTTCAAAATGTACGTGAGAGGACTGCATCGTCCGTGAACTGGGTTCAAAATGTACGTGAGGATTGCATTGTCCGTGAACTGGGTTCAGAATGTATGTGAGGACTACATCGTCCATGAACTGGGTTCAAAATGTACGTGAGAGGACTGCATCGTCCGTGAACTGGGTTCAAAATGTACGTGAGAGGATTGCATCGTCCCTAGACATGAGACTTGTCTTAAAGTGATAAGGATTGATCATTCTGGAACTTGATCTGGATTGTATCATCCATGGACCTATGTCCTAAAGAGAGCGGGATTGATCATCTTGTAATATGATCGTGTGTGTTTGCAGGGTATGCTGCTATTGATGATATGTATTGATGAGGATACTTGTATTGATGATGTGTATACTTGTATTGGTGTGGATACTAATATTGATGATCTAGATGACGATGCTGTTGATCGTGTTGATCTAGATGACGATGTTGCTGATCATGTAGTTCGAGATGATGATCCAGATGCTGTAGATCAAGATGATCTAGATGTTGTAGATCAAGATGATGTGACGACAATGCTGATGATCGTGTGATGACGATGCCGAGGATCGTGTGATGACGATACTGATGATCGTGAGGATCCAGATGTTGATGTTGCTGTAGCTTTTCGAGTGTTGCAGAAGATAAAGACTCAGTACTGAAGATGTTGATGTTCCAGTAACAGCTTGAGTTACTGATGATGTTGAGAAAACTTCCAATGATTTATAGATGTATCATGTATGGTGTTGATGACTCCTTGCTCGTGCAAATGTTGTTATAATATCCTTCTCGTTAAGGGGGAGTGTTGAGATATTGTAACTTCTAAGAATATTATATTTGTACTTTATTATTCCGGAGATGTTTCATTCCTCCGTGAAGATCTTATTGTATATCCGGAGATGTTTATTCCTCCGTCGGAATGTGGTAACTTGGGTTATTAGACTTCTCTAGTGGGGGTTGGCCCTGTATGTGTTATGTGGGTCAAAGGGTTGTTAGACCACCCTAGTGGGGTCGGCCCAGTCAGTTGTAGTGGGGTGTTTAACCCAGTGGTAAAGTTGGAGCCGACCTAGTTAATATAAAGTACAAGTCAGAGATGTGTATAAATAGAGGAGGTGTGTTCCTCATTATACACACACTTCCCTCACTTGAAATGTAGCGCACTTGTGAGAGAGAGGTCTGCTATGGAGGAGGAGGAGATCATGTCTTTGGTTTGTATCTTTGTATATTGCTGGTCATCTATATTGAGGAAGCTTTGTTGGGTTTTCTACCCCATGAGGGTTTCCCAGGATAAATCTGTGTCTCTTGTGTTTATGCTGTGCTTGTTGTTTCTTTAGTGATTTTGTATATGTTATTATTGTGAAATGGAATGTAATGCTGATATTTTCTGTCTTAGCATATTGAATCTTAACAGAGAGGAGGGCGATTTCTTGAGGGTTATTGTTAGAGGGATCCACATATTCTCTCTTGGGTTGATCTTGGTGACAGAGAGTATCATTATTGTATCTTTGTGACATAGTTGATGCTTTCTATTACATCTTTCCATCATTTTCATAATCATCTTACTTGGCTTGTTTCACTTGATCTTGTCTTGTAGGAGGAGGATGATTTGGCATTCTTGGAAGAGGACGTTTTGACTTGGGGCTCTTGGATCTCACTCTTGAATATACACATAGGAGAATGCTATCAATTTGCAAGGTGGCCATAAGCAATTGAGGTAAGTTCTACAAGGTATGTGCCTACATCCATCCATTCTTCTTCATTGGTCACAAACCCTTAAAATTCAAAACCCTCATTTTTGTTTTTCTTAGATCTACTTGGATCTAGCTTGGCTTTTGGAAAGATTTTGAAAACCCACCTCTATAGTATCCACGGCAATTTGGATCTATAGTTTGGTGGTGATTGGGTTCCATTTTACACACTTTCCAAGGCAAAGTAGCCCTCTTGAAGCAAATCGCACCCCTTGGGAAAAGCTAATTGGGTTAGATCCAACACATGGGTAGGTGAGATCCCACTTGATTTATGATCCTCATACTTGATAACCTACCCCTAGTGCTTCACCCCATTGATTTTTGCCTTGTGGGCCCCATTCCTCATTTTGAGGGTTGTGCCCCACTTGGGTCAATTTGGTGATGCAATTTCAATCTCAGATCTATGGAGATCTAGCCATTGGATCCCCTTGATTTTCAAGATCCACATTGATACTTGCCTAAACTACTTGGATCTAAACTTTGGTGGCATTTGGACTTGATTTGACACACTTTTCCATGCTTTTAGTCCTCCTTGGGCAAAGTCGCACTTCTTAGGGGTTTGAGTTTGCCCACTTGTAGGACGTGGGTGGTTGAGATCCCATTGGATTAGGAAACAACATATTTTAAAACCTACATCTAGTGTCTCACTTTGTGGAGGTCTGCCTTGGGGGTATCATTCCTCATTTTGGGGATTGTTGTCCACTTGGGACACATAGTGAAACATTAGATCTAGTAAGATCCAACCATCATATCTTAAGTAGCCCACTTGATTTGCATCCTAGGTGTCCCAATCTACAATTTGATATACTTTTGACTCCATTTGCCCATCCATTTCAAGGCACTAGTCCACCTTGGGCAATTCGCACTCCTTGGGATTTGTGTCAAGTGCTAGATCCCATATGTGGGTATCTCTAATTTCACTTTAGATCCCTACATCTACTCCTTGCATACCCCTTAGTACCAATTGCACCCCTAACTTCACCTTGTGGGTCCCATTTGAGCCATTTCCATATCCCAAGGAAGTGGGTCCCACCTGTGTATTTCATGGTACTAGATCTTGTCATCTTATCTCATCATGTGGCCTAAATCATTCATTGGTTGAAACAGTAATCACTCCTTAAACCTCCTTCAACCATATTTAAACTTATAGGTCCACCTAACCTTGCATTGCTTTCCGTAACTTGTCCTTTACATATCCCTAGGAACCTTTGTTTGGGTCCAATCATCTTTGATTGGTTATAGGGTCTCCCCCTAGGTCTTGACTCATCTGGATCTAAAGTGAAGCGTGCCTTGGTTGACGTGACGCCCAGCTTGCATTGGGAACCGTGGCATCTCTCGGGTCACCTCTTTAGCTGTCCATCTCCTCTACCATCCCGGATGGGATACCATTAGAGACAACTACAAGTTGGGTGATAACAAGTCGTAGTAAAAATCCGCATGGAGCCTGAATCAGGCTTGGAAGTGAGTTGTGGGAAACTAGACTAAAGGCTTGTGTGGGGTACCTCAACACTGTACCCATTTGTGAGACACCACCTTTCTCTAGTGGTCTCTGTTGTGCATATGTTAGCATGGTCCCCTTTTATCCCTTGTTCTCCGAGAGATCACTATTTCCAAGTCAGTAAATCAACCTCATTTATGTTAGTTTTGTACCTAGGGAAGTGTTCCCCAAGTGACAATAGCCTAATGTCACTTAGAAGGGGGAAAAATGTGACCCTCACATTAAATGACATTAATGAGACTTTATATCATTAAAGTCACTTTTTGCTAAAGTTAAGTGGGTGAGTGAAATATTTATTTAAGTGATTTAAATTAAAGTGAATTTTACTCTCATTGATTCTTATCGAGATTCTTATCCATTGGATTGGATCTATCTCCACCGTCGGATTAGATACCCACTTAGGGTTAGAACAAAAAGCATGAGGGAGGCTTTAGAGCTCACTTTTGTGATTGAAGTGAAGAGAGCAAGCATAGAGAGAGCAAGGGCACGATTTCCAAGGAGCAAGTACAACATAGAAATCAAGGAGACTTCAGCAATAAATTCTAGGCACGATTATCAAGGCTACCGTACAGTACGGATTTGGGCACAACTTTTGAGGCAGCTTGCACGCATATCAAGGTCCGTATAGGCAGCATTTATTACTGGCCGTACAGCACGGGTTTCAAGGTGCATGCTGGGCACAAATCCCGAGTTTATCCCTGCACACATTTCGAGGGTTTGATTGGGCACTGAAATCGAGGTTGACCGCACAGTTATCGAGGAAGGTACAGGGTATGGTTTCCAAGTTGACAGCACGGTCTTCAAGGCGTTTACAGCATTGAAATCGAGGAGTAACCTGCACAGAAATCGAGGCAGATTTCTGAGTTATTCATGCACAAATTTTGAGGTGCATTTGCACAGAAACCGAGAAAGGTACAGTGGTACGGACTGTGTAATTTTCCAGCACAGATTTTGAGGTATTTTGGCACACATTTCAAGGCTGTAGGCACACAAATCAAGGTTTTGTTTGGTGCACAGTTCTCGAGAAAGATTCTGCTGAGTGGTGAAGATAAGTTAATTCTTTCATTGTAATGCTGTGATGAATTTATTTGCTGAAGAAATAAAATCTCTCTCTCTCTCTAACTGGTTTTCCCCGTGAGGGTTTTTCCAGGGCATAGTGGTTGAAAATACTGAGTCTATTTTTCATGGCGTGCATATGATTAAATATTTGTTTTCAGCTTGTTAGTGGTAGTTTACTGTGTGTTTAATTGTTACAGTATTTTTCATAAGTAACCTTCAGCCAATGCAAAACCGACTGTTGGTGAAAAACACTTGAAAAGTTGACATAAACCAGCAAGCAGTAAAACCCAGAAAATCTACATGGTATTAGAGTGTAGGGGCATAAAACAGTAGTATTTTTTGCAGCACATAGAAATTTCCAGAACTCATAATTTTTTGTGATTTTCTTTTGTTAGTGATCAGCATTCTGTTGGGTTGAAGTTGAGATGGCTACAGGTCTGAGGTTGGAGGATAGGTTGAATGGGACAAAGAATTTTGTGCCATGGAAGGCCAGAATTTTATTGATTTTGGAGGAGAATGAACTATGGGTGGAGGTGGTTGAAAGTACTATAGCCAACCCCATTGTCATTCCAGATGGTACAGATGCAGCAGCCCTATCAGCCTTCAACAAGAAGGACTGTGAGGCTAGGAGGATTATCCTTGACGCAGTTAAAGACCACATAATCCCTCACATTTCTGGGAAGACTAGGGCACATGAGATGTGGAGTGCCTTGACCAGCTTGTATGAGAGTTCCAATGAGAACAGAAAGATGGTTCTCAAAGAGAAACTCAAGAGTATCAAGATGAATGGAGGAGAGGGAGTCACAGCTTACCTCACTAGGATTTCTGTAGTTCGGGATGAACTGGCAGCGGTTGGTGAAGTGGTATCTGCTACTGAGCTTGTACGCACAGTAGTGAATGGGGCTTCAAAGTCCTGGAGTGTATTTGTGCAGGCCATAGTGGGTAGAGAGAACCTACCGTCTTGGGAGAGACTGTGGGATGACTTTGTGCAGGAGGAGACCAGGAGAGGTCTCGTACAGGGCAGTTCATCACATGGTGGGGTGGATGAGGAGAATGTGGCACTGACAGCCAAGGGTAAGAAAAAGAAGGGTCCCAAGAAGGGTGGGGCCAAGAGGCAGCAGCAGCAGCAACCGCAGGGTGGACAGAAGGACTTGAGTAAAATCAAGTGCTATTGTTGTCAGGCGTTTGGGCACTATGCTTCACAGTGTCCAAGCAAGAAGAAGAAGAAGGGACAGGGACAGCAGACAGCAGCCTCAGCAGAGGTTGATGATTTTGGTGACAGGTTTCAGAGGGAGTTTTCCCTATATGCTGGACAGATTGAGAGAGAGAGAGTCTCTTTAGCCACCAGCACAGATATGGATATGGAGAGTGAGCATTCATTGTTGACAGGGGATCGGACGGGTCCATCCACCACTAGTAGGTGGTACATTGACAACGAAGCCTAGAGACACATGACAGGTACTCGAGAGTTGTTCTCCGAGTTATCACAGACAGTTAGAGATGTGGAGGTGGAACTTGGTGACAATACCATTGTTAGAGCAGTTGGTCAGGGGACCATTACATTTCAGAGGGAGTCTATGAGTCCCATGACTCTGAGGGATGTGTTGTATGTCCCTGGGATGAAAAAGAACCTTGTTTCAGTTTCCACTATTGAGGACAAGGGTCTTGGGGTGTGTTTCTCAGATGGGAGAGTGCAGGTGTTCCCCAGGACTACAGTTGTATCTACCCCCATGGACATTGGAGTTAGATGTGGAAGACCGTACAAGTTATTTTTTCAGCCGCAGCATGCTCTAGCACACAGCAGCAGCAGTGAGCTATGTGAGCTATGGCACAGGAGGATGGCCCACCTACATCACCTAGCTCTAAGATTGTTAAGGAGCATGGTTACAGGTTTACCCGAGTTTGACACTGAGCAGAGTGATGTGTGCAGAGGGTGTGCTTTGGGAAAGTACACCAAGACTGCTTTTCCAAGCAGTGACACGAGAGCAGCAGGAGTGCTTGACTTGATCCATTCTGACATTTGCGGTCCTATGTCTTCAGTATCTTTGACTGGTCATGAGTACTACATTAGCTTCATTGATGACTACTCCAGGAAGACCTAGATCTACTTCTTGAGGAGCAAGAAGTCCCCACTAGTGTTGAGTGTCTTCCAAGGGTTCAAAGCACTTGTGGAGAAGCAGACGGGGAGGAAGATCGGGATGTTGAGATCAGACAATGGGGGTGAATATACCTCCAAGGAGTTCAATGCTTTTTGCAGTCAGGAGGGTATACAGAGACAGTTGACAGTTCCCTACACTCCTGAGCATAATGGAGTAGAAGAGAGAAAGAACATGTCGATCGTGGGAGCAGCGAGAGCCATGCTTCATGATCAGGGGCTACCGTTCTTTCTATGGGCAGAGGCATGCAACACTGCAGTGTATCTGCAGAACAGGAGTCCTCACCGTGCTTTGGGGAGGATGAGTCCAGAGGAGATGTATTCAGGCAAGAAGCTTGAGGTGAGCCATTTTCGGATATTTGGCTCTCTGACTTACTCTCACGTCCCTTCTGAGAAGAGGACGAAGTTTGAGCCCACTGCAGAGAGAGGTATCTTTGTGGGTTACGATGAGACTTCGAAGGCATATCGACTTTACATTCCTGGCCAGAGGAGAGTTGTAGTGAGGCGGGAAGTGAAGTTTGATGAGGAGAGGGCCTTCAGGAAAGTCGAGAGAGATGGAGCAGAGGGAGCCATCAACTCCCACACCTCAGTTGACACAGGCTTCTTCGATACAGGTTTCAGGTCCGCATGTTTCTGGAGTGACTGGATCACAGGGTATAGGCACAGCTTCTACAGGATCAGTGGTTCAGGTGACAGGTACTTCAGGGACAGGTTCAGGGACAGGTACAGGTTCAGGTTCACAGGTTACAGGGTCTTCAGGGACTGGTTCATCAGTCACTGGTCCTCGAGGTGCTGGACCTTCTGCTTCTGGGAGTTCCTCAGATGAGGATAGACCAGTTTGGGAGGAGCCTTCAAGGAAGAGGAAGCCTAAGTGGCTTCAGGACACCTTGAAAGAAGCAGAAGCATTTGGTAGACCTCAGGAGGCGATCGGGTCAGTAGTTGAGCCAGACAGATATGGGATGGCCCTTGTTGCAAGTCTTCGTGACTCTGCGCCTTCTACATTTGAGGAGGCTTCTCTGCATCAGGTATGGAGAGATGCCATGATGGAAGAGTACCATTCCATCATGAAGAATGATGCTTGGGAGATTGTGCCGAGACCTGAGAGGAAGTCAGTGGTGACTTCCAAGTGGCTTTACAAGATCAAGCAGGCTGCAGATGGCAGTGTGGAGAAATTCAAGGCTCGGTTTGTGGCTTAGGGGTTCTCACAGGTTGAGGGAGTTGACTATGATGAGACATTTGCTCCAGTTGCTCGGTATTCTTCCATCATAGCAGTGATATCTATAGCAGCAGAGATGGGTTGGAAGATCCACCAGATGGATGTGAAGACCGCATTTCTCAATGGTCTTCTGCAGGAGGAGGTGTATTTAGAGCAGCCACAGGGATTCGAGATACATGGGAGAGATTTTCATGTGTGCAGGCTTAGGAAATCCTTGTACGATCTGAAGCAAGCTCCTAGAGCTTGATACTTCGATGGGATTTCAGAAGAGTGAGGTTGATCCCAACTTTTACTACATTGTGGTTGGTGGAGATCCTCTCATTCTTCTGTTATATGTTGATGACTTATTTATCACTAGAGATGAGCATCTTATTGCACAGTGCAAGAGAGACCTTGCAGCTGAGTATGAGATGACTGATATTGGGCTGATGCATTACTATTTGGGGATGGAGGTTTGGCAGGAGCCTGGACATATTTTCCTAGGACAGGGGAAGTATGCAATGGATATTCTGAAGAGTTATCGAATGGAGGACTGCAGGCCTATGTCTACACCGATGATCACCAACTGGAAGCAACTTCATGCTTCCGAGGGTAAGTTGGTGGATCCCACACTCTATCGTCAGCTCGTTGGATCGTTGATGTATCTGGTCAACACCAGGCCAGACTTGTGTTTTGCGGTTAACACTCTTAGCCATTTCATGGTGCAGCCTAGGAGTGTGCATTGGACTGCCGCAAAGCACGTACTGAGATACCTAGCAGGTACAGTGGATTATGGTCTGGACTACAGGGGTTCGGGTGGAGTCAGCTTGGTTGGGTTCACATATTCAGACTGGGCAGGTTGTGTGAGGGATCGGAAGAGCACTTCCGGTTGTTGTTTCAGTTTGGGCTCGGCAGCAGTGTCGTGGTTCAGTCGCAAACAAAAGTCCGTTGCATTGAGTTCTGCCGAGGCTGAGTATATGGCAGCCAGTCAAGTGACTTGCGAAGCACTGTGGCTTCGTAAGTTATTGGTAGATTTATTTGATCAGCAGCTGAGACCTACGGTGATCTATTGCGACAATCAGAGTTGCATTCAGCTCTCTGAGAATCCGGTGTTCCATGACAGGTCGAAGCACATTGAGATCAGGTACCATTTCATCCGGGACTACGTCCAGAGAGGGGCAGTTGAGTTGCATTATATTTCCACTGATGAGCAGGTAGCAGATATCATGACGAAGTCTTTGGGGAGGGGGAAGTTTGTCTTCTTCAGAGATAAGTTGGGAGTGGTGCGGAACACCTTCCTCGGTAAGAAGGAGTGTTAGTTTTGTACCTAGGGAAGTGTTCCCCAAGTGACAATAGCCTAATGTCACTTAGAAGGGGGAAAAAGGTGACCCTCACATTAAATGACATTAATGAGACTATATCATTAAAGTCACTTTTTGCTAAAGCTAAGTGGGTGAGTGAAATATTTATTTAAGTGATTTAAATTAAAGTGAATTTTACTCTCATTGATTCTTATCCATTGGATTGGATCTATCTCCACCGTCGGTTAGATACCCACTTAGGGTTAGAACAAAAAGCATGAGGGAGGCTTTAGAGCTCACTTTTGTGATTGAAGTGAAGAGAGCAAGCATAGAGAGAGCAAGGGCACGATTTCCAAGGAGCAAGTGCAGCACAGAAATCAAGGAGACTTCAACAATAAATTCTGGGCACGATTATCAAGGCTACCGTACAGTACGAATTTGGGCACAACTTTTGAGGCAGCTTGCACGCATATCGAGGTCCGTACAGACAGCATTTATTGTTGGCCGTACAACACGGGTTTCAAGGTGCATGCTGGGCACAAATCCCAAGTTTATCCCTGCACACATTTCGAGGGTTTGACTGGGCACTGAAACTGAGGTTACTGCACAGTTATTGAGGAAGAAATCGAGGCAGATTTCTGAGTTATTCATGCACAAATTTTGAGGTGCATTTGCATAGAAACTAAGAAAGGTATAGTGGTACGGACTGTGTAATTTTCCAGCACAGATTTCGAGGTATTTTGGCACACATTTCAAGGCTGTAGGCACACAAATCAAGGTTCTGTTTGGTGCACAGTTCTCGAGAAAGATTCTGCTGAGTGGTGAAGATAAGTTAATTCTTTCATTGTAATGCTGTGATGAATTTATTTGCTGAAGAAATAAAATCTCTCTCTCTCTCTCTAATTGGTTTTCCCCGTGGGGGTTTTTCCAGGGCATAGTTGCCGAAAATACTGAGTCTATTTTTCATGGCATGCATGTGATTAAATATTTGTTTTCAGCCTGTTAGTGGTAGTTTACTATGTGTTTAATTGTTACAGTATTTTTCATAAGTAACCTTTAGCCAATGCAAAACCGGTTGTTGATGAAAAACACTTGAAAAGTTGACATAAACCAACAAGCAGTAAAACCCAGAAAATCTGCAATTTAACCTTTAAACCTTGTCGCATTCACCTCACCCAACTTAGCAAGATTGTCAGTTTTGTAAGTGAGCATATACTTTGGGATTCATGAAAAACTATGATACTGTTCTATTTTGAATTGGATATTATTGTGCTTAATCACCATTATTAATGTTACTTATGTGTTAGTCGATTGTTAATATAGACAATAGAGCATTTTTATTCCCTCATACATACATGATTATTCATAATATTGCTTATCCTTCAGTTTGGTGATTTGGGCAAAGGAACGACATAATATGGGTCGATTTCAATTCCAGGAGTTAACTTGGAAAATTAATGAAGTGGTAAAAAACTAATTAAGTGACCATTGCTTAGCCAAGAAGTCGATTTAACTAGTGGGGATGTCTGTAGTGGCAAAGGATGATTTTCTATGATGTATTATGGCTCCATGGATCACATGGCCTGATTATACCTTGGTCAAGGGTTGATTTATATGCGTTTGTCATTATTGTACCTTGTACCATGTCAAAAAGTTATATTATGTCCCTAGGTGGCTAAGTTGTGGCCTCTAGGTGACCCCTCTTTAATGTAATGCAATGTAATATCGTATATTTGGGCATTATGAGGTAACTTGCCCCCCTCATCATTAGTGATCCATGTAATATTTAAAAAGGTCAATCTCCACCGTTGATGATTATTATATCAAGCGTTGGATCTAGTTGTTTAAAAAGTGGACACACTCTATTCCTATTTAAGAGTGGTGCCACTCCATTGTAATGGACTTTTGGGCGATGGCTGGAAATAGAGAAGAAACTTGTTTGGGCTCCATATCTGTCTCATTTGTGGATGTAAATTGTGGATATGGATCCGATTTTATCTCTACATTAGTGATTTATTCTTTACGTCTTAGTTTTATTAGCCTAACGTTTTCAAGTAGGAAAGGGCTCGAATCTTGGTTGGTAGCGATTTGGTGAAGCTCACCTTCTTTACTTGCCAAATTGATTTAAAGGGGGTTCTCTTGATCAATTTTGCTAGTCATTTGATTGAGGGTTTTCTCTCATCTATCTTATATGGAGTTGATAGTTCCTCGTCATGCAACTATTTTGTGATCTAATGCACTATACTTGTCTGGCAGGGAAAACACTTTGGAAAATTCGAAGGACAAACTGAGGTATGGTAGATCGATCACTATTTTGTGGAAGCATAAGATCATCTCTATCGCTGGGCATCTCTTGGGCATCGATAAGTCAACAAAATCAAAAGAAAAATTTAAAACTTCAAGATCGCATTTTGTATGTTGGAAATTGAATCCTCTAAGGGCATATTTCAAGATACTGATTGGGCATCGTTTTAACCTAGGCATTACCATTTGAAGGCCACAACGACCTGGTAATTTTCTTTTGCTATCATAAAACAGAGTTTAAATCTAGATCGTTGTTGTATAATTTCTTATCAATCGAAACCCTTGGTACTGTTGTTGAGAGCTTCACGAAGGGATTTGAAACTCATTTCATTACAATTTCATCCCAAAATGAAGTTATTTCACCAAGTGTGATGTCACGTAAAAGTTTTAAATATTTCTGGAGCAGTTGTGTTAGGGTTTCAGCATCTCCAAGCAAAATCGATTTCGTGTTTCTTGTGGTTGTCTTTGCTTTAAACATCTTTCGCTGAAATCAAATGATATAGTTTGGGTACGATTTTGCAACAGACTCCATCGTAAATTGAGTCGCAGAAGGGGTTTTATTTGTTATAATCATGATCTTTATCATTATGAAGGAGAGAACAAATTTAATTGTTCCCCAGTCCCTGTTTTGTTCGCAAATAAATCGAAATCACAATTGCTTTGTTGAATTTCTTATTGGGCTTCGCTATTATAAAATCGGTCTCATCTTTGTGGTAGCCAAGTCAGGCTCATGGCCCTCAACGACTTCATTAAAAGAAATTTCATCATTTTGTAGATTGTGGGGTTTCGAATCTCTTTAGCATGGGTTTGTTTTTATTATGGTATCATTATTTTTGAATCTTAAATAAACCCTCGACGACTTTCACCGAGAAGGATTCTGAGTATTCGCTTGGGTCAACGTTCACATTTTGTATCCTATGGAGGGCCCAATCCCAATCTCGTGGATTTAAATTTGTTTTCTTTTTTCTGGAATTGTCATCTTAAAACCTTCGATAGCCTGAGACCTTTGTCGTATTCATCAGTAACTTGATACACCACAGTTTTGATCGGGTTATCTCAAATTTATCTCGGGCAAGGGCTTTCCTTCGTGGTATGAACGATTTTTTTTTAGGGAGAGAACAAATTTAATTTGTTTTCCTAGCGCCGCTGTGGTGTCATCCTCAGGGATGTGCCAAATTGCAATTCATTCTAATGTATCTGTTGTCCATTCTCATTTATGCATCTGTTGATTGGCTTTAATGAACATTGTGTTGCCCTTGCCGTGAGTATGTCTCTCTGGTCATAGCCCTTCATAATACAAAGTCTTGATATAATCTTTGTTGCAGAATCAAAATCGCCAGTTTATCTCCCAAAGACCGATATCGTTTTCAAATTGTGACTATGCCCAGCTTCACCGCAATAATCATGGACAACTACATAGTATGTTTGGTTAACTTTTGTCTAAATCTCTCATTACTAAATACCACGTAGACTGTAGGGCACCGTTTCTCAATTATAAAAGTCAACTGCTAAGTCAATTGTTGTATGCATATGGGACATTTGGGCATATTAGTTTTTACCAACTAAGTCTTGAGATTCCATACAGACCCGTAACCAAAGTGACAACTCTCTCATGATGAATAAAGTTTGCAACGAAGATTGAATAATAAAATGGCTCGATCTTTGTAGTTGATTGTTATTATTTCCTTAAAGTGGCTCATTTTAAATTTATTTACTCCATTTGGTTGTGGAATTTAAACCTTTGATAGTTCATAAGTCAACCAATCTCATGAGGTTCATTGGATATAATGCCAAGTGTTTAGTGAGATCTTTTCATCATTTTAAAGCCACTGCAACTATAATTTGACTCCTATTTGCCCACAAAAAGACATTGATCTATACAATTTGCCCTTAAGATTTCAAAATTTCCCATACATGAAAAGCAAATATGCTTGCTTATATTGATTGCAAGAACTTAAGAGCAAGTTTCTCGAATCTAGGGTGTTTCCAAGTCTCATTATCTTTGTCCCTAGTAATCTTTTCCCTAGTTCCCGAACCATAACGTATTAGTCTTTATTGATCGAGAGTTAAATTCAGGATACCTTACATTGTGTTGTAAACTATTGAGATTTGGTTTCCCGCAAAGGATCTTTCCCACAAGGTTTGATCAGGGTCTCCCCCTTAGCCCAAATTCAATGAGGCTCAAAATGAAGAGTTATCTCACTTGGCGTGACAACCGGTTATATTTCGGTGAGTGAGGTACTCTCAGGTCATTTCTTTGGTTGCCCGTCCCCTCTACCATCCTAGATAGGATACCATCTCAGGGAAACTACAAGTCAAGTGATAACAAGTAGATCTGATCTAAAGCTTATTCATACATTTATATTATTTTTGCATGCATTAGCTAGATCTTAAAGTGCTTTAAAGTCTCATTCTATCTCAGATCTAGGGTTGTTTTAGTTGGTACTTACATTTCAGAAATTTTCCTAATTTTTTCCAAGTACCAAGTAGTAAATTTTTTTATGTTTTATTTATTTAAATCATCACATTCCGAATAAAGTAGCTTGCTGATTTTGCATTTTGATGAACAAGTAAGCATTAACGCTAGCAAAATTTCGAGTATTTGAGCCTTCAAAAGCGTTGGTTTCAAGCTTATAGTTCCTCTAGCTTTTTTCTTGCATTTTAAGCCTCTTTGATCTTGTTTTTAAAGGATCAAAGGTATTCTTTCATTCAAAAGCATTGTAATAATCTTAATAAACGAAGCAAGTGGGCTACATAGTGCCCACACCGCCTTCTGTTTCTTAGCTTAGTTTCTTTTTCAAGAATCAGTAGAGTAGATTTCATTTTGCTATAGTAGATTAAATTAGTTGCTTTTTCTTTTATTGTTTCATTTATTTTTGCAAAGTAATTGATTTGTCCCACGCATTCCCGAAGTACAACATTGGTTGAAAGGGCTTGCCCAAGTAAGCAGTGTTTGGAAAAGAGATTTGTGGTTAGTAATTAGAATAACATTTCTTTTTCGCATTTAGTTTGTTGTTACAATCTTTATTTTTTGCAACAATCACAATAAGCAAATCCGGGTGCATATTCCCGAAGTAAACCGAACGAGCTTGCTCAAGTAGGTGAAAAGAGATTCTCATCCGTTAATAATTCACTTTTACAATTTGTTTATTTCAATTAAAATAAATCAAGACTCTTTTCCCCGTATGCTCTAGGTTTCTGCGGCTCGTCCGATTAGTTGGTCACACCAAAAAAGGATTAGAGTGGCTAGTATAATAGGGAAATCCAACTAAACTTGCTTTCAAGAACTTGGGAGATCACATTGGACATACCACAGGGTCAGGGGGCTACTTTAAGCAGGTTATGCCTCGCCCCATTGGAATTTTGGTATTGTTGCAATAAGTGCTCAGTTCAAAGGAATAAGCTTTGTTTGGGCCAAACAAGAAATTAACCCACTCCCTAATTCACTCATCAATAATAAACTAAAACTGACCAACGAGACAATTGCAAAACTTTCCCGACACAACAACACTCATTTTCAACTCCATTGGCATTGATCTATTTGCAACAATTACAAGCATCTTTAAGTGAATTCATATGTTAATGGAATAATTTGTTTTATGCTGTTGATTTAAATCTGTGTTTTGCAATATCTTGTGTTAGTGTTTACTTTAAACTCCTAAATAATTGATCTCATCTTTCATCTTAATAACTAAATAACCCAAAGCTTTAGTAATTTTTCTAGGGACTACCCCCTTGGCTTCACTAGGAGTTGGCTTAGACGAAGGAGTTAAGTGTTGAGTGGCAGTATCTCAACTCGAGACTTGCCCCCAAGAATGTATTGAGCATGATTGTCATTGATGTCAAAGGAGGTCATTAATGACAAAGGAGAAACCAAGGACATGATGACATGGTGAGTTTGGTGCAAGATGAGTATGACATGACATGTTTGATGATGTGGATAATCTCTTGGAATGATTATTGCTTGATGACTCGATGATCACGGTTGCACAATGGAGATTTGGGTCTTGGAACCCATACTATGGTCATTTACCATATTGAAGATATAAGTAAACAGTAGCATAAATTTTATTGTTCCTTTGATGAAAGAAGTTGGCCCAACATTCTAACGTAGCAAGAAGGGTAATGAGAATGTTAAGTTACCTTGACATGGCAATTCTAATATGATCAAGTCGGCCCAATCACCTTTTCAAAGAGAAATGTTTAATATAATCAATGAAAACTAATGTATGTCGACCCAATAAAAAAGGAGGTAAAAATTTGAATAAAAATAAAGTGCAAGGTCGGCTGGATTTTTTTTTATCCACAAAAATGTGTATAAATACCCTAGTCGACACTCAAAAAGATATAAGTTAAAACCTTGATCTTATGTGCTCTGAAATTCGGGTCAATATTGGACTGAGGCAGCCGCAGAGATCAAGATCCGCAGATGTCCTAACAAAGTTTCAAGTTCATTTTCCTCTCTGATTTTGGTTATAGTGTAAGAAGACTAAGGCAGGCTGCAGGGTTGAATTGTTTTAGGCAGCATAAGACACACACACACACACACATACATATATATACTACCTCAACCTGCATTTCTCCACAATATACAAGCTTGACCTCTAAAGGAAAGACATTCGAAGGTGCTCTATTTTAGCACTGATTTCAGGCATATGATATCTGATCTAACACAAGCACAGCCATCTGAAATTTCTGGGTTTGATCTCTGTACATATTGTATATACTGTACATTTTCTTGGTCACTCTAGCATCCACATTTGCACTCAAGAAAGGAAGTCCTGGTGATTTGTTTGTGAAGAAAATTTAGCCCTTGTATTAAGGATTGCTATAGCACTGTGAACTCTTGGTTGAAGACATTTATCTTGTGCATACAATATCTAAGTTTGACATCTGAAGATATACTTGCAGTTGTAGACAAATCACCTTTTGAATGAATATGTCACAGGAAAACATTAGTTGAGGCATCCGAAGGTGACAATTGAAGATACTCTAAAACTCTGATTTTGAAGATTGTTGAAATACCTTCTTAAAGTTCTGATCCTGACATCCAAGGACTCTTGTACAAGTAGCTGGAGGTTTTGGTATGTAGATCAAGTTTTCTAAGGTATGTGAATTATTCTCTTAACTAGGAAGCCACTTTTTGTACTGCACAAAGGAGTTACTCTTCATTTTGAACAAAGCTCTGCAAACGATCCGTAGATAGTCAAAAGGGTTCTGAGCAAGGGTGCTGGGAATCGCTCTACCCCCCCTCGAATCGATACCAGTTCGCGATCCGGAAGGAATCGATTTTGTAAATCGCGATTCGCTCCTCAAAAAAATGATCCCTGGTTTTTCAGGGATCGATGAGGAATCGATCCGGAATCGACGATTCCGGATCGATTCCTCATTGATCCCTGAGCGATTCCGGGATAAAAAATCACTCCCGAATTTGCTCCCGAAATCGCTCCCGAAATCGTTCCCGCGGGATTGGCGGACTCAACCACGAAAATTTTGATTTTTGCATTTTTTTTTTGGTTTTTTTTGGATGGGTTAGGGTTAGTTGGGCTAATAAAGGGTGTTGGAGTCCATTTGGACTCATTCCATTACTCATTTCATTGATTGGGAAGAGCTTTGAGCTTTGAGTAAGTTTGCTAGTTGTTTGAGAGCTTTGAGCTTTGAGTGGGAGAGTGAAGGGGAGAGCTTGCAAGGGAGATTGAAACTTCCATAGAGACATTCAACCACCATTGAAGAGCTAAAAGGTAGGCAGGCTCTAAAAACTCAATCTTTGTTTGTTTTTGAATTTTTTTTTCACTATGTTAAAAAATGTAAACCTTGCAATGTTCTCTTCTCCTACTCTTTCCAATATCTTCTTCTCCATCATTCTATTGCAGGAAACAAGTGACTCTCATCTTGAATCAAGAAACATGATGGGTATGTGGTTTTGGTTTTTCATTCCACTTCTTCTCATTATGATGGTGTTGGGAAGTAGATATGGTGGTGGTAGTGATGAGGGGGAAGAGGTAGAGAGTGACGCATACCATGGAGAAGAGGAGGAAGGGGAAGAGGGTGATGATGATGAGAATGAGGGCGATGTGGGGCAAAAACAAAAAGACACAACACCTTTGTGAAAGTATGTGACAAGGCTTGGGGGAGGGAGAGGGGGTGGAACCACAAAGTTTATATGCCCCCATTGTAATAAAAATTACACAGGTTCATATACCCGGGTGAGAAAGCATTTGCGTGGGATTATGCCATGCGATGAAGGTAAGTCTCATGGAGTCAAAACTTGTGACAAAGTGGGAGCTAAAGAGAGAAGCAAATACAAGATGGAAGAAGAGGCCGCTCAAAACAACTCCAAGAGATCAAGGGTTGAATCTGAATCCCCACAGAGAATGTTTGGTAGTGGAGCTGGATCATCATCGGCTTGATCGGGACCCTTATCTCCCCATGGAATCTCGCCTATGCGAAGAACATTATCCTATTTCCTTGACACAGGTTGTAGAGATGATGTGGATTCAAAAGTTTATAGGTTTCTCTATGCATGTGGTGTGCCATTCAATGTTCTTTGCTCACCCTATTGGCATGAAATGGTACAAGCCATCAATGGTGCCCCTCAAGGATACAGAAGCCCTGGGTATGACAAAGCTAGAACTGTGGGACTTTACAGGGAAAGAGCAAAAATCAATGGTGCTCTTGGAAAGTTTACAAATGATTGCTCCAACTATGGGGTATCCATTGTATCTGATGGGTGGACAAATGTTAAAGGCAAGTCATTGATAAATATTCTTGGCATTTCTGCTAGCGGTGCGGTCTTCCTTTCAGCCCAAGACTACTCAGATCGCTACAAGACCGATATTAACATTGCACAACCTTTACTTAAAACCATTCAGGAGATTGGGCCATACAATGTCATTCAAGTCAGCACTGATAATGCTGCTAATTGTAAGGCAGCAGGAGCAATCATTGAGGATAAGTTTCCAACATATCTTCGTCAGGGTGTTTGGTTCACACATTGAACCTTTTGATGCATGATATTGTTAAGATGAGGGACCCTAATTACCGATGGATTGGTACCTTGTACAAGAGAGGTAAGAAAATGATCAAATTTATTACCAATCATAGCATGGCCCACCACATTTTTCGCAATCACTCTAGGTTGGAGCTATTGAAGATTGCAAAGACTAGATTTGTTAGCTACTACCTCACCTTCAAGAGGCTTTTGAAGGTAAGAGAGGCATTGGCTAGTATGGTCTCAAGTGATCCATGGCAGGAATTGAAAGACAGAGCTGCAAGCGCATCTGATAGAAATGACTTTTAGGAGGTGGAGGACACTGTTCTTGATGTTCATTTCTGGTCACAGGTTAGGTATGTTCTGCAGTTCACCAAGCCAGTTTATAACATGATTCATTTTGCAGATACAGATCAGCCGGTGATTGGGGAGGTATTTGAGCAGATGGATAGCATGCTTGGTCAAATCAAAGACATTGTTGAGCAAAGAGATGCAATCTTGTATGACCATATTCATAAACATGTGGTCAAAAGGTGGGATAATCTAAATGTTCCACTCCATGCCCTTGCATATGTCCTTACCCCAAAATACTATTCTCCAATTTGGTTGGCCCAACCTGCACCTGGAGGTGGAGTTAGGAAAAAACCCCACACAGATCCAAAGGTGCAAACTGGGTATATGCTTGCATTAGACAAGTTGGTCCCTCTTGAGGAGTGTGCTCAAGTACGAAGTCAATTGAGCAAATACATCAGTGAGCATGGAGCCTTTGGTACCCTGCATGCAACCAAAGATCGAGTAAGATTGGATCCTATCCGTTGGTGGAACATTTATGGATCTGAAGCCACATATTTGCATAAATTAGTGGTGAGGGTTCTATCACAGGTTGTTAATAGCTCTTCTGCAGAGAGGTGTTGGAGCACCTACAACTTCATCCACAGTGTAAAGAGAAACAGTCTGAATGTAGAACGCGCAAAAAGCTTGGTTTATGTGCACTACAACTTGAGGTTGTTGTCCCATTATTGTGAGGCGGCCAAGAATGATAGAACATTTTTGACTTGGGACAACAATCCAGAGGAGGCTAATGTGGAGGATGGAGCCATACCATTAGAGCGCTTGGAGGCTGAACTATTGGGTGATCATGATGATCTAATTCAGACTACAGGTACCCGTACAGAGATGCCACCCCCAAGCAGAAGCAACTTTCCGGATGCAAGAGTTTTTCCTTTAGCTTCACAACGTCCAAGTTCAGCCCTTAAGGGCCATTCATCTTCTCCTCATGTTCCACGATCACTTCCAGCAGCTCCTATTCCACCTAGACCACGAGAGAAGAAATTGGAATTTTCTCGTGGCAAGCGGAAAGCTTAGTAGATAGTATCATAGATTCATAGTACTTTGTATTTCATTTTCATGTTTATTTTGGCCTATTTTGTAAACATTATGGCCTAGTTTGATGGCAAATATTATATGTTGAAATTTGAAGGTTGATGTTGTTGATGATTGATGATTTGATGATGATCATTTAATGACAATGTTATAAGTTATAGCTCCTAGATGATTGATGTTATATCAATGTGTACTAAATAGTTATATGAATATCTATGTTTTCATGTTTTCTATAGCTAATTTGGCATAATACATGTTTTTTTTAATTTATATGCATCAAAATATATTAAAATGTATATTATATAATAAACGCTCCCGAAGCGCTCCCAAAACGGAAGCTTTTGAAAATTTCGCTTTCCGCTCCTGCTCCCCGCTCCCAACAACGTAGGTTCTGAGTATGTAGATGGGCTTCTTGATGAGCCTGTGGAAGTAAGGAAGTTCAAAGATGTTTCCACCTGAAAGTATTAGGTTTGTTCATGCATGAACTATGAAGAACCAAGCACCAAATTGTTATCTGAAGACAGTCAAGAAGTGACACTAGTCTTGGTTGAAGTGGCTTGACCGTGACAAATGGATTGACTTAATAATAGATTAAATTGATAGTGATACTTGCAGTAGCTTGAAAGTGACAGCTCTGCCTTGACAAGTGACAATTTGGCTTGACATTGAATAACTTTGACAAGGATAGTTGTTTGAAGTGACATAGAACAGATTAATTTGACAGTGACCTACTTTGACAGTGACAGCTTTGATACAGACAACAGTGATTGATAGCAGATAATGACTTGGCAGTTGATTGAGTTCATTGATTTAGAAGAGACAACATGGTAATATGATGACAGTGAAAAAGTGATGACATGTACATGACAGTGATTGATATGAGGTGGCAGTTGACAAATCAATGAGATAGTAACAGATTGGATGACAAGCTAAGTCTTGCATTTGAGTTTTGGATACCTCACATCTTCTTAGTTGGA
Organism: Larix kaempferi; assembly: GCA_027924585.1. Lineage (NCBI taxonomy): Eukaryota > Viridiplantae > Streptophyta > Pinopsida > Pinales > Pinaceae > Larix > Larix kaempferi. The sequence continues at coordinate 8,770,549 of BSBM01000278.1, forward strand.
GCTAAGAAAACCAAGTTGGGTCTTGGAAGAGGAGTTGGTGCTGATGTAATCGCGAAGATTGAAGTCTTCCATTGTACATCATATAAAATTATAAATAAAGTTTACTATACTTGTCTTGTGATGTGTCCCTTGTTATGATCTATGTTGATGACATGCTTATGTAGATATATGACCTATGTTGATTAGTTGATGAATGATGATGTACTTGGTAGCGTAATGCAAATGATGAACTCTACCTAACATTATTGAGAAGTGAAAATTGCTGGAGTTGCTAACACACTAATTCACCCCCCCCTCTCAGTGTGCCATTGTGTCCAACAGAACGCACCCATTGGCTTGAATATTTATGCCACGCTAACCTTCCCGAGGTGCATATCCGGTGGCAACACAATAGAATAATAATTTCCCTTTCTAGATCCACTATTTGCTCAAATTAGTGGTTATCTAACCAACCCTTGAGAAGTGTTCCACAAATAATAAACAATATAGTTAGTTAGATCCACCAAGGCCAAGAAGGTGGAGTGATTTATCTATGTGGATGAATGCTTTGACCATGTATTGATACCTTCTCCACAAATTCGCCCTTTAGAAGCTTCAATCATGCAAATAGACCCATTCCTCATGTGGTGTGCCCTCCAAGAATGAAATAAACTTCCAAGCTATGTCACAAGGTTTGGGTTCGACAACCATTAAATTTGACTCGGGTTTGAATTTTCACATGGATTTCGATGAGGTTCGGCATTAGGTTCCTCCATATATATATTATACATATTTTTCAAAAATAAATATTTTATAGCATAATAATATTTTTCCAAGGGTTTTATAGTATATTAATATAATATTAATGAAGATTATATATATATATATATATATATATATATATATAACCATAACCTACTTATTTATTATTTAAAATACATTACAACTATGCGTCGACACTCAAACAAGACCGTTTATTGACATGTATTTAATGATATCATAGAAATAAAGCACTGATTTCCTTAGAATTCAGTGAAGGTCGTGTTAGATTTCCTTAGTATTTTTACTGGCACCGTAGTGGATAGTTGCATGGAAATGATACCCCCAATACTGCGTGATTTTGTGTGAAATAAAATGAATTGGAGGTGTATACATCTACATGTTGCTAGAAGTAGTGGGATAGAGCATTTGAGTGTTGTCGTCATAAGTAGAGAAACCTGATGCAAGAAGAACCAGAGAGATTCAACGCGAGAGACATGTATAGGAAGCAAACAAACTTGACCCGAAAAAAGAGACCCAACGCCTGAGTGGAACCCACGAATTTCAAGCCCGAACCTAAACGGATTTAGATTTCTTTTTGAGTTTCGTCGAATTTCAAACCTCAAGATTCGAATTCGACAAACCCTGTGACATAGCTTCCAAGTGAGTGGATCTACACTTAATAGATGTGCATGGCTAACCAACTTGGACCAAGGAATAAAATAATATTTTTAAAAGAGTTCCTTGAGTTGAGTGCTTTGACTTAGCCATCTTATCCACAAATAGAAGTTCACCCCCTTAGAAGAATCTTCCACATTTGCATCTAACCAAAAACATTGAAGAATGTGCAACCTCCATAATGTTTCACTTACCACACACATATGGTAACAACTCTTTGACCCCTCTTTGACCAAGGAGTGTGCCCCCTAGGGAGTTCCATGTAGGAGCATTTCAAGTTCCATGTAGGAGCATTTCAACTTTAATATTCATGAAATAAACTTCAATTGTGCCTAGCACCCCACTTTTAAGTGATTTTTAAATTATGCTTAAGTGCACACCTTAGGTACTTTGGTTAATTAGTGTGATTAGTTCTATTTCTTCATAGACTTTAATTAATCACCCTAAAACCTTAGGAAAACCCAAAATTAGACACTTCAATAATCCATCACTTAAAAAATACAATTATTAACACTTCAAAACTTAGGTAGACCCTAAGTTGATGGGTTCCCATTCAAGAGCATTTTGACTTAATTTTGTTTAAATTAAGTATAATAGTAATATTAATATATTACAATTTATAATAGTAGCTAATGGTAATATTATAATTATGACTAATGGTTATAATATGTAATAGCATATGACATGGAAAAAATTTCATATGATAGCTTTTTACATAATTTTTTGTGTAAAAAAAAAATGAATGGTTGCAGTTTTGACCTTGTGATGTCTTACTTGCTATTCACAACACTCAACCACTCCAACTAATGCTTTGGTTTTATATTTAGTTTTTTGTATTTATATAAAACCTAATAGTGTTAATTAATTTCCTTATTACCTTAGTTAAGTATGTTTTTAACCATCAATGAAAAGGAGTTCATCACCTTATGAGCATTTTCACTTGCTAGGCATAGCAGAATCACCAACCAACACCATGAGAACATATCACACTAACTCCTAACCAAACATCATGGTCACCACTTAACCATCAAGAAGCAACGTCTCCAAGTGAGGAGACAACTGCATCAGATGTCCTTCCAATTGTCTAGCCATGAAATCTTGCAAGCTCGATACTTGTGAAAAAATTCGCAAGTGATGTGACCAACATCACAATGTAGTAACATGTTGTAACAGAATGGACCATGGAGCTTGAGGCTGTAGGAGAGGTAACAAGTGGCAATGAAAACATCCTAGATTGGATGGTTTGTGTCTAGTCGAACCTAAACCAACATGAACCTGGAATGCATGTCCAAAGCTACTACTATCACACTGGACCAGAGACTATCACGAATGAGCAAATCCACACCAATATGGCCCCTAACTCTCCCAGATCTTCATGTCTCACGTCTAAAAGTCGATGTCCAATGGTATCTTGAAATAGGTGGTAGGGTCCTCTCGCCCTTGATGACACCCTGCAATAGGCAATACTATCAATTGAAAATCTAAAAGATATCAACTTCCAAGCTTTGATTTGTTTATGAAAACACCCTCAACTTGTCTGTTGTGAAAAATCTGTTAACATTTCATTTTTTTCCAATGGCCAAATTTTTCATGACTTTTGGTTCTCTCAAGTTCTAGGAGTAATGTTGTAGGCTAAAAGATTTGTCTAGACTCTACATAGGTCTTGGTGCAAAGAAATAATACTATCCAACATATCTTATTCATAAATGTGTCCAAACTTAATGAATAATAATAATAATAATAATGATTACTAGTAATAGGTACACTTTATAGAATTTATGGAGAACTCAAGGCTAATAGAAGAAAAATTCACCTGAAATACAGACCAAAACAAAACATTTTCTTGTTGCAATATTTGCAAAGTAAAACAGGCATAGTAAGATTTTATACAATCATTCTGATAATAGACATCGCATAAGGTTGTAGGGATTGCCAATATAAATGTCAAAGGTACCTTTAGTGTGTGGTCGAGTAGGAATTAAATGGAGATTATGCCATATGTAGGTTTAAATAGAAGACATGCTAAATCGACTTCAGTATGGGCTTCGATCTGACTAGGTTCCATCCTACTACATAATAACAAAGTTCTAATCTCCATATCCTTGTATTAAATATCCTGGATAGAAACAAAGCTAAATCCTTTCTGTTAGAAGGTCAACAGAGCTGAATAGTCAAAAATAACAAAGCAATCATGTCATTAAATACATTCCAAATATGGATATCCTGATTTATACTTCAACGACCGGGTATGTTTGTTCATATGTAAATAAAACAAAAGATAATATCCTAAAGATCTTGTGTTTGTAACATAGAAGGCTAGTGAACATACTTTTATTCTCCCTGCAAGAACATTGTTCATCCCTCGCTCCTTAATTGCATCTGCAATATCTTCAAGATCAGCATATCTGACTGCATCCCAGTTCACAGCATCCTTGGTATTTGAATCCCTTTCTCTTTTTAATCTACAATGTTCTATGTTGGTGTTCTTCCATATGGTTTCCCAATCAAATTTGTTCTTGCTCTTTCCTTGGCCCATTTCAATATTTGCTCTAGCAATACCACTTATTTTACTGACAGAATCTTTCTTATGAACAATTTTCCTGGTCTTTATGTGATCTTTTGTCACCTTCAAGCTCAAATTATCAGGTGCAGGACAATCTTCTGAGGTGGAGCTTAGGGTCAAATTCAATTTCAACTCCTCTAGCACTTGATTATCTGCTGGAATTGAGGTTTTACCTTCACTGGCCAAGACACGACCAGTATGACACCCATCTTGAGAAAAGTTCTCAAGAAAATTATAAATAATGGCTTCTGAAGATTTGTTATAGTCACCATAATCAACAGAGTAATCATCAAGAAAACCAAAGTTAATTTTGGGTCCATGAGAAGGCCCTGCTGTTGGATATGACAAGGCCCTGCTGTGGCCAACCATTTCATGGCTTACACCATAATAGGTAGAACACTGTTCATGGTTTACTTCATCACCAATTGATACCATTTCACTTGTAGTCTCGAATAATGTGTCCTTCTGCATGAATCTCTCCAATACATTGCCATCATATGTAGCGACTTCACTGTTTTCAGTATGAGGGAACCTTGAAGCAAGTGAAATAAATGCTGAACTGCAAAAGGCATTAAAGCTTCTGAGGTTACTTTGAAATTTATACATTTCCCAATCAATGTGCATGATATTGCTTTGCATTTTAGCTTTAAAAGTGTTGCGAGGAGAAAACTCAGGCAATAAGATGCAAACTAGGAACCAAAATATAAAAGGAAAGAGTGTTCCAAATTTGAAAAACCAGTTTGTATATTCACCATCCGGAATTGGATAGGAAAATACAAACTACTCAACTCTCGAGGGGACTGAAAATTCAACTGGGAATATCTCTAAATACCTTGAAAGATGATCAGACACATTTTGAGTTAAGAATGCCCCAACAACAGAGTCCACAACTGATCCTTTCCACTGTGAAAATCGACGATCTCCTGCATCGACAATGTATCAAACCCCAAATCATTCTCATCTTGAACTCAAACAAATAAATACTTGCCTATGGTCAATGCTAAAATAGTAAAATGGAAACATATGTTCTCTAAACAAGGGTTTCCAAACTGCATGTATGCACAGACTGCTAACAGTCAATACCAAAAGAAAACATCCAAGATAGACAAAACAAAACCTTCAAGGAAACCACCAAGGAAACTAACATTCTAAGCAAAACAAAATTTTGAAACCAAAGTACCTTGTACTTGACGCATGCAGATTATGAAATTTTGAGCCCGTTCTTTAAAAATGTGCCTCTCCATTTCCCAATGTCTTTCTTTGTCTTCAGGATCATCTGTTTTGTTTGCTTCAATCACTCTCTTTCCCATCAACGAATTCCAAACTCTGATCGTTTCTGAATCCAAAACCACTCTTGGCCGAATTTTCCTTTTTTTCAATGGATCAAAAGAACCTTCGTATAGGACCAGATCATGGCATTCTGCACCTGGGACAGTTTCGTCCTTTGTTTCAAAAGGGCCTGTGTCCTGTCTCTCGCTTATACTGCACTCATGCACCTCGTTAAGACTCAGGAGCTGTAACCTTTCCTGTATTTCATCTACTGGGTCTCTGAGTGATTTATATGACTGACAAGATAAACTGGAAGCATCAATCCCCAATAGATGGTTGCTACTTTGGCAGCCTTGAACAATATTTTGATGAACCAACTGTCTTTGTTCTTGTGGATGTCTCTCACATAAATCACGACTCTGGCAACAAACAGCCTGGCCATAGCAATTGGAATAAAGTTGGCATGGTGATAGGCAACAAACCGCCCTACCATGCCAACAATCAGTAACAGCACCTGAGTCATCTGGCACTTTTAGGCTAGCATTGCATTGCACAGCTGGGTCTAAAAGGCGTAAGCAATTCTCAAAAACACTAACAGGTCTCTTTTCTTTCCGCTTTTTTTTCTTAACATTTAGAAAGGCATTAGAATACATTATTTGTGATGTGAGGGAATTAGCAGTTTCCTCATTGTATATGCATGCTTCTGCAGTACTGGGTTTCTTTTTTCGTGCAAGAGCTTTTAATCTGGAAGATCTCCTCTTCCCAGATACTCTTGATAATCCTTCAAATACACTTCGGACATATTTCCCAAATCTCACAACAGACTCTTTCACTGGAACCGGTGATATGGATGGTTGTTCCTTGGCAAACTCAGAATTCAGTTCTCTACCATTATGTTGGTCTAGCAGAATCATGTCACCCTTACAACCATAAACACCAGTTTGATATCTTGAAGGTTCTGAAGAATCCAGTAACTCCTGGTGTGCAGGATAGCTTACTTCATTTATTGGTTGAGAAGATTCAGCTTGCTGAATAGGTTTCTGCAGCTCATCATTATTTGATTTCAAAGCTTGATGAAGCTTTGATCTGAAATAAGATTCAGATTCTTTTACTTGGATATTTACTAAGCTTTCTTTTGGAAAGCTTGCAGGTGTTGCTCGACACTGCTTACCTTTAGAATTGCACCCCTCTGAAAGCTTACCATGGGAAGTATTATGCACTTGCCTCTTCGCGTTTGACTTTTTGACAGGACATCCTTCCTTTCTAACTTTTGGTCTATGTCTTTTTCTCTTTGGTTTAGAGTGAGGGCCTTTGTTTAAGTCAATAAGGTCACCATCATCTTCTTGTTGTTCAGTAGTTAACAAGCCATCTTTAGGTAGTGAAAGAAAAGCTCCCACTGATGAATTAACAGCTGGAGGATGAGCTCCATCTTTGGATGCCTCGGTAGCTCCAAGAGATTGTGAAGCTGGAGCTAAGGAAAGCTCTAAAGGGAGTAAATCGATCTGTTTATCCTTTGAGTGATCACCTCTTCCACATGAATTCGAATTCAATGCTGTGTTTCCAGAGTGTATTTCACTCAAAGTATTCTTTTCTGGAGTCAATGGAGCCAATGAGGCATCAATTATTGGTAACCTTTTTGGTTCTGATTCATTTGGGCAGGCCATGTTCACAAGAGTATTAACAGGAGAGGAATCTGCGAATATCAACAATACAAGACATAATACCACAATTCTAGCAATTAGAGATAACTATCTTTGTTACAAATACTAAAATCTCTTCTACAATGTAAGTGCACGCGGATGGCCTGTACATAAAGCATACAGAACAAATAAGAACATTACCTTCATTTATGGAAGCGATCTCAACATCCTCGCCGAGTAAATGGAGAGCTTTGGCATTAAGATCATTGCCTATGGAAGCAATCTCAACATCCTCGCTGAGTAAATGGAGAGCTTTGGCATTAAGATCATTGTCTATGGAAGCAATCTCGACATTCTCATTAATAAGATTAGTTGATGTTTTCCACACATCAATATGTGGCTCAAAGGGAGCCTTGGGAGAAATATCAATGACAAGTTGTTTATTTGGACCTATTTCTTCATAAGGATAAATTGACCCAGGTCCTTGACACGATAGTGTAATGTCATCAGAATTACATAGATAAGTCCCTGTTTGCAATATGTTTGTATCGCAGATATCAACAAAAAATGTCTGCGCTATAGGACTTTGTGATGAGACACCAACACAGTCTGATTTCCGCTTTCTTGTAAATGGCTGTGGTGGTGTATCTGGCATTTCCATGACATCTCTTCGAATGATTGTACTCTCCTTCTCAGTATTCTGAATTTCTACTTGGTGGGACAATACTCCTCTAGAAATTGCTTCTCCAGAAAAGGCATCCAACTCTTTCTCATTACCATCTTTAGCTTGATTTTCTAATAAATAAGTCTGCCTGGAAGTACTTCCTCTTATGCTTAGGTCAAGCGATGTATCCATCTCCCTCTCATTACCAGCTTTAGCTTGATTATGTGACAAATATGTCTGCCTGGTAGTATCTGCACTTATGCTTAGGTCAAGAGATGTGTCCAGATCCCTCTCATTAGCAGCTTTAGCTTGATTTTCTGATAAATAAGTCTGTCTGGTAGTACTTTCTCTTACGCTTAGGTCAAGAGATTTCATTAACCTCTTAACAAAAGTACTATCAAATCTACAATGCATCGAGTGAAACCTTTGGAGAGCTTTATGGGAAGACAATATTCTTCTTTTCTTTCTACCCCAAGTAGGAAAATTTTGCAGCTTGAAGAATTTAATCTGTTGTGTCTTCATCATTTCTATATTCCTATGGTTTCTACCCCCTGCTTTTTTTGGATGGAATACTGAATGTCGATTTTTTACACTTTTTGGTGGATGGCTTATTCTCCTTTTGGGAAGATTTCCATAACGTAGATTCTGCAGAATGCAACAATCATGGCTTAGATAAGACAAGACAAGATGATTTATTAATGTCCAACAAATGACCAAAAAGATACATCAATGGGAATAGGAACTACAATAAGTGATACAAAGCTTCACAACAAAATGAATAAGGGATAACAGAAGATGAACATTTTGATTCCTTCTTGAGCAAGTGTAAGAATTACTTACTACAGACTCGCAAGTTAAGGTGATCACCCTCTTCACTTGATAGGCTATGCCACTGCGTGGACTCTTTCTTGCCCATACATTCTGTGAAATTACGATATTAATTTGTAAGAAATCTGCGCATGTTGTTGAATGGGAAATGACAAAAGAAGAATTTTTTACCACTATTTTTAAGAACACGTAGGATCTGTTCATAACAAAATTGTAGCTTAAAAGTATATTTTTTTAGCAAATAACTTCTGACACAGGACAAATCACTCTTTTATTCTGGGATTAGTTACTTATAATGTCGGTACTTAATTTCTGAATAATTATGAAGACCACTATGACAAACTAATGGGTTCAGGTGTATATTTCTTCAATAAGTTTTATTCAATAAGTTGCATTTCTTTTGAGTTATTTTCAGATTCACTTGCACTCCTTTGTTTATTTAAATCAACGCATTCAATGGTTTTACTATCTTTCCTATTTGGTTTAAAGAAAATCAAATTCATTGCTGGTTACTTGCACTTAACTCATCACTCATATCATACAACAACAATTTCATCTAGATCACCAATGTTTAATGGGATGAACTTCTATGGTTATGCTTAACTCCTTGTTTTACATTTCTTGATCTGGCATTTTGGCAACAAGTTATTGTTTATCTCTTGGCAAATTCACTAAGGTTTTGGTTACTTTCATTCAATGGTTATCTTCTACTTCATTCAATGGTTAATAGTTCATGGATGTTTTAGCCAAAGTTTGAGTTAGCATAATTTTGGAATATTTGATTTCTTTTAGGATTTTCTAACTCATCAATTCTTTTTTTAAACTCCGGAGCCATCATCCACCAACAATCTAAGTAATTTGCCTTATCGCTTGACACTTAGTTGCTTATAGGGAATCCCCCCTTAGTGATTTATCTAAGTCACTAGAAGAGAAGGGAAGTAATAATAGGTGATAGTTGCATTACTTCCATAGTTGCACTTGGCTAGAACCTTTTGAGTCCTTGCATTTATGGTGCTAGTTTTTGTGACAACATATCCCATCCAGGTTCAACTTCTGCTTGTGACATGCTTGCCTCTTGTGGGCAGATTTGGCTCCACAAGGAGCTGTCTCATGTGGATTTTGAGTCACGACTGCTTAGTCAAGATTTTCTTTCACACATCCATGGGCACAATTTCTTCCATTGAAAGGAAGCACTTTAAGAAAAAATGATAGCCATTTGCACATGTTTAAACTTTAAGGACAAACCAGCATGGGCTTAGTCTAATCAATTGGTAAAGGTCAGATCTTCCTAAAAGTTATTTGTTAGCGAAGGAATCTCCCTTTAAAAGTTTGCAGCCATATGCACCTTTTCATTTGCACCAAAGTCACAGCCATATGCACCTTCCCATTTGCACGTATTTAGCAAAGGAAGATACCAGTAAAGATATTGACAGCCATATGCATATTTTGAATAGATAAAATAAGTCAGGATTATTTTATTAATGTCCACGAATGACCAAAAAAGTTTGTTCGTGAGACTCCTTGAGCAGTGATATCCCTTCGCTAAACATGTGCAAATGGCTTAAAATAAGTCACAATTGCTTAGTCAAAGATTTTTTTTTAAAAGTCAGTGTGCGCAATTTCTTCCGTTGATAGGATGCACTTCAAAAACATATGCACATGTTTAGTGAAGAAATGTGCCTTTGAAAATTCACAGCCATATGTGTTAGTTTTTATACATTTGTAGCATAATAATTCAATTGCATAAGATCAATAGGATTGTTATCACACCATAGTAGCTGGGCTACTATTTTTGCTGAGCAGATATCTGCACTTTCCAGAGCTTGCTTTCACAGAGATCAGCTATGATGAGCATGTTTATTTGAGATCACTTATGGATCAGAGCAGTATATGTATCAGATATTGATTAGACCTTGTGCCAAGGCTGAGCCTTGAGAGCTTAGATTTGATGACCGATGTGACCCTTTGTTCCATACAGTTCCAGTTCAGCGCCCGGTTGTATTATTGCAGCAGTGTTTCAGTTATTTATGGATGATGATGATTGTTATGATATGATGTGACCTATAGACTTGTGATTTATTTGCATTGGATTATTATCTTGTTGTTTTAGTCATCTTCATAGCATTGACTTGGTACATGATTCGTGATGTGGCAGTACTATTTAAATAATAAAATGAAATATCTTGGATGATGTTATAAATATAATATTGGATGTATTACTTGCACACCTAGGTTTTCTAACAAATACCCATTGGTTTCATTACCCTCATGTGAGCATAAACATGGTCTTTCTTGACATCTTTGTCTGCTAGCTTAGGCACCACATTCACTTGACTCCATCCATCCATGACCTTCCTTATTTGGCTTTCACCCTGACTTTCCTTCTTGACTTTTTGATATGGAGGACTTCCCCATTTCTACCTCTGTGTTGGACCGAATCCATGTTTGTTTTGTGTCTTAGCTCTGAGTTGGTGACAAAACTTGCCTTTGGTGAGTTGGATTGTATGCCTAAATCATTTTGGTCGGTTGTCCCGAAGTTTTGCACTGTGCAGAACCCCCCCTAGTCACTTGAGTTGTTGTTGGCTAAAACTGAAAGCACATGTACTATTTGTATTGGAAATGTATTATGAAAGCCTGTGAACTTAAAATTCTAGAATGTGTTTCTTAACACATGTGAATAAAGGCTATAGCAATGAAGTGCTAAAATACCCCGTGGCGGTTATAAAAAGGTCCAAAAAAGCAATGGTTAAATAAATGCTATATCTAGATATTGTTGACCTCATGATTATAAATATGCCCCAGATGCAAGCTGCGATTAGTTGTGCTTCTTAGCACATGTGAAATCCCAGAGGGTTCATATAGGCCAAAAAGGCCATGGAAATGAAATGAATGATCCTAATGAACCTGGATCAACTTGATGTAGACATGATGCCTAGGTTGAATAAGCACTCTCTAAACAACTTATCCATTTGTGAGGCACAACCCTTCCCTTTGTTATTTTGTCCAGCACAGAGTGTAGCTTCCCCTTTCCCCGTCCAAAGTGTCACTGAGTTGAGTTTGGTCAAATCATCCCTTTTGCCTAGCCTTCTTCTTAGCCTTCACCCTTTGCTAGCAGTTAGGCCATGTCCGTTGAATGAGTATGTCTTTAAAGCTTCTGTGCAAGTAAATTATAAATAACATTGATATATACATATGTATTAACGACCACTAAATGATGTTTGTACTTTAAGTTAAGCTGTGAATGTGATTAAAGGAACATGTCTTAGTCTTGTTATCACACCATAGTAGCAGGGCTATTATTCTTGCGAAGCAGATATCTGAACATTTTAGAGCCTGGATTTTACAGAGATCGGCTATGATGAGCTTGTATTTTGAGATCACTCATGATCATAGCAGTATATTATATCAGACTTTTGTTAGACCTTGTGCCAAGGCTGAGCCTTGGAAGCTCAGATTTGATGACCGATGTGACCCTTTGTTCCATACAGTTTCAGTTCAGTGCCTAGTGATGTTATTGTAGCAGTGTTTCAAATGATTTTTGATGATTATTATTATGATGCGATATAGCCTATGGACTTCTGATTATTAACTATGGACTTTTATCTTGTTGTTTTAGTCATCTTCACAGCATTAGCTTGGTATATGATTCAGGACATGGCAATACTATTTAAACTAAAATTGAATATCTTGGATGATGTTATAACTATTAATGGATGTATTACTTGCACACTTAGGTTTTTTGACAAAACTCACCGGTTGTACTACCCTCCTATGCATAGATATGGTCTTTTTGACATTATTGTCTGCTAGCTTAGGCTCCACATTCATTTGACTCCATCCATCCATGACCTTCGCGATTTGGCTTTCACCTTTGACTTGCCTTTCTTGACTTTTTGATACTGAGGACTTGCCCATTACTACCTTTGTGTTGGACCGCATCCATGTTTGTTTAGTGTCTCGGCTCTGAGTTGGTGACAGAACTTACCTTTGGTGAGTTGGATTGTAGGCCTAAATCATTCTGGTTGGTTGTCCCGATGTTTGGCACTAGCAGAAGTCCCCCTAGTCACTTGAGATGTTGTTGGCTAAAACTGAAAGCTCATGTACTACCTATTTTGGAAATCTTTATAAATACGCCCATGGAAACTGTAAACTCTAGAATGTGTTTCTTAACACACGTGAGTAAAGGGCAAGAGCAATGAAATGCTAAAATACTCCTCGAAGAGTATAGAAAAGGTCCAAAAAGAAAATGTTAATCAAAAGTTATATCTATTATTGCTCACCTTGTATATGTATAAACATGCCCTGGATGCAGGCTGCAACTAGTTGTGCTTCTTAGCACATCTGAAATCCGAAGGGTTATGTAGGCCAAAAAGCCATGAAATGAAATGAATGATCCTAATGAACCTGGATCAGATTGATGTAGACATGATGCCTAAGTTGAATAAACACTCTCTAAACAACTTATCCATTTGTGAGGCACAGCCCTTCCCCGTGTTATTTGTCCGGCACAGAGTGTAGCTTCCCCTTTCCCTGTCCAAAGTGTCACCTAGTTGAGTTTGGTCAAGTCATCCCCTTTTCCCAACCTTGTCTTAGCCTTCACCCTTAGCTAGCAGTTAGACCATGTCCAATGGGTGAGTTTGTCACTAAAGCTCTTGTGCAAGTAAAGTATAAATAACATTAAATACCTATATGTATTAAACTGCCATGGAATGATGATGTACTTTAAGTTAAGCTGTGAGTATGATTAGAGGAACATGTCTTAGTCTATTGATATAATTTTGTCCTTGGTTATATTTTGACCTAGTCAAACTTAATTTGACTATGGTCATTCTTGGGATCCGTGATGATGTGGACCATGTATGCCTATGGATGATGATTGATGGTCCAACATACTCTTGTTGATGATACCATATGGTGGACATATGATTCAGATGATGATTGATGCAGTTCAGCGGATTTATTATTATTTCCAGATCATCAGATTATGCACTGTCCGGATATGGTGGACACTATTGTTGACCCCTCAGGTCAACCCATGGTGTATGAGTACACATTTCTAGTAGATTTGGGTCGTTTGGATCTATTGAGACACTTATCATTCAGTTCCAGGCACTTCTGACAGGGATAGATGCAGTTATCCACTTGTTGACCAGTTTTGGGCTTGTTTTCCTAGCCTGACCAGCAGAGGCATGAGAGGCCAGTTCACCTAGGGCACTGTATGAGGAGGGGGTGGTCCAGCCACTTGATTTTACCATTATACCCCCCTCCCAGAGAGCCTGGTGGGTTCAATTTGATAGCGCAAGCACTCTGGGTGTCAGTTTGGGCGCAACTTCACAGTTCTCGAAGCGGATTAAAAATGGAATAAAAAGGTCACCGAGGAATTCGATTTGGGCAACTGAGTTTTTCAATTGTGCTTTGTCCATTGATTGCTTCTTTGACATGACATGCTTAGATCTTATGGATTTGTGGATCAAATCTAACTTGATATAGTTTGATTTACAGGTTTTCATGGGACATCTCTCCTCCTAGGGCTTGGACGTTTTTTGTTGAAGACACTTGGATCAAGCTTGGAATTGTAACTAGGGCAAGAATCATCCATATGCTAAGAGGCCGCAAGCTTATGAGGTAAGATCTACAAGGTACGTATCGATTTCGCTTGTTCTCCATCCTATTGGTCACATAAACTCCATTAAAATCAAAACCCTCATTTTTCACTTTTTTCTAGACCTACTTGGATCTAGCTTGGCTTTTGGGAAGATATTGAAAACCCACCTCTATAGCATCCACGGCAATTCAGATCTATAGTTTGGTGTGCATTGGGATTCATTTGACACACTTTCCAAGGCACCTAGCCCTCTTGAAGGCAATTCACACCCCTTGAGAGAAGCTAGTTGGGTTAGTTCCAAGTTGTGGGTAGGTGAGATCCCACTTGATTTGTACTTGTCTACTTTGATAGCCTACCCCTAGTGCTTCACCCCTTTGATTTTTTCCTTGTGGGCCCCATTCCTCATTTTGAGGGTTGTGCCCCACTTGGGTCATTGGGTGATACATTTTCAACCTTAGATCTATGGAGATCTAGCTCACACTGGGGCATGCCACTTAAAACCCACTTTGATAATTGCCTTAACTACCCCGATCTACATTTTGGCATCATTTGGACTCCATTTGCCCCCTCATATCAAGGCACTAGTCTCCCTTGGTCAATTCGCACTCCTTGGGGTTAGTGTCATTTGTTGGATCCCATATGTGGGTGTTGCCTGATCCATCTTGGATCCATATATCCACATCATCAAACACCCCATAGTGCCATATCACCCCTAACTTCACCTTGTGGGTCCCATTTGGACCATTTCCATATTTTAAGGAAGTGGGTCCCACTTGTGTGTTTTCATGGTACTAGATCTATCCATTAGGTGGCCTTACTCATTCATTGGTTGAAGCATTAGTCACTTCTTAAGCCTCTTCAACCACACTTAACTCTTGGGTCCACTTAATCTAATCTTTTACACGCTTCCCTTACTCATTCATTTTCGTAACTCATCTTTTACACGCTTCCCTAGGAACCTTTGGGTTAAGTCAATCTTCCTTGATTGGCTACGGTCTCCCCCTTGGTCTTGACTTGTCTTGATCTAAAGTGAAGAGTGCCTCGGTTATCGTGACTCCCAGCTTGCATTGGGAACCGTGGCATCTCTTGGGTCACCTCTATAGTTGTCTATCTCCTCTACCATCCCGGATGGGATACCTTTAAGGACAACTACAAGTTGTGTGATAACAAGTCTATTGCTATAATCTAGTCTTTGGTTGTATTTTGACCTAGTCAAACATAGTTTGACCATGGTCATTCTTGGGATCTGTGATGAGATGGACCACTTGCGCTTATGGATGATGATTTGTGGTCCCACATACACCTATTGATGATTCCATATGTTGGACATATGCTTCTGATGATGATTGATGTAGTTGGTCAGTTTATTATTATTTCCAGATCATCATATTTTACACTGTCCGGGTATGGTGGACCCTACAGTTGACCCCACAGGTCAAACCATGGTGTATGATTACTCATTTCTAGTAGATTTGGGTCTTTTGGATCCATTGAGACACTTATCTTTCAGTTATGGGCACTTCTGATGATGATAGTAGTAGTTATCCACCTATTGACTAGTTTGGGTATGCTGAGTCAGCATGTCCAGCAGAGGCCATGGAGGCCAGTCGTTGCCTAGGGCGCTACAGAAGAAGGGCTTGGTCCAGCCACTTGTTTTTACCATTATAACCCCCTTCCGGACAGCCTTATACCTTCAGTTTGACAGCATAGGCACCCGGGATGGCAGTTTGGGGCACTTTCAGAGTTTTCAGGAGGATTAAAAAATGAAATAAAAGGGTCACTGAGGAATTCGATTTGGGCAATTGAGGCAAGGTTTTGGCACTTGGTCTTCTCAGAGGTCATCTATGGTGAACCCCCCATATCCCAGATCAATTGGCATCAGTCAGTGGGGTCCACAGTAGCCACAAGAGGCCTTTTACTGCTTGTCTCTCTTAGTTTTGGAGACAGGATTTTGATCATTTGTGTTATTTGGACATGTCATGGTCCTATTATTTTATATTATTGTGCCATGGGGGCGAGCTAGTGAAGGATTGATACCTCTTAGCCCCACCATGTGTCTTTTGAGTATTGTCCATGTCATATATAGTGGGCCCATGTTACTTAGCCCCCTTTGAGGCATGACATCACCCTCCTTAGAGACTTTTGAGGCATGACGTCACCCTCACTTTAGTGATCCATGTGATATATTGTTAGGCTCATCTTAGCCATTGATTATTATGTTGTATCTTTTCATCTCAACCACTAGTTTCAAAAAGTGGTTTTGTGGTTTAGGGTTTTGGTCTTTATTATCCTATAAAAGGAGGAGACCCCCCTATTGTAAAATTTATCTAGAGATTTTTGGCTCTTGGCTATTGGAATAAAAATACTTTCTTGGGCATCTTGGATCTTGGAGTTGGAATGCTTGTGGTGATTGTAAATGCTTCTTCCTCTGCACTGAGAGACATTGGTGGCCATCTTGGATTTTATCTTCAACTAACATTTTTGCATGCAAAGAAGACGTCTTTGGAGGAGTTTGTATTGGTGGGGAGGCCTACCCTACAAGCTTCAACAAGTCGTTTTGGGTGACAGGGAGTTGTTTTGTCTTTGTACCAACAATTTGATGTTTCTTCATCTCTTTTGCTTGCATCTACTTCCATTCTCGATTAATTGATTGATCTTTGCGTCCTTGATTGACAGGAATAGGGAGGCCGATTTGGTTGAAGGCGGCAAAACGTTGGCAAGAAGGGCTTCATTAAGTTTGGCATTTGATCTTTGTGGGAAGTAATCCTCATCACAAGCAGCCTCCATCTTCATTTTCCAAGTATGTTCCATGAGGTATGGAATTCTTCTATCCTACCCATCTATTCTCTTCGATCACAAAACCCTCATTGATTAAAACCCTCATTTTTACTTTTTCCTAGATCTACTTGGATCTAGCTTGGTTTTTGGGATAATCTTTAAAACCCACCTCTATAGCATCCACGACAATTCGGATCTATAGTTTGGTGGTGATTGGCCTCCATTTGACCCATTTCCCAAGGTACATTAGCCTCTCCAAGGGAGGTCGCACTCCTTGAGGAAGGCTAGTGGGGCTAGTTCCAAGTTGTGGGTAGGTGAGATCCCACTTGATTCGGATAGATCTACCTTGATAACCTACCCCTAGTGCTTCACATTGTTGATTTTCACCTTGTGGGCCCCATTCCTCATTTTGAGGGTTGAGCCCCACTTGGGTCACTTGGTGATGCATTTTCAATCTTAGATCTATGGAGATCTAGCTCATATTGGGGCATGCCATTTCAAACCCACCTTGATAACTGCCTTAACTAACCCGATCTACATTTTGGTGAAATTTGGACTCCATTTGGCCCTTGATCTAAGGCACTAGTCTCCCTTGGGGTTACTGTTCTTTTGCTAGATCCCATATGTGGGCGTTGCTTATCTCATCTTAGATCCATAGATCCACATCATTGCATACCCCTTAGTGCCATCACACCCCTAACGTCACCTTGTGGGCTCCACTTGGACCATTTTCCACTTTTTAAGGAGTGGGTCCCACTTGTGTATTTACATGGTACTAGATCTATCTTTTTGAGCTTCATAAGTGGCCCTAGTCATTCATTGGTTGAAACACTTGTCACCTCCTAAGCCTCTTCAACCACACTTAAACTCTTGGGTCCACTTAATCTAACTCACTCATTGGTTTCCGTAACTCAACTTACACATTTCCCTAGGAACCTTTGGGTTAGCTAATCTTCATTGATTGGCTAAGGTCTCCCCCTTGGTCTTGATTTGTCTTGATCTAAAGTAAAGAGTGCCTCGGTTATCGTTACACCCAGCTTGCATTGGGAACCGTTGCATCTCTTGGGTCACCCCTTTAGTTGTCCGTCTCCTCTACCATCCTGGATGGGATACCTTTAGGGACAACTACAAGTTGTGTGATAACAAGGATCACTAAAAGAAAGACAAAGCACAGAAACAAAGAACGCGAGAATTTATCATGGGAAACCCAAGAAAGAGAAAACCCAACAACCTTCATATAGAGATGAATAATTCCGAGAACAGAGTACAATGATGAGAGAGATAAAAGAAAAGTCTCTCTAAGTAAAACCCACAAAACAACTTCTCTTCTCTGCAGATGCGAGCTCCTCTCCAAGTGATGCGAACTTGTGTGAGTTGAGTGAGTGAATAATGAGGTGAACTTTCCCTCTATTTATACAAGTGCCAAATTGGCTTTTTCCTCAACAGGGCCGAATTGTCTAACTTGATTGGGCCGACCTGACCTGGGGTACAATAAATAAATTTATTTTAATCTTTTTCTTTGGGTAGTTTATCCCCAAGGTTTACATTGATTCTTTCAAGGGTTTACATGATTAATTACATCAAGTTCAACTCCCTTAGGAGGCACAATCAATTACAATAAAATACAATAAGAATAACTTCTGAAGTTGCACAAATTCCAACAATATGCACCTTCCCATCTGCACATGTTTAACCAAGGAATGTCCCTTTAAACATTCACGGCCATATGCACCTTATCGTTTGCACATATTTAGCAAAGGAAGATCCCATTAATAATATAGATACCCATATGCATGTTTTAGATATATAAAACAAGTTGGGATAATTTTCTTAATGTCCACAAATGACCAAAAATGTTTGTCAATGGGACTCAAACTCCTCAAGTAGTGACAAACTATGGAGTGCCAAAGCAACTCACTAAGCTAAAAGATAAAATTAACCACTGAATAATAGACAACCAAAAACATAAGCATATGGAAAAAGAGTCCTTTAAAAAATTGATAGTTATATATGTTTTTTAAGATGTCCGTCCTTCAAAGTTGACAGTTGAAGATTATCATATCCACATCATTTTTAGAGGAAAACAAGTGTCTTTTAAAAATTATAATTGTATGCATGCTTTTATATTTGGCGGTTAAAAAAACATCATGAGAGTGAATCGCAGCTCTTCCTAAGCCTACGCACGACCTGATCCACACCCTCCTCCATACATGGATATGCAGGCTAGAGGGGGTTCACCTCCCCTCTCTAGATCCCAATGCCTTAGCATTCAGATCGATGGTCGCAGCCCTAGGGAAAACCATTGGCAAGCAGTCGCAGACCTCTTGATTTGTGAAAAAGTTGGACGGGATCTCAAAAGCATCAAATCCTACAACTTATTCTCATCACATGGCTCTCACCCTCTCAGAACGAGGGCCCCTCAACCAATTCACAGGGATCTAGCCCTCACCTAGATCAATGGCAAATTGGCTCAAACCAAATGGGATCCAGCTCTCACCTAGATCCTATGTAGCACGGGAACCGCTCTCGGCTTTTAGGAAACTTGTTCCCAAAGTTCCAACATTCCATGGAACTTTCCAAATCCAATGGGAACCGTTTTGGATGGTTGGGAACTTACTGGGAACTTTTACCCTCTAAAATTGGGAACTTGGGGACTTTCTTACACGTTTCCTTCATCGGGAGCTTCTACATATTCATTATCACCACCAATCGAAACTGAAATTTCTAGGGAAGAGGAGAAGAAGATGCAAGGATGCACCTAAGGCATTTTGCAGCCCGGGAGTGACCGTATGGAACACTAAGGGCAAAACAAATCAAAGTTACAATGTCATAAAACTTTTTTATGAGTATTTCTTGAATTAAATATATACCTGACCCACCCATCATCGACTGTGAGATCATTTGATCTTTATTGTTTTCTGGTTTATTCGTGCATATCTTTGAAAACATGGGATTCTTTCCTTGGAGGGTTGTTAACGACATTCCTATTTCCTCACGACCATACATATACATGGTTGACTCGGAATTTTTTCTCTAGAAAACTAAGTTGTCGTAAAAGTTTATTTTGTGCTACCTTGTCGTGTTGGTGCACTGATCTTTGTCTACCACTTGTGCTAGAGTATTCACTCGTCCTACACTGAATTGCAGTTACCGCTAATCAATAATAAAATTCCCCACTTTAGAAAGAGTCTACTTTATATAATCAATGACGTGGATGGTAATGTTGATTTTATTGCCATTTCCATCTACTAAGAGGTTCTAATTACAACCATAATATAAGGGATAAGCTAAGTCATCTAGTTTGTGTTAATGTTTCTTTTCTTCCCTATGTTTCTTCTCTTCTCATGTTTTTTTAATTATTTTATTTTTATATTGTTTTAATATATATTATTGCCATTCCCAAACTGCAGTTTCCTGCAAATTTGGGGGAAACTTCTAGATGTATCCGATACTTGTACCTAAAGGAATGAGATCTTATCTTTCGAAGTGGGCCTTATTTTTTTAATAGCCAAAGGAATGTACCTAAACAAATGGACACCATATTTCTGTTGAATTAATGTAACCTCAAAGAATATTCTACTTGTACTTTATTATTGTAACTCTGTCGAGGATGTTTTACCTTCGTTCGGGGATGCCATTATTACATTAGGTCATGTAAAGGTCATGAGGTTAACCCTCCATTGTAAGTCGGGTCGTTAGCACCCAAAAGAATATAATATAATGTTATATTGAGCCCTCCTAGAGAAGTCGACCCAGTTAGGGTTAAAGGGCAGGTCAAAAGTAAAGTATAAATAGAGCGAGAGTTTCCCTCATTTGTACACTCACTCACTTGTGCAATTCGCATTAGAGGAGAGAGAGAGGTATCTGTGAAGGAAGAGGAGGATTGGCTTGGGTCTAGAGTTTGATCTTTTTGTCTCTCTTATATGTGAGACATATTTTGGGAATTGTACTTTGATCATCTATATTGAGGAAGTTCTTGTTGGATTTTCTTCCCCTTGAGCGTTTCCCAGGGTATATTGTTTTGTGCTTTGTGATTGTGCATCTTTTAGAGATCCTTATTATGCTCCTATTGTGAATAATGTATTGAATGCTAATGAATTTGCAATCTAGTCTATGGTAGCATATTATCTTAACAATTTCAACCCCAATCTAGATGTCCCATTTGTTGTTCTCGTGTGTGTATGTCTCCCCCATCTTCCTCTTCACTACTATAGGGAGGACACTACTATGTGGAAGTTGATTTGGACAAAGGGCTATGTTATCACATATATAGTAGCTGGGCTACCATATGTTTTATTCCAGATTCCAGTACATTTTTCAGCATGTTCCCTTACATTGAGATGCCGAGATGAGCATCTATGTTGGATCACTATTATGATTATGGACAGCAGTATATTCCTATGCCATGACTTAGTCTCAGGAAACTCAGATTTGATGATTGATGTAGCCATTTAGCCATTTACAGATTAGTATGTATTGCCCAGAGTTGTTTGTAGCAACAGGTTCTCAGTGGACAGATGATGGTTCAGATTGTTTATGCACAGGTATATGACCCAGCAAGTATTATCTTGTGTTATGGTTATTATTGCTTTTATACTCATTCTTGTGGCATGTCTTAGCATTTAGTGTCATGATCTAGCGATCATGTAGATATTTGGACCTGGTTGTATTTTATATATATGTGTGTGTGTGTGTGTGTGTCTGTGTGTGTGTGTGTCTGTGTGTGTGTGTGTGTCCTCACTCAGACTTAGAATTTCTTGACCTATACCTATTGGTTTTACCCTCCTTAGGGAGAATAGAGGTGATCATTCCCACCATATTTTGGCTTGCTAGTGTTGGTCTCATTATTCACTTTCTCCACCCATCCATTACCTTGTAGTTTTTGTTATTACCCTGACTTAGTACTTGACTAGTGGCATGGAGGACCTTCCCCCGCTTTAGCCTCTTTGTTGGATGAGCTTCCCTGTTGTATTGTGTCTCGGCATTGAGTTGCCTAAGTTGTGTTGGCTAAACCTGAAACAGATAGTGCTACCATCAGTACAATGTGTATGGAAATGAAATGTATATCTTAAACTAAGTTACCGAAAACGTCACCCTAGGGCTGCTGAAACGACGTTCCAAGCTTCCAATATGGATACAGATGCAAAACGCGGTTGAAACGCCATGGATATGGATCGAAGAGGTCTGAAACGAATCCACGAATTCGAAAATGGATCTGCGAAATCCTGAAACGGATCGGGGAAAAGATGAAACGGATCTTCCGCTGAAAAGTGACACTTGGCTATCGAGTAAAGATTAGTCTTCCGCTGTTCCTTACGTTTGAAGGGGAGGGCTGGACGTTACCACGCGGATGGCTCTGGCTAAAGGAGAGGCAAGCAATGACAGAAACTGAGGGCTTACAGTCGCATGACACAGAGGTGAGTTCTTCTTTGCTATGAAGGCTACCAGATTGTCATAAAGGAGAGGCAAGCAATGACAAAAACGGATGGCTTACATTCCCGTCCATTGTTATCGGGGTTTGCATTCCATCTTCTCGCCGGATCTACCGAATACGATCCCTGCGTTATATTGCCCCAAATATTCTGGGCTCAATGGATCCAATGGAAATGCGTCAAAACATATTATTAACCCGAGATGAATAAATTGGATTGCAGGGATGTTGCGATGTACGAATACAGGTGTTTCCATCAATTAATAAAGCCGAGGTTGTTTGCAATGCTTATTTTTTAAAAAGTCAATTCAGTTTCAACTTTGTAATTATTGAACCATTAAAAAAATTATAATGAATAATTTAATGAAGTACATTATTATATTTTTTTCAATTTTAATGATTAATTTTGTAAACTCATTCATTAATATGATGAGGCTGGATTCAATGATGTTTCGATGCAGAAATGCATCAAGCCTAGAAGCTACCTGTTTCAATCCCCAGTGAAGAGGTCGTTGATTATTTCTATTTAAGATTGTATTGACATTTGAACAAAAACAAGATCAATATTTAATCTTTTGAAAATTTGACTTATTATATAACTTAACTTAACTTGTTTATTTAATTTTTATTTTAATTTATTGTCACAAGTGTATAGTATATAGTATACAAGTTTTATTAACTTATATATACTTAAAGTTAAAGTTTTAATTATAAATAAGTTAATAAAACTTTAACTTTAAGTATATATAAGTTAATAAAACTTTAACTCTAACTATAAATAACTTAATAAGTTAATATATACTTAAGTTTAAAATTTGACTTAATATATAACTTAACTTGTTTATTTAATTTTTTTTTTATTGTTACAAGTGTATAGCTAATAGTGTGTGCGGTATATTACCATATATATATTAAATATATATTATAAATTTATTACATTAAATATATATTATAAATTTATTACATTAAAAAAACTTTAAAATTTATATATTAAGTCAAATTTTAGTTAGATTATATATATATATATATATACGCCGTTTCCCTGTCGTATCATATCCAGATTTTTTGAAAAATTGCCGTATCCGTGTCCCCCCCCGTATCCGTATCCGTTTCAGTGCAACTTAGATCTTAAATGAAGCCCATTCTAGAATGTGTTTCTTAACACACGTGAATGAAAGGCAAGACTAATGAAATTGGCTTTGAAAGTTAAATGTGAAATGTAAATCCAAGAATGTGTTTCTTAACACACACGGATCAAAAAGCCTAATAAATGTAAATCCTAGAATGTGTTTTTTAACACACACGGATCAAGGCTATGGAAATGTATCAAAGGCCTCAAAAGCAATGGTTTAACAAATGCTAAATCTAATGATTGTTGGCCTCACGTGTATTGATTTATTCCTCACTAGCTTGTGAGGTATCATATGAGATGGAGTAAGGGACAACTAGTTCTAAGTGTCCCCTAGAGTCCTGAGTTACAGATTGCCGGACACCTAATCGTGGCGGCTCTAAAAAGGATCCTCACGGAGTTGTATCAGCTTTTCCTGTGTTACTGCTTGTAGGCATTTGTCAATGTTGAATAAGCACTTCTGAAACAACTTACCCATTTGTGAGACACTGCCACTTCATGTATTACTGCTTGTCCAGCATATGCTAGAGTGTGTATCCCGTTTTTCCAAAGTGTCACAGTGTCAAGTCAGTGGTCATCCTTTAGCCTAGCCTTATAATTTTTAGCTTTCACCCATCACTAGCAAATTGGTCACAGCTATAAAGTGAGTATAGTCTTGAAAGTCTAGTCTGAGTCATAATAATAATATTGAAAAACATTTAATATTTGGTTTTAGATCGCCAGAGAATTGATTACTATATGTTATATTGCTACTTGAATGATTTGTAGAGCATGTCTTAACCTCTAACACTTGCAGCAGTTTGATTTTAGCCTGGGTCATTTTATGGGTCATGTTGACTTGGTCAAACCTAGTTTGACCAAAGTCAACTACAGGACATGAGGTGGATAGACCTTAGATGATGCAGATGGATGATATATGGTTTATTACAGGTCACCAGATGGTTCCATGCATTGGTTACAGGTTTATGATGATGATCTGGCAATACTGTTTTATTATATTTGATCATTTACAGGTTATTATTATTTTATCTGTCTGGATATATTGGAGATATTATATGATTATGTAGAGATCCATATGGTGTATGAGTACACACCTCTAGTAGATTTGGGCTCTCTGAGTCCATTGAAATAGTTGGTTTTCAGTTCTAGGCAGTTACAGTGGGTATTTTCCTCAGTTTATCATTCTGGTGCATATTTGCCATTAAAAATGGCCCGTCAGAGGGTTCACCTATGTCGCTACAGAGGGGATATAGAGTGTAGCCACTTGTTTTTACTGCATTGCTATGTTCCCGGACATGTTGGTGTAGTTAGATTTGGCCCTAGGTGACCAGGCAGAGAGTTACAGGTGTTTTTATACTTTCCAGAGGATTTACAAAGGCATAAAAATGGTTAAAATGGCTACTGAACAAATCAATTTGGGCTACTGAGACAAGGAATTGGCATGGGAATTGTTTTGATGACGTATTTGATGTCCCCCACACCTTCCAGAGCAGTTGTATCAGTCAGTGGGGCCCTCACACATTTCTCCGGCACATTTTGAGGTTTTCTGGAGACTTTGGAGGCTCACGACTTTCCCAGAGGAGCACAATTTGGTGCAAGGACAAGTCATATGTTGTTATTGTGCCATGGGGACACACTAGGGAGGTTAGATTATGCCCCCTAGACCCACCATGAGCGGGTTTGTCATGTTATTTAGTCACTTTGAGTGGGACCCCCCCTTCCAAGGGCGATTTTGTCCATGTATATGTTATATTTGTGAGTTGATCCATGTACTTTATGTTGAGCTCATCTCAACCGTAGATTAGAACTTTATTATCTTTTAATCTTAGCCATCCATTCAAAAGGTGGTTAGGGTTTTGGTATCTCTCCTTCCTATTTAAAGGAGAGAGCTTCTCATTATAAAGGGACTTTTGGCTCTGGAATTTTGGAATAAAATATTTTCTCACAGATACTTGTCTCTTGGTTTTGGATGTTAATGGTGTTGATTGAATCTGTTCTGAGGGTTTGGTGATTATTTTGCATATCTATTTCTCCACGTTTTTATCTACAGGTGAGGAGGTCGAATTGGTGAGGAAGGCGCATTGGTTGGGGGACCCTCCCTGCTATCTTCTCTTCTCTTCGTCGGTTACAAGGAGTATTATTGTCTATGTACCTCTTACTCTTTGTGATTTTACTCGTCATTTGTATTTCTTCCATTCTTGCTTGAACTGATTGATTTTATTTGTCCTTGGTTCATCAGGAAGAGGAGGGTGCACATGTGGAGCTGGGCAATTCGTGGGTGCAAGATAAATCAACAAATTCTCATTTGATCTTTGCGGGAGCAATCCTCAACACCTTGGCAAACATCTCCATCATTCAGGTATGCTTGTGAGGTAAGATTTCTATTCCTCAAAACTACCCATTTGTTATTTACATTGAAAACCCTAAGTAAATTCCTTCTGAAAAATCCCTGGCTCAAACGACTTGGTTAACAGCATAACCATTTATGGGTTTTATGGCTTTTGCAAATATCTAGGTGGGTTCTCCAAACGTCATGCTTGGAGGACTCCATAGGCCTATCACTCCCCGAGCCAAGTGAGAGGAGGGCCGTTGGGTAAGAGATCTCCCCTCACTTGCCTCGGGGAGCATGACAAGCCTGTCTGTGAAATAAGTATTGCCTGTTATAACAAGGTTCCAGAGCAGGCATTTATGGCAAATCTATCGTGTGCTTGAGGTTTGCCAAATTAAATATTACGTTTTTTCACAGTCTTCGATTAAATAATTTTTGTATTCATAAATGAGATTCATGAGACTGAAGTCCCAAATCAGATTAATGGCACTCAAAAGTGCAAAATCCTTATCCACCACTCAGAAATCCTCCTGAAACATTGAAGTGTCAGGTTTTGGGCAGGGACCATTCCAAGGGCATGGTGCAGCCCAAAAAACATTTAAGTGACAAACCCAGAACATTTAAGTGACAGTTTCCGATCAAGGAACCTTGCAAAATGTGCAAGATTCCCTGCCCAGAACCTTGCAAAATGTGCAAGATTCCCTGCCCAGAACCTTGCAAAATGTGCAAGGTTTCAGGCTCCGCAGGGTGCATAATCTTCATCCTCAAAAGTGCAGTCAGTCCCCATATGAAAAGATAAGTCCGCTGAACTGAAAAGACAGGTTGATATATGTGTGCATATACTATGCACATTTGTAAAATGCTAAATCAAAATACTGCGTTTTCAGATAAAATAAAACACGTTTCTCATTTTATTATTGTCGACAAATGAGACTAATGAGACTCAAAAGTTCCCAAAGGAGATTAATGGAAGTGCATCCAGTCAACATGAAAAAAAAGGTGTATACTGAAATGAAAAGAAAGGTGTATAGATATGCATATACTGCCACAACTGATAAAATAACCAAAATTAAAAGCATTTAGGAACAGAAAATATTAACATTTCTCCATAGGAGAATTTTATTCTTGTCCACAAATGAGATTAATGGACTCAAAAGTCAGCAAATGAGATTAGAGGAGTTAAAAGTCCCATGGACGGACAGCCAGTCAACATGAAAAGACAAAATTCCGGTAAAGTATATAAGAACAGAAAATATTCGCATTTCTCCATAAGAGAATTTTATTCATGTCCACAAATGAGATTAATTCACTGAAAAGTCAGCAGGTGAGATTAATACGAGTCAAAAGTCCCGTGGCATGAAAAAGACAAGGAAGCATACGCCCAACAATGAACAAGCCTTATGAACCTGGGAACCCATAACATTGACGGGACAAGTGAAGAAAACCTCTCAGAACATTGAAGTGACAAGTGAAAATGCTGCCTAGATTATTGAAAACTTTGCATCCACTTCAATGTTCTATTTAGGGCTTCCCACTATCAGAAGGCAGAAAGCTTTGCGCTTCCCCAGAATGCATAAGGCTCGCCGTAAATACTGAAAAAGGAAAATAGTTGAAGCTAAAGCATATGAACATAGAGTCATTTAAATTTTGGCAGGTCGAAGATGTGGGTGGTTTAAAAATTAAAATTTTACATGTACCAATTGTGTTCAGAAGAAAATATGCCTTTAATTGATAACTATATTCACTTTTTTTAATATCGAAAGTTATACATTTGTCTGGTTTTGGTTTTGGTGTTTGTGCGCGGGTTTGGTGGGCACGAAAATCGAAGAAGAGAATAAAAACGCACGGAACTTGATAAGATTCTTCGAAAATATTAGATTCGAAAACATAAAAGATAAATTTATTAACATCCACAAACGACCAAACCATTTTCAGTCCCATGAACACAGCGGAAAATATAGGATAATTTTATTAATTCCACAAATACCAAAACACTTTAAGGCCTATGAACACCTGAACGGGACAAAAAGTAGGATTTCGAAAATTGACTTTAAAATATGAATATAAAGAACATATTAACTTCAATATATAGTAAAATATAAATATAAATAAGAACATATCAACTTAATTTATATAAATAAAGAATTTAACTATATAAATGGAATTCACAAAATTAATTAAATTAAACTAAACTAAGTTTATGCTCTTAAGATGTTAGCTGAACGCAAAGGAATAAGCTGTCTATTTTTTCGTTATTTATAATTTCATATCACACAGTAATTTTATTTCTTATTTCTTTTATTATTAAAGAACGGTTTCGAATACATTAACTACCTCGAACGCTCCAGGAATCAAGTCCGTCTCGTTTCCGCTGCGAAGAAGCATGGTTGCAGCGACGTAATGTTGCTGTCAGCAAAAAAACGAAACGCAGAAACCATCAGCTGCCTGTACATGTACTCTGTAAAGATCTTGCGGCAATAATTTAACCACAGTAATTAACCCTCGTTATCTGGAAAGATACAGTCGAAAGTATTGAATACACTAAAAGACGAGAGCAGTACCTTCTAAAAAAATTGAAATAAATTAAAAAAAAAAACCCCTCCTCTTTTCAGTCAGTCTTGTTCAGCAAACCCATTAGATAGACTCCTATCCTGGCAAAGAAGATCTGGAAACAACTCGAACTCGGCCTTTCGGTCACTACTAATTTTGCAAACCCTTGGCATGCAAAGGCTCCGCCATTCTTGATCATTGATCCGCAAAATCTCACAACTTCCACCAGAAGGATATTCCAAATGCCGTTAACACCCCGAGATATATCAGCTTACGCTAAAAGAAGGCAATAACTGTCAGTAACCCCCCAAATCTTACAGTTTCAACCCTAAGGTTGATCTCAAATGTTGCTAATTCTTCCTTTAATGCCATTTTTACATTTCTTCTTCTGCTCCTGCTGTAATCTCCTTCAATTTTCGGCATGCGGAGGTTCTTTAAAAGCTGAGATCTAACCCTGGCAACTTGATATTCTTCAAAGGAGTACTTCTCGCTGCTAACGCCTCCTTCGATATTTCAGGATTCCCAAAATTTGACAATTTGACAGTAAAGTCTCGTACAAATGCAACTTGGCTGTAAATCTGCAAATCTACATGGGAAGCCGTTAATTGTTTGTTAAACCCTAAACCTCCAAAGATGTCACCCAATAGTTTGTGAAATTAAAACGCAGATTACGGTTAATGACAAAGATACACGTGTTTAGGCAAATTCTGACGCCCATTCATGGTCGTGTCAACCCGGTCTAGCTCGAAGTCGACTCGTGGCATAATTTTGCTGACTACAAGCCGTAGGTCCGTGAAAACGTTGATACTTTTATAAAATATATCATACAAAAATTTATGTTTATAAAATGTTAAACGGTTTTTCACGTATTCAACTTTTAATTTGCGTGTATTCCTTAAGTTATATTATATGTCATTCAGCATGATTTCATATTTTTTAATATATTTAAACTACAAACGTATAATAAAAAATAACTAAAATTATTTAATAAAATATTTATAAAAAGTATTTTTATTTCAAACAAATAATAATAAATATTGATATTTTTTTTAAATTACATAAGACAACTTTTTATTATGAAATTTTCGTGGCATAATTTTGCTGACTACAAGCCGTAGGTCCGTGAAAACGTTGATACTTTTATAAAATATATCATACAAAAATTTATGTTTATTAAATGTTAACGGTTTTTCACGTATACAACTTCTAATTTGCGTGTATTCCTTACGTTATGTTATATTTCATTCAGCATGATTTCATATTTTTTAATATATTTAAACTACAAAACGTATAATAAAAAATAACTAAAATTATTTAATAAAATATTTATAAAGTATTTTTATTTCAAACAAATAATAATAAGTATTGATATTTTTTTAAAATTACATAAGACAACTTTTTATTATGAAATTTTGTATGCATATATGTTTTTATTGATATTTCCAGTTCTATTTTTATTTTTATTTTTATTGATATTTTAAATTTACAACATTTTATTATAATTTTTATAGGCAGTTAGATGGTTTATATTGTTTTATATAGATTTTTATGACAACAATAGTTAATGTTCAGTTTGCATTGAATTGTATTTTTATTATATTTTAATTTACAATATTTTATTATAAATATTTATATGTAATTAAGTGGTTTATGTTGTTTTATATAGAATTATTGATAATAATAATAATTAACGTCCAGTATACATGTCTGGAACCATTTTTTTTAATGATTCATTTTATATTACATTATATTTGCTTAGCTTGTAAATGTGAAGATTACAGATTTGGTAAGATTCTGATTTCCTTTAAAAAAGTAATCAAAATAATATCGGACAGTGTGAGAGGCCCCTTATTTCAACTTTTAAAATCATTATGAACTCTTATTCTGGTTCTGGTTTTGAGGATGAAAAAGATTAACCAGTTTTATTTGAACATAGTGACTAGGAAAATCAATACACAATATATATAGTATTATAATAATAATTATTTTATTTTTTAATATATATATATATTTTTATTGATTGATTTGGATATTTAATCAATTCCTAAATTCAAGAAATTTTACACGCGTTTAAATGTAACAATAAAGATGACAAGTCTAACTTTGAAATCACTATTAAAATAGATAGTTATAAAATAATAAAAGCGTCAATATTAACTAGGCTAACGAGATTAAAGTTTTTTACTGCTTTATTTTAAGTTTTTTTAAATTAAAATGGGTATGATTATTCTTTAGATCTGTTAAAGTTAAAGTTAATTTCAGTGAATATTAATAACTATCATTCTAATAATAAAATTGAATTTATATATATATATATATATATATATTATAAATTTAATTTTACTTAAATTTCATTAAATATTAGAAAAAAATAAAAAAACAATTAAAATGTGAATTTTTAATGATGTTTTTTTCAAAATAAGTAAATAGATATTGATGAAATTGTCTATATCAAATATTAAGATTCCACAATCTACACAATCTAGGTCTTAGAGTAAGATCTTAAACTACTTGTGATTGGCTAAGAACTTATCTTTCTCGGATATCTCGGATATAAGTTAATGGTCCAAGACCGAGAGACATTTGGCAAGAGTGGAAGTCATGTCCCCTTATGGATATAAGGAAACATGGCAAGAATGGAAGTCATGTCCCCTTATGGATATAAGGAAACATGGCAAGAATGGAAGTCATGTCCCCTTATGGATATAAGGAAACAGGTTAATGGTCCAAGACCAAGAGACATTTCGCAAGAGTGGAAGTCATGTCCCCTTAACCACCTGGTTATTTTAGGAGTGGAAGTCTGCTCCCTTACAGACAATGAGGAGTTATTTCAAGTGGTGTGGTTTTCTTTGAATAACTCTGATAAGTCAACTCCCATTTTTGGGCAAGGAGTTTCATTTGAGCTTGCCTTTGTTGTTGATAACAATGATAAAGTGGAGTGAAGTTTGACAACCAAGTTATGATAGGTTTTTCATCTTCATTAAGAAACATTACAGAGTCCAATTGAAAGTTATGATAGGTTTTGCATCTTCATTAAAAAAATACAGAGTCCAATTGAAATCAAAGTATCCAATTGAAATAAAAGTATTGGAAAATACTAATATATTCAAAATAATAATTTTGTAAACCCAAAACTACATTAAAAATATATATACAACTTATATAAGTGTTATCAAACAAAATTGTCCCATAATGCTCTTCTTATAAAAAAAATTATATCTAAATGTTATTAACTCATATGAGCATAATCATAAGCTAATGCTTTGATGTGCTCTTTTTTCCAAATTTTAATTTAGATAATTTTAAATGATTAAATACCTTAATAAATTTTGTATTACTAATTAAGTGAAATTATATATTTTAACAAACCTCTTAACAAATTTAGAAAATATAACAAAATCCTTATCAATTAAATAGAAGTTGCTACATGATTGTATTATCATGTAGCAATCCAAGATAATAGATATTTGAAAATAAATTATGTAATTTGTTTTGGCTTGTTAAACGAGTTTAATTCACGTATTGATAAAAACACACACAAATTGATTGTCCAAGTGCAAGGTGTTGTATATAATTAACATTATCATGTACTTGGTATATTTGTTTTTTATTTTATTTATGTAACTAGCAATACCTCTACGAGGAACAAGAATATATATAATGTTTTTGTGGACTTGAGGATTGTATTCAAGAATAAGATGAAGAAAGTGATGATCACCATGGACATGATCATGAAGCATAGTTTGAAGATAAAACCTCCATAATGATTAGTGACGAGACTAGAAGATGGCAATCTCCTCTGACATTTTTTCTATTCGGTGGGTGGCTCCCTAATCTTTTATAAGGAAAAGTAGGGTCATTGGTTGGATTCCAATTGGTTAGGAACATAAAGCATGAAAAGGCCTCCCAACCTCAAGTT
The DNA here is from genome assembly GCA_027924585.1 of Larix kaempferi. NCBI lineage: Eukaryota > Viridiplantae > Streptophyta > Pinopsida > Pinales > Pinaceae > Larix > Larix kaempferi. The sequence continues at coordinate 8,802,670 of BSBM01000278.1, forward strand.
TGAACAAGATTTGCCCCAACTGTAACAAGGGTCCACTAACAAAATTATGTTGTTCACTATATTGCATTTCCCTAAATATGTCAAATACACAAACACACATACAAAATGTCACACGCATTAAGACTGTGTTGCATGTGATGTTTAGTGCAAGTAGTGACAAATAGATGATGCATGCAAAGTGTCTTTTCTATTGCCTCCGAGATGGAAACTAGTTTTGGTGGCGCTGGACTGTAAATTACTTATGTTTCTAGCTTTCCTCACTTAAATTCAACCATTGCTGTTTGTTCTAGTGTTTCTTCTGGAACTATTTTCATTGGTTCAAATACTATATATAATGCCTTAGGTGTTCTTCTATCGGTGGGACAATTTTCGAGTCTCAATATGGATATGGATTTGTTACATAGAATTTTCGACTCTCGATATGGATATGGATTTGTTACATCGAGATCACGTAAGAGATAAGATCTTAATTTTGCCCGAACACCTAACTGCAAGTACCAATTTGTTTCGATTTTCTTTGTGTTGTGTTGCGTCCACTTAAGGTTTATAGCATGATCGATTGGTTGTTGAAAGACTTGCCATATGTCTAGCTGCCATGCTTGCTAAGGCTATTTTTCCTTGGTCGATATTCCTCATATGCATTTTCTTGATGGGCTATGGAAAGGAGAACTAGTGGCTTACCAACCAACTACATATATGTAAATAGGTAACTCCCTTACATGTTGACTCAATGACGATGAAGGAAATAACTTCTTGTTGTTGTTATTTGTTTAGGTCAAGCCTTTGTCTTAATTTGGACAATGATTTTACTATGGGTTTGTGTATAGAGATAAGTTTTGTGTTAATTTGGACAATGATTTTACTATGGGTTTGTGTATAGAGATAAGTTGATGGCTAATGGGTGGATGATAGTGTTTAGGCTTCTTAGGGATACTTGCACTACAAGGGCTAATTTATGAATGCATATTGATCATGATGCACATCCATGACATAAAAGGAATTTGCATCTGTCATGTAAATGTGACATGCTCATTAGCATAGATTTCGTATCATATGGGGCAATAACTCATAACTCATATACCAATTCATATATAGTGATCATGTAAAGTGCAACTTACCACTTAGCTTACTTTTGGCAAAATATAGGAGTAAAAACTTGATTAAGGCATCACTTCTCCTTTTTATAAGACTGTAAGAGTATCATCAGACATACTATACTCATCCTCCTCTTCCATGGCTACTTTCGCTTTCCCTCGCCAACCAAAATGATGATTGCAACCTCCTATTCACCACCACCTAGATATGCAATCCCAATGTCGTGCTTTAAGAGCAATTCACCCAAGGGGAAATGTGGGTGGTTGGTGACCAAAGTCTTGAAGACAACCAATTAGTTAACAACAAAGTATATAGGTTGGGTGTAGAAACCAACACTTTTTGCTCCTAAATTGGTGTGCCTTTGGAATGCGTGGAATATATGAAAAACTACATGCTCAAAAGTGGAAATTGAAGCCATTACATGAGGGGCGCTCACATGGTAGCTAATGAATCCATAGCTTATGTTAATAGTCCCAAGATCTTAAGTAACATGACTCTCATTTCAAGTATACCCTATTTCATTCCCTATCACTATATGTATGACAAACTAACAAATGCACGCCTTTTCCCTGGCTTATGTTTTCAAGTTGATGCCTAATTCTTGTTTCGCATCTAGTTTTCTTTAGAAAAGGGGGGATTGATGATGATGATTTCATAAACTGGGTAGCTCTAAGAGATAATATGTATTTGTCTAGGGTTGGAGATCTTTATCATAGTGGTAGGCACAACTACACGAGGAATGACCATTGGAAAATAAACACTGTAGGTAAGCCTAGGGACTACCCCAATGACCATTGGAAAATAAACATTGCAAGTAAGCTACTTGATAAAACTACTTGATAAATACCATATTATCAAAAAAGACAAGAACATGAAACCTTTCACTTCGATAGTACAATGAAATATTATTTGAGCATAATTAATCACATTTTCTTGTGAAGTTAAAAAAATTATTAGTTAAAAAACATCCACAAAATTAGTTATTATAATTGAACTGCATACAAGCAGTAACATTAGTGAAAATTTTGTTTTGGTAGTTATGTATAGAAGGAGGGGTAAGGCTAAGCAAAAATTATATTCACATTATAACAAATTAATCATTATGTTAGTAGGAGGCATCACTCCCTTGTGCGTACCTCCATCGACGTAAGAATCAAGGTATATTTCCATTGACGTAAGAATTGAAAGGTATATTGATATTACTGTAGGCGACATCTCTCATTAAATGTAGAATTTTTTTATTTATAAAACAATAATTATATAATAAAAATCATTCTAACAAACACATACATTATTGATAAATAGACCTTTTAAATTTGTTTGTGAATCCCCTACATTATAACATGTATACCTGATTTGATATTATATATATGCATTCTAACATTTATACCTGATTTGATATTATATATATATATATATATATTTAAGTCAAAAGAGGGTGGAATCATACACTTCTCCAACATTAAGAAATGGCACATTAAGTTTGCTCCAGGACAGGCTTCCAATAGCAAAGCAGAATTAGCAACGTTATGGGCTATCTTGATGGTTGTAGCAGAGAATCAGGTCAAACAGATCCGACTTTTCGGAGACTAAAAAATGACTATTGACTGGGCAAATGGAAAGATCCAAATAAATGCACCTCATCTTCAACATCTCCTTCATGCAATCAGAGCTCTAATATCAAACTTTGATCACATCCAATTCTCACATGTATACCGGGAATTAAACTCAGAAGCAGATTACCTTTCAAAACTGACGCTTGCATTACCTCCTGGAAGCCTAGAGGTAACATGCATGTACAACAATCAACAAACTTTCAATCAGAGGATGGATATTTAGACTCAGATACTACATTATGGAAAGCAAGAAACTTCGGGAAAGACGGATATTTTTGTTTAGTTGTATTTTGATATATCTATGTAGCCTCAAAGGCAATTAGACTCATAATCTCACGAACAATATTGTAATCTTTTTGATAATATATAATGAAGTCCCCTGAGGACAGTCCACGATCACTTTTTATTTAAAGTGATGGATATTTTCCTATTGGAAAATATATAAGTCAAAAGAGGTTGATTACCCATTGGTTAGTATTTGATATTATATATATGCATTCTAACATTTATACTTGATTATATATATATATATATATATATATATATATATATATATATATCAAAAGAGGTTGATTACCCATTGGTTAGTATATCCCTGCCTTGACAGGGACTAAGGAATCCATACATTCTAACATGTATACCTAATTTGATATGTATATAAACTAAAAAAGATCAACCCACAAAAAAAATATGTATCCTTTTCAAATTGCATATGCCTTTCATGGGCTTAATTGAGCTATCTGATTATTGTTCTTAATTCTTGATGGGTCTTTAAGTGTTATATCTTCAACGTACACAAAGAGAGCTGCTATGTTATCTTTTTAGGGCCCAATTGCATTATCTTAGGTAGTTTTAAAGTTTCTATGTTATCTATGTTATCTCTCTAGGGCCCAATTTTGTTACCTGAAAGCAATCTTATTTGTTTTTGCTGATATGAACATGATGATGGTGACAATTTGGTGTTGTTACCCTCTACTGAATTACAACCTTTACTATAAGTCTAGAATATTGTGTTAAAGTTTGCATTGCTCCTTATTATTTTAGTTCCCCGCTCTATATTTGTTCCCAAATTAGTAAGGTTGCCAACTACCATGTTTGTTGGTGTTGAATGATTATATTTTGAAAGAAAGGCAATAAATGAGTGATGTCCTTAGATAATCTTCAATTAACAAAAACCAACATATTGATGGCGTTGTTTCTTGTTTGTCTTCTCCATTACCTTTTTAAAATGATTCGGGACATCACAAGAAACAACGCCATCAATATGTTGGTTTTTGTTAATTGAAGATTATCTAAGGACATCACTCATTTATTGCCTTTCTTTCCAAATATAATCATTCAACACCAACAAACATGGTAGTTGGAAACCTTACTAATTTGGGAACAAATATAGAGCGGGGAACTAAAATAATAAGGAGCAAGGCAAACTTTAACACAATATTCTAGACTTATAGTAAAGGTTGTAATTCAGTAGAGGGTAACAACACCAAATTGTCACCATCATCATGTTCATATCAGCAAAAACAAATAAGATTGCTTTTAGGTAACGAATTACCTTTTGATTGAATTGAACTTTCCTTTCCAATTTGTTTGAAAAGGAAAGTTCAATTCAATCAAGAAAAAATCGAAAACACAACTGTAATTTTAGTTTATGAATTTTTTATTTACCCTAAATCACACATCATAATCACAAACATTGTATTATACAATATTTCAGCTTGCCAATTTTGTATTATATAACATTTCAGCTTACCATCTTTGTACAAGCAACAAGCATCTAAATTGTCTTACAAAACAATATATTTACAAAAAAAAAGGTAAATTGTCTTACAAAACAATATATTTTTTACAACAAAAGCCACGAGGTGGAAATGTCCCTGACATTGCCACCTGCTCTTGCCAGAAAGAGAAAGTGCAATTGCTTTGGCAAGAGGTGCTAAGTATAAATGCTTCAAATTTTACAAACATCCATGTTGGTTGAGCCATGACATAATGCTTTATATGGACCTATAAGAGCCACGAGGTGGCAATGTCCCCGACATTGCCACCTGCTTTTGCCAGAAAGAGAAAGTGCAATTGCTTTGGTAAGAGGTGCTAAGTATAAATGCTTCAAATTTTACAAACATTCATGTTGGTTGAGCCATGATGTAATGATTTATATGCACCTATATAAAAGCGCAATCCAACAATAAATTGTATAGGAGTTGATAAGATCTACCTTAGATGTTCTTGTTTCTTATTATCTATTGCACATCATATTCTCATGGAATCCAATTTATTTTTGGATGAGGCATTCTCATTTGTTTTCTTTTCTTACCCTAGAACTAAATATTTCATGTCCAAACTCCATGAATGTTTCTATTGGGGAATATTGCATCATTGGCCTTGACATCTTTCAAGTTGCAAGAATGTTAAACTAAGGGTTGAAGTTCATGTTCTGCTTTGGATGTTTTAGGTTTTGTTTTTTGTTTAACTATCTACAAGTTGGGTTTAATTAGGATATGTCCACATAATATTATTTTTTTTGGGCGAATGAGGATTTCATAACATATAATTTAGTTTAATATTCCACGTTTTTAAATTTGAAAGTTTGACTAAGTTCAATAATGACTAGCATTTCACATATACATTGTTACTTTCAGACTCAATGTTGTAGGTGACCCATCGAGTGGTATCTCCTCTCCCTTGATTGGTCAAGACTTAAGAGCCATGTGGAAATTTGTGCATTTGGCTTTCTAGTGCCTGAAGAAGATTTTAGATATGTCGGTTTGATGCAAGTTCACCCATTATTATCGAACTCACCTACCCAAACTAGTATGACTTTTGGGTCTTCTATTTTTTCTACTCCACTCAACTGAATCACTAACCAAATCCCTATTTGGTCAATAACAGTTCTCAAGGGGCCTTCCACACACCAAAAGTGTAGTTTCCACCCACAGGACCATGTTCCATTTGACAGATAATTAGGAAGACGATTTGCAGGATAAAGACCTCCTTGTCCATGAACCCCCTTTCAAACAATCCCATCCATTTCATTTTTTTAATTTATGGGCTCCCCCGACAACAACACGAGCCATTTTACAAGAAATCGGGTTGAGAATGGATACATGTCAACTGACTAATGGTATCAATTAATAGGTAAGACATGAAGGAAACATAATTGCGGAATTATGTGCAGATCATTAAGCTGATAGATTATGAGCAGACATTACGCTAAACTAGCATCAAATCCATGTTTGAACCATTATTCAAATCCTTTTTTGTTAACTTCAAGGTGTTGTGAATGTTGATTGCATTTCTATTGTGAGAGGATGTTGTCATTGTTGTTGCCCTCTAAGAAGACTCGTTACAAGCCATGGTGTTTCCTTGTCTTGGAAACCTTGAGTCCTTGTCTTGATTACTTAATTTTGTCATCTAGGAGAATGACCAATCGAAGAATGGGTTGAAGTTGAACAATCTGTCAGACTGGAAAACCTACCCAATGCCCCTTGCCATCATAGCTTGCTTCCATATACATTCCATGCAATATTAACATATATTAAATGTGAAATGAGGTGCAACTCATAAGCAATAACTATTTAGGGTGGAGATTTGTTGCAATAGCTATTTACAAATGAGCTAATGACATAAGCTCATGTGGGACATCAAAATCATTTAGATCCATTGATCAAGGTTGAAACAACCAAAGCTTCATATAAACTTGTAGAGTGTACAACACCATTCATATAAATCTCGAGTTTCATGAATTTTGTAGAGTCTATGCCTAAAGAGGCAAGATTAGACACTTGGTATGAACTCAGAATGGTTTACGTGGCACACTTGTTATGAACTAAAAATGGTTTACAAAGTAGGGACTATCCACTTCGTGGCTTTTTCTCCCTTGTCTTTTGTATCCTTATGGCAATTGTGTGCTTACTACAAACTTATGCTCGTCGATTTTTTCTTGCGCAAAAAACTTTTAATAACCTAATTTTTTATTTGTTATATAAAATGCCATGTACATACCTGTTTTATGAATAATTTAATGGGAAGCATTTTACTTTCAATTAAAAAAACCACCTCCAAAACACATCAAAATGCACACAGATTTACTTACACTATAATGGAAATATGTTTAAGACATGATGAGGCAATTTGTAACTATGACCATAGGTTGAACTTGCTATCACCCAAGCTTGACATTGATGACAAAATTTCATCAACGATGAGGCCACTATATTCTATTGCATTACATTTCATAAGCATCCAAACATCTTTTAATAGTTTTTTCATAAGCATGCAGTTTCATTCAACTAAAATATTATCTCACGTCTCTAGCATTTGTATTTTTCATAGTGCTGTCAAGATGCCTAAGCGACTTGATGTGCAAAGTAAAAAACATTTTTATGACACTACTAGCCAAAAGGATTTCAAAACCGTAGACCACTTCCACATATAATACATATGATCCACTGTTGCTTTAGCTATGCGCTTTACATGTCTCCCATGATTTATCATGAAAACAATATTTTTATCCAAACGAATCATGGCCTATAAATGTTAATAGAGCACTGAATTTTTTCCAGAAAGGCAATGTCATTCCAAAAAATCTGTTACAACTGAAACACAATTTTCCTGCATATGTATTGACCATGTTGTGTTGTCTTCTTCTATCCTTATTACCAAAAAAATATTGCAATCATAATCTTAAGCATGAAGTAGCCCAGGATATCTCTAGAAATAAACTTAGTACAACTTGCAAAGACGAGCTTGGCTATAGAACAACTGTCCATTAGCTTTTACAATTGCGATTACAGCAGTTGTTATACCTTCCAAAAAAAATGAACAAAGAAAATGGTGTGCATCACATGTTCATGCAAAAATATGCAATCATAGTCAAGAAAGATGCTAGGGATGCTAGGGGTGTCTGACCACCAAGTAAATCAACTTAAATGTACAAAATAAATAGACAATTCAGTTCATCTAGGAGTGCACCATACACACTATATTTGAAACGATGCTCTTAGAAGTGGAAAACAAAAACCTAAAGATCAATAAGTACACTTCGTAAATTACCTCGTTGAAGAGATAAAGTTGTGATGGTAAGGACCCAAACTATTAACATGGAAGCAACTGGAAGATATTAAAATGTCATGTCAAACATACATCAAACCATGGAGAAACGCTTAATCAAAATGTGACTTTTAATGTGCTGATGTCATGATAAAGTGCATGCATACTTTGAATTTATATTTGCATTTCAGTGTAAGATAGATTTAAAACAACCCAGTTTGAACCTTCAACTTTGAGATTCTTTTATTCTATGCTGGATATAAAACCAGCATCAGTGCTAATGTGCAACTCAAGGATTGCACAAAATTTTATTCTGTCACATCATTTTGGGAAGGGGCCCTCTTGCTAGGACACTGACCCAGCATAATAATTTGAGTTTGACCATTTATGTTGATTTGTAACGCAAGGGCCTATCGAGGGCCACTGTAAAAGAAATGGAACCTATTTTGTTTGCAGATATCTTTATAGCAATTACCTGATGTGGATGGGATGTAAAAAGGAAACAACATGCTTTACTGTAGCTTTAGCAGTATCTAAATCCAACTCTCTTTTATAGCTATTAGCATCAAAACCTTTATGAGAAGCACCAAAAGCTAGTTTGATGTCACCGAGTGGCAAATAAACCTTCCATCACAAACAATGAAAAAATCTCAAATGAGTGAGGTGGCATGACATTCCGTTTATCAGAAGAAAAAGAAAAAAAAAAGTCTAAATTGCTTTTCCGTAGACTTCAATACTTATTTTTCCAAAACTTATCAGCAAATATGCTGCTTTTCTATCATTGCTCATTCATGGTAATCCATCTTAACTGAGATGTGCAGTCTCTTTTACTGTTCTTTGTGTTAGCAAACTCTGAAATAAATATAAAAACATATTTAAAACTTTATTATAATCGAGCTGAATTTGCTTATGGTAGCCATTGTCTTTACCAGGTAACCAAATATACATTCTACATACATGAAAAAATCATGAACGAGAGTGAAAATAGATTTATGTCAATTGATCAAAATTGGCCACCAATATAACTCGTGTTTAAATGCAAACATGATAGTAATAAATTGTAATAAAGGGCAAGGAAAATGATTCATTGCGCCGAGAGGCGCTCTACAACCCAGTATGAGGGAGATCTTGTTAGTCGAGTGTTTATCGATATTGTCAGCCATAAATAACATTTGTATGAGGAAGATATTGTAAGTCGAGTGTTTGTTGATATTGTCGGCCATGAATAACAAAGTAAACAAAAAGAATAATACAAAGTAAAAAGTAATAAATATTATGTCGCCCATAAACAAAAAAGAATAATACAAAGTAAAAAGTAAATATGAGACTTAAACTAGAGACTTTAGAGCTTAGAATTAGGTGATAAATATTATATCGGTCATAAACAAAAAAGAATAATACAAAGTAACAAGCAAATATGAGACTTAAACTAGAGAGTTTACTTTTTACTTTTAATACAAAGTAAAAAGTAAATATGAGATTTTAGAGTGTTTGTTGAGTTTGTCGAGTAACAAAATAATACAAAGTAAACAAAAAAGAATAATATAAAGTAAACAAAAAGAAATAATACAAAGTAAAAAGTAATAAATATTATGTCGACCATGACAAAAAGAATAATACAAAGTAAAAAGTAAATATGAGACTTAAACTAGAGACTTTAGATCTTAGGATTATGTGGCTCGGGTATTGCACTCAAGGAGAGGTTTGCACCTCGGGAGATTTGATCCCTCTCGGCGCTGGATAGAGCCTAGGATTTAGATCTATGCTAGTATTTTTTACAATAGCATACTATGAGTTACGACGCAGAATTACACGCCGAGTGATGAGAAAGCACAAACACTTCGTTATAGGATAAATCACACCTAGGAAACAATCCTGGAGTTGGCTTGGCAACAACAATAAGTAGATGCTATAGGTCCCAATCATTCTGCGTAAAAGGATGATATACTTTACAACGCATATATGTTTCACACGTTGCAATCCCAATCAGCCATGGTCGACCGGTTCCTCCATATAGAACTAGAAATTGGCTCAATTTCATAGCAACTTGGTGCAAAGAAGATGAGATTGACATCCCTATCGATGCTCCTCCTCCCTTGGGCTGCTATACAAGTCAACGCCATTCCACCATTTGGTCCAATTCCCCGAACTTCATAGCAATGTGGTCTTTATCTTGTTTCCGGGACAGAAAGCAAATATCTCTGTTTCAATAGGAAGGAGCTACACACCCTGAAGCTGCGCTAGGGTTTCACCTTTTTCTATTCTCAACACAATTTCTTTTATTGCTCTTTCTCCCCTACGAGAATCAGATTCTTCTTCTTAAGCTTGAGAAAGATTTCCATGAGTCTTCTAATCTCATCATTTCTATTGCCGGTGGCTTCAGCACCAACCCCTGAACTTTGAAGCCGCGGCCTAGCAGGACTGGTGCAGATGGCTAGTAGGGGCTGCCAAAAGCATCACAGCCACATGTAAAGGATTCGCTTATCTTTGCCCGCGGCGACAAGCTTCTGCTATGGCATGATTTAAGATGCTCGCCGCCTCCGGGGTTAGAGTCTATTGCACTATGCTTAGGCCTGCTCGAAAACTTTCTTGATAAGGAAATCAATTTTCGGAAACTGTCTTTACATCTTTCTTAACTGAGCAAGATAAATTCTCAATGAGGGACTTCCTAGGGTAGCTGGAATTTAACAGGAGGAAGCTAGTTTAGCTTCCATAATTCCTAGGGTAGTTGAAATTTAACGAGCCTCTACAACTGCTGATTTATTAGGTATCTGCGGCTGATTTTCTCTAGAAAATCTAATTTTATTGGAAAACACACATCGTCTGTCCTACAAAACCTCCTTCCTTGAGCTTTAAGCAAAACAGTCTCCGGACACCTTTTGTTGAACTAATTTATCCATCGGACATCGAATTCATCCAAGCTCCCTCGATTATTTATCGCAAATTCACCTGCTCTGCAAAAGAACCAGAATTTAACTATTTTAAAAATATATATACCGCGCCCTCTTGTCGAGACTCCTCCGCGACTGCTGTTTTTACAAAACACTCTCTGAAACAACCATTTGGACAGGGAGGAAGAACTTCCTCCTCATCTACCGCTATTTTCACAAAAAACGTCTCTGAAAAGGCCATTTGCACAAAAACAAAACCTCCAAATTCCTCCACCGCGATCGCTTTTTTTTACAAAAGCTTCTCTGCAACGGGCAATTGGACATAAAACACTGCAAATTCCTCCATCTGTTGGACCTCCAAGGCACACGGATTTCCAACTTTCTGCCTTCCAAAGGCGAGAAGACTGATGGTTTTTGAGCCCCGAGATGCATGAATTCGCACCTTTTGTGTTACTCTGCAAACGAACCGAAAAGAAATGCGAAAAAGGAACCGACTGTACAGTGTTATTAGGCATTTAAATTCAAGGGTTACCATCATTTGCAATCCGCAGGAAATAGAATGGAACAGCAGAAACATAACAAACCAACGGAAATAGAAAGTGATAGTGGTATGACAGAGACAAATTCAAATAGAGCAAAATGATTCTCAGTCAAATGTACTTACCTCTCTTACAAAATGGAATTCCAATTCCAAAAGCAGAGTGTCGAACGGGTAAAAGGTATAGCGCATATAAAAAAAAAAGACTCCAGAAAATGTTCGGAACAAAAAACTTACAAGAATACAATGCTGCATTCCCCGAAGATCGAGAAGCAAGAGAAGATGTATTAGGAAAAATATTTCTCTGAGAGAATTTTCACAATTACATCAAATTATAAGCCATACAGAAGTTGTCATGGAAATTTACCCATCACAGAGATGCCTGTGCATAAAGAGGGCTAATGGTTCATGGATGCATGCCACACTAAGGTCAAGGCGCGTTGTACTCCATAATACAGATGGCGAACACTTACCTGAATAGCCCAGACTAAACATTAAAAACATGCACACTGCATTGCAGACTCATGTGAATGTAGAAATTAAATGAGGATGATGTCATTCCGCAGCCCCCTCCCGGGAAGCGAAAAACGAGGAATACATCATCCTCCTACAACCAATAAGGATTGGGAAAAAACCATTTTTTTAAATACAATTTATTCAAAACTATAGTTCAAACTATATTGTAGATACAATTTACAGTAAGTAGACCAAATTAATAGGGATTTCACGATATATATATGATCCCCTTTGGAGACATAAAAAGTTGACAAACAAATATAGTTAAAAACATAGTAGAGACATGCATAGAATTACTAATAAAGCCCACATAATTTCCATCCACAAGTGAAGGGAGGCCTCCCAGTCCAATGAACAAACCGCCTACCAGTCCAATGAACAAACCAAATAGTCATACACGGCAGGGCAACTAAAAATGTGCTCCACAAATTTCCTTTGTATTGTTAATCATTTATTATGAACTTTAGTAAAATGGAGAGCTAGATGATATTCAAAAATGTGTACTCTACTCTACCTTCGACATTATTAATTACCTTCAACATTATTAATTGGAAGTTGATAACAAGCTGGTTTCGGCCATTAGTTTTGAAAAACTACTCTTGATTTGTTCCTTGAGATTACAAATAGTTGTTCTTTATTAAGCTAGACAATAAATAAAACATGATGCATTCACAACACTAAAAAGAAACAAGGATTATGATACATCCGCACTTTCTTAAAAATAATTAGTTGTTCTAAGATTATTTTTAATACATTAATGTTTATCATAGATAATTAACACCAAACAATAAATCTGCATATACATTGTAAACAAACAATGCAGGTGACATGTCACTATCATGTTTATATACACATTATACATGATAGTGACATGTCACCTGCATTGTTTGTTTACAATGTATATGCAGATTTATTGTTTGGTGTTAATTATCTATGATAAACATTAATGTATTAAAAATAATCTTAGAACAACTAATTATTTTTAAGAAAGTGCGGATGTACATATATATATCATATCATATGAAATATTTTGAGTATTTTACTTATTTTGAGTATGGTGTCGAAAATGAATCCTAGATTCTTCAAGGCGCAAGGTCAGCTCAATAATTATGAATAGATCATATAACTCATCAACAATCGAATCACTAAGACCAACGTCACAAATTGTGATTTAAATCCAAGTGGGGAGAGTAATAATTTTCCTCGCGTCTACTTAAGCTACAACCAATTGAGTGAAGGTTACAACATTATAATCATTAAGAATTCAACATGCCACTTATATCAATTGAACCAATGTAAGAGTAACACTCCTCCACTCAACCGTCCAACCGTCATGGATAGATCCAAATGAATATGGAATCCAAATATATACCTTTATTTCCATAGACAATATAGTTACTTATGGATAGATTCAAATGGATATGGAATCCAAATATATACCTTTATTTCCATAGACAATATAGTTACTTATGGTCTTGGAATTCACACAAAAAAGGGTGAAATGATTTTTTACGGAAGACATGATTGTAGTTCACATTTCTGTCACACCTATACCAAATTCAACCTAGATTCTCGCCTTGTCAATTCAATCATGTTTCCCCTACTTCATTTACCTTTCAACTTCATTCTCAAAGGTTGATGCACTTGTTCCTTTGTCTATGGCTATGGCAATGATGTTGCTATGTCCCCTAGTTTGAGTTCATGTGATCAATTTCTCTTGCAACGATCACATATTTATGGGTTTCCATGACAATGAAGTTAGAAACCCTAACCGCATGGGAGAACTCCTTCATGCCTCTACAAGGGCCTCACCTTGTATCCAATACATCAATTTGATATTCTAGTTTTTATATCATTTATATTGTTATTTAATAACATAAATCTCTATCTTGATGACAAATCTATCAAGCATCAAGTGGGATCAAATTCATCTAAGTGAAAACTTTGAACCTCAAGCTTTGCTCCTTCAAAAATGTTTGCAATCCTCAAATATTTGCAAGACTTAATAATCCACCTTTATTAATATCTAATTTGAATATACCAAATAGCATTCACTAACTTTCCTCTTAGGTAATATGTGAGCCACCTAACATAAATATATGAAGAAGTCTACTTTCCACAATTTTGCCCATCAAGAATGAGTTGATTTTTTTTCAAGTAAATCTCAAATTTATGTTGTTGAAATTATTTTTATATATTTTGAATATTATTTTTATGTTATGTATTTTGAATACATAAATGAATTCAACGCCGTCAAAGAGAATAATCCATATAAATGAATTCAACATCGTCAAAGAGAATAATCCATGCTGGAAGAATATCCTCTTATGAATACATAAATGGATTCAATGCCGTCAAAGAGGATAATCCAGGATAATCCATGCTGGAAGAATATATCCTCTTATGAATACATAAATGGATTCAATGCCGTCAAAGAGGATAATCCATGCTGGAAGAATATATCCTCTTAGGATGTAATCGTCGAATTTTTAACTAGGAGTAAATATATTTTAACCACTACTAAATATATTTATTATTGTTATAATAAAGAAAAGGCCAGTGAATGTATTTTTTGATTTGAATCTCTTAGACGAGTTCAAAAGATTATATGGAGGCATTTGAGGAGATCAAAGAAGCTTCCATCCATCGTAAGTTGTGAGAAATGAAAATTCAAGGGAGATATGAGACTCTTATAAGTCAATGAAAATTCAAGGGAGATATGAGACTCTTATAAGTCCTTGCCTTCAGGCTTGGCAGGGACTCTGGTTTATCGTTTTTTGAATTAAATGGCACGCAAATCTAAATATTTTAACCAAAGTTTTCATTGTTCACCATTTTTTCAAATCATATTAAATGGCACGCAAATCTAAATATTTTAAAGAAAGCTTTTATTGTTCACCGTTTTTTCAACCTATGATTCGAGGAAGCCGTTTTCATTGTTCACCGTTTTTTCAACCTATGAGTTTTCATTGTTCACCGTTTTTTCAACTTATGATTTGAGCAAGCCGTTTTCATTGTTCACCGTTTTTTCAACCTATGATTTGAGGAAGCCGTTTGATTCATCAATCAAAACATTCGACCTCTTATTTGGCCTCATCTCGAGGCAAAAACAAAGATCGCCAATCTGTTTTTTTTCTAATCTTTTTGTAGTGTTTTAGGCTAGAATTAGTTCAAGGGTACATTAATGCTAACATTGGCTTCTTAATATTAATTGTTAGCAAACATTTCGACCACCCTGCTTTCCACTGCCTTGATCTTCATCGGTCTGTCCATCTGTCCGTCCATCTGTCCATCGCTTTGATTTTCACCGCCCACCACCTTGATCTTCACCACCCTCACCCCTGCCTTTGAAGCCTTCTATAATCTATTTATGCCTTTGCAACCTTTTATAGTCTATTTATGCCTTTGCATTTGCAGCAAAGGAATCACCTTATGCTGCTCCAACCTTGTATAATCTATTTATGCCTTTGCATTTGCAGCAAAGGAATCACCTTATGCTACTCCAGTGACTCACTCAAAAACAGCTGGGTCAGATCAACAGCTGGGTCAGAATGACAAGTCAAACTCTTAAATAATCAGAAAGAGGCAAGGATAAACCCAGATTCAAATAGACAAATAAACAGTAAGTATATCTTACCTAAGTAGATTCAATAGACAGATTCAAGGTTCTTTGCTATTCTGTCTCACATTAACGTAAGAAAACAAAAAAGCATTAACCTCTCACATTTTTGTTTTCCTAAAAGAAATTTGTGGTATTGTTTAACACGAAGGCTTTCTAGGCTTAAATTTATGTTTTCGTGTCTTTGCAATTGTTTGCAAGAGAAATCTTGAGTTCAACGAGAACTTGCAAATCAAAATGACACAGGAGGATGCTTTGCTGAAATGAGAGATGTGGATGTTGAGCCGTGCGAGGAATTACCTGGAAGATCAGTTGCTAGGGTTTACACTGCTTTGGTTCCCCTCTCATCTCACTTTTGCAATTGTTCGCTTGCCAAGAGTGCTTCTTTTCATTGGCTTTTTCAATAGCTTTCCAAGAGGGAAAGGCAGCGGCCTGAGAGGACTTCGAGATATTGAAACATGCTTCCTTCTTATCTCCGATTCTCCATACCTGCATAATCACAAAGGGTCTTCCTGTGACAAGTTCAAGGAGAAGAATACCAAAGCTATAGACATCAGTTTTTACATTTATTGTCCTTGCATGGGGCATATACCCACTGCAATATTACAAAGTACAATGTATGAGATTACATAACGAGAATTGGATGACGAGAAGTTATTTGCCTCGCATCTACTTGAGCTAGAACCAATTGACTAAAGGTTACAACATTATAATCATTAAGAGTTCAACATGCCACTTATGTCAATTGAACCAATGTAAGGGTAACACTCCTCCACTCAATCGTCAGGGATAGATTCAAATGAATATGGAATCCAAATATATACCTTTATTACCTTTATTCCCATAGACAATATAGTTACTTATGGATAGATCCAAATGAATATGGAATCCAAATATATACCTTTATTTCCATAGACAATATAGTTACTTATGGATATGGAATTCACACAAAAAAGGGTGAAATGAATTTTTATGGAAGACATGATTGTAGTTCACATTTCTGTCACACCTATACCAAATTCAACCTAGATTCTCGCTTTGTCAATTCAATCATGTTTCCCCTGCTTCATTTACCTTTCAACTTCATTCTCAAAGGTTGATGCACTTGTTCCTTTATCTGTGGCTATGGCAATGATGTTGCTATGTCCCCTAGTTTGAGTTCATGTGATCAATTTCTCTTGCAACGATCACATATTTATGGGTTTCCATGATAATGAAGTTAGAAACCCTAACCGCATGGGAGAACTCCTTCATGCCTCTACAAGGACCTCACCTTGTATCCAATACATTAATTTGATATTCTAGTTTTTATACTATTTATATTGTTATTTAATAACACAAATCTCTATCTTGACGACAAATCTATCAAGAATCAAGAATCAAGTGGGATCAAATTCATTTAGGTGAAAACTTTGAACCTCAAGCTTTGCTCCTTCAAAAATGTTTGCAATCCTCAAATATTTGCAAGACTTAATAATCCACCTTTATTAATATCTAATTTGAATATACCAAATAGCATTCACTAACTTTCCTCTTAGGTAATTTGTGAGCCACCTAACATAAATATATGAAGAAGTCTAAACTTTCCACAATTTTGCCCATCCAGAATGAGTTGATTTTTTTTCAAGTAAATCTGAAATTTATGTTGTTGAAATTATTTTTATATATTTTGAATACATAAATGGATTCAACGCCGTCAAAGAGGATAATCTATGCTGAAGAATATATCCTCTTATGAATACATAAATAGATTCAACGCCGTCAAAGAGGATAATCCATGCTGAAAGAATATATCCTCTTAGGATGTAATCGTCGAATTTTTAACTAGGCGTAAATATATTTTAACCACTACTAAATATATTTATTATTGTTATAATAAAGAAAAGGCCAGTGAATGTATTTTTTGATTTGAATCTCTTAGACGGGTTCAAAAGATTATATGGAGGCATTTGAGGAGATCAAAGAAGCTTCCATCCATCGTAAGTTGTGAGAAATGAAAATTCAAGGGAGATATGGGACTCTTATAAGTCCTTGCCTTCAGGCTGGCAGGGACTCTGGTTTATCGCTTTTTCAATTAAATGGCACGCAAATCTAAATATTCTAACCAAAGTTTTCATTGTTCACCATCTTTTCAAATCATATTGAATGGCACGCAAATCTAAATATTTTAAACAAAGTTTTTATTGTTCACCGTTTTTTCAACCTATGATTTGAGGAAGCCGTTTTCATTGTTCACCGTTTTTTCAACCTATGAGTTTTCATTGTTCACCGTTTTTTCAACTTTTCAACTTATGATTTGAGCAAGCCGTTTTCATTGTTCACCGTTTTTTCAACCTATGATTTGACGAAGCCGTTTGATTCATCAATCAAAACATTCGACCTCTTATTTGGCCTCATCTCGAGGCAAAACAAAGATCGACAATCTTTTTTTTCTCTAATCTTTTTGTAGTGTTTTAGGCTAGAATTAGTTCAAGGGTACATTAATGCTAGCATTACCTTCTTAACATTGCTAACATTAGTTCTTAGCAAACATTTCGACCACCCTGCTTTCCACTGCCTTGATCTTCATCGGTCTGTCCATCTGTCCGTCCATCTGTCCATCGCCTTGATTTTCACCGCCCACCACCTTGATCTTCACCACCCTCACCCCTGCCTTTGAAGCCTTGTATAATCTATTTATGCCTTTGCAACCTTTTATAGTCTATTTATGCCTTTGCATTTGCAGCAAAGGAATCACCTTATGCTGCTCCAACCTTGTATAATCTATTTATGCCTTTGCATTTGCAGCAAAGGAATCACCTTATGCTACTCCAGTGACTCACTCAAAAACAGCTGGGTCAGAATGACAAATCAAACTCTTAAATAATCAGAAAGAGGCAAGGATAAACCCAGATTCAAATAGACAAATAAACAGTAAGTATATCTTACCTAAGTAGATTCAATAGACAGATTCAAGGTTCTTTGCTATTCTGTCTCACATTAACGTAAGAAAACAAAAAAGCATTAACCTCTCACATTTTTGTTTTCCTAAAAGAAATTTGTGGTATTGTTGAACACGAAGGCTTTCTAGGCTTAAATTTATGTTTTCGTGTCTTTGCAATTGTTTGCAAGAGAAATCTTGAGTTCAACGAGAACTTGCAAATCAAAATGACACAAGAGGATGCTTTGCTGAAATGAGAGATGTGGATGTTGAGCCGTGCGAGGAATTACCTGGAGGATCAGTTGCTAGGGTTTACACTGCTTTGGTTCCCCTCTCATCTCACTTTTGCAATTGTTCGCTTGCCAAGAGTGCTTCTTTTCATTGGCTTTTTCAATAGCTTTCCAAGAGGGAAAGGCAGCCTGAGAGGACTTCGAGATATTGAGACATGCTTCCTTCTGATCTCCGATTCTCCATACCTGCATAATCACAAAGGGTCTTCCTGTGACAAGTTCAAGGAGAAGAATACCAAAGCTATAGACATCAGTTTTTACATTTATTGTCCTTGCATGGGGCACATACCCACTGCAATATTGCAAAGTACAATGTATGAGATTACATAACGAGAATTGGATGATGAGAAGTTATTTGCGAAAGGAAACTGTAGTCTTATATCCGAGAATGTAAAAGTTTAACGGAGAAAGTAAATCCTCTTGAAATAAATTGCAATTGCAAACCCATCAATCCTCTTGAAATCAAATAAGCATATGCATTCACAGTGTGTGAGAGAGTTACATTCCCCGAATTCGCCTGGTTCTAGTCGTTCTGATCAGCAAGACAAGATTTGTCGTTCGTATACGTTTAAGTAAAGTCCACTGCTTTCAATTCCATTCTCCGTAGCCTTCGCCTTGATTGTGTACTTAGATCCAACAGAAGTATCTAAAGATAGATTCAGAATAACAAGCTGCATGCAAACAATAATAATAATAATAGTTTTAAATATGTAATGCTTTTTACATTTGTTTGGGCTTTACAGTATTTACTTTGGAAACAATAAGCATTCTCAGACACGAATCAGTCCCAATGAAGACACGAAACAATGAGCATTCTCGAACACGAATCAGTCCCATGGCAGACACGTATAGTTAGCATGCAGTTTGTAACCACGTGAATACAAGTCTCCATGCAACGAGGTTCGCTTGGCATTGGGATGGGCACGGGGAAAAACATTACATGTTCGCGAGATCGATGCATATTAATGTGAAAGCAGTTCACCAACTTGTTAATCTTTGGTTGAACACTCACCGGACCATATAAATATCGCTCAGCTATGTGCACACATCTTTAAGTAAACATAGTAACTTCAGGCCCGTTGTCATAACTTAACTCTATACCATTGTGTTGGCTTATATGCACCTGTATCGGTACTATAAGCTTATATCATTTTCATAACACTGGAACCTATGTATTATCTGTAATGAATGAACATCATCTTACATAGGATATGTTGTAATTAGATCAGATCAATGAGGTGCGTATTATTAGTAACAAGAACTAATCAAACTAAGCTCAATGAAACCTATCAATAATACAAGTCATATCAATAATACACGTCATATCAATAATAAAAAAGACTCAAAGCTCGGGCTTTGGCATCAATGTTGTGGCTTGTGCTTTGGATTTGATCCAAAGCGTGAACTGGCTAGTGTTTGAAATAACATGAACTTGGTGCTCAAAAACAATTTTTTAATGGATCAAGCAGTGAACCATATGATAA
This sequence comes from Larix kaempferi, assembly GCA_027924585.1. Classification (NCBI taxonomy): domain Eukaryota; kingdom Viridiplantae; phylum Streptophyta; class Pinopsida; order Pinales; family Pinaceae; genus Larix; species Larix kaempferi. The sequence goes on from BSBM01000278.1 coordinate 8,822,691, forward strand.
TTCATGTAACTTCCACTAATTCAAAATCAAGTACCACTGCCACTCAAGATAAACTTTAATGACTACCTCTAAGAACAAAAGGAGAAAGCGTTCAGCAAATAGGAAGTCTACATGCCGATTGGATTTCAGAATAAGTGCAATCTGGGCTATGTTGGACTTTTGCAAAGAATTCTATTGGCATTCCCTTCGAGACTGGCCCTTGAACAGGATATGGAAATGGATTTGAAACAAGTCCACCTCCCCTTACTTTTGTTTACATTACTCTGTCAATTGAATTCGATCATGTATCACTAAAACCATAACATGCGATCCATCAATCAACTGACTGTTAAACAATGCTCGACGCAGCATAATGACAACCTAAGTTGGCGCAACTAGACACCAGTAGAAGTTTTGACCAGCTCACACTCCTGCAGAAGACAAGGAGATCCCATCGAAGGAGCTTCAAAATAAGAAAACGAAAAACTCGTGAGGGACAAGGCAAACTCCATTGGGGATATTTTTAGTGGAGGCAACTTATTGCTCAAAGAGACATATGCCTTGGCTGCTGGACATGCCACACTTCAGCGACACAAGATCTTGACCCAAATTTGGTGCGTGACGCATTTAGCCATAAATCCTGACATTTGTTTGGTTGTTAGTAAGGAGAAAAGTGCTTTCATGGGACTAACTACGTCAAGTGGATTTGAGAGACCATCAATTTGTCATTTATGCAATGTAAAGAAGAAACTACAAAGTGGCCCCCATAATGTCTACTATGTGCTTCTTGCAAGATAGAGTAAACCTTGGGATAGTTTATGTTGCGAAAGCTTTGACATCAGTTGAAAGCTTTTTATTTTTATTAACAAATGTTAGTTAGCAAAATAGATTAGCTACATTGTTATTATTAATGATCTCTAAGCCTACGAGATGAGGATGGGAGCTCCAGGCTATTACTTCGTTTTGCATCTTCTCGGTGGTTCCATTCACTTCAGATTTAGGGTGACTCACGTGTCACGATTGATTGTGCCAAAGGTGCATCCATCAAGGTGTTGTTGCTATCACATTGGCTTCAGGAGACTCGATCACTGATTGATAGTTTCCACTGTATCAGCTTTCATCATGTGCCCCGCTTGCGTAATCAGTTGGCGGATGATTTGTTGAAGCGGGCCTTAACTTATCCTTTGGGACTTATCTTTTGGGAGGATTGGGAGGATGACCTATTGTTGTCTGTGGGCTCTATGGATATCCATTTGTTGTGACTGTTGGTGGCACTCTTTATCGACTTATATGTTTTTTTGCAGGTTCTTAGTGATGATCTTTTGGCCAACCTCTGGTTGGTCTTTTGTTCCATTTGGATCTTCGCTCCGACTAGTTACTTTCTTTTTGGTGGCTTTTTTGGGACCAGTGGCCATTATTGGCGGTCTCTTTTTGTGACTAATCATCTCTATTATGCTTTGGGCATGATTGGGTTATTGTTCGTTCCGGGACTTGAATTATTCCGGCTCTACTTTCCTTTTTGCTGCTGGTCTGTTTAGTTTGGGTTTTTTGTTCCCTTGTTGAGCATGGTTTTTACCTTGCGACTGGGTTGTAGTCGCGTTACATTATGGTGCTTTGGTTATATCTGTTTATGTTATGTGGATCGCTATCTGTTTACTTAGCGGCGGGGTTGTAGCCGCAGTCATTGGTGCCTGGATATTTCTGATATATGACTTTGTTGCTATTAGCTTTTATTAATAGTAAGTTATTTTTCTTTTCGCTTGAAAAAAAAGAGATGAGGATGGGAGCTCATCTCCAACAAGAGCAGCCGCAATGTCACTATACAAATAAGGAGGCAGTTTTGTCTCTCAGTATGAATAATATGTAGGTGAATAAAGATAGTGGTGATCATTGCACCTATGCATCTAGCTATTGTGATCAAGGGGTAACCATTTTTTTTTCAATTAGACAAACATAGAGATGATGTTAGAGCAACAATCGAGGAATGGAGGCACTCCCTCTTTACTAATCGGAGGAACTTGAACATGATCTGCTCATCAAGCAAAAGCTCTTGATTTGGAACTGCATATGTGGGGCACTTTATAATCACTAGATCAAACAAAAATGCGACTAGACAATCTATACCTAATTTGATTCAGTAGTTTCAGTTTCCTTCCTTATCGATGATCCAAGATCTGGATAACCATATGTGAGGCACTTTATAATTGTTGGTTCAAACACAAATGGGACTAGATAATCTATACCTAATTGACTCAGCAGATTAAGTTTCATTCCCGGTCAATGATCCAAGATCTGGAATTGCATATGTGAGTCAGTTATCCAATATATACGCACCAGGCATAAATTACCTACAATCAGTGAATGACCCAGTAGTAAAGGCAAATGCTACAAGAGTTTTTCAGTATCCAAGCTAGCATCTTTTCTTATTTGAATCTAAACACATGGATAGGGACTTGTTGCATTGCATCCCAACTTGTTCTCTTTAGTGTTTGCTTTTCTAATAGCTTCCTATGGATTGATCGTTTTTGCATTTAGAATAAACTTTTAGAATGCATTCTTAGTGTTTGGTCACTTTGCATTGAGAATAGCAATAGAAGAACCAATTATATCCACAATTGGTATCAATGTTTATAAATCATGAAATGAAAATGTTTTAAGTTGTGTTTCATATTTTCAATCTCCACTTTTTTTTTCAAGGTCCGTATCTACTTAGTTTAGAATCAGCAAGAAGTGCCTTAACAATACACCTATTTACCTACTGAGTTTAGGATCAGCAAAAAGTGCTTTAACAATACACCTATTTACCATCCGGTTGGCTTAAACCTCCACTTTTTCATTAAGATGCATTGAATTTTTTTCTTTCTTTTAAACTAAGCTTGTTTTTTTATTACTTCATATATCACATTTTGATATGGAAATAAAATCATCTTCAAAGTTATTGCATGACCAAACAATTATTTCTTAAATTTAATTTTTTTATTATGTTAATATAAATATAATTATTATATGTTAATCAAATTGAAAATTGAATACTTTCATTTAGTTTTTGGCGGGTGGGAGACATTTATGAGACATTAGTATGGAAGCCCGTGTGAGAATTGGTGTATTTGACGTACGTTTCGAACTCTATAGCTGAGTTCATCATTAGGAGAGGGGTATCTCTCAAAATTGAATACTTATGATTTTAATATAAATAAACTTATCATATTTATTTTAAAATTAAATTAAAGTATTTAATACAAATAAAATTATGAATGAATTTTTAAAATTATCAAAATTAAAAATTAAAAAAAAATATTATCATTCTCAAAGTTATTGCTCATTTAAATTGTATTGCTTAGTTCTTTCTCATTTAAATGATAACATATATGACTTTCAATAAGAGTATAACAAATTAGCCCCATAGTGATGGGATATAGGTTCAAGGTTTCCAAAATAACTGAGGATAACACTACTCCAGGCCTGTGTCACCAGCATAAGCTAGTCCAAGCACCTCCCCAAGTTATAAACCTGGATGATGAAGATGAAGAAATCAAGGCGGATCATGCGAATCTCGCCGGGAGAACTCATGTGAATCACCATTGATGGATCGGGCAATTTCTTTTTGTTTAAAAGAAAAATCCTTGGTTTAAAGCTGTGAATGTTAGTCTAGACTATTGAAAATGTAAGTTTGACCTAGCCGACAACCAGCCACCGTCCAGCCGTGCAGCTACCGTCGTCATCCAACCAGCCGTCCAGTCGCTAACCCAACTGTCCAGCCGCTTAGTTGCATCGTCCAGGAGCCAAAGGAATAGTACACACATTGTAGTAAAACTTGCTATAAATATAACATGTCATAGCTGCAAGAGGCAGACTTGTGAATGTAGTTTGTTCTGCATAATAAAATTCTGAGCAGCAGCTCATCTATTTCTATCTACCTGCATTTTCAAATTCTCATTTTAATTTTATCTCTTGCATCCTTCTCCTACAAACTGGTATCAGACCCTGGTTAGTGCAGAGGCTTAGTTGTGGAAGTGCAAGGCTGCTAGTGGAAGTGCAGAAAAGTGTAGAGTTTGTGGAAGAGCAGGACATGGAGCTGAATTTATCTTTTTTGGGTAATCTTAATGATGAGGTAAAAGCATGATATATGTAGTGTAAATGTTAAGATAATTGTTGCACACCACTTTTGTTCTATTATTTGCTCATAATTTTATTAGAGGGTCATTGGGACAAAGAAAATTATTTTTGGTATGACGCTATATTCGGTTTCAATTGGTTGTGCCAAGTTCTTTTGATAAAGTGTTGTGAAATTGCTATATTTTATTGAAATTAATTGAAGTATGGAGGGTGTGAGTAGTAGTAGTCTCACTCAACCCCAATTCCACAATTTAATGGGAAAAATTATGAGTATTGGAGCATTAAGATGAAGACTTTATTTTGTTCACAAGAATTATGGGACGTGGTTGAGAATGGTTTTACAGAGCCTGCAGATCAAGCAACATATAATGCTTTATCACAAGAACCAAATGATCTTCTCAAGGAGAATAGGAAGAAGGATGCCAAGGCATTGTTTTTAATACAACAAACGATGGAAGAATCGATTTTCCCACGGGTTGCAGCAACTACAAGGTCCAAGCATGCATGGGACACTCTACAAAATTCATATCAAGGTACTAGCAAAGTCAAGTTAGTAAGATTGCAAATGCTTAGAAGAGATTTTGAAAATTTGCAAATGACAAATTCTGAGACAATAGTGATTTTTTCACTCGTGCACTGAGTATGGTAAATCAAATAAAGTCTCATGGTAATAATTTGGATGATAAAAAGGTTGTAGAAAAGATTTTGAGAAGTCTTCCTATTAGATTTGACCCAATTGTTGTAGTTATTGAAGAATCAAAAGATTTGTCTCAAGTTTCTATTGATGGACTTATGGGGTCTTTACAAAACCATGAGCAAAGACTCAATAGATCAATTGGTTCCTCCATGGAAAATGCATTCAAATCACAAGTTCAAGTTAGCAGCAGCAGAGGCGCAAGAGGAGGAAGAATCGCTAATAGAGGTGCAAGAGGATTTGGAAGAGGAAGAACTAGCAACCGCAATGAAGGTGGCAGACTAGACAACTCTCATGAAGAAAGAACAAATTCCAATTTCTTTGCGAGCATAAGAGGCAGAGGTGGCAGCCATTCTCATGAAGTTCATAGCCAAGGACAAAGGTATGACAAATCACATATCCAATGCCATTATTGTCAAAAATTTGGACATTATGCACTTGAGTGTAGAAAGAAGCAATTTGATATGAATAGGCAGAATGCAAATTTTACAAGAGAAAATCACTCTGAAAATAGTGATTCAATTTTTATTACTTGTAATAGTGCACAAGAAAGCTCAAACGAAGTATGGTTTTTAGATAGTGGTTGTAGTAACCACATGAGTGGAAACATGGACATGTTTGCAAACATAGATGAATCTATGCAGTTAGAAGTAAAATTGGGAGATGATTACAAAGTAGCTGTCATGGGTAAAAGTAGCATAAACTTTAAAACTAAGCAAGGAGAAAAGAAACACATTCCAAATGTGTATTATGTCCCTAATCTTAAACACAATCTAATGAGCATTGGGCAACTACTACAAAAGGGATATAAAGTCTATTTTGAAGATAATGCATGTGAGATACTTGATACATATGGAACACTAATTGCAAAAGTCCAAATGACACAAAACAAGATGTTTCCTTTAAGGTTGCAAAATGATTTGTCCGTTGATTTCAAAGCAGTCCTCTCAGACCAGTTTTGGTTATGGCACTTAAGATCTGGTCATTTAAGCTTCAGGGTATAAATTTGTTGCATAGGAAAAACATGGTGAATGGTTTGCCGTTGATTGAACAACCAAACAAAGTTTGTGAAGGTTGCATTGTTGGTAAGCAGCATAGAGAATCATTTCCTATTGGCAAGTCATATAGAGCAAGATCTCCACTTGAAATTGTGCATTCAGATTTGTGTGGGTATATGCAGACACCTTCTATTGGCAATAGCTTGTATTTCATAACTTTCATAGATGATTATTCCAGGAAAACTTGGGTATACTTTTTGAAACACAAATCATAAGCTTTTGAAATTTTTAAGCAGTTTAAAGTCATGGTGGAGAAGCAAAGTGGGTACTACATTAAAATTCTAAGAACGGATAAAGGTGGAGAATTTGTGCCCAATGATTTCTTGAGTTTTTGCAAAGTAAATGGGATTATAAGACAACTTACAACTGGCTATACACCACAACAAAATGGTATTGCAGAAAGAAAAAATAAAACAATAATGGAAATGGCAAGAAGCATGATGAAAGCTAAACATCTACCAAATGACTATTGGGATGAAGTTGTAGCTTGTGTGGTATATATTTTGAATCGTTCCCCCACAAAGAGTGTGAAAGATAAAGTACCACTAGAAGCATGGAGTAATAAAAAACATAATGTTTCTCATTTGAGAGTCTTTGGGTGTATTGCATATGCACATGTTCCTAATGAAAATAGGAAGAAATTAGATAATAAAGGAGAAAGATGTATTTTTGTGGGTTATAGTGAGCAATCAAAAGCATACAAGTTGTATAATCCCATCACAAAAAGAACTATAATCAGCAGAGATGTTAAGTTTCTTGAAGATGAAGAATGGATTTGGAATGAAAATCTACATCAGCAGCAGCAACTTGAGATGAAAGATTTCAGTGAAGATCATGCTCCCAACAATGGCTCTAGTACACATACTGCAACATCAACACCACAATCAACTTAAAGATCTCAGTCAACACCTAGATATCACTCAAGTGATAGTTCAGAGTCAGTTGGCACTCCAATGAAGACAAGAAGTCTCAAGGAAATATATGAGGTAACTCAAGGCAATGATGATGATGATTTAATTTCTGATTTTGCATTATTTTCTGTTGCCGATCCAATATGTTTTGAAGAAGCAATTAAGTATGAAAGTTGGAAAAAGGCAATGGATGAATAAATTGAAGCAATAGAGAAAAATCAAACTTGGCATTTAGTAAATCTTCCAGAAGGAAAAGATGCAATAGGTGTGAAATGGGTCTATAAGACAAAGTTTAATGTTGATGGAATTGTTGTGAAGCATAAAGCAAGGCTAGTTGCAAAGGGGTTTTCACAACAACCCGGGATTGATTACAATGAGACTTTTGCTCCAATAGCTAGATTAGATACAGTGAGATCAGTGTTAGCAATAGCAGGGCATCATAAATGGAAAGTTTATCAGATGGATGTCAAATCAGCCTTTTTGAATGGGATATTACAGGAAGAAGTGTATGTATAGCAACCACCAGGTTATCAGATATTGGGTTAGGAACATAAAGTTTATAGATTGAAGAAAGCTTTGTATGGTCTCAAACAAGCTCTAAGAGCTTGGTATATCCGCATTGATTCATACTTCTTGAGCCATGGTTCTAGAAAATGCAACAGTGAGCCAACTCTTTACATCAAGGTAAATGATCAAGGTAAGGTCTTAATTGTATGTCTATATGTTGATGATCTGATATTTACAAGAAATTTTTCAATTGAGTTGTTTAAATCAACAATGAAAAAGGAATTTGAGATGACAGATTTGGGCTTAATGAAATATTTTTTGGACATAGAAGTAAGTCAAACAGATGATGGAATTTTCATTTGTCAAACAAAATATGCAAATGATGTGTTGAAGAGATTCAAAATGTTGAATTGCAAGCCATCATTTACACCTGTGGCAACATGATTGAAATTGAGTAAAGAAGACAGGGGCACAAAGGTAGATCCAATTTTGTTCAAAAGATTAGTAGGCAGCTTGATGTACTTGACAACAACAAGGCCTGACATTATGTATGTAGTCAGTTTGATTTCAAGGTTCATGGAAACACCAAAGGAGTCACACTGGCAAATAGGGAAAATGATTTTGAGATATGTTAGTGGAACAAGAGATTATGGCATTTTATATTCAAGGTTAGATGATTTCATACTAGTTGGCTACACAGACAGTGATTTTGCAGGTAGCATTGACAACAGAAAAAACACATCTGGATATATTTTTCATCTTGGTACAACAGCAATATCATGGGCTTCCCAAAAGCAACCCATTGTTACTCTTTTAACTACAGAAGCAGAATATGTAGCAGCAACAACAACAACATGTTAAGCGGTGTGGATAAGAAGAATTATGTCAGATTTGATGCAAGATCAAGAAGGAGCAACAAAAATTTACTGTGACAATAATTCAAGAATAGAACTATCAAAAAATCATGTATTTCACAAAAGGAGTAAGCACATTGATACAAGATATCATTTCATTAGAGAGCTTATCAACAATGGTGAGATATATCTTGAATTTTGCAAGTCCGAAGATCAGTTAGCAGATATATTCACAAAGTCATTAGCAAAGGAAAGATTTGAACATCTAAGAAACAGTTTGGGCATCATCAGAAAGTCAAGCTTAAGGGGGAGTGTTGAAAATGTAAGCTTGACCCAGCCGACAACCAGCCACCGCCCAGCCGCAGCCGTGCAGCCACCGCCGTCATCCAACCAGCCATCCAGCCGCTAACCCAGCCGTTCAGCCGCTTAGTTGCACTGTCTAGCAGCCAAAGGAATAGTACACACAGTGTAGTAAAACTTGCTATAAATATATCATCGCATAGCTGCAAGAGGCAGACTTGTGAATGTAGTTTGTTCTACATAATAAAATTCTGAGCAGCAGCTCATCTATTTCTATCTACCTGCATTTTCAGATTCTCATTTTAATTTTATCTCTTGCATCCTTTTCCTACATAGACTCTATACACTCAGGTTCTAGGTTTTAGTTAAAGACTCTAATTCTAACTCTAGACAAACCTTTATTATGCTAAATAGATCAAGTCCATAAAATCTGATAATGAGCTACAAGCTTTCTTTTGCTCATGAAGTTAAAGTTTTTAATTCCAGACTCTTTGAATCTTTATCATCATAGAGACTTAAAGCTCCCAAGTTGCTCTATTTTCCTTAGGGAGGGGCACCTGAGAGTTGCTTTTTTTTTTTGGTACATTATGTATAAGTCCATATTTTAATAGAATAGCAAGTCTCATCTTACTTACAAAAAATAAGAGCATAAAAAATTATAATTATTATAATTTAATATTTATGAGTTTGTGGTTTAGTGATCGGATCCGTGATGGCTGTTCAAATTTAATGAATATAAAATATTTGGCATTAAAAATTTAGTTTACTTTGACAAGTTGATCTCATGATCTGTTGTCATTATTAAAAAGATTTTAAACCAATTTAATTTTGTTATCAATAAAAGGAGTTTAAAAGTTCTATTTCATTTATTCAATAAGTTTTTGACTAAAATTGGGTAATTTTATTTTTTAATTCTGGTTTTTTATTTTATTTTTAGTTTTTAAATTCGGATTCTGTGTTATTCAAATTATATTTCTAAATGCATAAATAAATTTAGTTCCCTAGAATACCCCAAAACACCTAACTTAAACAAATTTAAATACTGTTATTTGAAATCTCAAATATTTTTACCGGATTCATGCCAAAAAAATGCTATCGAGAACTATCGAAATAGTCGAAAGTTTAAGCTACACTCGTTAATTATTGGGCTTCCTATATGGTGTTGCGTCGCCACACTGATTCATGGTATTGTAACCATTGGACGTGGATGTCCCCAATGATGACCCTCGTTGTCATTTAGTTTCCTCCACTTTCATGGGCTTTTACATACTCACATGGCATGCAAGGACGAGAAACGGAAAGTTATAAGATTGTAATTTGTTCCACTTAATTACTTATCATTGTGATTAATATCCATTTAAGCTTAATAAATATAAGTATGGTTGAGCTTGTTTAATTTCCTTGTATGTTGATTGTGCATTACATTTCAAATGGAACGTTATTATAGAGCTAAAGTGAATTTGGAATGTTCTTATATAGCTAACGTTTTACTTCATTGTTATCCATTATCCATTTTAACTTAATAAAAGACAAAAAAAAATGTGGTTGAGCTCGCTCGGTTTCCATGCATGTGGTTGTGCATCGTAGTACGTTTTACTTCATTGTTATCCATTATCCATTTTAACTTAATAAAAGACAAAAAAAAAATGTGGTTGAGCTCGCTCGGTTTCCATGCATGTGGTTGTGCATCGTAGTACATGCTGATGGGATCCATGATGACATATTATGTGCAGCTCATAAAAAATTAAAATGAAAGAAATTTTCAAGCATAGAATGAAGTATTTGTATACCATATAGAATGAAGTATTTGTATAATTTTATGGTATGTGTATGATTGTTTTTTTATTTAATAAAAATAAAATTGTAAAAATTTGGAGAAAAATATTAAATAAAATAAATCTTTATAAACTAAATAAATAAAAATAATATATATTTGAAATAACACATCTTTCTAGATAAAGCTAAAAAAATTAATAACCTTTTAAATATAAACATTCAAAATCTAAATCTAAACTTAATATATAATATCAAACCTACAATAAAATGAAAAAGATTATAAATATTTAAATGATTTAAAAAACATTATAATGATGGAAAAAAATCCAATTATCTTAAAAGCAACTACTAATGCTAAGATGATTAGCTCTCTTTATAATAAAGAATAAATACAACTACATATAAATTAAATGTCTTACTTTCATTTTTTATTTTTTATGAATAACAATTTGAAATATTAAATTAAAATAAATTATATAGAAAATGTATTATAATTTCTACATTCAACCATGTTATATATTATAAATAAATGTATGGTGTAGTCTAAATATTTCATGTTTTCAATTTTTTATGAGCATATTTTCCGTCTAATTTTATTCATTTTTCCATTGGAAATCTTTAAAAAATCTTAGAATCACATATATTAGCTATGGAAATTGCATAATTTGGGTGTCATGGGGGTATCTAAGGGTGGTGAATCTATATATGGATTCAAAAATACAATTTAAACATATAGAAATTTAGATTTTACCCAAAAAAGATTACACCATAAAATCGAAAACGTAGAATAAGCATGTATGTATAATGTCTATAAAGTAACCCTAAGCTGTCCACAATTTATACTATAATTCGCTTGTCAAGAAGGAGAGGATCTAAAACCAAGTAACTGTAATTCACTTGTCAAGAAGGAGAGGATTTAAAACCAAGCAAATAAAAATATAAAAACAAGAGAATTTAAAAGTATATATATAATGAAAAGGAAAATTGGAAAGACTGTATAAACAAAACCATATCGTTTGGAGGTTTTATAATACCAAGTAAAACTTCATATATTATGTATATAACATATATTAGATATATACATAAGGTTATGAAGAGTTATTCAACATAAGCTAGCATCAAGGAAGCTTAATTTTTCTTATAAGCAATGTCTACATCAACATCATATGTATTCAATTTACTTGATAGAGGATCAGATTAAAGATCCTTCAACATTTACATCATAAAATTAATTAACGCAAATTGATACCAATATCCAAGCTATAAATTGTTAACATCTCAAGTTCAATTACATGCTACTTGCCTCATATCAGAAGCAAAATTGATTAGAATTACCAAGAACTAATTTGCAGAAGTGAAAAGGTTTACAAATTAGGATAAAGCTAGAAGAAAAACATGAAAAAAAACCTTAAGCACCTATAGTGTAAAAAAATTAATGGATATTCAAATCAAATTCCACACAAGTTTCATAAAGTACACTCAATACAATGGAGAGAGAGAGAGTGTGTAATCTAGAAAAACAAAATGGATGCCAATGGCCCTTTTCCCATTTACAGACTATGTATAGAGATAAACATTTCCTCTCTTTATAATGTTGTTAGAGTTTTAGTAAGCAACCTTCAAATACTCTCAAAGATATGATATTTTATGTTTATAAGGTGCTCACAATAAACACTTAAGAGGCAACTTGAAAAAAACATATAATGAAACGAAAAACTAGGTCAATGAAATGATATTTATGATAATTTTAATTTTAATCTTTTATCAATTATAAATCTATTTATATATCTATAAGCTATAACTCACAATCATGTAAGTATTTAATAATCAAGGATGTGACCAGCATGGTTCCTCCCAAGGCCTTGGAAAATCTCATCCTAAAAGTGGTACTCAAGATAATGAATTCCTTATTGTACAATAGTTCACCTATTCTGTAACATTTACTATTTTGGGGTAGAATTGATCCACCTCTGAAGTTGATTGGCTTCTTTCAACTAGTAGGCCTAGTCTTAGTCGATGACTTCTCAACACCACTCCTTGAAGACCGACGACTCCATCACACTCTGTCGACGACGACTATTGCGCACTGACGACAATTGACCGACTACGACAAATTGTCCCTTTGTCTTCCAGTTGACTGTGACGGTTGCACTTCTTAGATCGCTACAACTTCTTTTGTAACTGAACGTAATGGGAAAGCAGTTCAAGTGTTCTCAACACTCTATATAAGTCTGTACATTATTGTAACATGGAGGAGGAGTGAAGAAGAAATAATAGAAAAGTTTTTTATCCAAATTCTTGCATTTTGTATGTGTATATTCCTGATAGTTTTCTTGTTCTGGATTGTCGACTTAGTTAATTTTCTTCCGCCATAACAATCCTCAACTCATTTAGTCGAACCTGTTGTCCCCCTGTCAAACTCCTAGGCGACACAGATCATTAATATTAGAGCTTGATCTTGCGTAAGTTTTGTGGAGACACTTCTTGTTGAAGTGACCTGACTTATGCCTGTTCAAACACACACACAACTCAACAATCCAGACAGATCCTACCTTCGAATTCTAAGTATCTACTAGCTCGCAACACGCAAATGAAGATGGCAGAAGAAGCAGAGAATAAACATGCAACTGAAGAGACAAAGCAACTCATTGAGCAAGCACTTGCTCGACAACAAATTGAAATGTGCGAGCATTTCAATGAGATTCTTGCTCGACTCACTAGTTCATCTGGCTCAACTTCAGTTAGCAATTAGATGAGAAATGCCTTTAACAAAGCCAGTCCTTTAAGGTACAGATGAACTTGGATATATCAAATCTAGAACGAAATATTGATGTCGAATTTGTAGACAACTGGGTACAGCAGTTGGAATCCAATTTCTCTGTGAATCAATTCTCAGAAGCTGAGAATATCACCATTGCATCCTTGAAAATGTTGACTTTTGTGCACTATTGGTGGGAGAATCTATTGACAAAAATGGAGAAAGAAGACAACCCCATAGAAACGTGGGATAAATTTGTCGAGCATGTCCGAAGGGATTTCTACTCTCCCAAATACATTAAACATCAGTATAAGAAGTGGAAAAAACTAAGGCAATGGAGAGACCAGTCTGTGTAGAGCTATACCAACGAGTTATATCGACTGATGGCTAGACTTGGCATTCGGGAAGAGGAGAAATTGCTTGTTCTGAAGTACATCAGCGTATTTTCCCCATACATTCAGCAGGAGATGGAGTTCCTTACTGTCAATACGCTTGTGGATGCATTCCATTATGCTAGCAAGATTGAAGTGAGGCAGCAAGGAAAAACACACCTCACAACTAGCTAAGGCAACATGACGACCATCCAAGCAAAATTCTTCGTTGTCAGCTGACTCCGACAAGTCTAAACGCCTAACTCCACCTAAGCAAGATCAGGGTAAGAGACATTCTCAAAGAGATAAGAGGGAACATAGTAAACAACCCCCTGTCGGGAAATGGTGTGATTACAACCACTCATCATGGCATGACGCGTCTGAATGCAAAGCTCGGAAGACACTATTAGTGAAACTGTCTACATCTGACTTGACTGACAAAGTCGTTGTGGAATCCAACCCAGAATCGTCTACTCTCCTGGCGTCGAAATCAACAACTCCAGTCGCCTCGACTATTGTCGATGAGGAGGAACGAGAGCGCCTATTCCACACATGGATATGGGTTCATAATAATCCTTTACATCTGATTGTGGATAATTCCAACTAGAAGAACTTTGTTTCTAAAACTCTTGTGAAGAAACTTGGTCTTGTCACTACTCCGCATCCTAAACCTTATAACATCGGTTGCATGAAGGATGGATAGGAACTTCGAATCACCCGACAATGCAAACTCTCCTACTTCATTAATCCTTTCAAATATGAAGTACTCTGTGATGTGGCACCACTCTTAGTAGCCGACGCTTTGTTTGGAAAGCCATACTTGTGGGATCAACATGGAAGTTATTAGTCACGACCACAGAAGGTGATTGTCAGAATTTATGATTAGTGGTATGGTATACCAAAGCAACGACTTGCATCAACAGTTGAGATGGTATCTGCTAAACAGCTTAAAAGTTAATCAATAATGCTAATAAATTCGCATTGATCATGATTAAGCCTCGACATTCTAGGAATATTGTAGCAACTAGTCGACTCGCCGACAACCGTTGTCCTCGATAGCAGCAACAGATCGACAACATTCTTAAAGAATACCAGAATGTGTTCAAAGAACCAAATGGAGTACATTTACACTGTTAGGTAAAACACTCCATTGAACTCGCTCTTGGTTCTTCATTACCTAACACATCTGTCTACATGAGGTCCATTATCGAGAATGAAGAGATTCGTCGACAGATCCAATATTTGATCGACAAGGGCCATATCTAACCCAATTCCTCTCCTTGTGGAATTCCAGGTGTTATTGTTCCAAAGAAAGATAGGACTTGGCGCATGTGCATCGAATACAGGGCACTCAACAAGATTGCAGTAAAGAATCGGTACCCTTTACCAAGAATAGATTATTTGATTGATTGACTGAAAGGTGCTAAATTATTCACTAAACTTGATCTCAAGTCAGGATATCATCATATTCTGATCGAGCCCTATGATGTATGGAAAACTGCTTTCAAAACCAAGGAATGATTGTTTGAATGGTTAGTCATTCCTTTTGGTTTAACCAATGCACCTGCAACCTTCATGCGATACATGGATGAATTTCTTTGACCTTTTGTTGGAAAATTTGTTAGTGTCTACCTCAATGACATCTTGATTTTTATTAGATCATGGGAGGAACATGTTCGACAGCTCCAGCAAGTCGTCAACACCCTCCGACAACATTGACTCTACTTGAATTTGGAAAAGTGTTCATTTGCGATGGACAACATCAAATACTTGGGGTATGCTGTCGAAATTCATGTCGAACCAGACAAGATACAGATCCTCAAAGATTGGCCCATTCCTCAAAACATTCATGAACTAAGAAGTTTTCTTGGTTTGGCGAATTTTATCAACAATTTGTACTTGACTTCAGTCAAATAGCTTGGCCTTTGACTTAGCTGACGAAAGGAAGTGGGAATACTATCTTCAAGTGGACACCCACACAACAACAAGCTTTTGAGCAGCTCAAGCACAAACTCTGTACTGTACCAGTACTTGTGCTACCCGACTTACATCATCCATTTGAAGTCGAAACTGACGCCTTCGACTATGCTATGGGCGTCGTAATCACACAAGTTGGCCACCCAGTCGCATTCCACTCAGAGACTTTTAATGAAATTGTTAGGAAGTATTCGACAGATGAAAAGTAGCTCTATGACATTGTACAAGCTCTTAAGCAATGGAGACACTATGTCCTTGGCACGAAAACGATCGTTCATACCGACCATAAGCACCTACATTTTGCTCCATCCGTTTCTAAGATATAGACGACCAGACAGGTCGAGTGGATTAGTTACTTACAACAGTTTCAGTTGGTAATTAAGCATCGAAAAGGCAAAGTCAATGCAACAATTGATTGCCTTTGTCAACCACTGGTTACTTCACTTCTTCAGTCTTAAGTATGCATGGATATGACACCATTACTTGGCCATGATAATATGAACAAGATGTTGATTTCTCGACGATGTACCAACAACTCCAAACAGGTCAGTCGATTTCTCTCGACTACCACATGAAGGACAACTTTTTATACAAGCTTGGACAACTTTGGGTACTGACAAAAGCTCAATTGGGACGCACACTACAACAAAACTGCATGACATTTTGGAGTAACAAACACACTTGTTGTAATCCAAAAGTATTTCTACTGGCCTTCACTTAAGACGAATGTCAACAAGTATATCAAGTCGTGTGTGGTTTGCGCCATCATCAAGCCACTAAACCGATGATAGGGTTTGTATACACCCTTTCCAATCCCGAATCGACCATGAGAATCCATTTCCTTATACTATTTGACTGGATATCTTGTTACCCGACACCAGCATGATGCATTCCTAGTAGTGGTAGATCGATTTTCCAAGATGGCTATCCTTATTCCTTGCAAGAAAACCATAACTGCACAACAGACTGCTTAGCTCTTCTTTGAGAATGTCTAGAAACATTATGGCTTGCTGACTTCAATCATTTTCGATCGCGACTCCATATTTCTAAGCCCTTTCTGGAAGATGCTCTGACAACATCTCGACACACAGCTATTGATGTCAACCACATTCCATCCTCAGACAGATGGACAGACATAAGTTGTGAATCGCCTGGTAGTACAACTACTCCTCATGTACAATCACCAACATCGTCGAACATGGGATGAAAGTATTATGTACATCTAGCATAGCTATAATCGAGCACAACACAGCTCTACATGCAAGAGTATGTTCGAAGTTTGTTATGGATTTCAACTCTAGGTACCTATCGACTTAGTCAACCGGCTGAATTCCTTGGTCGACACCAACCATGGGCATCGAGAATTTGAGAAACTAATCAAGTTTAGTGATCAAATTTGTGACATCCAGAAGCAAGCGTAGGAGATGTTACAACAAGCTAATGCAAAACCTAAGGCCCGACATGAAAAGCATCGTATTCCTCATTCTTTTCAAGTTTGGGATCAAGTTTGGTTACATCTCAAGAAAGATAGGTTTACAGGTCCATACAAGAAGTTAAAGCCTTTGAGATATGGTCCTTACCACACCATTTTTAGAATATTGGGGAAAATGCCTTTGAGCTCAACAATCCTTCATGCTTTGGTTTACATCCAATATTTAATGTGGATCTACTTTGGCCATATCATGCACCATTGCTTGAACAAATTAACTTGCAGACGGAAATGCCTGAATATATACACCCAAATGTTCAGGAGCCTCTACCTGGTGACACAATCATAGGCCAACGAATACGTCGTACAAGGACGCAAGAAATTCCCTTGTTTCAGGTGGACAAAGCCGTACAAATTCTAGCTCAAGGAAAGTGGTATTCTACTGCTAAATTTACTAAGAATTTTCCTCATCTACATGAGCAAGCAATGGGGACCATTGCTTCTTAAGGAAGGGTGAATGATCCACCTCTGAAGTCGATTGGCTTATTTGAACTAGTAGGCCTAGTCCTAGTCGATGAATTCTCAGCACCACTCGTCGAAGACCGACGACTCTAGCACACTTTGTCAACGACGACTATTGCGCATCGACGACAACTGATTGACTATGACAGATTGTCCCTGTGTCTTCTAGTCGACCGTGATGGTTTCACTTCTCAGACCGCTACAACTTATTTTGTAATTGAACATAATGGAAAAGCAACTCAAGTGTTCTCAACACTCTATATAAGTCTATACATTATTGTAACATGGAGGAAGAGCAAAGAAGAAATAATAGAATTTTTTTTAATCCAAATTCTTGCATTTTGTCTGTGTATATTCTTGATTGTTTTCTTGTTCTGGATTGTGGAATTAGTTAAGTTACTTCTACCATAACAGCCCTCGACTCATTCAGTCGAACCTGTTGTCCCCCCATCGAACTCCTGGGCGACACAGATCAAGAATGGAGTTACCATGGGCTAGAAGTTGCGACTTTTCATTCTTGTAGTAATGTGTTAATATTATTTGCAGAGTGAGAATGTTATTTGCACCATCATGCAAGGAATTAATGATCAAAGATTTGACCCACATGGCTCTTCCGAAAGCCCTAGTAATGCTCATCCTGAAAGTGGTACACATGATAATGAATTACCCATTGATATGCAATGTCAAGAATATGTTTTAATATCTAAAAATCTTAAAAATCACACATTACTAAGGTATATTTTGGGGTGTATTCCACCAAATATCCCCAACAACTATTTTAGCTGTCAAATCCAATGCCATAAAATTAAATAAATTGCCCCTTGAGAAAAAATATGATTTTCTTCCAAAATTACTAAAACAATGGTTTAAACCCATTAGGCCTCGTCCAAAATAGAAATTGAATGTTGGAAAAGGGTGGTGATAAAGGAAAAACATTCCTAGGGAACTCAATATTATTAGTTGGATCCCTAAGTTTAGAAGTTTTAAATTGTCTTTAAAACAACTCTAGACCAACTGAAAGCAAACCTTAAATCTTTGTGGGGTTAGATACTCCCCTTGTATCTCCCAAATCACTACCCTATGGGGGTGGGGGCCACTAAAAACATGATTTTAAATGACTTCTTCCCACCCGAAATGTAGAAAGTCACTTCTCCAAACCCTTTTGATGTCCAAGTGGAATGCAAAAAATAAGAGACGATGCGTTATCAAATAAAAAGTTCACAATGAAGGTAGATTCATGAAATCTATAAAGTTTTACATATCCCTATTGCAAATTTCCATGGTCTAGAAAATTAGAAATGTTGTTTCTAAATTTCTAATCTTGATATCCTTTGTTTGCAAGGAGAATATTTGGATTTATCCTTAAGTCACTGACCCTTTAGGTAATCAAGACAAACTCTATTGTTTTTTATACAAACTAGGTTGAAGGTAAAGGTGGGAACCTTATCTCTGAGCAATGTATTAAAAGACAATGAGATGCAAGCATAGTATAAGCATATGTTATGGTGTTTGTTGATCAATGTTTATATGTTTTCTTTTTTAACTTGTATTAAAAATACAATGAGATGTAAGCATAGTATAAGCATATGTTATGATGTTTGTTGATCAATGTTTTATATGTTTTTTTTTTAACTTTTATAATCATGTGATGTTTTTATCTAAAGTTTTGTACTTTAATGTTTTATATGTTTTTTATTCGGTTTGAAAATTTTGTAATTTGATGTTTATATGTTTTTTTTAAACTTTTCTAATCATGTGATGTTTCTTTCTAAAGTTTTGTAATTTATTTTTTATTAAATCAAATAAGTAATTGTACAAATACCATAAAGTTGTTTTCTTTTCCAACTTTTCTAATCATATGATGTTTCTCTCTGAAGTTTTGCAATTTATTTTTTATTGAACCAAATATGTAATTCTGCAAATACCATGAAACTTTATTATAGGCTTGCACAATTATTTTATTTTGATTTTTTTTATAGAAGAAAGCCACATGACATGTTGCTATTGGTGCCTCAATGGGAGACACCATCCCCAGTTGGAGCTAGATCTTGTAACACAAAATGTCCATATCAAAATTTTCACCTATTTGCAAATTTTGCTTATTCTATGTTCTCTCAAACGTTTCACTCCAATAAGACATTCTCTATACTTCCATGCACCAACCAAGTTGAATGCTAAACCACAATCCAAGAGTCAAACTGCAATTCGAGCAAGGCCACGATGTGAGCCAACCAGGGGATATAATGAGCATAACACATCAACAAATAGATAGAAGGGTTCTCGAAATACTGGTACACTCTGAGTGGATTAGAACAAAATCAAACAAGCAAGGATGTCAAATTTGTTTATGCATATAATCACTAAGGATCCCCTGCTAACAACATGGATGCATCGAGTAACTTCTGGCATGTAATACTAGCCATTTGCACAAGTACACATGATTGGTTGGTAATGGGAAGGACTCCCCCATGAATGGATAGGATTCATAATGCAAATCCCCGCTAGTTAATCATGGTCATTTGTGCATCATAACATAACTAGGCGGTAATAGAAATGGACCTCTTGCGAATGGAAAAAATGAATCATGTAGTTTCCCCTCACCAAATACCATCCATTCATGAAAGTACACATGATCGGGGGGTAAAAAGGAGGGTACTCCCAAAAATTCCCAACATCTATCGATGCATGTTCCAATATTCAATTGTGTCCATTCGCGCAAAGGCAAGCCGATTAGGACCTAGTGTGAGCACTACCCCCACCAACAACCAAGATTTAATCTATATGGGTAGGATGGATAATCTCAACCACTCACACAAGGTGAAATCTAGTCACCTTGGACACATGCAAGAATCCCGACAATGGCTCAAATCTCCTCCCAGTCTAAGATCGACGATCCACGATAGCTTGGGAGATTCAAAGGATATTCATAATTCCTTGGGGATCCACCCCACCACCTTAGTTGAATCTCAACGACGGGTCACTACTAATGATGTAGTGCGTGGGGTATACCCAACCTAATAATTATGCCAACCAACGAAAAAAGGACACGTGTGCCTTTGACTTGTACAAATTTTCCCAAAACACCAAATAAGCACCATTTCAACCCATTCTTTTGCACTTGCAACCAAGTATTATTAGCATACAAAATAGGGGAATTAATGGCTATTTTGGAGGAATCCATCGAGTTAAATATTATAGAGGCAATCAATAAATCTATTTCTAGATGGTGGAAGGAAACGTTTTGCATCTCTTGAAAACATAGGAGAAAGGAGACTACCTCTTCTAGTGGCCATGAGAGTTATGCCATAAATACATGAAAGATATCGAGGAAGTCTAAGACTTCCTGAAAGAGTATAATAGATTAAAATATTCCTGAATTCCTTTCCCCAAAGTGAAGAGCACACAAAAATAGATCAAAGGATCAATGATGTATATTGAAGGGGGAAATCAAAGGCAGATAGAGGAAATTTTAATAATTTTAGAAGCAATCTGAAGCGATAAGAAGAGTCAAGAAGTTATGGATAATAAGGACAACAAACCAACTTTCAATTTGGATATCATGAAGTGACAAATATCCCCTGACAACATTCTGACCTACTTTTTGGGTCTCTTGTTTCTCTCCCAACAAGCTATATAGGAGATTTGTTTCTCATTTAAAAGCGATAGAAGGAATTTCTTTGCAGCTAGAAAAGAGCTTCGTTATAAGCCCTAGGGATATTCTATTACCTAGGACCAAATATTCCCTTTAATGGATTCACTACTCATTTGCATACCCTTGACCCTATATATTTTCTGTGTTGAGCCTTCTTATTTTTTCATACTTGTTCCTTCCGGGTATCACAGTGATTTGTAGATCATACTCTTCTATATTCAAGGCTAACAAAATCCAGTTTGTGGTACAACATAGAAATAATTTCAAGTTGTTTGACTCTTTCATGTTTTGGTTAGTTGCTTTTTGTTAGTTATGATTTTGTATGAAGTATTTATGCAATATACAGAGTACAGTGGAAGAATTTAAAGTTATCCATATACTATTTCTTGTAACTGGAATATATTTAACTCCTTTCTATAGATTAATTGTATGAGTGTTTATGTTTTTGGATTCATTGTTTATGCCCAACCCATATATTTACTTGTTGGATTCATTTGTTTAATGCCCAACAAACCCATTTACATGGCATGGACACTTGAAGACTTCCATAAATTCCTAGAGTGTTTGTGATGTTTCTCCATCCTTGGAGACAATAACTTCCTTACTCACTGTTATCCCAAATATTATTTGTTCCTCTTAATTTATTCTCCACCTACCATTATTAGCTTTTGTGCTTTGCAATTTGAGACTCCATTTCCCAATGAAAAGGTCATGGCCAAGCCATGTGTGAGACACCATTGTCTGTGGGTGTCGTCACAGTGTTTCTCAAATTTAAATGAGAAATGGATAATGAAAAATTGTTTGGTTTTTCCTAAGTTTGGTGAAGAAAGCGCCGAGTCCTAAAAAAATGACCAACGTGACCATTGGCTAGACTAAAAAAAGAGTTAAAACGGATAATGGAGTGGTTTTGAAAATCATATAAAAATCAATGGTCTAGATCATAGAAGAAAAGATCGACAGTGGAGGCGGACTTTCGTCGGAGAAGAGACGAGTTGTATAAGCGCGAAAATTGGTCTCCAAAGTGATCGTTGAGGAAGTGTTAAAGCAAAAATGAGATCAATGGTCAGCTAATCGAGCGATGAGAGATCTACGGCTCACATCCATTCTGCATTTCCAACACGCGCGAAGAAATGAAACTTTGGGTGATTGCGAAATTTGAAACAGCTTACCACGTGTCACTTCCTCGGCATTTCACAAGTTGAGGAAGTGGTAAGAGAAACTGCCTTTCGTCACTGTGAAAACCACTTTGAAGGTGTAGTATTGGGGATCAAAAGTTAATAATGAGAATCAACGGTCAAGTCAGGGCTAAATAAGATCCGATGGTATAGATGGCCTTCCGAAATACTTAAGGAAGTGATGGTAAAGGGATGGATGAATCCAACAGTACAGGTTGGGTTATGGAAGATCGGCGAATGGAACGAGTTTCCGTTGAGAGAGAAGCACGGGAGATAACAGAGACTCCGTAGGCAGCAGTAAAAGCAGAAAGGGTTAAAAAGTGAGCAAGTATCATCGTCGATTGAACGACAATGGGAAAATCAACGGCTCAGAGGCATTTTATGCCATGGAGATGCATGACAAAATGAAAAGAAGAGCGGTTGTGAAATTTGAAACCACTATCCACATGTCAGCGCATGGGCATTTCACAATTTGAAAAAGTGGTATAGAAAACTACCTTGTTGCCGTGTAGAACCACTTCTGAGGGTTATAAAATGGGAAGAGGCCACGTGAGGGTTGACATTTGTCTCGTGAAGCCTAAGAAAGTTCGAAACGTGTGCAAACCAGGAAAGCAACAGAGCACGACTTACTGTAGACTCGTCAATGTCAGGTAGCTTTCGGAACTCGTGATGTCAATTATATAAGCTGTTTATATAATGGAAGGAATGGAAGAGACCTCAATCATCGAGCATGTTAAAGTAGATGATGCCCTAGAATACAGGGATAAGGATATTTATGACCCCAGAGTTAAATTGTCACTTACAGAGATTAAAGCTAAGTTGAACAGGTTATACCAGGAAAATTCAGATGTACACAGACTCTTTGAATCCACTTTTGTTTATTTTTGTCCAGACTAGATAATAGGGTTTTTCCCGTGTTCGTTTCATGGTGTGAAATGAATTATTCGCAGAATGAGAAAGTAATCATGAATGCGTCCAAGACCAAGATTATTTTTCCTGTCGAGTCTTCCACTTTATAAAATCCCTAGAAGTACCCCTATTTCAGCCTCGTGAGCAGGAAGATTTTTCCGAAGAAACCCTAATTAGCCATTACCGACAGTCATCCCTGGAGACCAAACAAGCCTTTTTAACCAGTTGTCTTAAGCCCGACCTTGAAATTGAAAATACTCCTTACCTATTGGATATGAATTTTTTGAATGAAAATACATAGTTGGTATTATCTCTAATTGCTCAGTTTTTAGGGTTAGATAGTGATATAGGGGTGACAGAAGTTCAATTGAGTTTTCTTTTTAGAATAAGTTTTTGCATACGAGGGGTAGAGTACAACCAGGTACCATGTATTAAATATGATGAATTCCTAGCTGAAAGAATTCACTCTTAGCTAGTGAATTTCCACAATACCAGACATTTCAAATTCCGGTCTTATTTAATGAAGATGCTGTTGTTTTCAAGTCAGAAAGATTTACATTTTTCACAGGTGGTTTTTTCAAATATTTTTTGATAATATGTTGCAACTGATCTGTTGGTTTGTTTGTTGTTTAAACCATACAATATATTTTGTAGGGTTCATTTCAATGTTTAATACATATGGTTTGTTGTTGTAACTCCTGTCGAATATGTATGGTGGTTGGGGCCCGACCAAACCGGTCGCTGGATTTGGCGTCGACTGGTCATCCCTTCCCCCCAAATGAAAACCTTTTCAAACTTAAATAAAGTTTGCATCCTATGTCTATCAAGGACCAATGACAGGTGGATCGGTTAAGGTGTTGGGCTTGTAGGTATGAGTTCAGGGGTTCAAGCCCTGCAGGCTTACCACAATTTTGGTTTATGGTGTGAACATTCGGCCAATCCATCAATGCCACGTGTCCAAGTGTTATTGGTCCACATCAATGCCACTAGATTCCAACTCATCTACAAAATAAGCGCCACCTCATCCAACCTGCCATGTGTCATCATGGAGGGCTGCTACGTAGGCACCGTAAGGCCATGTGGCACCCTCTCAGCGGTGCCACGTGGCACTTTTTTACCACTATGCACACTTTAAAAACATTGTTTCACTGAAACTTTAGAGTTGAATATATTTCTCATATGGAGTCTTTTTTACTTTATTCAAGCAGCGTTGGAATCGTCTCGACGATCCCTTCATGATGGCACCATGTTTGCTAAGATTTGAGGAATTTGTTTTTTAGGCCTTTTAAGATCCTCCTAGATCATTCCTCCCCATTAAGAAGCTTTTGGGCATCCAAAATCTTTATCAATCAACATATAGGTGATGGAATTGTTCTCTCACATTTCCCTTCTTGATCCACCATACTTTACTTAGATGTGTTCCCTTAAGGTCCGCTAGAAGGTATTGAACATGACCCCCACATGAAGTCCTTTTTCTTCTGTCCAGTATGGTAGCTTCTTTCAACTCGTCCAAGTACTCAGGAGTGAACTCATCAACTGATGGTAGTGAAACACTCTCTCTTTGATCTATGATCAGTGGAGGCTCATAAAGTTCCAGGTTCTCTACATTCACAACTGAGTATATCTTCATATATGGTGGTAGATCTAGGCGGAAATCATTTGTGCCAATCTTCTGCAAGATGGTGAAGGGTCCATATCTGATGGGATTGAGCTTCTTTCCTTCACCCTTCATCCTATATTTACTGATGTGAAGCCACACGTGATATCCAACTTGAAACTGATGATCAACTATGTGCTTGTCATGACGGGCTTTGTATTGTGCCTAACTCTTTTCCAAATTTTCCTGCACTGTTTGGTGTACCTGTTGGATTCTCTGAATAAACTTGTGGGCTTTGTATTCATCTATTGATTCACTTGAGTTGACATATTTCCTATATGTCAAGTCCATCAGAGTCTTAGGTAGATACCCAAAACATGTCTCAAATGGTGAACTTTGAGTGGACAAGTGCAAGGCTCAATTGTAGGCATGTTGAACACACTCTATCTGATCATCCCATAACTTAGGATGTTTTCCACAGTAACCTTGGAGAAAATAAACCATTGTTATGTTGACTACCTCAGTAGGTCTGTCGGTCTATGGATGAAAATCAATACTCCTCTTCAGTTTTTTGTCCATCATTCTCCACAAGCTTGTCCGAAACTCTCCAAGGAATTGAGAATCCTGATCCGAGATAATGGATGTGGGAAGTCCGAAGTGGACCCATACATGCTAAAAGAAAAGATGAGCAGTTTGCTCCGCAGTGATTTGGTTTTTACATGGTATCAAGAAACACATCTTGCTAAACCTATTCACTACTACATACAAGTAGTTGTGACCTCTTTTTGACATAGGAAAACCCCCTACAAAATCCATAGAGATACTCTCCCAAGGATGAGAAGGAATTAGAAGTGGTGAGTACAACCCCAATTTTCTATTAGTTGGTTTACAAGTAGAGCACATCACACACCCCTTTACATACTTTGTTACAATTCCTTTCACTTGAGGCCAATACTAAATCTCTGCAAATGAGCCATAGTTTTACCTACCCCAAAATGCCCAGACACAAGAGAAGTATGAGCTTCTGGAATTACATGGACTCTTTCATTGGCAGGAATACACAACTTGCCAAGATGCTTGAGTAACTTGCCCTGCAAATAATAGTTCTCCACCTATGCCCCATGGGTTAGCTTCTCATAAACATATTTAAAATCATCATTAGTATCATATTGTTCAACATAGCTATCATGAGATAAAGAAACATTTTTCAAAACAATAGATGTAGCAATAGGAGGTCTAGAAATCATATCTGCTACTTTGTTACTTGTATCCTTCTTGTACTTTATGACCAAATGAAACTATTGAAGGAACCCCATCCACCTATAATTGCGAGATTGGTGTAGCTTGGTTTGTGACTGGAGGTACTACAAGGGTTGGTGATCTGTATGAAAGATAGTGTCCTTACCCATCAAGTAGTGTTTCAACTTTTTAACACTTTGAACCAATGCATACAACTCTTTGTCATATGTGGGATAATTAGAAACAACTCGAGAAAAAGTTTTAGAGTGGTAACAAATAGGCTTACGATGTTGCATCAATATTGCTTCCATGACATAACTGTTGGCATCAGTCTCAATCTCGAACGGTTGTTTAAGGTCAAGCAAGGCTAGCACTGGTGTTGCTATGATTTTCCCTTTCAAGGTATTGAAGGATTTTTTTTGCTTTCCTCCCCATTGAAGGGATTTCTTCACACTAGTCAAGGCATGCAAAGGAGATGCAATGAAGGAGAAGTTAGCTATGAATCTTCTCCAATATTGAACTGTTCCCAAGAAGCTCCTCACTTCTGTTGCAGATGTAGGCTTAGGACAATTTACAATTAAATAAGCTTTGAAAGGATCAATCTTCAATTGTCCTCCTCCTACAATAAGACTAAAGTACACTAAATAAATTTTGCCAAATTCACATTTGGACAACTTTACATACAATTTCTCCTTTTGCAAAACATCCATCACTTTCTTAACATGCCCTACATTATCTTTCCAAGTTTTGTTGAAGACAATAATATTATCTAAGTATATAATCCCAAAGTCATCTAAGAATGGTCGAAATACATCATTCATTACTTGCATGAGAGTTGTCAGGGCATTGCAAAGCCCAAATGGCATCACTAACCATTCAAAAAGACCTTGCTTAGTTTTGAAAGAATTTTTCCACACATCACTTTTTGCAATCCTGATCTAATGGTAGCCACTGCGAAAATCCAACTTAGTGGAATAAACAACATCTTTTAACTTATCAAGTAAATCATCAATACAAGGAAGAGGCTATCGATTTTTCACTGTGATCTTGTTGAGAGCCCGATATCAACACACATCCTCCATGTGCCATCTTTATTTAACACTAGCACAATTGGAGAGCCACATGGAGATGAGCTAGGCCTGATGAATCCTTGGTCCAACAAGTCTTGCGTCTGCTTTTTAATATCTGGCATTTCCACAACTGACATCCTGTCACGTCCCCATTTTGACCCCCCTTCGCATTAAATCGTAAATGATGTAAATATTGTTATTTAATCATGGTGAGGAGCTCAAGGCCAAGGCCCCACCATTGATTTAGTGTTTTATGTATCAGCAATTAAAAATAGATGCATATGGGTCTTATGCTGGATATGCACAATGTAAATTAAGACATCATGTAAATACGAATTTTAATGAAAAACCCACAACTAGCTATGCATTGCAACAAAGAGATAGGGGCATGATTCTACAAGGAATATGGAGGGAAATTATTCAAACCCTTGAGCCAATGGTGATAAGCCAAATGTCAATGAATGAACCCCAACTACCCATTCTGACTTATGCACTCAATCATTTAAATCTTCCAGGAATTGGTTGAGGCAGTTAATGCCTTGGGAATGAAGAGGTATGGCAGCCAATTTTGTGCATGGGCAAGCCATCAACCTAGGAAAACATACTTTTTCTTTTGGGGCAAGAAAACACCCACGAAAGGGTGCCCAATGCCATTCTTCACCCATTGTCTTTCCCCTCTCACGCAGTCTAAGCTAGCTGGGTCTTTCTCCTTCACTTTTTCTACCCTTTTTCTGCATTTTCCATGGTTGGGGAACTCGTTTTTGGTTGGTACAGTGATTGGGAGAGGAGAACCACGAATTGGGGGTTGATGGAGGTATTTTTTGCTCCTGGGTTGTCCATAAACATTTTTTGAAAATGAATTTTCCTTCCCAGGGTTTATTCCCCATTTTCCATTTCGTTTATGCTTGCCCACGTTTTTATGAAGCTCAGGGAAACCCCATTTTTTGCATCCCACTGCAAAAATGTTTCTCTTCATGCCCAGCACTTGTGTTTTTGCTGTTATGTGCATCCCTGTTTTGGTTTGATATTGTGAGCAGGAATTTAGGAGTGGAAGAGGACAGAATTGGCTTGATAAACTTAGTGAGGGAGGTAACCTCTCAAGAAGATCAAGAGGGCTGGCTACTCTTCTATGCACACCTTGAACAATACTAGATTGGAAGGTATGGCCTGAGGGACTGTGTGGTAGTGAAGGGAATACTTCCTTGTATTGGGTGTGTAGGTAATGTGGGTACCAAGCTAGATAGATCTGGTAGAGGTATCTATAGCTGTGGATGAGCCACTAGCTTAGCAATTCATTTCCTTCCATTGCCTTAGCAGCCTGATAAACCCTAACTGTAGATTGGCTTGGCTGATTCTGGTGTATCTTTGGGCTATGTGTGAGTCTGTTGTTCCCTGGTTCCTTGTAGAGTTCATGCCCAGCTCGGGGGTGGCAGTGTGTTGAGATATTGATGATCACAACTGGCCTATGGTTGGGTGGAACGTTGTAGTTGCATAGCCAATTGCTCGGGACTACTTTGTTATAAGATAAGTACTCTCTTGTGTTAACTTTGCAATTTATTTAGTTGATGAATATCTTGAATGTATGATGGATGTGTAATTGAATCTATCTCCGCTATGTTTCTTATATTTACACATTTGCATATGTCTCTTTATATTATGGGAATGTTTTATTTAATAAGCATGGGACTAGATGCCCGGTTTTAGCATCACGATCCTCTCCATCGCACTTGTATGATGGGTGGGGATGTGACACATCCTGTACATACCCACATTTGAAAGAGGGGCATCTTGTTGAAGATGAATCTCATGTTGAATCTCCTTATTAGGAGGAATCCACTTGGTTCCTGAAAAATATCATCATAGTTAGAAACAATATCAATCATCTCTTTCTTATGATAGGGATCACAAACTTGGAAAGCATCAGATGTCTCAGCATCCTTTTCTCTCACAATCATGAGCATAAAATTCTTATTAGTGTTAATGAGTCTTTTCATCTACCCTACACTAACAAGTTTAGATTTAACCTTCATACTGTGAGCTCTAACAATGCATTTCACTCCATCTTTTGTGAGATGGTATTTGTTCTCATGTCAAAAGAAGATTGCTTTAGATCATAAAGATAAGGGCTTCCCAAAACTATGCCACAAATGTCAAGAGGGACAACATCCAAATCAACCTCATCTATCAACTTTGAAGCAATATAAAATCTAACCCTATACTGCTTGGTGACATTTAGTTTTGCAGTGTCGCATACCCAACTAAGAGGATAAGGTTTATGATGAGGTCTTGTTTCGAAACCCAATCTCTTAACAACTGCTTCTGATATTAGATTAACTTGAGATCCTGGATAAAAAAATAGTATCTATTTTTGTGTGTTTAGATACAACTCTTATATGAAATAATTCACTTCTTCTTCTTTCATTATCTTGAGATGCATTTGTAGAAATTGAACGAGCATGAAAGGAATTTTTACCTTGTACCCCAATAGCTGCAATCTTTGTTTCATCTCATGAATGAGAACCCAAGTCTTGTTGCATTGTCACAACAATTTTCTTCTTCCCATTGCTACCAAATTTCTTAGGCTTAAGCTCAGGATGTAGTTTCCAACAGTGCTCTTTTCCATGCCCATCTACCTCGCAATGAGTGCAATGGAGTTTTCCTTCCTCTTTCTTTGTTGTAGTTTCCTTCTTTCCCTTTCCTTTTCCTTTGAACTTGTTGTTTCAGAACTTGAAAGGATTCTTTGGATGATCTTCTTGCACATTCATTCCGTTGCTTTCAAGGCGAGTTGCTTGCACACTCAGTCCATCCAAATTAGTGGGGTTAAACAACAACAATGTGTGACGAATATAATTGTGAAGTGCACCAATATATTTCATCAAAGTATCTAGAGTATCTAAAGGAATATTCAATTCAAGTGCCTTTTTCCTAAACTCTTCTGTGATATTTTGAACACTTTGACCTTTTCCCTGTCGAAATTTTTTCCATTCCATCATAGATTTTTGAACATGACCTAGTGGATAAAATTGTTTTCTTAATGCAGAAGTAAATTTAAAACATGAAGAAAGGAGTTTACCATTATGCTTGCTACCTTTTTGAAGTTTGCTCTCCCACCATACAAGAGTTGTGTTGGTCAGTCGAAGAAAGGCCAACTGGATCTTCACTTCTTCCTCTTCAATCTGTTGTACATGACATTAAACTTCAATTTGTCTTATCCAATTATTCAACTTATCTGCATTAGCCTCTCCATTAAACATCAACAAATCAAAATTTACATCTAGTTTCAATAATGTATTTTTACAAGCACTTTTCTGATGAAAACTAGAATGATAACAAGATGATGAAGAAGAAGAGCTTGAACTTGAAGGTAGAGATGGAGGTTCAAGAGGGTCTCCTTCATCTCCATGGCTCACGGAAGCATCATCTTCTACTTTTGCTTCCTTCTTCTTTTCCTTCTTTTCCAATCTCTCTTGATAATATGCAAACAATTGTTCTACCCTATCCGCTATTTGGTTGAAAGCCTTGTGGAAAGCCTTCTCATTCTCGTTACAAGAGTCTTCATACACCACTTTTTTTCTTTGATGTGCACGTCCAATCTCCAGGTTGAAAGGCTCAATTTTTCCTTCACCTGCTTTGAGCTTGGCCCTTGTAAGCATCCACACCCACAATTCAAGTCAAATAACACCGCTATGATACCAACATGGTCCGAGACCTTTTATTCAATGACTATCCATGAATTGCATAAAACGAGAATGAACTTAAACATATGTCCACCATACACGAAGAAGCATATACATGACGTAAGACACCATAAAACAAGGACACAATATGTGATAATGGAGTTCATCTAAAGATGGACTACGTCTCTAGATCCACTTCTCAATGGAGAGGTGTTTTCATTATCTCAACAAATTACATGGAAAAATACATGGCAATATCTTAAAGCTAGAATTGGAGAAAATACGCTGCTTGGATCCAAATTCTGACTACACCAGTGACTCTGTCTCCAAAAAAGGGTGAAAAATGACTATATGCACTCACCTTCACCCCAAGAATAACAAAAATAGTCTCCTTCTATCTCTCTGCAAAAATATGTAAGCTTACATAGAGAGTTTGTACCAAAAGCATGTGGATTCTCCCCCTCAAGCACTGGAGGACTCAATGTTTTATATTAGTTTCTCGGGCCAACTACCCAATAGAATACGTTGGCGGAGTAATGTGGAGTCATTGGATTTGTTGGGAGGTTCCGAGTTCAAAACCCGTGAACTCCCCCTTTTGGTGATAATATGTTGCAACCAATCCGTTGGTTTCTTTATTGTTTAATACATATGGTTTGTTGTTGTAACTTTATATGTATGGTGGTTGGGGCTCGACCGGACTGGTTGCTGGATTCGGCGTCGGTCGGTTGGCCCTTCCCCCCAAATGCAAACCTTTTCAAACTTAAATAATATTTACGTCATATGTCTAGCAAGGAAGAACGATAGGCATATTGGTCAAGGCATTGGGCTTTTGGGGACGAGTTTGGGGGTTCAAGCCCCACGACCTCATCACAATTTTGGTCTATGGTGCGAACATTCAGCTAATCCATCAATGCCACATGTCCAATTGTAATTGGTCCACCTCAATGCCACTGGATGCTAACTCATTTGCCAACTAAGCGCCATGTCATCCAACCTTCCATGTGTCATCATGGAGGGTTTCCACGTAGGCACGGTAAGGCCACGTGGAACCCTTTCAGTGGTGCCATGTGGCATTTTTTTGCCACTTCGCACACTTTAAAAACATTATTTCGCTGAAACTTTAGAGTTGAATATCTTTCTCATCCAGATTCCATTTGACGCGATTTAAGCGGCATTGGAATCATCTCGACATTCCCTTCGTGGAGGTACCATGTTTTCTAAGATTTGAGGATTTTTATTTTTAGGCCTTTTAATATCCTCCTGGATCAAGAATAACCACCAATCCCAACAAGGTTACCCTCTCCCCATTGACCTCCAGGCCAAGCAAGATCCCAACTAACCTTCAACAACATCATTTAAGTTAACACGCAACTTGGGTTGGAACTTCCTTAGAGAGCTAAAAGGAACAAAAACAATGAAACAATATACCAACAACAAGGAAATCCATGACTTCGCTAAGACCCACCCACCCCATCTCCGTCAACCTTGAAGGGAACAAAATAGACTAACACATTATAACATACAATATCCCACCATGGAAATCCATGGTTTGACCAAGACCAACCATCTTCTACTGATCCAGGTGGATATCGGTCGCCACCCACCCATTCGACTGAGTTACAACGGTTTTCCGTCTTCTTGGCAATTTTCTACGTTTTTTTGGTTCCAAACTTCCAGGGTCGTTTTGAGGCCCTAAACAATGTTTTTTAACCAATCTGGGGGCCAAGGGTTGCCATGGCATTCCCTGGCCCCAACCAAAAGTTGTAATCCCTAGCTAGTTCTTTGCAATGAGCTATCGTGCCCTAAACAAAGATCGTATGCAAAATTTGCCCCAAGAAGTTGGCGTATCAGCGAGCCACCTCGAGGCCCACAAATGCTTTTGGCGCTTCATCTCCTAAGGTTAGGTTTTTTTATGTTTAGGGATTTTGCTTCTTTATGCTTAGGATAAAAGACCCTTTTGGATTTCTTTGTAAGGAGCTCTTGCGAATGAGTGTAGTCAATACATCTCTCTTCAGAGATAAGCTACCACCATCTGAGCTAGTTTGTATTGTTTTGCAGTTTACAGTGTTTTTCCATTCCATTCATTAATAGAATTTGAGTTTTGTTGTATTACCATGCTTTTTGCAAAATATTTGTGTGTGTTTCTATTTTATATTGTTGCCTTCATTTCATTCTCCAAATAATCTAGATCATCTACAACACATGGGAGGATCAAAACATTGAACAAACCAACCCATTGTAGCATAACAAAAACAAAACCAAAAATATTGCCACCACCCAATACAACGTCCACTACATGAAAACATAAAAAGAAAATTTGTTTTCCAAATACCCATTACCCCAAGCACTCCATAACCCCTAGCCAAAGGATGAAATAAGTATGGCTCTAGAAAAAAAAAATGTCTCCAAGGGAGTTTAAAAGCCAAGTATGCTCATCTACATAATAATCCAAAAACAACACATTAAAAAACCAAATTACAATACAACAC
Organism: Larix kaempferi; assembly: GCA_027924585.1. Classification (NCBI taxonomy): domain Eukaryota; kingdom Viridiplantae; phylum Streptophyta; class Pinopsida; order Pinales; family Pinaceae; genus Larix; species Larix kaempferi. The sequence goes on from BSBM01000278.1 coordinate 8,855,751, forward strand.
CCAACAAAAAAAAAAATGAGAAAGGGTGAAAAAAAATGAGAAGGGTAGAAAATATAGAGGAGAATGTGAAAAAAAAAACATATTATAAAGAACACCCAAAAAAAAATGAGAAAGGGTGAAAAAAAATTAAAAGGGTAGAAAAAAAAGAGGGGAATGTGAAAAAAAACAAACATATTATAAAGGGCACCTAACTAAAAAAGAGAAAGTGAAAAAAAATGAAAAAGGTAGAAAAAAAAGGAGGTGAATGTGAAAAAAACAACATATTATAAAGGGCAAAACGAGGCACAACCCAACCAAAAAATACTCAAAAGGACGAAAACATGATTTGGCTACCCTAAATTAGTAACAACAACGACCAAAAAGCAATGCCCAAGGGGTATACAAACAATAAATTATAAATTATAACATCTGTTTGTTGGGCAGGTGGTAGCTCTTTAAATTATAGTTTAGGATAGACACCTAAACATATTACATTCAGTGAACTCACCTTCCATATATGTTGAAAAGATCCTCAATATCACATAGGTTCGAGAAGATAGTCGGCCAACATAGAGCCGTGTGTTTCCATAATTGTCATCATAGCGGGGCATTTTCAATCACTACAACTGAAAACCAGTGTTAGCCATGGGAAGAATTAGCCAAATATATATCAAAGTTCCCTAAAAACATTAATACCATGCTTTAGATGTCTAAAACCAAGAAAAATGTTGAACCTGGCCACAAGAATTCTAAAAACCTACGATATCATCCTCATAAAACTAAACTAAAATGTCACACAACAAATACAAGAGATCTTACACCAAATATTTCCTTGTCTCAAGTGACGCTATGACCCCAATCCCTTGTGTTTGTAGTGCCCATATGCAATATTGGCGAGAGACCTGAAACAGGGGAAGTCCCCGAGGGAACTACTCATTTGAAGGGAAGAAGTCTAAAAGTACGATTGATTTTGTATGTGCGACGAAATTTGGATCAAAATTTGTTGATTCTTTTTAAAAATTTGGATTTTGTGTTATTCAAATTGTGGTTTTGAATGTATAAATGAATTTAGCGGTCTTGAGAGCATTCATGCTCTTAAGGCATCTCGATTAAGCAATTTTAACATTGATTTATGATAATTTAAAAAATTCTTCCCGAATTCCATCAAAATCTTTCCAAAAAATACTGTCGAAAAAAAACGAAATCGTCACCTATTTAGATTACTCTATTTTAAGAGGTGGTGGATCAATTTGCGACAAAATGGCCCTACCCTGCGCTAATTAACATAAATAGGTACCCCACCTCTAAACTTCCGGCAAACAATATGCACTTCGTTGTGGGGCATTTAATGCACCAATAGGGTGCATATACACCGTTCATAGAAAATCATATCAGATGGTCTATATGCACCCCATTGACATATTAAATGCCCCACAACAAGGTGCATATTGTTCGCCGAAACTTCCATACTAAGGAAAGAACCAATAGAACATTCCTTTTCTACGTGCACTCAACACGGAGAAGGGCGAGCCGATCAATGTGACCCTTAGTACCTCGAGGACATGTGTCACCATTCACATGTAATGCCACCTCCCTACCAATTGACGTAACACTTGTCATATAAATATTTTTATTTTTTATTCTGTGTCAATGATAGAAATTATGAGATCGTCCAATAGAAAGTGAGAATATTACAATTTTTTTAAAATACTAATTTTACTTAGCCAGGTTTACAAATATTTTGATACGGAATAGATTAATATAGCAGAAAGGCAACATATAATCTGCCTCTGGCAGGTACTAAAAATGAATATATAATTCAGGTCGATGGTGGTGGGTAATTTACCATCAGTTTTATTTATCAGTACGTTCTTCTTTGGCGTCTACCAACCCCAATGTGCCCGAGCCCAGAAATTTGATCCGGCACAACAAACAATTGGGTTCTATATTACTAAATCTTGTGGTGACTGATTCTAAACACAAGAATTTATTTTCTAAGTTACAAATACAAAAAAAAAATGGCTGTTCCTTCTCAAGGGCTCTGCATATGACATAATATGCGTGGACGACACATGCACCTATGTTGATTTCTACGCGGCTTAACAGAACTGTAAACGTTCCATTATTGACTACATTCCTAATTCCATGCTTGCCTCTTCAGTGACTTAGTCCCTACAATGCTTTTTCTCAAAAGGTGGGCAGTTGAATAGTATTTAATGTTGCATTTCTGGTTGCAGACAGTGGAAAACAAGTAGTTCTGACTTGAGAAACCAGTGTTTTGTTTATGCCCGTTTGATCAAAGTATAAGGAAGGATTTCGTATAGTGTGAAATGACATCATAGGTGTTTGTGTTTCCAAAGTTGCAGAATACAGGACGCAGCAGCAGGGAGTTAAAAAGGGACAACAACGAAGCATTGAAAATACAGGCATGATCTCTTTCATTTTCTTATTTTGTTTGGGTTTTACAATAATCTTAACAACCAGGAGGGTCCAGCACCATCTGCTCTGACACATGTTGTCACCCACAAATTTTTTGGCCTTTAAATGTTTTGTAACTTAAGTCAACTATTTATTTTCCATCATGAAACATGTCTCAGGGACCATACCTGGAGTTGTTTTGTCTCAGGTACTGATCCCAGGATTACATCTGGAGTTATTTTGGATTAGGTGAGGCATTCAATAAGCATCCTGTAATGTAGCATTTAATACTGCGTGAAGATATGAGTTGGTCAATCCAAGGTTCATATTCAGCTGCAGTAGCATTAAATGCTACACTGAACCTCCTTAAGTGCTATAGAGTGCGTATTGAACCTCCTTAAGTGCTTTGTTTAAGGTATGGGTTACATATTATGCTTGGACTTATAGCCTGCCTCATCACTTTTGAAACTCCTGTCATAGGGATGGGCTCAGGAATATAGGAAAATATAGGCAATGGAGTTTTGGTGGAGGGCTTAGCCTTAGTTTGTTTGCTTTTTTAAAGTAGTTTAAATTTATATTATTTAGATTTATTTTGGTTATATTATTTTCTGTCACATTGTAGTTTTTCATTTCTTAAATTGTTTTTTAATCTAAAATGGATTTAGAGCTTTAAAAATTTCTATTACATTTCTCAAATTTTTTATTGCATCTAAATTGTGCAATTTTAATAATTTATATTCACTATTTTAATTATTTTTCTAATTTTTTAATAAAATAATAAAAAAATCCAAATCATAACATTTTTAAATTTTTTTTTCAAAATAAGCTAGGTCATAAATTCACCATATTCTAGATGGACCGTGCAGCAGTGCTATAGGTAAATATACTCATAGATTCAAATCCTAGATAACCGAGACTCAAATAAAGAATGGTAAAATTGTTAAAAGGATCTATTCGGTGCTGAACCCTATGTGAAATGATAAAATTGAAAACTAGCTCTGTTTGCAGGTTCTAAACCAAGGGCTCAGCTTTGATTTCAGAATTTATTTGATCTCATGATTGAATAGCTCTGTTTGCAGGCTCTAAGCCTAGGGCTCAGCTTTGATGTTATAATTGATTTGATCTAATAAATGAGACGTATTTATTCCATCAAATTTTCTTAAAACTTGCACTTGACCTTACCAATTGAGATACCCAGCATCTGTGAACCCAAAGCTTGCCTGGACTTAAACCCAATCTTAGTTGCAGTAATTAACTGCCTGAATATATCTTCAGGGGATTTTAAACCCTTTTTTTTCACTAAAGTGCTTCAGTATAACCACTTGAGCACAATCTGCTTGGCATAGGATGGCTAGTTCTGTTATTTTTACACTTATGTTGGATATTCATTGAAAAATCTAGTTTTTCTTTGCACACCCCAATGTTGTCTACCTATAGATGGCGTTCTTTTAGTTGGGATACAATAGATGAGTAGTTATTCTAATATATTCTTTTTCGGCTGCAGTTATGGTAGAGTTAATGCAATGAAATACTTTTATTGTGAAGAGGACCCAATGTTGTCTACTTATGGATGGCGTTCTTTTAGTTGGTATACAATAGATGAGTAGTTATTCTAATATATTCTTTTTCGGCTGCAGTTATGGTAGAGTTATTGCAATGAAATACTAATCGGGGCCGCCGTTATGGCCGGGTGGCTGGGGCGGTCGGCTGTGGTCGTCCCCACTCAGGTTCGACCCAGAGACCCCGTCCTATTGGCGCTCTCGCCCACCATTGAGGGCCAGTTATACTATGCGTGAAAAAAAAAAAGAGTTATTGCAATGAAATACTTTTATTGTGAAGAGGAGAGATCTTATCTAACTCATAATGACTTAAATTAACCTTTGAAACTTTACCTATTAATTGTTACCGTTAATCTTTTCCATTGTTGTTCATAGCATAGAGCTTAACATTGGAATCAATAGCCATAAAAAATAATTTACAATCTTCAGTAACATTGGAATCAATAGCTTAATATATCTATGTAGATTGAAGTGTTTTGAAAAACATGATGATGCCATAGCCTTTTGGCATCGTTAACCTCCGCTTCATCCTGCTCAATTATAGCCTCTATACTATTAGGCATCTAGGGTATTCTGTCAGAATTCGTGCTCCCTGCCATTCTAGTTCCTACTTTATACATGCTCCCAAATTAGCAAGGCTGATCGCTACTATTTTCTTTTATCTTTGCTTACGTTGAATAATTATATTGGAAAGAAAGTTAATAAGAGAATGATCTCCTCTAGAAGATGAGATATTGTCCAGTTAGTTTGGTGGTTCTTGTTTTTATTTTGCTGACTTCTTCTAGGATGATTTGGGATCTGCCTCAAATGTTCCTTTGCCATATTCATGATTTCTGCCTAAGTCAGTGGAGAATTAGGCATTGCCATTTATTTATGTTTGTGCTTATATGATTGAGATTGGACCCACGAGGGGAGACTTTTGATCAAAATTCCCATTAAAATAAGCATGCACTGAGGTCAAATCAAATTTGGACTAAGCACCGTAACAGTGTGTGGATGAGTGTGATTAGGTGATATGTTGAAATTGGATCTCAAAGTCCATCACCTCAAACTTTCTGCATGAGATATTGGATTTTAAACTTTTTGCATGAGATGTTGGATTGGAAGTTTCTGTAATTTATCTGTTGGATTGGATGTTTCAGATCTTTTAATATGTATAACTTGTAATCATTCATTTAAATGAGAGATAATTGTTGTGAAGGTTTATAAAGAATTCTATGAGTGAATTATTTTAAAAACTTGATTTGATGGTGGCAGGTTATGTCCATTCGTGCTGTAAACTCATGTGTAGTTAAGGATTAGCAAAAGTTCCTGTCCTGAAATTTGAGCTCGTAACCATTCATTTAAGTAGCAGATGTTTGTTGTGAATGTTTTTCAAAAATTAATATACTTTTATTAAATAGTGTTTTTTTAAGATTTTCAATATTTTTCAATAAGTAATAGTTTCAAGATTAAGATGGATATATGCTAGTTTCCTTTACATTTTCTAGAAGACATAATTTTACTGGGTGTAAACATTATTTTTGTAGAAGATTAGAGGAGTTGAGGAAAAAATCCTTGATAAAGGGAAGGAACAACCTAGAATGGATAAAATAATTTCTTTTCTCTTGAAAATAGAAAAGCAAAAATAAAAGAATTGCAGAATTTCGATTCAAATGTAGAAGAAAAGAAAGAAGTGATGGAATAGTTCCAAGGTTTAGATGGATATATGCTAGTTTATTTATAATTATTTTTACCAGATAATAATTATGAGTTGTATTAAACAAAAGTACAAGGTTGTAGCTATACTCATATAAGCTATTACAACAAAATGTTGTACTCTTTTTTTTTAGCCCACTCATGTTCTTGGATAATGCTTTCTTTTCTAATTTCTTAAATTGATTGCTTTAAGTGTATGTGAATTGCTTCACGAACTTAGTGCAAAGAAAAAAATATTGTTAGGACATTTTTAAACCTCGTTTGGAACTCCTAGGGTGTATTCATATTTGGAAAGTGAGGATTAAGATCTCACATGTAACGGATGTCACATGTAACGGATGTCACATGTAACATTTGTCACGTTACATTACAACCCAGTATGGGGGAGATCATGTAACGGATGTCACATGTAACGTTTGTCATGTTACGTTACAACCCAGTATGGGGGAGATGTTGTAACGTTTGTCACATTTGTCACGTTTGTCATTGCACCGAGTGTAAACGAGGTGCTTGCAACCCAGTATGGGGGAGATCCTGTAATGGATGTCACATGTAATGGATGTTGCATATAACATTTGTCACGTTACGTTACAACCCAGTATGGGGGAGATCATGTAATAGATGTCACATGTAATGTTTGTCACGTTACGTTACAACCCATTATGGGGGAGATGTTGTAACATTTGTCACATTTGTCACGTTTGTCACGTTACGTTACAACCCAGTATGGGGGAGATGTTGTAACGTTTGTCACATTTGTCACGTTTATCACGTTACGTTACAACCCGGAGATGTTGTGACGTTTGTCACATTTGTCAAAAAATTGGATCCCTCTCGGTGCTTGATAGATCCGGGTTTGAGATGGATCTACGCTGGTATAATTTTTTGCTAAATATAATCAAATAAATTTACTTAAATTTAAATTACTTTGTATTCATATTTATAATCAAAATTAAATAATTATATTTATACAATCTAATATCTCTAAAATATATCCAAAATCATTCTCTCAACAATTAATAATAATAATAATAATAATAATAATCTATTTTTAAGGTCACTCTCAAGCAAGACACCAATTTGGTGTATGAGACCCCTTGTTTGTGGGACAAGGGACCCCTTCTTTACGAGGTGTAGATACCCCACTCCCGAATTTGCATATGTGACCTCCTAAAAAGGAACACATATTCTTAACCAGACTATATCCAATAAAATTGAGACATAAAACTATAATAACTATCAACAACTATAAATAAAATATTTAAAACAACATAAAAGTAGCAAAGATTAATTCCAAATACATTAAAAATAAAAATAAAAAAATTATAATTATTTATAAAAAATAATCAAATTTTTTATTTAAAAAAATCTATACAATATTGTTAGAAAATAGTTTTTCATAAATTTCATGACATAGAATCTCTTCAACTGCAAATCAAATATGCTTCTTTTTGTACCTAGTAGTTGAGTCTTGGATTTCCAATATTTGAACTAAGAGTAAAGATACAAAATTTAAAACTCTTTCCTTTAGTATTAATAAGGTTATTTATATTATATATCAAAGTTATTAATCATACATTCATTTCATAAGTTAGATTATTATAAATTAATGATTAAAACGAGTCAAGTTGATGAAAGTGGAATGTAATAAGATTCCGGGTGAATTGTCCAATTTCTATTAGGCATAAATGTGAAAGCATTTCAATACTCTTTTGATAATGAAATATTAACCATATAATAAATGAGTTAATTAATGAAAGTGAAATGTTATCAAAATCACAAAAAAATTGTTCAAATCCCTGTAACGGTTTACTACCCAGACTTAAATAATTTTGAAAATATCTTCAATACCTACATAAAAAAGAAAGTGGGGCGGGGTCCCTCGAAAAAACCATTTGCGGTGACTGCGAAATGCTGTTGCAAGCAGTAACAATGCCGCGACGTTGAGTGTCTTTTTTCTCCAGATAGGTATATGGCGTGCACGCCATAAGGAGCTCACGCTTAAAACACATCCACGTCTGGGTGTGATATTTTATTTAATCTTAATAATTTACAATAGAAGGGGATTATATGATTAAGGTAGATGGCGCTATTAAAATTCCAAGCACATTAAGAATGGTGTGGTTCTTTAGTAGTTTTGAAGGTTTAAATATCTCTAAATAATGAATTTTTAGATTACATACTAATCCGGCAAGCCATAAATAAACTTAAAAAAACATAATCCACAATCTTACTCACAAAATATATATATATATATATATAATCATTTGTGTTTACTAATTTTAAACTCTGTTGTTCCTCCTCGAGCTATGTGCATATATACGACATAATGATGCAAAATGCTTGGATGGCACATGCCCCTATAACGATTTCTACATGGCTTATAAACACTGTGCGCTCCATGATTCAATGCATTTCATTAATCCCATGCTTGGCCCTTGAGTGACTTGGTCCCTACTTCGTTTTTCTGAGAAGATGGGCAGTTGAATAATATTTTGTGACGCATTTCTGGTTGTTGATAATGCAAAATAAGCAGTTCTCCCTTGAAAAAACAGCGTATTGTTCATGCCCATTTGCTCAAAATATAAGGAAGGCTTTCATACAATGTGATTTCATCTGTGTTGAGGAAATGCGTAGATGATTGTGTTCCCAAAGTTGCAGAACATAGAAGGTAGCAGCAGCAGAAATATAAAAAAGGAACAACAACAAAGCATTGGGAGTACAGGCATGATCTCTTTCATTTTCATACTTATTTTGTTTGGGTTTTTTGTAATAATCATAACAGCCAGTAGGGTCCAACACCATCTTCTCTGATTCATTTTGTTACCCAGGAACTGTTTGGCCTGTAATATTTTCATACTTATTTTGTTTGGTTTCTTGTAATAATCATAACAACTAGTAGGGTCCAACACCATCTTCTCTGATTCATTTTGTTACCCACGAACTGTTTGGCCTGTAATATTTTGAAAGTTAAGTTGGTATTTTTTTTCCATCATAAAACATGTCCCAAGGGACCACACCTGGATTTATTTCGGCTTAGGTGCGAGGTCTGAGGTACGGGTACCTATTCTGCTTGGGACTTGTACCCTGAGTCCTCACCTTTGAAGTTCATGTCATGGAAACGGGGTAGGCCATACTGGGAAAGGAGCTGTGGTGTATGTCTCAACACTGTTTCTTTAAGGTAAATGGCTTTTTCTTAAGAAAATGGGCTTTACCATAAAGATGACCAGGTTCAAGTTGGGCTGTGCAGCAGTGCTTGTGGTAAAGATGGCCAGGGTTCAATTCCCAAATGACCCTGGCTCAAATCCCAGCAGAAATGTTCTGGTAAAATGTAAAAGATGCTATAAGTCAAGTCAATAAAGGCGAGGGTGAAATGATAAATTTATAAAAAGGGATCTGTTAACAGGTGCTGAATTAAATGATAAAATTGTAAAGTAGCTCTGGTTTGCAGGTGCTAAGCCCAGGACTCTGTTTAGATGTCACAGCTGAGGGGTATCTATTCTGTTAAATTTACCTAGGACTTGCCCTGGCTTCATCCATTGAGATACCCAGCATCCATGAGCCAGAGCCATCAAGGTTGTCTGGATCTAAACCGAATCTGAGTTGCAGTATCTAACTTTGTTGGTCACTTGAATGCTGAGGATATTTTCAGGGATTTTGAACCCAGCTCTGGTCAGTAAAAGTGCTTTAGTTCTGTTATTTTTACATTTATGTTTGATGTTTACAAAACATTTCTCTGTTTCTATCTATTTTTCTCCCTATTTTTTCTTTGTACACCCCAAGATTGTCTACTTATGAATGGTCTTCCTTCAGTAGGGATACACTAGCTCATTAGTTAATCTAATAGTTTCTATAAGAAGGATACTTTCTTGGGGTGCAGGCATGGCAGAATTACTGCGAGTCTGAAACTCCCCCGTTAATAGAATGTATGCTTTATAGGATATTCGTTGAGTACCTGTCGGTTAGATCTATGCCATTAAATTGTTTTTTACTTTTTTATGATTGTGTGCTCCTCTATCCTAAATTTCATATCCATGTCATTGGCTTTGTTCCTCCATGGTGACACATACATCTGTAATTATTGGTTGTCAATGAAAGGTATCAAAATCTATGTGATTTGCCTTATTCCTTGTGGTTTTCTCTGGCACTGTACTATGATAAATGTTACGCTGAACACCTTCTGTGCAACTATTGGTAATATCTATTTGATTGACTCTTCCCCTGATAACTTTGAACTCTTCTGTTATAGAAGTGCTACCTGGTCTAATAACCCAATTATGTCTAGTTTATGTGATTAACTCTGTTTTTCTTGCAATGATGTTGTCCAGGTAGCTTGAGGCATCTCTCAATAAACCTATTTCAATTCTTTAGCTTGGACAGGGCATTTAGTTCATGTCTATGTACCCAAATCAAAGGGAGACCTATCAGATAGATGAGATCATTTTTTTAATGTATTATTGTATCCCAAGGTTGACAACTGTTCTATATGCTCAAAGTCTTGATTTTACTGATCAGAGAATCACTATTCTTAATCATAGTTACCAAATTTGTCCAAATCAAGCCATTAAATTGTTCAATTTGATTAGCCCAATCTATTACTACGCTGCCCCTTTTCACCTTAGCTACTATCAAACAAATCTGGTTTTGGAACTAGTTTCACCTCGGGTAGTAATTTAGATGCTTCTGTTTTGATTCTCTGCAATTAGAAAACTAGCCTCAGCTTGATAGATTGCTTCGCCCGATGCATCAAAGCTTCTATCTGAATCACTTGCAACCTCTCTGTTATGGATTTGCATTGCACTTAGCTCGATGGCTGGATTTCCATTGCACCTGGTTCGATGGCTGGAAGCTGCTCTAAACGAATCAGATCGATAGGAAATTTAGGGTCTGATTATCCTCCACATATTGGGATGCTTGGTTTTTACTCAAATTTTCTTCTTCACATTTTGTTCCAAATTTTTTTGTCAATTTGATTTTTCTATCTATAATTCAATTCAAACATATAAACTTAGTAATTATGTTTTATAATTCCAACTCGAACTTGATAACTATATTCTAAATATTCTTAAAATACATCTACAAACTCAAAATTTAGAGCTGACTGATGTAACTTATCATCATTAAGCTGGTGCAATTGTCTTACTTCTCATGCTGGTCATATATATAGAACTAACATTGGGATCAGAAACAGTATGAAAGATATTTCACAACCTCCGGTAGACATACACCTCGATAGACATACATATATCTATGTATGTTTATTGAAGTACTGCTTCCAAAATAGGAGCGCTACTTTCGTTGCTCCAAGTGTTGTTTTTATTGGTGTGAATCTGATGATGGTGATAGTTTGGCATCGTTACTCTCTGCTTGTTCCTGCTGAATTATAGCTTGGGTATTTTTTAAGTATTCTAATATTATATTTAAGTATAGTATTTTAGATTATTTTGAATTGAAAAAAAACATGTATATAGATAAGTAGGTGAATATTAAATATGAAACATGTAGTTTACTACAGAAATCAAAATGTGTAAATTTTGGCAAATATTATGATAAAAAAAACACATTTTATATAAATATAGGCGATATTAGAAACTAAAAATGACTAAATAGAGAATTTATTTTTGAAAAAAACTCAAAAAATAGCCAAAAAAATTTGGCCCTTAAAAATTACCCTACGAATACCAAACATCTAAGATATTCTGTCAAAATTCTCCATGGTCCTTACCATTTTAGTTCCCCACTATGATCGCTACTATGTTTATTGATCTTTGCCAACGTTGAAGAATAATCACATTTGGGAAGGAAGTCAATAAATGAAATGAATTCTGTTTGGGAAGAAAGTCAATAAGTGAGTGATCTACTCTAGGCTCTAGCAGATAAAGAGATTCTGCAGTTAGTTTGGTGGTGGTTCTTGTTTGTCTTGTCCTTGACTTCCAGAGTGATTTGGAATCTCCCTCACCTACCAAATGGTCCATTGTGACTTTCTATGCCATATACAGCCCCTTTCTCATATTCATCATTTCTGCTAAGTTAGTGGAGATGTAGGCATTGCCGTTTATTTGTGTTCGGTTGTTATGGTTGAAATTTAAGCCACACGGGAAACTTTAGGGATTAGAGTTCCTATTAAAATAAGCATATTAGTATAAAATAGTGGGTCGATTATAGTGATTAGGTGCCATGTTGAAATTGGGTCTCAAATTCCATTAACAAAAACTTTCTGTATTACATGGTCGATTGGTCGATTGAATGTTCCAATTTTTAAATTTTTTTTAATTTTTAATTTTTTTTTAATTTGTATAATTTTGTAATCATTCATTTAAAGAGATATATTTTTTAAATATGTATAATTTAAAGAGATGCTTGCTGCAAATTTACAATAGATTTTTATGAACGAATTATTTAAAAATATGTAAATTCACATTTTTAATTAATTAGGAAAAAATTATTAAGATTTGAAGTTATAATTATTAATTTAATTGTAATAATTTATTTATTTAAAAAAATGTTTATAGCAAAAATTTATAATTTTATAAATAAATTATTCTAAAATTTAGTAAATTCATATATTTAATTAATTAGGCAAACAAATTGAGATTTGAACTTGTAACTATTGAACTTAAATGGGTAATGTTTGTGAGAGAAACCCACAACCAGCTCACTCGAAAACTTTATACAATATTGTTAGAAATTGTTATATCATAATATTGATTTGAACCGGTGACTACTCAACTTAAATAAGAAATGTTTGTTGGGGAAGATTCATAACTAGCTCGATTGAAAACTTTATGCAATAATGTTTTTGTTTATTATATCCGAATCATAGGACTCCACCAAAAAAACTTTTTTTAAAGACGCTCTTTATAGGGTCCACTTTATAAAATAGATTTTTTTTCAGTTTTAAAGTTAAAACTAGGGTAGAATTTATTTCATCAAATATAATTGTGATCTATATTCAAAGTTGGTCGTTTTAGTGGGATGTTAATCATCATAATTATACCAACTTTATTACCAACTTTATCACTATCCAACATAACTTTATTATTATCTTCATCACTATCAAACATATCATATATTAAATCATATATATTTATGATAAACATTACTACATCATTATCAAACATATCATATCATTTAACATGAAACGTCGCAACAAAAATGAATAAAACTTTGACAAAATTTAAACATATCATTTAACATGAAACGATGTTAAACGCCGCAACAAAAATGAATAAAACTTTGACAAAATTTTGATGAACAAAAATAAAATAAAAAAGCTTAATTTATTTTATCAAAAATATCACACCTCAACAAAAATGAATGAAATTTTTATTAACATAAATAAAATAAAATAAAATAGTTTAAATTTATTTTAATTTAAATATTAAAATATTAAAATTTGAATTTTTAAAATAAATTTATATTAAATTATTTTATTTGTAACAAATATCTATTCAATTTTCTCAATTTTCTAAGGAAAAAAAAAAACAAATATCTATTCAATTTATGTAAAAGTATTTATAAGTATTTCTAAAAGAAGAAGTTCATGTTATCTCAATGTTTCCTATTTCTTGACTTTTAATCTTGGATTTGAGCTTATCATCCAATGATTGTTTGAACAAATTAGGGCGAGGGTTTAAGGGAGGTTTTAAGTTTCATTTTTAATATTTACATATGTAAATAACATTTTTTTGTGTTGTGGTGGTATGGTTATTATGATAAAATATTGTATTTACAATTAATATTATTTTGTTAAAGAATTTTTATTATTATTATTAAAAATTAAATAATATTAAATTAACTTAAATTTAGAAATATATAAGATATTAAAATATATATATATATTTTATAATAAAGATTGATAAAAATTTATAATATTATATTAAAAAGTTGAAAGTTATAATTGAGAAGTACATATAGTCACCTTGTTGCTAAGGGGAGGAAGTGAAAGATTTTATTCTAAAAAATTCTCCCCTCTCTTAATATTTCAAGAAAAAATTTCTTTATCGAAGTAAAATTTCGACACCCATAAAGCTGATGAAATTGTCCTAAACAAACTACACAAATGAAGAACACAACAGAGACAAAAAGAAAGGGCTAAACTACAACCTACAGAAACCAACATTATTTAGATTTCCTAGAAGAGTCTAGTTCAATGATTTCCCTAGTTGGATAGAGAACATAACCCTCTTCAAGAACCCACATTGTTGCTTCAAAGTGTCATGGCAATGGCTCTCCTGAGCCAAATTGATGAGTTTATCCATGTCCACGAGGAGCTAGTCAATATGACCACCCTGCACTCGAACATTGCCCTCCACATCATCAAACCGAGTGTCTAGAAGTAAAATATGGTAAGAGATATGATAGAGTGCTTCAATCATGCCTTCCACGCATGATTTCAGGACCATCATCATGTTTTTGACATCGCTAATTTTTGCCTGAACCGCACGAAGCTCTACCTTCCAAGATGGCATTGTGAGGCTTGGAAGGTCCTTGTTCCCATGCAAGAGAGACATCCCAAGACCAACATCTCTAATACTCCATACGACGAAAACAATACTCCCCTCAATCCCAAACAGGGCCCTAAATGAGGTATGCCTACCCTCAAAGGAGCGTGAACCTCATGCAAAAGAAAACAAAGAACAAAGCAGAGAGCATCAATGTCATTCACAATACCCCACAAATACGCAACCAACAATCGCCACCATGGTGGAATCCCAAAACTAGGCCTGAGAACCAATTCAATACCTAACTTTGACACCACACATAGATCATCACTGAGACCATACGGGGAACGAAGTGTTGCAGAAATATTTATGAGTGAGAATATCCCACATGCCTCCGGGGGAGCAATAACTACATCCATTAAGGTCCAAGCAGTTCAGGGTAATTTTTAGAGGCGAAATTTCGCCAACTGGCTATTTTTTGGGCAAGTTTCAATAGTAAATTGTATGTTTCTTTTTTAATATTCACCTACCTTTCTATATATATATGATTTTTTTTCAATCCAAAATAATCGCTTAGAATACTATATTTAGGTATACTATGATAATCCTTAAAAAATACCCTGAATCACGTAAAGGAGGAGGAGCAGCTGAGTCGACGACACTATGCGGGGAAGAAATAACATGAGAGCAACCTCAAACTTCTAAAGGGCCATGTGTCTCTTCAAACTATAACATTCACATGCCCAATTTAATACCATGAAATGACAACGGAGAAGGGGGGGTAGGGGATCCACCTACGGTGTGGATGTCCATCCTTTTGGACACACACCCCTTTGTCCAAATGAACACCTTGGTTGGGAAAACTGTCATCCAGAACATTGCTATGTCGTTAGATATGCATGAGGCTTAATTCTGGATTTCATAGAGGGAGCAAAGAACTCGCTTTTGGGTTCTATCCTAGATAGTCTCGACCTTGGCTAAGTTTTTCCTTATAGATCGAATAACAAGCAATTTGTTGCCAAAAATTATCACACTTCAAATCATGAGCGTAACCAAATACTCAGCTCCCAGCATATCCACGAAGCTTGATTGTTGGTGGCCATTCCTAAGCACCAGACAAATGAATTCACTATTGTTCCTCTCCGATCCAAGAAGACTCCCCACTTGCCACCCCTATATAAATTTAATGTTTATTAATTTATATTAGAAATAATAATAATTACGATAAAATGATTAATTATTTTAATCATTAAATTTCAATATTTATTAATTAATATTAAAAATTTAATAATTATTATGATATACACATCAATTATTTTTAACCACTTTTATTATGTAATTAATTCAAGATACTTTAATATTAATTAAATAATGTTTAAAAAGACAGAACATTGAAATTCGCATTTGCGCATTGGATTTTGTACTCCTCTTAACGCAGAGTAGTTATAGAATTTAATATATATAGATATTTTTAAGTTGATAGATATATACTAATATTTTATATACTGATGCTTATCTCTTTCAGAAGCACTTTTCCTTTTCTTAACCAATGACATCAAGTACCGAATAAAGTAGTTGTAGTTGATACATTTTTGTTTTTATAGAAAAACTGCACTTTAATAAGAAAAGTGCAAGGTTTAAATTTTTTATTGGTTATTTTATTTTAATGGAAAATAATACTAAAATAATTAATATTAAATATTTTAAAACAATATAAAAAATTGTAAACATGAAATATTTTATTTTTATTTTTTCATATTGCTATATTCTCACTTTTAAGTTATAAGAATTTCAATTAATGAAATTAAAAACTTTCATTTTTATTATTCAAAGTACACTCAATTAATAGAAAATAACTTTTTTTGGATATATAAATTATTTAATTTTATATTCTTTTTTATTTTCACTCTATTTTATCTATTATTTTTTATTACTATTAGTATATAATATATGGACTTGGATTTGTGAGGGTTTTAATTTTTAATATGCAAATTTTTTTATCTTAAATTTTTTATATATAAAACACAATTAATATCTTAAACAATGTTTAAAAAATCTTGATTTAAGATGAATCTATAATTTTAATTTTTAAATTTTTATTAAAATATCTCTAATAAAAATTTTAACATTAAGTTAAGTGATTCCATAAATTTTTTAACAATATACAAATTACTTCACATCTTGACCCTGACCCTGATCCTGACCCTCACTCTCATGAAAAATGGGGTCCTCGACTCAGGGATTTTTTAAGCGTTTCTGTTCTGAACACTCTTGAGTGGAATCCCATGTTGGAATTTGGTAAATTTGGCATAGCAATTCCATTCTCAGTAGAAAATGCTTCCTAATGATCACATGTTTCACGGAAAAAAAAACTGAAGATCACTTTTCCTTGGTGGAGTGCTGATGAACTGTTGGATCCCAATCAAAATAGCCCACCCCGGGTTCATAGTTCCCAAGACATGATTAAAAAAGTACGTTTAATAAAATAAAAAACAGTGACAGGGTCCCAAAATCAGTACCTTCAAAGAAGTTTATGCGTGACACTCTGGAGTGATGCTGCAAGCAAGGCATATAAAAATGCCGTGTCGTTGCAGCGTCTTTTGGCAAGATATGTATTTGACGTGCACGTCATAAGATCCGGCTCAAAACAGATGCATGCGCGGAACTTATACACTCTTTGTAAAACAAAAGGGAGTATATGATTAAGGCAAAAGATTGTTAGGTTATGATTAAGGCAAAAGATTATTATTCTGAGCACCTTCTCGTATGTAATCTAACCCAACATCCCTGAGCCGAGAAATTTGAGCCAGGACAGCGAAAAATTGGGTGGCTTCTGTTTATAGAAAAACGCAGCTGATTGTGTTTTTTGTAACTAATTCTAAACGTACGAATTTGTTTTTCAAGTTGCAAAGTCAAGGAGATCGTTGTTTCTTCTTGAGGTAAGTGTGTATGACATAATCATGCCAAATGCAAGGATGGCACATGCACCCATACTGACTTCTGCAGGGCTTATAAACACTGTAAACACGGCATGATTTACTGTATTTCATTATTCTCATGCTTACCCCTTTAGTGACTTTGTGCCTACAATGTTTTTTCTCTAAAAGCGGACAGTTTGAACGGTATTTTATGGTTCATTTCTGATTGCAGACAGTGCAGCAGGAAAACAAGCAGTTCTGCCTTGAGAAACCAGCTTTTTGTTCACTCGCATTTGGTCAAATATAAGGAAGGCTTTTAACGACGTGGTTTCATCTGTGTTAAGACAACGGCATTATATGTGATTTTGTTCCCAGAGTTGCAGAGTATAGGAGGTAGCAACAGCAGAAACATCAATAAAGAACAACAGAAAAGATGTGATTTTGTTCCCAGAGTTGGAGAGTATAGGAGGTAGCAGCAGCCGAAACATCAATAAAGAACAACAGCAAAGCATTGAGAATACAGGTACGATCTCTTCCAATTTTTGTTTGTTTGTTTGAGTTTCCTGTTATGAGCATAAACCAGGATCCAGCACCATTTTCTCTGATACATTTTGTTACCCACAAATTGTTTGGCCCTTTTGGCTTTTCATTGCGTCTAATTTAGATCTGTTTTTTTGTCTTCATGAAACATGTCCCAAGGGACCGCACCCTGAGCTTAGGTGCGAGGTCTAATAGTATCTATTCTGCCAAAATCGCCATGGACTTGCACCATGCTCCATGCTCTGTCCCTTTTGAAGCTCATGTCGTAGGGTTGGGGCAGACCATAACGGGATTGGAGCTGTGGTGGATGGCTCAAAACTGTTGCTTTTTAAGGGTATATGGCCCTTCTTAAGGTGGTTCTACGTTTTGGGTTGTTGGAAGGCTCTGGTAAAAATAATGAAAAAAGACGGCCAAAAAAGACTGTTGGTCAATAACTTTGAAGTGTGTAATGATAAAATTCGAAGATGGATAAAGCTGTAAATCGTAAGGTGGATAAAGCGTTAAAATGTGTTTGAAATGACAAAACTGTAAAGTGGGTTTGTTCAAAGGCAGGTGCTATATGAGGGGTATCTGTTAAATCAAATTCACCTTCACCTGCATCCGGGCTGGACTTAGGTGCTATATTTAATCCATCCGGGCTGGACTTAGGTGCTATATTAAATCCATCCGGGCTTGTCTTAGGTACAGAGCATCCGGGCTTGACTTAGGTGCTATATTAAATCCATCCGGGCTTGACTAAGGTGCTATATTAAATCAAATTTACCTGGGACTTGCACCTGGCTTCATCCATGGTGCTATATTAAATCAAATTCACATCCACATCCATGGTGCTATATAAAATCAAATTCACCTGGGACTTGCACCTGGCTTCATCCATCAAGGTACAGAGCATTAGGTGGCAGGTGCTATATGAGGCGTATCTATTCTATTTAATCAAATTCACTGGGACTTGCACCTGGCTTCATCCATTGAGGCACATAACTGATAACATCCGTAGACTATCTAGATTGCCAAGATTTAAACCCTCATAGATGCGGTAGTTAACTATGTTGACCACATGAATGTCGGACCATATCTTTGAGAGGTTTTGAACCTGGTTCTGATCACTGAAAGTGCTTTAGTTTAACCACTTGAACACAACCTGCTTGGCATCGGAGGGCTAGTTCTGTTATTTTTACAGTAAGGTTTGATATTCGTAGAAACATTTCTCGGTGTTTGTTTCTATTTTTCACCCACATAATTGTCATGGATGGATGGAGTTCTTCAGTTGGGATACACTAGCTGATTGGTTATTCTAATATAAGCTATAAGAAGGATCTTCTCCTGAGTTGCGGGCATGGCAGACTTATGATAGAGTTACTGCAAGTTTGCAACACTCCGTTAGTATTCATCTAACCCCTTGGGCTGAGGTATCTATCTATATATTTATTTCAGTTCTTTAGATTGGACAGGGCATTTAGTTCATGTCTCTATTCCCAAATAAAAGGTAGACATATCAAATGAGACAAAAAATTTGAATGTATTATTGTATACCCAAGGTTTAGGACCGTTCTTCATGCTCAATTTTAATTATAAAAGCCACTTGTTCAGTGCCTTTAAAGGGGCAGGAACTGCTTTTCTAAATTTGCTTGGAGGATTCCATCCACAAACGTTGCGTTTATGGCTGACTGATATACCTTTGACTGTTGCATTTGCCTTTTTCATTTCTGATCATATGTATAGAACTAACATTGGGATCAGTAATGGTATAAAGGATAATTTAGAATCTCCAGTATGCATGTATGCATATATATACATTGAAATGCTTCAAGAAACATACCTCAAGAGGCTGCAGTGCAAAGAGCAGAGCATGCTTCCTTTAGTTTATGTGCCAGGTCTAAAAGTATTACATCAAAATTTCCTGTGATTTGCATATGGTCCTATCATTTTCGAAATTCATTCCATGCAAGTGGGACAGACCACAGCGAGAACAGGATCCTGGAGGATGGCTTAACAGTCGGTTGACTTCAACAATGAACCAGTACGCTGTTGGCAAGACAGGGCATTTAGTTCATGTCTCTATTCCCAAATAAAGGGTAGACATATCAAATGAGACAAAAATTTTGAATGTATTTTTGTATCCCAAGGTTTAGGACCGTTCTTTATGCTCAATTTTAATTATAAAAACCACTTATTCAGTGCCTTTAAAGGGGCAGGAACTGCTATTCTAAATTTGCTTGGAGGATTCCATCCACAAACGCAAAGTTTATGGCTGACTGATATACCTTTAACTGTTGCATTTGCCTTGTTCATTGCTGATCATATGTATAGAACTAACATTGAGATCAGTAATGGTATGAAGGATAATTTAGAATCTCCAGTATGCATGTATGCATATATATACATTGAAATGCTTCAAGAAACATACCTCAAGAGGCTGCAGTGCAAAGAGCAGAGCATGCTTCCTTTAGTTTAGGTGCCAGGTCTAAAAGTATTACATCAAAATTTCCTGTGATTTGCATATGGTCCTATCGTTTTCAAAATTCATTCCATGCAAGTGGGACAGACCACAGCGAGAACAGGATCCTGGAGGATGGCTTAACAGTCGGTTGACTTCAACAATGAACCAGTACGCTGTTGGCAAGACATTTATTTTCTTTTCAAAACAATGGTTCAATTAAAGTAAAGACTTAAATACATGACAAGAAGAAATGGGCTGCAATCTGTAATTAAGAGCAACTAAATCGTACCCTTCACCGGATTCTGCATATTTAGTGCACTTCTATTTAGCTTAAGACATTTACTTTCTAAACATTTTTGCACGACAAGATGCTTTCGTTTTCCCAAAATAGTTATTAAATTAAATCAAAAGATAATGATATTTAAGCCTACTATTTCGATTTGATCAAATTCCATTCAACGTCTTTTGTGAGAACACAATATTTTAAAATGTTTATTTGTGTCAAACTTGTTTTTTTGCACAATAATGGTTAGAATTTATATTTAAAAGTGCTGCGGCTGAACCGTACAGCGTAGGTTTAGAAAGAAAATATATGGTTCTAGGCAGACATAATCCGAAGTCTAGTGATAAATACAAATCCATCCCAAAAATTACAACGGAGGCCTAGCCATTTCATTCTACTCAGAATTCTGCAGGTATTTTGCTTAGCAAACTGACACAATAACAATAGGGAGATTCGAATGGGTCGCTATGTGCCCAACCAGAGCTTCCAAAGACTTAAAGCTGAGGTCATTTCCATTTGCTTCCCTTTGAAGATGGTCGTGGAAGCACGGGATTCAGCTTCGCAATTCCTTAGGCTGAGAAGGTGTTTCCTTGCTTTCAATATGAATTCATCTCTAACACGGTTGGTCTCCAAGTTTTTCTCCTCAAACTCCTTCCACCTTGCTTATTGCAGTGCCGAGTAGGTGACAGGGCCTCTGCTACATCCCTCTCACACTGGCAAAGCCCCTTCCTTAACCCTCCGAGCTCACAAAGGACACAACAATGGTGACAATGACAATGGTCCATGCCATTCCTAATCTGAGAGAAGTAGGCTGGTCAGTGCCAAAGACCCAGGGGAAATCGGAAACACTTAGAGCTTCCGACAGAGAAAAACGTATAATGCCACAAAGACCAGAGCCCTATTCTTTTATCTCGCTCATCAAGGTTGTCTTCAATATCGGAGATGACCAGCATTAACCCAAGGGAAAACCAGTTAATACCACACGCAGGAACCATTGCGGCCATAGCACACTTCTTCAGAGAAAATTCCGATTGTGCATGCATAAGGATAGGCGGGAAGCGAGGACATTCAAGGCCCTTCCTCTACATCACCATCTTGATTTGACGTATGTATTGAGGAGAACCTTTCATTGTAGAACCTTGACACCTCATGGAAGGGAGCACATGGAGTTGAATTCTCTTCAGCCATTGTTCACCCACAAAATTCTTTCTTGCAATCAGACTCCTAAATTTGCTTTGCAGTCCACTTCAGTGTTTAGCACTCGCAATCCTTGGAAGTCGGCAATTTGATTGAAACCATGTCCCATAGAAGCAGCCTTTTGACAAATTCTGTTTAGGGATTTTCAAGAGAATAATGCTCGAATAATCACTATTGAGTCTCCAATCACTGTCACCTTTTGAGCACCTTTGTCTCTAAGAACAGTAATTCACTGAAGCTTCTGCTGCTTCATTGTCAATAGCTATACCCAACCCCATGCAAATTCCATGACTTTTTGTCTATCGAGATTATACACGACTCCACCCCCTCTGCAGCCGCCGCCACTTATTTGTGTTAAACTTGCTATTTAAATGTGTACTTTTCATTTTGATCTAAGATCAGCAAACCCATGGTTATTGAAGGTGTAATATGTATTATGTAGCTAGTTAGTTTTGATTTTTAACTTCCATAATTAAGTTTTTTTAAATCCTTAAATGAGGGATGGCCTAGAGGTTCACATACTTTTGGATGGGAAGCATAGAATCACTGACTTTTTCTAACTGAACAATGCCCTGTAGGTTGGTAACGTGGCAAGTTTGGTGACATGGATATACAGTTGCCAGTTATAGTCCTGATCTTAACATTGTTCTCAGGGACAATAAATGCTCTTTGTTCCAATAAAAATTGTCAGGTTGGTAACTTTTGGTTTCTGATATTACTTGCTTGAGTACTTGTCCTTTTTATTCTCTTACAGAAATGAGTCTCTAGGTTTATTTTAATAAACTGAAACGTATATACCATTGAGGAAATTTAGCAAGCCAACAAGCTATGAATTTTCAATTTCCTGTTTGGGTTGCCAGGTTCATGATGTCTGCATGGTGAATGGAGACTGTGCAGCTGGGTTACATTGCGAAACCTGTGTTGTGGCAGGGGATTTGCTTCCAAGGTGCACTCGTATACAGCCTGTAAATCCAACGTCTAAGGTACTTTACTAACACTGTCTTTTGCAATAAACTATATGTGTCGAAGGAAAGCAGATGAGTTTTACAGAAGAGAACATAAATGGTCATGGAATTTGACGGTAATTTACGACTTTAAAAATCTTAAACAACATAGAACTTAGAAGTATCATTCAGCTGATAGTACCTGGACAGAACAATAAAAATGCTTCAAAATGTAATAGCTGATTGATGCAGTTTCTAATTAGAGGCTTTGAAATGTAAAACACTTGCATTTTGTGTAAATTGCATCATAAGCAAGCATTCTTAAGAACATAACAGCATTTTATGGATTTTGAAATTGGAGGATTTTTTAATTGAAAACATCGAAGCTAGGCTTCAGGGGATGATAAGAAATTGAGGAAATGTGAATTTAGAGATTTTTTACTGATTTTGCTTTTGTTTCAGATCGGGAGTCTACCTTTCAACAAGTACTCATGGCTAACTACTCACAACTCATTTGCTATTCTTGGAGAACGTTCTTACACGGGTACTCAACGGTTGTCACCCTCAAATCAACAAGATAGTATTACAAGTCAGCTCAATGTATGATCTTGGTTTGTCAATCTTTAGCTGTCTTGAGCATCTAAATCTACAGTTGTAGTCTTGTAGATAGATATAATCAAAGGAGGCTTTGGAACTGTAGTAGAAGACACTGTTTTTGTCTATTCTGTTTTTAGTAGGTTAATTTGGTCACAAGGCCTGATTCTGCTTGGCTTTTGTGCAGAATGGTGTAAGAGGCCTCATGCTAGACATGTATGATTTTGAGAATGATGTTTGGCTCTGTCATTCATTTGGAGGAAATTGTTATAACATCACAGCTTATGTGAGTAAATAGATACTATTTTTCATTTTCTAGCTGGCGTACATTATCACTAGAAGCAAGCTTGTGACCTTGTGTCAATCTTTCAGGAACCAGCTATCAATGCACTGAAAGAGATTGAGGCATTCCTGTCTGCACATCCCTCTGAAATTGTTACCATATTCATTGAAGACTATGTTAGAGCACCCAATGGCCTAACCAAAGTATTTACTGCAGCTGGCCTGAAGAACTACTGGTTTCCAGTGTCGAGAATGCCCAAAAATGGTGAGAACTGGCCTACTGTAGCAGACATGGTAGCCAAAAATCAACGACTCATAGTATTTACTTCGAAGTCTTACAAAGAAGCATCAGAAGGCATTGCTTCCCAGTGGAAATATGTTGTTGAAAATCAATGTAAGTACTGTAGTCTTTCTGGGTTAGTTTCTACATTCATTATCAGTTCTGTGATATATATTGTGGAGAACAGTCTAGGATGTATACTTAGGCAGAGCTCATTGGAAACTCAAACAAGATAGATCGTTGCTAATCTTTGTAGATGGCAATGCTGGTATGAAAGTTGGAACGTGTACAAATCGTGCAGAGTCACCAGCTTTGAATACAAGAAGCCGATCACTGGTTCTGCAAAACTACTTTCCTGATAACCCAAATTTACCTGAAGCTTGCAAGGACAATTCTGCTGCATTATCCAGCATGTTAAGTGTGTGTTATGAGGCTTCTGGTAACAGATGGGCTAATTTTCTTGCTGTAGACTTCTATAAGGTCTGTTCCTATTTTCATTAAGGTCTAGCCATCATGAAAAGAACTGAAATTCTGCTTATCCTTCAAGCTTCAATATTCTTGGCTTAGGTTTCAGAGATCACCAGTAACTAACATTTTCAGAGTATTGTTATTTCCTACAGAGAAGTGATGGCGGGGGTGCATCAGAAGCTGTAGACAAACTCAATGGCCAACTTATTTGTGGATGTGGCAATATAAGCTACTGCCAGGTCTCCTAAAGGCTAAAACACAACTTTTTTCCTTTTTCCAGACGATAGAAGTCAAATTGTGAGCAAATGATTAATATCTGATCGTTATGATCATTCTCACTATTTCTGTTTTTGCAGCCAAACAGCACATTTGGAGTCTGCAATCCGTCACCTGTTGCAACATCTACCAACCTACCATCTGCTGCAATATCACCGCAAGAGACAATCCAAACTTCTGCTACTGCTCCTGCTATAATGACTTTATCCATCAGATCTTTGATCCTCGAACTTCTACTTACCAGCCTCATTTTCCTGTGCCTGTGATTCTTTTCTTCTGGTAGACCTTTAGACATTCATCTTTGGGTGGGCGATACATTAGTCTTAGTCTAAGTATTCATGTTTTGAAAAATGAGAGTGAGTCAGTGAGCCTGGCTTCTGATCTGAGAATTCATTTTTTGAAAAATGAGAGTGAGTCAGTGAGCCTGGCTTCTGTATGAAGTATGAACTGTTCCAAGAATCTTATGCACAGAAATGTTACTGACAGAAGTCGTGGATGCTAAATCTGCCAAGATAGTTAACAGTTGACCATCACACTATTGGTATATTAAACTCCTTAGGTTTAGGGTCTGATAAAAGCTGGCCAGTGGCAACTGACTAGTCTGTTTAGGTTTGTCAGCAGAGGTTGGTTCAACCGTTACGATGATTTTTCAATGTTGGCCCGTCCCATCGTGTATGCTTTGGGACAATGTCAACTCAGGGTAAGACCAACTTAAGGGACATTAATACAGTGGCAGAGCTCATTGTTCTTCATTTGATATTGAATATTATTCATGGCCTTGTGCTTGGCCTCCATTTATTTTATTTTGAATGACAAATCCATGATTCCATCCTCGCGTTTCTTTTTCCAATGTTGATTCCTTATTTGAGTTTTATTCTTACCTTTTGTCCATCTCCAATATCTCAAAGTGAGGTTCATTAGTTGAAGAATCTTGTTGACATTTGTGCTTATAGTTTTAACAAGAGTATGGATTACACATTATTAAGGTGCATTGCTGCTGTTGAGAATATAAGAAACAACTATAATTGCACCAATGCAAAAATATCTGTCAACTTTCGAACTTAAGAGTTCCAACGTGTTGATTCAGAACAAGAATTCGACTCCATGGATATAAGGCACCAAAGAAGACTTGTTTTTTACAGCCCACTAAACTAAAGATTCAAAGGATGTTCCAATATAATCCATACTGTACAAGAATTCAACCCCATGAATATAAGAAAACAAAGAACACTTGTTTTTTACAGACCAGTAAACTAAAGATTCAAATGATGTTCCAAAATAATCCATACTATCAAAATAACCGGAATAAATAACACATCAGAGTATGACCGTTAAAGTTGATTTCAAAATCCCCGAATACAAAAAGCGTGAATACTGTGAAGATTCACATGAACAATAATGCAGTGATGATGTTTGGTCAAAGATTAGGACTGAATAATTATACTAGTTTTCGCTACATAATTTTGTTAATGGCAGTTGCAAGAGAATGGTTTCAAAGGAATTCTAATGGTACATTACATTAGAGAAATATATAATAAAGCTAGTTTTCACTACACAATTTTCAATTTTGTTAATGGCAGTTGCAACCGAATTGTTTCAATGGGATTCTAATGGAACATAAAGATGAGAAAGATTTGTTAAAATAGTATTTCCCGTGGATTTTGTTATTTTATTTTTTAAATTAGAAAGTTACAATGGAGGCCATCAACACAACTCGACGACCAGAGGAACTAACAAAAACTTTACATAAAGCACATTACCAATTGATATAAAAGAAATTGTAGGCTTCTTACTTTCACAACCTTGGTAATTGCCAAGCCAATGGCATGCAATAACCCCAGTTTGAAAGTCCATGCAAGCAAACATCGATATTGTTGAATCCTCTTGTTTATCCAACTATAGCAGGTCGAATTAGCAACGGGGTGTTTGTTATATATGATTTTTTTGTATTTATTGTATTGATATCCAATAAAATTGTTGTTTTCAATAATTTTTGCTATAGCCAAGTATGAGGGAGATCTTGAAACATGTGAGTGTTTGTCGAGTAACAAAATAATACAAAGTAAACAAAAAAAAATAATACAAAATAAAAAGTAATAAAGTAAAAGTAAATATGAGGGAGATTTGATCTCTCTCAGCGCTTGATAGAGCCTAGGATTTGGATCTATGCTGGTTTATAAATATCTATTAATTGAGTGTATAGCTTAATTAATTCTAAGGAAAAGTTGTTACTTTCTCCACTTAAATTTAAATCCTAATTTGTAACACGTTTGTTTTTATTGATTTGATTGTGGACAAATTATATACAATCTATTCACAAGTTTTAGACTTGACGATATACTTCAAAGAATGATTGTATTGTTCATATTAATACTTAATGATAATGGTTGTCCATCTAAGTTCTAAAGTCGATACAACTGGTCTTCAATAAATATTTGGTTCCCTCTTCTATGTCTTGAAATGTGTTTCTTTTAAACATAATCTCTTATAGAGTTATTTAGGATTCAAATAGATTAGTTTCTTAACATGGTATTTGATTGTAGTTACATTAGTCTGCTTCTTCCTTAAAAATATGTTACGAGATGTTCCTCTTATATGTTTTTGGTAAGATTGCATCCAAAACAAATCCAATGCAGATATGTTTTGACCTTCAAATTTGTAGAAACACCTTAATGAAGACCCTTATTTGGGAATCTAGAAATAACCATGCAAATCAATAAACTACCTCAATCTCATAGGAACATAAAGGAAGTAAGA
Organism: Larix kaempferi; assembly: GCA_027924585.1. Classification (NCBI taxonomy): domain Eukaryota; kingdom Viridiplantae; phylum Streptophyta; class Pinopsida; order Pinales; family Pinaceae; genus Larix; species Larix kaempferi. Next base: position 8,882,828 of record BSBM01000278.1, read on the forward strand.
ATTCATGGTTGTATCCAATGAAATCAATAATCTAAATATTATTTGGAAGTATTTAAAATTAGAAATTAAAAGAGTTTACACAGAAAATATCATGAGAGCAACCATTACAGAGATAATTCATACAAAACTTATTGTATATTATTTATTTAAAATGAGTTACATTTATAGGAGTAGATCTGGTTGAACAGACTCCTTGAATTTTGGATATGAAGATCTCTTTCAATCTCTTAGATGTAACAAATTCTAAATAATAGTAAACATTAATTCCAACACCCTTCCTTAATGTTTACTAGTAGGATATTTAGACACTTAGGAGTTAGTTAAGATCAACTTGTGTAATATATCCGTTAGGGATAGTGTGTTTCTTTAGTATGCATTAGTATGCATTTGTAAATACTTAATCCGATGGTCACGATATGTTCCCGACATAGAGTGATTTGACGACTCAACTTCTTTTAGATCATATCTAACCTTGATCCGTGGCTTAACACTCAATTGGTCCATGATCTCTATTTAACGAGCATGGAGGGTCATTGTTTAGTTGATCGATTATGAGAAGCTCATTTGTAACTTTCTTTCTTTGCATAATAAATTGTCCCGTAGAAGTTATTTGGCCGAGGCCGTGGAGTGTTTCCCTCAAGAGGGTTTAAACCACGTCAAAACATCGGTGTGTTGATCTGTTACCTATTTGTGTGAAGTGGTTGCTCTTGGTGTTCGGTCCTTTGGTAGTACCCTGTGCACCCAAACATTTACAATACAAAACACAATTGCAAAACAGAAAATACAATTCCGAATCTTGTATGACTGGTCTTCATCAGCTTTAACACCCACTTTGAAGTCTCACAGTTTGCGCTCTTTCTTCACTTCATCTTCGAGCTTCCTATTTGACTCATTGGAACTGCAACGCTTCTGACCATGAATAAGATAATTGCAGTGACTAACAGTATTGAGTACTTAACTATGCCAAAGTACATAGCTCGTTGAGTTTGGCAAAGAAGTAATCAAGTAACTGGACCGATCTATGGAAATACTTCCATCTGTTGAACACATAGCTCGCTGAATCCAACAGGATCTAGGAGAGTACTCTAGATACTGAACGTATCTAGAAGATAGTCATACAAGTGACCTTCACAAACTAACACACACATATAAACTCTTTCTTCTCTATGAGGAAACACAGTGTTCTTGCTAACATACATAGCTCATTGTACATTCATTAAGAAACACAAGCTATTCACGGATTGGAGAGAGGATGCTCACCCAATAAAAAATGCTAATATATACCTATTATGACCCAACTTACAATCTTTAAATTTGCATGAACTTGGAGAGCAAGGATGTCCTAGAACTTGTGATGAAAACTAGCCTTCCATGTGCTCTCTCAATAAAGTTGCAGCTCATTTTCTTCGTGTCTCGTACAACACTTTCCACAACTCTGGTGACTGAGCAGGCTAGCTCCAGTCTCCCACAATGATGGCAAATGCAATGATCTAGTATAAAACAATCGGTTCCTGAAACGTGTACAGGAACAACATAAATTGAAATGTGCTTTCTCCTCCTCTTTGTGATGGCAGGCCCTGATTATTTATGATAATTTCACTGTAGATCTGGGAAGCAATCATTGGATGCTACGAAATGCGTAGGTATGAGATCGCTTGTATTGAGCGCCTAAGTTGACACACACCTGGGAATAACCGGATGACATCAAGTCGATGATTTATTTTCTCTCGAAGCTTGTAACCTTGCGCTATATCAAACTGGTAGCTGCTCCAACCGATCAAACATTCTAGCTTTAATGAAACGGTTCCTGCAACTCCCTTTGTGGCTCTACACACGACTGCTGCATCTTCTCTGACAATGATAAGCATATCCCTCTTTTCTCATAGGAAACGTTTCTCTCACAAAAAGATTTAGAAAAAAACTGTGACTTCAAAACAATGGCTTCAACAGATCTGTTTCACAACAAATCTTTAGTAACATTGTTACTGTTACTAAACATAGAATCCACCAACAATCTAATCATATATCAACAGTGATCGCTCAACAGATAAAAAATTACATAGAAATATTCAACAAACTATTTAATCTCACACTCTAATCTATTCCCCTACATATTTACAAAAATCAAATACTACAGCTCTCACATCTACCTGGGCATTCCCGTGAGGGAATTAAGCCCAGCTAGGCTCTGATACCAACTCAGAAAATATCACGAGAGCAACCATTACACAGATAATTCATACAAAACTTATTGTATATTATTTACTTAAAATGAGTTACATTTGTAGGAGTAGATTTGGTTGAACAGACTCCTTGAATTTTGGATTTGAAGATCTCTTTCAATCTCTTAGATGTAACAAATTCTAAATAATAGTAAACATTAATTCCAACATTTACTATACATATAAATAGAAGATATAATAGTGATTCGTTCATTCTCTAGTAAATGCAATGGTTTAAAACAAATAGCCAACAAACAAATTCACTAATTAATGGGGATTAGATGACTCTACTCGCAACCAAACCCATAATGCAACAAATTGAAGGCCCCCAAACCCACAAGCACTAAGACTATAATATTTTTCTCTTTTTCTCATACAATTTTCTTGATCCTTTCTTCGCACTGATCTCATGGCTTCACTGAAAATTATAGGTTTTTATTGGTTTTTTCTCCTCTCCTTTCCACCACATTCTCTTTTTAAAGCCTCTTTTGATTAGCAAATTGTTAGTTGCATTGCAATCTACACATGCATATCTTCTCCTTTAGGCCTTTTCTCCATCTTCCTCTATTTTATTTTCATAATTAAATCCGAGTATTTTTTAATTATAATAGTTCCCTTTGTTTTATTATTATTTACTACACATGCATGTTTTTATAAAGTTTCAGCCAAAATATTTTTTTGTTGGCATGAGGTATCACGTGTAGGTCCCGCCCCATGCACATGCATATTCATTTTACCATTCACTAACCTACTATCTCATCAAAACAAGTAGTGATGCATATTGATTTTACCATTTACTAACCTACTATCTCATCTCATGGGTTACCATTTCCCCCTCCTAGTTGGTACATTCCCACATTCTAGTTTATCATGGCAATGAGTTTCCCACCTTGTACATGATTTAAATTATGCTTATCTAAAACAATCTTTTATGATCATAATATATTGTGTTATTCACTAATTTTACTCTTGATGAAGTTTATATTTTTACTAGTTTTCCCCCTCCTAGCTTTATGATCTCCATGGTGAAGGATCTCTTGTATAACCAAACATAAGCCATCCACTCTACTTTGGGGAGGGTACTAACAAGCGAATATGTCATCGTGGTTGTGTTTTTCTAGTCCTCAGCCCATAGATGGTGCTAAATAAGATCCTTCATGTCTATGGGTTCCCACAAGTTTTTTTTTCAATCTAGAGTGATTATCGTGTCCAGTGCTTGCTCTCATTAGATTACATCCAATGATTTCAAACAACAAATCATCATTAACTCATGACCCAAGATAGAATTAACCATATGCTAAATCAAGAATGTGATATATCCCAAACTTGTAATTCATATGACAATTTATTCAATAATCAAACTTCCATCTATTAAACTTTTAAGCACACAAAGAGATAGAGATATGATTTGGATTGTACTTGTGTAAAATATACACTTTTATTACAATGGGGTTGATCCCATTTTATTTCATCTGATAGGTAGTTGTGCTACACCAATAATCCAAAACCCCTTCTTAATGCTACAAAGCAAAGTGACCACAAAAACATAAAATGAAAATTTATTTTCAGGTAACTTCACTTTTCCATAGTTTGAAATCATGCGAGCACTCCATCACATTATCTCATATTTCCTATAAAAGTAGTATTTTTGAAGTCTTGCACCCCTTGAATTCTCAAATCGGTTCAACTCTCTAAATTTCCAAGTTCCCAAGCTCCTTGAATTCCCAAATTCTCAAATCAGTTCAACTCTCTAAATTTCCAAGTTCCCAAACTCATTGAATCCTTGAAATCCTAAATCAATGCAATTCTCAAATTCACAAAATTATGAATCAATGCAATTCTCAAATACACAAATCTTGAATCAATGCAATTCTTGAACTCTCGAATCAATGCGATTCTCGAATTTCCTAAATCAGTTGAACAACAATCAATGTTGAGTTCAACCTTCTCCAATTCCTTTTGTTAGAAAATTTGGTTACAACTTACTACAATTATGGTTTTACCCTTTTTATAAATGAATTTATGTAACGATGTATGTAATTATTTGATCTTCATTAAACATATTTTTGATGAATAATGGTCTTCTAGGCAAAATTTGCATTGTCTCTTAAATAGTGTAGTTTGGCCTTGTTCACTCTATTATTTCCTCGTGAGTACCTTATTTTCTATGTTTCTTCACATGAATGAATATTCCTTCAAGTTGCCCACTTTGTTTCTTCACATGAATGAATATTCCTTCAATCTTTATACATAGAAATATATGCACATTAGTGCTTTTAATGGTGGATTGATCAATTCTCAAACAATCAATTTGATATTTGGAAACTTGATTTAAGATATGGCATCTCTTTCTTCATTGAGTTGATATGGTGGCTCTGACAACTCTCTGACAATGACAACCCTTTTCCATGTGAGCAAATTGATCTAGTGGCACTCCTAGCTCTCTGTGACAACAATGGCTATACCTTGGTGGCTCCAAATATGATATGGCAACTCTCTTCAATGATACGATATGGTGTCTCTCTTTGTGGCTTGTGCATATTAAACTTTAATATATAATGTGTATGTAGAACCATATTTCAATCAATGTCATTGTGTTCGATATGTTCTTCACCATGCATTTTGCCTATAAAAATACATAGTGAGTTCTTTTTAAAAGTTATAACTAACACACAATCATGATAGATTGCCTTACGATCTTCTCGTTTTGATACCATATTAAAATTTGAAGCACACAAGAAAGATGAATACATGATTAGAAATGAGATCATGTAAAATATATGCTTTTATTACAATGAAGTCATTTGGTACAATGAGATTGAACCCTTTTTATTCCATTTTAACTACCTCATTTACTAATATCTAATAATAGGTCAAATGGTGAGGAGGTAACAGTCTCCACCCATGTTCAAATCCTTACTGATACATTGGACTATTGTGATAAGGCTAGAATGGTAGACGACCCTTGAGTAGGACCCCCATCTTGGGCATGTCTATGGACGTATCGACTTTAGTTAAGTCATAGATTTCCTGCTAGACATTGACTTGCGGGCTATTGGCACTATCTTAGGGTTTATAGCAGCAATCAATGGATTTGAACATGGGCCTCACAAGGTAATCTGGACCAATTATATATATATATATATATTATAGATTTACATATACAAACAAAGATCTAATCTCACAAACAAAGCACATTTGAATCGACACATACCAAGATCACAAGTCCTATGTTGGATGTAATATACCTTGGTGTATATTACCACTATTTACATATTAGTAGATATATTTAATAACTACGTTAATTATTAGTTAATTGATAAATACTATATGTCATGTCTATTTATTAATAGACATGACTTTTCCGTATTAGGCCTTATATAATTGGCCTTCTATCAATGTGACCATTATCAATTCACATATTCAATAATTATTATCAATAATACCAAACATGTAAGACTTTTCATCTTACAAGTGGTATCAAAGCGTTGATTCTGGCTTGTGACAAAAATTATCAAAGTTTCTTTGGATTTAGGTATGTGACCTCAATTTGGCTTTTAGCCATTAAATTCAGAGTTTCTCCGAGAAAAAGTCTTTGACCACATCTATCACTCAATCTCCCCCAATCAATAAAAAAGGAAAAAGAAGAAAGTTCAAAAAAAGGGAGGAAAGAAGATTCAATAAAAAAAGAAAAAGGAAAAAGAAGTAAAAATAAAAGATGGATATTTAAACCAAGAAAGTAAAAAAAGAAAGAAAAGAAATGTATATATATATTAAACCAATGCATGGTTTTATGAAACCGCACATGGTTTTATTTAGTATATTAAAATTATAAAGGAGTTTTATAAGGGAAAAGAAGACAAAATTCAAAGTCAAAGGAAGGTTTAGATAAGGACTTTGTTTGTGACCATTTATTGTCGAAGACAAGAAGAAGAAGTCAAAGAAGAAATCAAAATCGCAAATTATGAAGTACAATGCATATTCACAAATAAAAAAAATAGAGGATGAATTAATGCGTTGTCAAAAGGAAAATGAAAGATTACAAACAATAATTGATTTAAGAATAATTCAAAATGAACCCAAAGATAGGGCTTATGACGACCATGGAAATCACATGGAAGATTTGTATGCACAGAATGAAGAATTAAGGAATGAAAAGTGTCCCAATAAAAAATCACAAATCCTGGATATCAAAAGGGAGGCTGATGATAATAAAGAAGAAGAAGAAGTGATGTGCTTGTACAAAATCATTAATGACAAGGATGAATAAATTGCACAACTCCAGGAAAAATTAGAATGTCGAGAATCAAAGATCTGTCGAAGTCAGCAACATATGAAAGAGCCCCAGGAGAAAAATGACGACCTTGAAAACACGCACAAGTTGGAGATCACAAAGATCAGTAAAACACTATCAAGTGATACTGAAGAAATCTTCTAGGTAATAAACCATATTAAGATGCTAGTTACAAAAATAAGGAAGTTAAAAAATACTCAAAAAACAGAGCAAGTTGATGAAGATATTGAAGGGAAACTGTTGAAAAAAGAAGAAGAAAATCGCCACCTCAAGAGTTATAATCCAGACCTTAAGGAACAACTTAAGAAGTTCAAGAATGATGAAGAATCGCAAGAAGAAAAGTTTAAGAAGATTCATAATGATAACAAACTGTTAGAAGACAAATTAGAGAAAATTCATAATGAGGCATCAAAATTGTCAAGAATAAACGTACAAGTTATGGAAAAAAGCACACTTATAGATCTAGTTCAGATAACCACTAGGGAGGTCGGCTCAATTGGAGAAAATCATACACAGAAGTTAGAACAATAAGACATTACTAACATGATCTAGGAAAATAACATTATAAGAATTCCCTGTCAACATCCAAACCATGAAAGCAGATGTCTTAAGAATAGGGAAAAACTAACAAAAGTTACAAATACTAGTTCAATTAAGTCTTATGATGACACTACACCATGGAAATATTGTTCTGCAGAAAATCAAATTAGGATGGATCGATCCGTCTACATTTCAAATGTTGTGTTCATCACTTAGAAGTTCATATTGGCATGTATCATCAACTACGATTATCAAATAATAAAAAACAATTAAATGTAACTGACTCTTTCAGGAACTACTAAATCATGGTACTGTTATCCGAAATAAATCACTAAAGAATATTTTGTCTGTCATCAAGCTTGGAAGCCTCTCTTATGTCACAGTTAATTAAGAAGAATCCAAGATTCGTGGATGAATCTTTTCAAGGCAGGATGACTTGTAATATACCTAGGTGTATATTACCACTATTTACATATTAGTAGATACATTTTAATAAGCTAGGTTAATTATTAGTTAATTGATAAATACTATACGTCATGTCTATTTATTAATAGACATGACTTTTCCCTATCATGCCTTATATAATTGGCCTACTATCAATGTAACCATTATCAATTCACATATTCAATAATTATTATTATTAATACCCACCATGTAAGACTTTTCATCTTACATAGGCCATGCCAAAACATCAAAGAACTACATATTCCCCCCTTTGAGAAACTCCATCTTAAGGTAGATCTTGAGCTAAATCGATCCCATTGGATCATAACTTGGGACAATAGATAGCTTCGAAGATTGCGAGCCCCTAGTATATAGAGTGGTTCGACTTTTACAATTCCCTCCTCGAAACCTTGCAATTTGTCTCATTTCAAAACATTCAAAGGTGTTAAGAAATAGAACACAAGACGAGAGATTGGAAGAAAGTGATTAAGCCATTCTCAACTATTATATTCATTCAATGATATCAATATATAGTACATGGATGTAACCACTTCTAGATCTAGATCTCATTAGCAACTCATTAATGGATAAGAACACCACCTCAAAAAAAAGATAAGGATGCCAACTCATGAAGAAGTGATGTCAGACTTTGCGATTATCTAGGGACTCATAGTCTAACAATCCCCTTCCAATCATAAGTCTGAATTATTATACTAGTAAGGTAGCAATAACTAGTGCATAAACTAGTATCATTTTCTTCAATTTGAAACTTCTGAACTGAGCTTCAATGAAGATATGCCTAAAAAACCACCAAATCTAGATGTTGAAAATCTAGAAAATACCATTGTTTGAACACATGAGATTCAATTATTGTAATTTGTCCACTAATGTGAACTCCCGTATTTGATGAGAAAGAACTATGAGAAACAAATCAAATTTAAGTTTGACTAGATCCCTAAAAATGTATGGCAACCCAACCAAATGCTAAGCAACAATAATATGATTTAATGATTGTGGTGAACAAAATGTCTACAATACTGCGAGTTTCAGAAAATGACTCACAAATAGTGTCAATCAAAATATTTTTTTATGATTCAACTAAACCATTAGTGATGAAATATTTTTCACCTAATTGTTTTTGTTGTTGTCAAAACTTGAAGTCTTATATTCAAAGTTTCGGGAAGCACTATGTAGGAGTTTTTAGTCAAACGTTCTGGGTGAACACTTCAACCATCTTCAGGGAATCACGATGAAGCTACTAAATGATAGGTAAGGATAGCCTTAATAAATAATAGAAAAAAATTAGTTGTGGGGAAGAAGACTCTTGAGAGAAGGCGTAAATCATCATTGATATTCCCCCATTTTTCAACTAAAAGGTGAGTAGTATGTGGAAGGGATCCAAGCTTGATCTTTGGAGTCTTCTTCAATATATTTTTCATCACTATATTTGGTGGCTTTGGTTGGCCAATAACCATTTTCACTTCATCAATGTATGTGCTAATTTTGGTTGACCATTAACCATGTTCATAAGGGACTCCCCCACTTAAGGTGCTAGTGAGTTTCATTTTGTCTCCACTATTGTACTCCCCCCTTAAGGTGAAATAGAGTACCTTTATCATTTCATTTATGTGCTTCCCTCCCTTAAGGTAGAAGGGAGTACCAATTTAGAATGGGCCCCATTCATACCCAAAATTATCACTTGGAACTATTGATTGAAAATTATTTGTTTTTGTAACTTCTCCATGCAAATGTCTTTACCTATGCTTGGACTCAATGGTAAGACTTATGTAACATCTTGACATGTTGATTCCATTGCCAAGAACTTATTCAAGCATAATGAATCGTTTGTTTTTATCCTTGCTCTTTTTTCAATATTAATTTGAATGATGATTTGTCTTCCCACAAAGAAGAAAAGGATGGAGACCAAAACACTATGTCTCCATATAGCTAACTCAGTGGAAATGCTAGCATTTATTAAGAATTTCTTTAATTTGTCTATCATCAACATTTTTAACTCCTTACTCAATTTCTTGAATATTCGAATCATGCCCCTTCAAATTTTCGGCTAGCGCGTGACACTCACAAACTGAACTGATTTGGAGTAGTTAAGAATATGAAAGCTACTATCTTTTTCATATCCTAAGACATGTAGATTCTTGTTAAATTGCAATTCTTCCCAATGTTTAACAATGTTCTTGGAAGTACCATTCTATACTTGATGTTCTTCCATGCATTCATGACAATGTTCTTTTGTAAATTGAAATTTATATTCACTGATACTGCTTTAGGTATCACTCCTTGCTTCTTGTGACTAATCTTCAAAACTTGTCTCCATTAGTTCATTGTTTATGAATGATTTATTCCCATGACTAGTTAAGGAATTATCAATCATATCATTCATCGTATTTTTATGACACAATTGTACTAGGTCGTTCATGTCACAAGTAGCATCAACCTTTTGCATTAGGTCATTTGTATCACAAGTTGCAACAACCATGTTCTCATTTGCATTTTCAACATTTTCTGTTCATTTTCAGTTAATTTTAGTTGAAGTGATTGGATTAGTTTATCGTTCAAATCAATTTTCTTGTGAAGATCAAAAACCAAATTATCCAAATCATGTAAGGTGTCATGTAATTCATTGAATTCTAGATTGGTGTTTTGGAAAAACAATTGTTTCATGCTTGCTTGGACTTGTGACCAAAAGACTTTAGGGTGTTGGGTACTATTGATCATGCACCCCAAAGACTTCAATTAATGACGATAGTAACAAAAAATATTGACCTTCTTTTTCAAATTTCAGGTAGGTCTTTTTTTATTTGTGACTTTGAAAGGTTTTGCAACTCCACCCTTTTTAAAATGAATACTTAGACTCAATGATTCAACCAACTTTTGTTTGAAAGAGAATTGTCCACAAGTCATCCTTTTGTAACATGAAATTACACAATGTTTTGTGTATGTTTGGATTGATGTCTTGCTTTGTTGAATGATCAAGTTATTGAGCCCTTTTTTTAATCCATGTGTGTATGGTTGAATGACATATTACAAGCATGATTTCAAAGTGTCAAAACTAGACACACGATATCCATCAAGCATCCAAGAAATGATTCATCACGCACAAACACCAAGTGTACCTCACATATCCTTATTCAAATTTCGATTGGATCTACGACAGAGAACCAAAAAAATATGTTTTTTAAGGTATCTTTCTTTCCAAGACAATGCCCAAATACAATTAGGAGGCTACAATGGTATTCATGTCCCGAGCATTGTCTCAATTGTAAATGTCTCACCTAGGTTAGATCATTTTGGAATTTTACAAAGTGTTCAACCATACACAAAGTTAGGCCCTTTCAACCTTTTACAAAGTAATTTACTTTCCCACGAAACATTTCTCGCTGTCACTTCCTTCTTGGAAGATTTCCCACTCAATTTTCAATAATAATAAAATTGAATGTTTCATTATCTTTGTACATGACATGGGAACAAAACAATAAACTAAAAACATATACCTCCTTTTATCATTTGTGCAAGGAGATGGGTTGTTGATCAAGGAGTGTTGGTTGCATTCCACATGATAGTCGGGGTCGACTCCAATATGTAATTTGGCAAGCATGAAACCAAGCACAATACATATTTTTGTAGATTCAACGAAGATAGTGTAATTCTTCATTGGTTGAAATAGTGCACAACTTGTTAACACAACACTAAAGATAACACTCAAGCCCACCAATTCTTGGTGGGCTTGGAGTGTTGGTTGCATTCCACATGGTAGTTGGGGTTGACTCCAATATGTAATTTGGCAAGCATGAAACCAAGCACAATACATATTTTTGTAGATTCAACGAAGATAGTGTAATTCTTCATTGGTTGAAACAGTGCACAACTTGTTAACACAACACTAAAGATAACACTCAAGCCCAGCTATTTTATGAAATGCCAACCAAATTAGCAACAACACACAATATCAAGGTACTATTTGCAGGTCTCATGGCAGCAAAAGCAACAACATGGAATTAGAGGAAATTTGAGGTCTAAAATGGGCCTTATAAGAAAACGACCCATCATATAAGAAAACGAGCCACCAATAATTTATTGATGAGTTGGAATTCAAGAACCAATGGAATTTCAATAAAATGAGTCAACCATAATGGGTGACTTGAGATATTTGTCATAAAAAACTGCTTTTTTGTTCGCATTTTCAACATATCTCCCTGTTTTTTTACTGAAATTTTGAGCCAAAGAAATCGTTGGATGCGGAATGAAATTCTGCATCCAACGAGTACCCACACTGCATACTTTTGACGGACCTCGCTTCCCAAAAACAAGAATACCTGAAAAAACGTGATGATGATGCTTCCCAAAAAACAAGAAATACCTGAAAAAAATGTGATGATGATGTCATCATCACGTTTTTTCATATATTTCTTGTTTTTTGGGAAGTGGGGTTCGTCAAAAGTATGTGGTGTGGGTACTCGTTGGATGCAGAATTTAATTATGCATCCAATGAGTTCTCCTGCTCGAAATTTCAGTAAAAAAACATGGAGATATGTTGAAAATACGAAAAACAAACGTAGTTTTTTTTCTTTCTTCCTCCAAAATCAATAAATATTATTTTATTATTTTAACTATTATTTCATTATTCTAACTATTATTTCATTATTTTCCTTAGGAGGCCCATTTTAGACCTCAAATTTCCTCTAATGAATGAACACACAACAATGCAGACAACCTCTTTCCTCCTTTCGCTTCTGAATATGATCAATGTAAGGCATTTCTTGATCATCTGAGGCATCGAGATCCATTATCTCTCAGAAAAAGATCAAGATGAATTCAGTTGTCGTGGAATCCCCTAATAATTGCTCCAAAAAATTGCACTCCAATATTGTTAAACGAGGCATGCAAAATGATTTGAAAACACCATGATTAGGAATACTTGGATCCATGAAATGACTTGAATTTAGAGTCATGCATGAGATTGGTCTTTACCCAATATACTTAATAAGTTAATAGTCTGAATTATGATTGCAAGCAAAAGCTACAACAAAGTAACATGATAGAACTTTAAAATGTCAGAGCAGGACCCTTGCAATTGGATCTGAGGCCATGGATATATAGCTTCACAATTGCTATTGGAAGGATGAATTGCTCAACCAAATTTCTTTGATCTATGATAACCTTAGAGCCAAATGAGTTGCCCGATTAAAAATATCTCAAGAATGCCATAGTTGTAGCAGTTTCATATTTTGCACTTTTTTGTGTGACGAGAATAGATCTTATCGTCGATATAAGTGCATAGAAGTAGAGCTTTGTCTTTCGGTTTCTGCTAGATGTTATATATGAACCAAATAAAAATAATAAATAAAAGAAAAAGTGAAAGAAAAGAAAAGAAAACAATAAATATTTATGACTTCTTCTATTTCCATTGTGAATTATGGGAATTAGCTAAATAAATTTCTAGGTCGTGGTTTTAGGCACATAGTTTTGAGAAGGTGGTTTCTCTTGGCCCATGGTTTGGGCTTGTGGTATTTTTCTAATTAAAGGATATAAATATATGTATGCTTTCTCTTGCATTTGGGGCATACGGGAGATACAAGATTGAAGAAGTTGGGTTGAAGTTTGATGTATATAGTTTTCCCGAGTAATCAAATTGGTAGCTATTGATCCTTCACCGTGGTTTTTCCCAGTAGGGTTTTCCACGTAAAATCCTCGTGTCTTATTTTATTTGAGTTATCTCATTTATGTCTGAATATGTTTTCATTTTTAATAGATCTACAAATTTGTTGATGTTATTGATGTGATCTGCAAAAATTATTATTAGATCTAAGATCTATTTATATTTGTGATGCATAAATTATTTATTGGATGTTGTTAATTATCTAACAATTGGTATCAGATCCACATCTTTTTTTTGGAGATTCGGTGTGTGTAGGGCTCATCTAAAGGCAGTTGTGATGGAATCAACCATAAGCATTGAAAAGCTTACCGACGTAAATTTTACCATATGGAGATCTAAAATGGAGGATATTCCCACCTTGAAAGATCTGCAGTTACCAATTCAAGGAAAGTCAAATAAACCTTCATCAATGAGTGATGAAGATTGGGATAAGTTAGATTGGAATACAATTGCCACTATTCGGAAATATTTGGCAGACACGGTATATTTTCATGTTTCACAAGAAAAGTCAACCAGATTTTTATGGAAAAAGCTTCATGATTTATATGAATGTTATACAACAGTCAATAAATTATTTTTAATGAAAAGGTTGTTTAATTTAAAAATGAAGGAAGGAAGTTCAGTAGCAAAACATTTAAATGAGCTACACACAATGTTGAACCAACTCACTTCATTAAAAATTATATTTGATGATGAGATTCAATCCCTTCTACTCTTAAGATCCATGCCTGATAGTTGGCAAAACTTGGTTGTTACCATAAGTAATGCGGCACCAAAAGGTAAATTATGTTTTGAAGATGTTTCTAATAGTTTATTACATTAAGAAATGCACAGGAAATCTATAGGATGGGTAATGCCAAATATGGAGGCATTAACCGTTGGTGATCGTGGAAGGAAACCATATCGAGACAAATCAAGAAGACCAATTTCAAGAGGCAAGTCAAAGTCCAGGCGTGGAAGAATAACTTCCTATCATTGTGGAAAACAAGGCCATATTAAAAAATATTGCAAAATATTAAAATGGAAACAAAATGATCAAAAGGACCAACAACAACAAAAATGAAGAAATTACTGCCATTGAATCAAAAGGTGAAGTATTAATTACCGTTTCTTATGAAGATGCATGTCTTTATACTTCAAGTCATGATAATGATTGGATTTTAGATTCTGGTGCCTCTTACTATGCTACCCCAAGTAAACATCATTTTATTTCTTATAAATCTGGTAATATGGGGAAGATTTGCTTGGGTAATAAAAGCCTTTGTAATATTGAAGGAGTAGGAGACATTTTAATTGAAACAAAATATGGTTGTAGTTTATTGCTTAAACAAGTCAGGCATGTACCAAATCTTGGGATGAATCTAATTTATGTTGGGAATCTAGATTATGAAGGCTTCCACATAGTGTTTGGAAATGGAAGCTGGAAAATTGTAAAGGGTTCACTCATTGTGGCAAAGATGCAGAAAATTGGCACTCTCTACACAGTAAAATCAAATGTGGAGAAATCGGATATTGTTGGTGTTGCAAAGGAAGAGTCTACATCAAAATTATGGCATAAAATACTTGGGCACATGGCTGAAAGAGGATTAAAAATACTTGTTGGGAAAAATATTTTACCTGGAATAAAATGTACACAAATTAAATTTTGTGAGCATTGTATTATGGGTAAATAGAAAAGGGTATCATTTATAAGGGATGGTCATAAAAGGGATACAAAAATATTAGATATGATTCATTCTGATATTTGTGGTCCAATTAATGTAAAATCACTAGGAGGGGCTGCTTATTTTGTTACTTTTATTGATGATGCATTAAAAAAGGTGTGGGATTTCCCTATAAAGAGCATAGATCAAGTTTTTGAAACTTTTCAGAAATTTCATATGGTTGTTGAAAGGGACACTAACAAATTATTGAGATGCACTAGAACAAATAATGGTAGGGAATTTTTTTCCAATGCCTTTGAAGAATATTGTAGTAAACATGGTATAAAGCATGTAAAAATTGTTCCCCATAGCCTGTAGCAAAATGGAACAGCTGAGAGAATGAATCGGACAATAATGGAGAAGGTGAGAAGTATGCTTTCAAATTCTGGTTTGCCTAAATCTTTTTGGGCAGAGGATGTTCGTATGGCTTGCTACTTCATAAATCGTTCCCTTGCAACTGCATTGGATGGTGGCATTCCTAAAAAGGTATGGACTGGTAAGGATTTATGTTACAATCACTTGAGAATTTTTTGTTGTGAAGCATATGTGCATATTCTTAAGGAACAGAGGTCCAAGTTGGATGAAAAGTCATTTAAATGCATTTTCGTAGGTTATGCTGATAATGAGTTAGGATACCGGTTATGCGATCTCGTAAAAAGGAAATTAATTAGAAGCAAGGATGCCATCTTTAATGAAGAAAAAATGTTTAAATCTACTGACAAAGGTGTGGAGGTGCAGCAGAAGTTTGTTGAAATTCAGGAACAACAAGGAAATCAACCACCATTACAAGAAAATGTTGTTGGAAATAATGAGAAGCCATTGCAGCAAAATGATGAACAACATGAAGAATATGAAGAACAACAAAATAGACAACCATTAGGAGAAATATTTCCTCAAAATTTACCAATTTGCAATTCTACTAGGCTACACAGGCCTTCACAAAGGTATCCCCCTCAGAATATATTTTATTGACTGATGAAGGTGAACCTACTTGTTTTCAGGAATCATGTGAAGGAGATAATAATATGAAATGGAAAAAGGCTATGCAAGAAGAGCTTAAACCCCTACATGATAATAAGACGTCGGATTTGGTTGAGCGCCCAAAAGGAAGAAAGGTTTTAAAGAACAAGTGGGTGTACCGAATAAAACATGAAGGCCAAGAAAATAAGCAAAGGTTCAAAGCAAGGCTAGTGGTGAAAGGATTTGGGAAAGAGCAAGGTATTGATTTTACATAAATTTTCTCCCCAGTTGTTAAAATGTCATCAATACAAGTTATTATTGGTCTTGTTGTTGCTTTAGATATTGAATGTGAACAGTTAGATGTAAAAACTGCTTTCCTTCATGGTGAATTGGAGGAGGAAATCTATATGGAGCAACCAGAAGGTTTCAAGGTAAAAGGTTAAGATAATCTAGTCCGCAAGATGAAAAAGAGTCTATATGGATTGAAACAAGCCCCTCGTCGATGGTATAATAAATTTGACTCTTTCATGCTTGATCATGGTTTTAAAAGGCTAAATGCATATCATTGTGTATACATTAAAAGAGATAAAAATGGCAATTTCACTATCTTATTATTATATGTTGATTACATGTTGATTGTTGGACAAGATAAGAACATGATTAAAAGGTTGAAGAAAGATTTGGGTAGTCAATTTGCAATGAAGGATTTGGGTCCAGTACAACAAATATTGGGCATAAATATTATGCGTGACAGAAAGAACAAAAGGTTATGGTTGTCACAAGAAAAATATATTGAGAAAGTCCTTGAAATGTTTAATATGAAGGATGTCAAGCCGGTTGGTACACCTCTTGCCGCCCACTTCAAGCTAAATATTAATTTATGCCCTCATGATGACAAGGATAAGGAAGAAATGAGAAATATTCCTTATTTTTCATCGGTTGGAAGCTTGATGTAGCCCATGATATGTACATGGCCATATATTGCACATTCAGTGGGAGTTGTGTGCAGATTCCTTTCCAATCCAGGAAAACAACATTAGGAAGCAGTAAAATGGATTTTAAGGTATCTTAAGGGAACTATTCATCATTGTTTATGGTTTGGTGATAATATTGTGCTTGAAGGTTTTATAGATGTGGATATGGTTGGAGATGTGGATAGTAGAAATTCCACCACTGGTTACATATACACTTTTGCAAGTGCAACAGTGTCTTGGGTGTCTAAGCTACAAAAAGTAGTGGCTCTCTACACAACAGAGGCTTGCAAAGAAATGTTGTATATGGAATGATTCCTTGGATATTTGGGAATAAAACAGGAAAAGTATGGGTTGTATTGTGGTAGTCAAAGTGCTATTCACTTGGCAAAAATTCCAACATTTCACTCAAAGACCAAGCACATTGATCTAAGGTACCATTGGATTCGACAAGTGTTGGAAGAAGGACATGTACACCTAGAAAAGATTCATACGTATGAGAATCTTGCAGATATGCTCACTAAAGTTCTCCCAAGAGATAAACAATCACTATGTAGAAACTTTGCAGGCTTGGGGGTGACTTGATGAAAAATGGTGTGGGAATTGGATCAATAGCTCCTATTTCGTCTCAAGTGGTATATTGTTATATATGAGACCAAATAAAAATAATAAATAAAAGAAAAGAAAACAATAAATATTTATGACTTCTTCTATTTCTGTTGTGTTATGGGAATTAGCTAAATAAATTTCTGGGTCGGGATTTTAGGCACATAGTTTTGAGAAGGTGGTTTCTCTTGGCCCATGGTTTGGGCTTGTGGTATTTTTCTAATTAAAGGATATAAATATATGTATGCTTGGTCTTGCATTTGGGGCATACGGGAGATAGAAGATTGAAGAAGTTGGGTTGAAGCTTGATGTATATAGTTTTTTTGAGTAATAAAATTGGTAGCTACCGATCCTTCCCCGTGGTTTTTCCCAGTAGGGTTTTCCACATAAAATCCTTGTGTATTATTTTATTGGGTTATCTCATTTATGTTTGAATATGTTTTTATTTTTAATAGATCTGCAAATTTGTTGATGTTATTGATGTGATTTGCAAAAATTATTATCAGATCTAAGATCTATTTATATTTGTGATGCATAAATTATTTATTGGATGTTGTTAATTATCTAACACTAGATTGATTTGTGTTGATCAATAGTTTTTCAATCATAAAATAGAGAAATATGGATTTATTTTCAAGAACATTTGGTGTTTCTAATTCAATCACATCATAATTCTGCAATGTCCTTGGTGCAAATCCATTGCTATGAAATTCATGGTGCAGATCCAAGGCTATTCGGCTCACTTCTACTATCTTAAGACATATCCTAAGAGAGAAGATCTATGTATTATGGTAACATATCAATTTAGATCTATGTATTTGTTGAGCCATCTCTTAAAAATAATCAATAGATCCGTTTACAATGGGTGAAGCTACAACAATCACAATTGCCACCCAAAAATAGAGACTTGGCATTGATCTCATGCCATAAGAAACCCATCAAATCATGTGATTTTATAACAAAGCATACTAAAAAAATAGATATGAAAGGTACAAATTATTGCTTGCTTTGAAGATATATAGCTCGTGTGGCTACTCTTGTTTTGTTGCATGCTCATCTTAGCACCATTGGCTACACCTCCTATGAATCAAGTTTTATGAATCACTACCATGGGGGAGCATTCAATTAGATTACTCACACTGAACCTTTCATGGATGACTATAATGAAGGCATCATGGTGTTATCATGTCCTTAAGATTCAAGGAGAACTAAGACCATGTTAAGAAATATAACAAAATATAAGAATTTGGTACAAAAGGCTTAAGCCATTCTCAACTCTTATATTCATTTGATGATATCGACATATAATGCATGGATATAACTACCTTTATATATAGATCTCGTTGGGAAATCATCTTTGGAAATGAATAACACTTCATTAAGAGATAACAATACCAACTCATAAATAAGTGATCTTAGACTTTGTGATTGTTTAGGGACTCGTAGTCTAACAAGAGGCATTAGGGATATTATGTGTCTATGTACATAAATATGAAATACATTGTGGGTATTTTTCATATAGGGTGGCAACACCAAACAATAAATTGCTAGTATGATCCTTTCAAGGATCGCAAATGGTCCAACAAACAAGATGACAACTTTTTTCCTATTACAAACTTGGAAGAACTCCTAGTGGATCTAACTTTGAGAAATAATTGGTAACCCGTGTTAAAAAAATTATTTGACCTCTTTGCATTAGCAAAAAATTTCTAACGATCTCTGGCTTCATTAAGCCTTTGTAAAACCTAAATCATATGCTCCCCCATCTCTTGGAGCATCTCGAGTCCCAACAAAGCTTGGTCCTCTAGCATATCCCAATTCAAAGGAGTCATGCAAAGTATCCCATTGAATAAATCATATAAAAATGTACCTGTAGAGATACATGATAACTATTGTTAAATATGGAAAATTTACTAGAGAATATACTTTTCCCACTGATTCTGACAACCCATAACATACATTTTGAACATATATTATAACTGACACAAGCTGTGGAGAATCTCAACAAAATTTTTATTAGAATATCAAAGAAGAGTATTACATATAAAGGAAATCAAAACAGTTATCTACAGTTAGATAACGAGATTATTAACCAAAATTTACTAACTAATACCTTCAATGTTAATTACAATGAAATCTTGAAGGATTATTCAACATTCCCCCCTTAATCCGAAGGGACATCTGACATGCCAAGTTGCATTCTAAAATTTTATAATTTTTCATGGCACAATGCTTTAGTAAAGATATATGTGAGTTGGTTTGAAGTAGAACAATGTGTCGGATGAATGATTTGGCCTCAACATGATGTCGAATCAAGTGATATTTGGCGTTGATATGTTTGGTTCGATCATGGAATTTGGGATTCTTGTCCAATTGAATTGTAGAAGAGTTGTCAACAAAGAGAGGCGTTGAAGTCATTTGTTTCTCCTGCAAGTATTCAAGTATTTTCTGAAGCCAAATGATTTCTTTTGTGGCTTGATTTGCTGCAACATATTCAGCTCCAGTTGTAGAATCAGTAGGAACATATTTCTTTCATGATCTCCATGTGATAGCTGCCGATCCAAGATTCATCAAATAACCTGAAGTAGACACCCCATGTTCTTTATCTCCGTCAAAATCAGAATTTGAATAACTAGTGAGATGGAAGTCTGAAACTTTAGAATATTTTATTCCATAAGATTGAGTGCCTTTTAAATATTTGAGCACTCATTTTGTTGTGTTCCAATGACCTTCATACGGTTGATGCATAAACCTGGAAAGTATTCCTACAGCAAAAGTTATGTTAGGACGAGTAGTAGTAAGATAAATTAAACGTCCAACAAGTTGCATGTACTTTGTTGGATCTTCAAATGCACTGCCTTCATTTGAAGCTTTAGATTATGCTCCAATGGGGTAGAAACATAATTACAATCCCACATCCCAAATTTGTTCAATAACTCTCCAATATATTTTTCTGAGAAATGAAAATGTGCTTTGGTTTTTTATCTACTTCAATTCCTAAATAATAATGTAGTAATCCCAAATCTGTCATAATCAAAAACCTTTTTCAACTCCCTTTTAATAGAGGCTATATAATCATCATTATTCCTGTGATAAGCAAATCATCTACATAGACAACTAGATATACAACCGATCTTCCAACTTTCTTGACAAATATAGTTGCATCATCTAGATTAAAATGCTTATAATTCAACTTGAGAAGATGTTCAATTAACTTTTCATACCATGCTCGGGGTGCTTTCTTCAAACCATATAAAGATTTTACCAATTTACATACCTTTTGCTCTTGACCTTGAATAGAAAAACCTTCTAGCTGAGTCATATAGACATCTTCTTTCAAGCCTCCATTCAAGAAGGCAGTCTTAACATCCATATGATGTATTTTCCATCCTTTTTGTGCTTCCAAAGAAAATAAAGTTCGAATAGTGCCCCACTTTGTTGTAGGAGCAAAAGTTTTTGTGTAGTCAACACCTTCTTTCTAAGCATATCCTTTTGCCACAAGTCTTGCTTTATGTTTGTCAAGTGTGCCATCAGCTTTATACTTGTTCTTATATATCCACTTGCATCCAATAGGTTTGATTCTAATTGAAGGCTCCAACAGCCTCCAAGTTCTATGTTTTATGAGAGCATCATACTCTCTTTGCATTGCACTTCTCCATGCATCACTAGTTGTTGCTTCTTGAAAGGAAGCAGGTTCATCAACAACATAAAAGTTCAATTCACAATTTGATGGGGCAAAATCATCACACCTTCTTGGAAACAACTCGGTTCTTATCGATATACGTACTAGTTGATGTGGTGTTTTCTCTATTTCTTCTTCAAGAAAAGGTTCTACATTATCTCCGAGACTTAACTTATCCATTCCATCAATAATATCATTAATTTTCTTACTCTCTGTTTCTGTAGGAACTTCCTTTGTTTCTGCAAGAACTTGTGCATTAGAAGAACTTGTTGTTATGGAAGGAAATTCCAAAGATTGACTTAGAATAGGAATACCCCCTTCAATATTTGGAAGTTCATTATCCCTTTCATGATAGAATATTTTTAGAATGAAATCTATCAAGATGAGCAAGTTGTTTATCAATAGTGGGTGCATCTTTGTCAAATTCAAGAAATACAACATCTCTAGAAACAATAAATTTCATGTTATCTTCATCATACAATCTATAATCTTTGGAAGTATTAGAATATCCCAAACAAATGCACTTTTGACTTCTTGCTTCCAATTTATTTCTTTGCTGCTCAGGAATCAAAGCATAACATGTGGAACCAAAAATTCTAAAATGCTTGACAACTAGAAGATGGCGATGCCACATTTCATAAGGAGTTTTATTTTGAAGTGCAACAGAAGGACTTCTATTCTTAATGTATACAGTACAAAGAACTACTTCTCCCCAAAACAATAGCTTAACATTCTTAAAAAACCTCATGGATCTTACCATATTCAGCAATGTCCTGTTCATACGTTCTACCACACCATTTTGTTGTGGATTATAAGGAACATGGGTTTGATGTTTAATGCCATTTTCCTGCAAATATTTTTCAAACTCCTGTGATGTGTACTCACCACCATTATTAGTTCTAATGGTTCCAATATTAAGCTGAGTTTCGTTTTTAATCCACAAATGAAAATTTCTGAATGTATCAAAAGCTTGAGATTTTTCCTTTAATAAATAAACCCAACACATCCTTGTATATTCATCAATAAAATTCATTAAATATTTATTACCATTTGTCTATGGAACAGGCATAGGCCCACACAAATCTGAGTGAATAAGACCTAGCTTTCTAGAAGCTCGAGACATAGAGTCATGAAATGGTTGTTTGTTGTGCTTGCCTAAAATACAAGCATCACATTGGGAAAGTTGTCTTGGAATAGTAGGAATCCCTTGAACTCATTTCTATTTCATAAGTCTGAGACTATCATAATTAATATGACCAAATCTAGCATGCCACAACAAGCTAGAAGACAAATTACCACTATGTTGAGCCAAATTTGTAGAATTCTGTGAATTGAATGAGGTAGCTTTCAACTTTAAAAGCTTTCCATATTCCACTCTAGTCATTACAATCACATGATCAAAAGCTCTTCTAATTTCAATAATGCCATCAAACACATGTATTAAATGACCTTGTTGTCTAATATGCACAAGAGACAACAAATTTCTCTTCAATTGTGGAAGATAAACATTAGTAAGTATGTAATCAACAAGTCCTGGTAACTTAAGTCTAACAGATCCAATTCCTGGAGGTTTAACTGTGATTTGTCTGCAAAATAAACTACTCCATCAACTTGATCACTGAATGTCTCAAAGAAGTCTTTTATAAATGGTATATGGCATGTGGCTCAAGTATCTAACAGCCAAGTATCATTCCAACAAGAAAATGAAGTGCTAAAAACTTATTCAATACCAAGATTACAATGTGCTACAACATAATGTGCAGATTCAGGAGGGTTACCTTTGTCTTTTGTTTGCTCTTTCTTGTTAACTATTTTCTCCCAAGAAATTTTGCAATTACTGGCGATATGACCATATTTTAATATTTTTACAAATTTTGAAAATAAGGGAAATTTTGTTTTCAATCACAATATAATGTAAAAGTGGGGTTGTGGCTGTTAGTTTTTCAGAATTTACAATCTGATCTAGGATCTTAACTAAGAGAATAACATGTACAACATATCTACAGCATATCAATCATGGACACAATAAAGCAAGCACACAAGAGACACAGAGTTTCACCGGGGAAAACCAAGAAGGTGAAAAACCCCGCAACTTCCTCAGAGATAGATAGAGCAATGATACAACCCAAGTACAAGAAATAGTCTTCTCCTAGCAGTAGCTTCTCCTCCTCCACAAGTGAACCACTCTCCAATGAGAGTATGAGTGAGAAAGTGAATGATCAAATAGAGTGCCTCCCACACTCTATTTATACTTGACTTGACTTGCCTAATAACCTTTACTAGGTCGGCCTTAACTTAACCACATAACATAATGCTGACAGGGCCGACCCCCAATAGGGTGGTCTAATAACCCTTTAACCCACATGACTTATACAGGGCTAACCCCAACAAGGTGGTCTAATAAACCATCAGGTATAAGTTACAACACTTACAATATAAATGACGACACTTCCGTATAGAGGAATAATAACATCTCTATAGGAATACAAACACTTCCATATAGAGGAATAATAACATCTCTGTAAGAATACAATATACATATATGAAATACATTCCGAAGTTACAAATACATCAACACTCCCTCTTAACTAGGAAGGTATTTCTTGACACAGGTCTTCTAGCACAAGTCTTCTTCTCTAGATCATCGTCACTGGATCATCGACATCGGATCATCGTCATCATCACTACTGCTGCTATCTCAATCAATCTCTGAACTACTCGTCATAGGAAGTTCTACAGAGCCAGTCCTTTTTCATACTGGATGTAGGCCCACCATCTGCAGGTCTTCATCATCACTGGCCATACTGTGGAATCCTTAGGACTTATTACGTGCATCACAAAACCTGGTTGTAGCATCCCAGGCTGTTACGAGCACACAGCTCTACATGTCGGATCTCCTAGGAGCATATTACATGTGACTCCACCACAAAACCTGGCTGTAGAATCCCAGGATTTTACGAGTACACAGCTCTACCTGTCGGATCTCCCATGAGCATATTACATGTGGTCTAACCACAAAACCTTGCAAGAGCATCCCAGGCTATTACGAGCACACAACTCTACCTATCGGATCTCCCAAGGACACATTACATGTGGTCATGGGAAAACCTTGGAAGAGCATCCCAGGCTGTTACGAGCACACAGCTCTACCTGTCGAATCTCCCAAGGACACATTACATGCCATAGGACAAAACATCGAAAGAGCATCCTAGGATGTTACGAGCACACAACTCTACCCGTCAGATCTCCCAGGGTGCTATTATATGTCCTCCCAGAGCAATGCCTCGAAAGAACATCCCAGGTTGTTATGAGCACACAGCTCTACCTGTCGGATCTCCCAGGTCAACTCATATGCTCATCTCCACAACCTGTCCACGACCACAGAGTATCAACCTGATACTCACCATACATCATCCTGATGTACATGATCATCCCGATCATCATCACTGCATCGTCCTGATGCATGTCATCATCGCTGTGAAGAACCTGCAATAATTAATTAATGCAAATACACGAGATATCAGAAATAATAGAACTCAGAATCACTTTTATATTGATCACGGGCCACTTCGAGGGGGCAACCTACTTTGAGGAAGCTCAATACAAGTAACTTCGCAGTGCCTTCAATGACCTCAACACACACTTATATACTAAGTCTATGCCCAATACTATGAGTCAAAACCATGGGACATATAATACGACGGGACGACTTACAAAGCATATGCATCCAATACTATGGGTCAATACCATGGGATAATATAAACTATGGATCAACAAATACTACGGGACGACTTACAAAGCATATGCGTCCAACAACAATATACTAACAAAGTAAAGAGAAGGGTTGACACGGGTTCCTAACATCCCCTCTCCCTTAGAAAAAGCTTTGTCCTCAAAGCTTTGGTTGGGGAAATTGATGCAGAATCTGAATGAGTGGTTCCCCGGTAGCATCCCCAGGTTGCATTTCGGGCCACTAATGCCTTTGGAGTTTCAGAGAGGATTTCTTGGAAGGCTGTAGACGAAGAATAACCATATCAGCTGCGTGAAAAGTGCGCTCACAATGGTGATGATCGGCTTGTTGTTACAATCAAATTCTAGCCATGTGAAGATTGTCCTGCAGAATGAGAAGAATCTGATCACAGCTTCGAAGAACCGAGTCAATTGCATGAACTGGGGAGATGCTAAGGGTGTATGGAAGAAGAACTGGCGGTGTCTGTCCATAGAATGCTTCATATGGTGTCCTTGTAGATGTGGTATTGTACCACTAGAGCACTTCTAAGATATCCATAGAAATAGTTGGACAAATCTGTGTAGGGATGGGCAAGGGTTTGAGCAGTCCCGAAAGGAGTGTCGTTTCACCCTTGTTGACCTGGAAAGTATCACAGTCAGCCACCATCTGTTGAATTGTCATTTTCAGTCCCTGCCAAAAGAAGTTACATTGTTCCTAGTCATACATTTTGAAGAACCCAGAGTGCCCTGCTGATGAAGAAGCATGGATTTCATAGAAAAGATAGCCATGTTGAACATATTGCAACCAATTTGGAACAAGCAGAGAAATAGTTGTAGGAGAAACTGGGTCATCAATTGTGCGAGAAGGAGCATCTGCCACCATATTGTCCTTACCCTTATTGCAAGTGATCGCATAGGGATAACCCATTTCAGGTGTGTTGGGGAGGATACCCATTGTTCCAAGAAATTTTCCAGACCCTGGAGATCAGTCTTCATGCCAAAATAATTCCCTAATAGGTATGGCTGCCACTTATGTACTGCATGCAAAATAGCCATCATTTCCTGCTGAGAGGTAGATGCGGATAAATTCTTATCGGAAAGGTCTCTTGAAGGCAGCAAGCTCATTGGTTCAGCAAAGACACCTGCATATCTATCCAAAGAAGTAGTGGAGACTGTTGATGGGTGCATCTGAATGGAATGGAGCTGAGCGATGACACCATGTGAATTCTTCTTAAGGATTTTTTCCGAGTGATGTGAACTGATGATGCAGAGAGACCCTGGTTGTAAGCCCATAAATTTTTGTTGTGCCCCATTGACTGAAAAATGCATCCAAAGTTCAGCAAAATCCCATAAGATGGGGCCAAGTGTGCGTAACCATTGAACGCCCAAAACCACATCACATCCGCCTAAGGACAAGGAAAACATGTCAAAGCGCAGGTTATAATATTCCATAGAGATACACACATTGTGACACTTCCCCTTGCAAGGTAAGGTGCCCCCATTGGCAACCATGACTTCAAAGTGGGAGCAAGGATGGACAAAACAATCAGCCCGTTTGGCAATCCCAGGGTCAATGAAGTTATGAGTGCTACCATAATCAATAAGTATGGTAAGAGGGAGATTCTTGAAGTATCCCCTGACCTGCATTGTTTGTGGGGTGGTGATGCCGGTTACAGCATGGAGAGAGATATCGGGTGGGTCGTCCTGAGATGGGGTGTCAACAGGCGGGTGCTGAATGTCAACCTGATCATCTACTGTATCTAGAGATTCTTCACCAAGTTCAGAGGTAGGCGGAGAATCCACATCCAAGAGATAGAGATTTTGTTGAACACATCTATGTCCTCGAGTGAATTTCTCACCACAATTATAGCAAAGCCCTTTTTCTCGGCGTGCCTGCATCTCTGTTTCAGACAAATGCTTGACAGGAGTTGGTTGAGGAGCAGGCGTGATGGAAGGTCGTTGGGAAGCCATAGTTCTAAAGGGAAAAAAGGTGGGTTTGGAGCGTTGTTGAGCTGCGATCTTGTCCTCGGCCAGTTTAGCCAACCCTAGGACTTCCATCATTGTGTTGGGACAGAGCATTTTGAACTCTGAGTGGATTTCATCCTTGAGACCACTGAGAAAACAACTCCTGTAGAATTCATCAGACAATCCTTCTGTGTGATTAGCTAGTTTCTCAAATTCCGTCGAATACTCTCTCACTGTGCCAATTTGGTGAAGGTTAGTGAGTGCTCCTGTGAAGTCGTCAAAAGCACTAGGACCAAATCGTGGCAAAAGGAGTTGGCAAAAATCTGTCCAGTTTGGCTCAGGATGAGCTTTGATGTACCAACGGTACCATTGAAGGGCTTCCTGTTCCAAATGAAAGGATGCAAGTGGAACTTTCTAGACATCAAAAGTATTATGTAGACTAAACTATTGTTCTGCTCGGTATATCCATCCAGTCGGATCAGTACCATTGAAGCAAGGAAAGTCAAGCTTCGGCCCACGAAAATTGTTGGAAGAAGAGAACCCGGTGGCTGCAAAAGATTCTGGCTATCGGTTATTGTTCATGGCTGAACGCTGAAGATGGAGGCTGAGAAATTTTTCATCCAGATCTTGGAGTTTGGTTTGGATGGCTGCAAGTGCTTCCTCCATGGTTTTTGCTCCTGCGTGGGTGACAACCACAACTAGGAGTTTTTTTTTTGAAATGGATAGAAAAACACAAAAGTTTATTTAATAAAGGAAAATTTGGATTTGGGAAAAACTCGGATTGGTAATTGGGGTTTGACTAGGATTTGAACACTTTCTGATGGAAAAGAAGGAAAAAAATGGGGATTTCAGAAGCGGGGTGAAATAATGAGAAAATTTGGTAAAGAGGGACAAAGAAGTAGAATTAGGAAAGGAACATGGTGGCAAAATTTGAAGGCGTTTGGGTGAAAATTGAAGGAGTTATGGCAAACCCTAAAAATAGACAAATGTGGGATTTATGGTCTTGGGAAGTGGAATTTGGGATAGGGTCTTTAGAAATGAAATATGTAGAATGGGATTGCAGGGATGTCAGTGAAGTTTCACAAGGGAGATATGGCCGAAAAACAGTTCTTTTTTTTAATATTTATTTATTATTTTTTTTTTTCAGAAATGGATCGGAAATAGCGGCGCAAAAGGGATCCGAAACAGATAGATCTGGAACGGCCCGGAAGTGAGCGGAAACAGAGGGATATGAAACGACGCTGAATGGATTGAAAATGGTTGGATCTGGAATGACTTTCAGAATGGATCTGAACGGCTGGATCTGAAACGGTGCAGCAGTGATCGACAACAGTTCAATTGAAAATAGATATGGACCCCAAGTATGTGCGGCTACCTAAAATTTTAGGGGTTTCACTCGGCCACCAATGATGTTTGACGGCTTGCGTATTGGGGCAGTGCCCCTCACTCCACGGCTCAGGTAAAACTGATAACCGATTTGCCACAAACGACAGCTCTTGGTTTACCTCACGGGTGGGAACTAGTCAATCAGGTAGGGGTCGTTGCCCTTTTCGCTGGCAAGTCCTCTCAATGGGCCATCTACTTTGGGGTTCCTGTGGTACTCCTCACAATGAGTTTTAGGGCTTATTCCCAAGTACTTCCCACAGTTAAGCGGATAGGGATTATTCCCAAATCCAAACTTGCAACAGATGCGAAAAAAAAATTTGGCATAAATTTCTCCCAGCGAGCCCAAGAAAGTGCTCTGATACCAGATGTGAAGAACCTGCAATAATTAATTAATGCAAATACACGAGATATCAGAAATAATAGAACTCAGAATCACTTTATATTGATCACGGGCCACTTCGAGGGGGCAACCTCCTTTGAGCAAGCTCAATACAATTAACTTCACAGTGCCTTCAATGACCTCAACACACACTTATATACTAAGTCTATGCCCAATACTATGAGTCAAAAACCATGGGACATATAATACTACGGGGCGACTTACAAAGCAGATGCGTCCAATACTATGGGTCAATACCATGGGCTAATATAAACTATGGATCAACAAATACTACGGGACGACTTAAAAAGCATATGCGTCCAACAACAATATACTAACAAAGTAAAGAGAAGGGTTGACACGGGTTCCTAACAATCGCATGATCATCCTGATCATCATCATAGCATCATCCTAATGCATATCACCTGGAGCAACATCCTAAAGCTCGTCATCCATGATCATCCTGATCATACAATGCATCCACCTGATGCATACCATGTATCTACCTGATACATATCATCATACATGATCCACCTAATCATACAATGTATACACCTGATACATACATAAATAAATGATCCATCTGATCATACAAAGCATCCAACACGATGCATATACAGAGCAGTAACTGGAGCATCGTCCTGATGCTCATCATCCAGCGCTTACATCCACAACCATGTGAAGGATCCTCCTCTCATCATGCTTGGAAAGGCTTCAGCAAATGTGTCCATCACTTATTCCTCGAAGTGTCGTCAATCTGAAGAACACCAAGCCTCTCTCTGAAGTACTCGAACTTCAATCTAGCTAGTGGTTTCATCAACACATCTGCAACCTGCTCATCTGTCACAACATACAGGAGCTTCACTGCTCCTCTCTGCACCATATCCCTGATATAGTGATATTTGATCTCAATGTGCTTCGACCTGTCGTGGAACACCGGGTTCTCAAACAGCTTCACACAACTCTGGTTATCACAAAAGATACCAGTAGCCTCCAATGGGAGATCAAATAACTTATACAGTAGCTTCCAGAGCCATACTGCCTCACAACTAGCCGAACAAGCTGCAACATACTCTGCTTCGTCTGTACTCAGTGCTACGCAGGATTTCTTCCTGCTAAACCAAGAGATCACACTTGATCCCATACTGAAGCAACGCCCAGATGTGCTCTTCCTATCTGCAGCACTGCCTTCCCAGACTGAATCAACATAACCTTGCAGGTTAAACTTTTGATTCGCATCATACTTGAGCCCATAATAAACTATACCATTCAGGTACCTCAGAATATGCTTTACAGCAACCAGGTGAACACTCCTCGGATCTGTCAGGAACTGGCTCAATGTATTCACCGCAAAGCAAATATATAGTCTCATGTTCGTCAGGTACATCAAGGACCCAATCATCTGACGATACATAGTGACATCAACCAGCTCAGATGAAGCATCACACAAAAGCTTCAGTTTCGATGCCATAGGTGTGGCCATGGCCTTGCAGTCCATCATCCCGAACCTCTTCAGGATCTCTATTGCATACTTCCCTTGTCCAAGGAAGATCCCATCTGCACTCTGCCACACCTCAATGCCTAGAAAATAGTGCATCATCCCCAAGTCCTTCATCTCGAACTCGGCAGCAAGCTTCCTCTTGGTATCAACAATCAAACTATCTTCTCCTGTAACAAATAGGTCATCCACATATAGAAGTAGTATCACTGGATTGCCTTCCTCAACCTTGTAGTAAAGGTTGGAATCTTCTTTACTCTTAGTAAATCCCAAACTGGATAGAAAGTTTTCCAACCTACCATACCAAGTCCTATGAGCTTGCTTCAATCCATACAAGGCTTTCTTCAACCGACACATGTATGACTCCCTATCATGTGTCTCAAAACCAAGTGGCTACTCCACATACACTTCCTCTTCGACTACACCATTCAAGAAAGCTGTCTTGACATCCATCTGGTGTATCTTCCATTTCATCACTGTATCCAAGGAAAGTACTGATTTGATGGAAGTGTACCTGGCTACAGGTGCAAAAGTCTCTTCATAGTCAATCCCTCTTTCTGGGAGAAGCCACGAGCTACAAACCTCGCTTTGTATTTCTCCATGCTACCATCTGTAGCATGCTTAATCTTATAAATCCACTTGGAAGTCCAACAGACTTCCCTTCATATCTTGGGACCACATCCCAAGCATCATTCTTCATGATCGACGGATCATGGCATTCTTCCATTACTTCATCCCAAATCCTGGGAACTTCAATATCTTCAATAGATAACTTTGTTGCTGGAAGAAATGTTGTATTCTTTCTTTTGTAGGTGATGGTATACGATCTTTCCTACAAGACAAGTTAAATTGCATGATTAGAAACATCTCATAGTTTTCAGAACAAATTCTTACACATAAAGGAATATGTCATACAATCATGCAGTTATCTTAGCCAATGCTTCAATACAACATTTATCCATATCACGTAACTTTCTAAATGCCTTCTAATCTCTACCAGAACATTGTTAAGAGTGTGCACAACTCCCAATATGTCAGCAAAGAGGTTTCATTCTAGATAAGTAGCAATGGAATGTTGTACAGTGGCATAGGCCACTTACCCATCACATGCATAAAGCATATACATCATTGAGCAATATTATTTAAACAAACAAGTATACAAGAAATGACAATTCAAATACTTATCTTTGTTTGTTTTGTAGGGTGGACTCCCTCTCAATATTTGCTTCCTTGCAGGAACTACTGGAGTGTACTCCCTCTTGATCTTTGCTTCCTGGATTACCTATCTTTGAACTTATATCCATCCTCGATCACTATGCATGCTTACTAGTATCATCATTGTGTTACCCTCGAGATCTCATACATAATCATACATTCATTAGTGTAATCTCAATACTATCAAAACACAATAATCTTAAACATGTATAGTCATGATCATTTCAAACACAGATAATAAGCATTAGCATTCAATGTTTTAGGGAATACTTCTCTTACTCATGCATATTCATATTTGACCATAGAACTCTTCTGGTTAGTCATATCATCAATCAAGGTAAGAGACATAATATGCATAAACCCTAGATTACTTAAATTTCTAACTTCTTAAATAATCATTATCAATCATGCCATGTATACTTATATAAAAGATCCTAACACAAGGTAGGATTCTAACTTGATATAAGAAAAACATACCTGGCTTAGTATGATAGCTAGTTAGGTCTAACATACCCGCATAATGTCTTCTTGTTCTCTTCAATGACTTGTGCTACTAACCTTCATATCTCATAGGTTAACCATTATAGAACCAAGTTATACATACCTCATAAGTAGATCTTCTATGTGATCCATGACAATGGATGAATCTTTGTCTTCACGTCACCATGGTCATATGTTCTTGAACTAGAACATGATTTGTCTTTCTTGATGTACCTTTCATGTTAGCGGACAACATCAACCTCATACAACACCACAATGCATTAGTACAATCATAAGTGTCAAAACCCTAATCAATGAATACCTGCATTCATAGTTTTATTAAGGTGATACAACAAGTCTAAAATTAATCAAGATTGTACTAACCTTAATGAAGACAAACATGCCATAAACTTAATCATGAACAGATCTAGAAACATACCTGGATAAGTCATACCTGTCTAGATTGCTTGTAATCTTCTTATGTAAGGCCTTAGCCTCATCTCCCTCTGAAACTAGAACTTCTTCACTTATGCAAGTGGCCAATCCATTCTCTTCTAGTATTAACCCAATCCACTTGATTTGCAGAAACTGGATCTGGAGCTGGATTAGGGTTTGTCAGAGAAACCCTAAAAATTCAAACTTTGAATTTAAGACTTCTGAAAGGATAGAAAGATGCACCTTGATGAACTGATCAACCTGGTATACTCAGAATTTGAAAACTGCAAAGTTTCACCCCTCAAAATTGCCTTTGAAACTTCCGGATCTTCTCGACAGGATCCCGAAGTAGGGTTGGATAAATCCCACCCTTCTTCCCAACCAAAAAGGTTCTATCCAAATCTCTAAACTTTGATTTTTCTGAGGAGCTTCCAGCCGTGGTCACGGACTTCAGAAATTCCAACTTTTGTAGAAGCCCTAATTTTCCACCTTTCCAATAAAAATCCCGAACTAGGGTTTGACCAAGCCCAGCGTTCTTCCCAACCAAAAAATTCGATCTTGGTCTCTAAATTTTTATTTTGATGAGGATCATCCAGCCTTGGTCTCCGATGCAAAAAATTCCAACATTCTTCGAAGCCCTAAATTCTCGGAGCCATGAATGAAGGTGGTCAAAATCCAATTTTGTTTTGACAGAAATATGCACCTGATTGTTTCTGGTGTAACTCCGAAATTTCATATCTACAGGGTCTGAAAATTATTCCTGTGGTATCCTGACCTGTTATAATTCCAACCCCACAGGTCTTACCTCAAATGGATTCTCTGAGAGAGAGTTATGACAAGTGTCGCAACGTGACCTGTTTATGGGATAAAATAGGAGAGCTAACTTGTATAGCGTTCCACGTGTCACTGGTTAAGTTTCAACCTCTAAAAAAACTTACCTGAGAAAGTAAAGTCCGTTCCCTACCTGTCACATTTTACGAAATTTCATTTGGAGCTTCCTATCCCAAGTTATGACCTTTTTTCCTAGGTCACTTGTTTATGACTGAGATATGGAAGAGGCAGAAACCCTAGATTGTACAGATCATAACTCACAAAGTATAGCGAATTAGAAGTTTTGCTTCTGAAACAAGGTACATGGGGATGTTATCTACAACCTGTAAAGGTTTCAGATCCTGAACCTTCTCCAAACTAGATTTATAGCGAAAGTGCTACGATGGCAGGTTTTTTCTATATCAAGCCCTAGCTTCGCAAGTGCAACAAGTGTCATAAATGCCATACCATGCCTTCTTTCAGGCTAGCTCTGATACCATGTTAGTTTTTCAGAATTTACAATCTAATTAAGGATCTTAACTGAGATAATAACATGTACAACATATCTACAGCATATCAATCATGGACACAATAAAGCAAGCACACAAGAGACACAGAGTTTCACCGGGGAAAACCAAGAAGGTGAAAAACCCCGCAACTTCCTCAGAGATAGATAGAGAAATGATACAACCCAAGTAAAATATATAGTCTTCTCCTAGTAGTAGCTTCTCCTCCTCCAAAAGTGAACCACTCTCCAATGAGAGTATGAGTGAGAAATTGAATGATCAAATAGAGTGCCCCCCGCACTCTATTTATACTTGACTTGACTTTCCTAATAACCTGTACTAGGTCGGCCTTAACTTAACCACATAAGATAATGCTGACAGGGCCGACCCCCAATAGGGTGGTCTAATAACCCTTTAACCCGCATGACTTATACAGGTCCGACCCCAACAAGGTGGTCTAATAACCCATCAGGTATAAGCTACGACACTTACAATATAAATAACGACACTCCCGTATAGAGGAATAATAACATCTCTATAGGAATACAATATACATATATGAAATACATTCCGAAGTTACAAATACATCAACAATGGCACAATATGAAAAGGAATTATAGATAACCAATTGAAGAAACCATATCATATTCAGAATGTGGTTTGGATCTTCAAGATGGTCATGATATGCATTTTTGTGTTGATTCCGTGCATTTTCTAGAAAAATAGTGTCCTAGGGAAATTTTGCAAGTCACCTATATGCATTTGGAGTTGAATCAAGAAAATATATGACATTTGTTTTGTGGCCAACATGGTAGATTACAAACTAAAGAAAATCATCTATTTATATCATGCATGAGGAAAATTTGGCATGCATTTTTGTAATCCCTTGTAGATTTGTTGGACATTGTATAAAAAGAAGGCAGATTTTGAGCATTTTGCATAGTGCCAAGTTTTACGACTCAATTTGAAAATAAAAAAATGAAAAAAGTAATAAATTAAGAAATCGGATCATATTTTAGAGCGTGGTTTAGATCATCAATATGGCCTTGGTGTGTATTTTAGTAATGACTAAATGCATTTTGTAGAAATATGAAAAACATTATTAGAGGGCAATATTGTAGTCACCTACGTGCATTAGGAGATGCGTCAAGAAAATTTAAGACCAGGGTTTTTTGTCAATATGGAAAACTAAAAATCAAAGTGAACATTTTCCATATATCATGCTCAAGGAAGATTTGGCGTCAATTTTGGGAGGACCCTGTTGCCTTTTTGGACATTGTATAAAAAATTGACAAATTTTGAGTATTTTTGCACAAGAAGAAATTGTAAGGTGCAATTTGAAAATCCAGAAATGTATAAAGGTCAGAAATGATAAAATACACATTATTCAATTTAAATCACTCAAGTTTTCCGATAAAAGTGAAGAAGTTTTGGATAAAATCATTATTTCTTCATACACACATTTAACCAAACACTTTGATCAACTAGGGTTTAAAATTATTCTTAGTTAATTGATCAACAACACTTTGAATTTTAACTTCTATAATAAACACCAAGGAATAAATAAACAATCACTAATAAGAATATGAACACAATGAATTTTAGGTCCAATGACCAGGGGGAAAACCCAAAGAGATATTTTCTATTGAATAAAAGAAAAATTGAAAATTTCTTACAACTCATAAATTTTGTTTTTCCACTTCAACAAATCAGAGATGCAATAATACAAGCAACTTATCTCAACCAACGGATCTTGAAATCAAATCACACAGACCAGAGTACAACCCGACCACACATGCCACCAGTTACAACCCACACTTGCTAGTCATAAGTGTCGTACGGTGCAGTCAGTAACCTTGGAACCCGAGCCGGTAGCAAGCAATACGAATTGTATAGAAACTCCAACAAAATAACTTTATGTTTGTCTCAATAATTGTACCCACTCGTGCTAACAATGATCCTTGGGATTCGTGCCTCTAGAAAATTGTTGTATGATCGCTTTGTAGATTGAAAATTAGGCTATACAGATTGTTAGCAATGTACATATTGCCTTGGAAACTGTGCAATCTGATTTACTTGGAAACTATGCTCTCATTCAATGCAAAAATAAACCTTAGACTTATCCTCTAATATCTCTCTCAAAACTTGGTGTCTTTCTCTTTTCCCTAGACTCTTTTTATATTATGAAAAACCCTAACCACCTTTAGCTAACTCATCCAATGGATGAGATTAGTCTAATATGAAGGTACACATTAAATGCACAAATAAAACACTTTTTATTTATTAAATGTGAAACTAATTTACTTTTGGGTTTTACACACATAAAGTCATAATATAAAAAACACTTTACTTACATAACTACTTTACATAAATAAAAGACTAGGAACAATAACTTAGTCCCCTCCATGACAGTCACACCAAAAATCACAAGGAATACCTCTAGATTTATAATTTCTAACACTACCTCCTAACGAGGGAGGTCCTTCTGACACTATTTGTATCTCCTTCGCCTAGGTCATTGTTTCCTACTATAGCTCCCTCCTACTCTGGAGTGTTTCCCGGAGATAAGTGCATGAAACCAACACCTCTCTCTAACCTAGTTCACTCTCAGAACAGAGACTCTAAATATTTTAATAAGTCTTATGCCCATCATCCCCGCAGTGTCCAACCCCAAGATCAATGCTTCATATTCTACCACATTGGTGGCACACTCAAATTCCATCTTGAAACCATTGGGGAATTATTTCCTTTTCAAGGATACAAAGAGGACCCTAACCCATTTCCATTAGTATTAAATACTCTATCAAACTTTAATGTATAGAGGCTAGAGGGATTAGGTTTTTCTCCCTTGTAGATCAAATTATCACATCCCTCTTCAGGGCCTAATTCATAACTAAGAAGGAAGTTCCCAATGTTATATGAAAGAGTATAATTCATTTCAAGGCACCGATTTTAACCTCCAAATATAAGTAGAAAAAGATAGATAAAATTGGACACTGCCCCCAACAGAAGTACCCTAATTTATAAAAATGACATTACATAAGAAGACCACTCTAAACTCTGAACTATGACTCTGTACCTGCTCATCAACATCATATTGGATGAGTCTCCTACCAGTACTCTAAAGAGAATTAATCTCTTCATCTAGAGACATAAATTGAGCACTTGCAACTTGTGCCTCATCCTCTAACTCTAATAACCATTCGGACTCTGCATACATCAACTCACCACGAATTATGTACAAATTTTCTCTTCTACCACAAATCAAAACAATATTGTCTGGAATTCCTACTAAATATAGGAATACATGCCCTGAATTTACTAGCATCCCAAATCCGACATCCTCCAAGGCCGCTACTGAGATTCTACTAACTCTAATCCCCATAACAAATAGAACTCCCTCTAAATCCAAGAATTCATTTAACTCAAGTCGAAACTTGATTGTTCCAAGTCCTCTGACTGCCACCTAAGGAAGATCCATACTTGTATCCACAAAGTATCTAGGCCATGTCTCAGTAATACTTTGAAATGCACTCCAGATACCAACCATATGTCTAATTGACCCACTATCAACTATCCATGCATTATGATAACTAGCACTGCTTATACTGGAATCGAAAGATGCCAAAGAGAACTCTTTCTCAAACTGAGTAGCATACTCTTCAACTATAGCTATTGCTGCTACATCTTTATTTTCTTTCTTCTCAGGATAGTTGGATGCAAAATGACCAAATTGGTTGCATGAGAAGCAATGAACTTTGCTTAATTCCTTCTTCTTTTTCTTGTTCTTTGCTTTGGTGGCAAGGGAAACATTCTCATATGTGTCAACACATGTCTGAGATCCCTCCTGGATCTCCTCCTGGGTAAAATCATCCCACTACCTACTCAAGCTAGATAGCTTCTCTCTTCGAACAACACACTTAACAAACACATCCCAATTCTTTGTAAAACCCCTCGGAGCTATTTGTACTAGTTCTATGTCTGGAATGACTTCTCCTATTGTAGCTAACTCACATTTGACTTGGGAAACCCTAGTGAGGTAGGAGGCTACATTGTCATTCTTTGTCATTTTAGTACTGTGTATTTTGTCCCTAAGTGCCATTTTTTTGTTCTCATTTTTAGCTTCAAATAGCTGGTTAAGGGTATCCCACATGTGTTTGGTTGTCTTTTTATCATCCAAATGAGAGATAAGATGATCTTTTACTCCATCTAAGATGACCCTCTGAGCCCTAGACTCAAGCACCTCATGAACATCAAGTTCATCTTTATTAGTGGGCTCAGTCACAATAGTGTTAACAAACTTCCATATTCTAATCTATTTGAACACAAGAGACATTCTTACCTTCCAAGGCAAGTAGTTGGACACTCCATCCAATCTATCTTCATATCTAATGCTCAACATTTCTACAAACCCTCTTCAACAACTAGAAAATAACAAGAATTCTGACAACCCCAAAACTCAATTGTGTAATTGTATTCACAATATTTTAGGATCTGATACCATGAAGAAGTTTTGGTTAAAATCATTGTTTATTCATAAATACATTTAACCAAACACTTTGATCAACTAGGGTTTAAAATTCTTCTGAGTTAATTAATCATCAACACTTTGAATTTTAACTTGCATAATAAACACCAAGGTGGAAATAAACAATCACTAATAAGAACATGAACACAATGAATTTTAGGTCCAATGACCAAGGAAAAACCCAACAAGGGAAAACCCAGAGAGATATTTTCTATTGAATAAGATAAAAACTGAAAATTTCTTACAACTCATAAATTTTGTTTTTCCACTTCAACAAATCAGAGATGCAATAATACACGCAACTTATCTCAGCCAACAGATCTTGAAATCGAGTCACACAGACTAGAGTACAACCCAGCCACACAT
Source organism: Larix kaempferi (assembly GCA_027924585.1). Classification (NCBI taxonomy): domain Eukaryota; kingdom Viridiplantae; phylum Streptophyta; class Pinopsida; order Pinales; family Pinaceae; genus Larix; species Larix kaempferi. Next base: position 8,921,224 of record BSBM01000278.1, read on the forward strand.
GCCACCAGTTACAACCCACACATGCCAGTCAAGAGTGTTGTACTGTTTTGTCGATAACCTTGGAACTTGTGCCAGTAGTGAGCAATACGAACTGTATAGAAACTCCAGTAGAATAACTTTTGTCTGTCTCGATAATTGTACCCACATGTCCCAGAAATGATCCTTAGGATTCGTGCCTCGAGAAAATTGTTATATGGTCGATTTGCAAACATAAAATCAGGTTGTATGAACCGATAGAAATGTACAGATTTCCTTCTCATTCAATGCAAACTTAGACTTCTCCTATGATATCTCTCCTAAAACTTGGTGTCTTTCTCTTTTCCCTAGACTCTTTTTATATTATGAAAATCCCTAACCACCTTTAACTAACTCATCCAATGGATGAGATTAGTCTAATCTAAAGGTACACATTAAATGCACAAATAAAACACTTATTTATTTATTAAATGTGCAACTAATGCACTTTGGGGTTTTACACACATAAAATCATAATATAAGAAACACTTTATTTACATAACTCAACTTTACATAAATAAAAGACTAGGGACAACAACTTAGTCCCCCCCATGACAAACACACCAAAAATCACAAGAAAGACCTCTTAAGTTATAATTTCTAACAAAAAGAACCCTTGGTGTGCATTTTAGTGAAGGCAATTTTGGTCAATTTCAATGAAAAATGAAAAAGTTGTCAACTTGAAAGACTTCATTCAAGTAAATGAGGTGAATTTGAAAATTCAAGGTATGGGTTTTGTTTGCAAGGTAAAAATCTACTAACATCAAATCAAAGTGAACATTTTCCTTGTATCATGCTCAAAGAAGATTTGGTGTGCATTTTGGGAGGGGCTTGTTGACTTTTTGGACATTGTATAAAAAATGGGAAACTTTGAGTATTTTTGCACAAGAGCAAATTGTAAGGCTCAATTTGAAAACCTGGAAATATATAAAGGTGAGAAATGATAAAATACACATTATCTAATTTGAATCACTCAAGTTGGCCAATAAATGAACCCTTGATGTGCATTTTAGTGAAGTAAGGCAATTTTGGTCCATTTCAGTGAAAAATGAAAAAGTTGTCAACTTGAAAGATTGCATTCAAGTAAATGAGGTGAATTTGAAACATCAGAGATATGGGTTTTGTTTGCAAAGTGAAAATCTAATAATATCCCTCTCATGCATATTTTATAATGTTTTTAAAAAGAGAACTTGGATTTTAGGGGAAATATCCAAATTCATCATTGTTGCATGTACTATAAGCACATGGGAACATATAATGACTACATTGGAGTACCTCATGTGACCATGGAGCCTTCTTTATAAATAGAGTGCATTTGCATATTCATCATTGTTGCATGTACTATAAGCACGTGGGACCATATGATGACTACATTGGAGTACCTTATGTGACCATGGAGCCTTCTTTATAAATAGAGTGCATTTAATGAATTATTTTATCCAACATTTATATTGCATTTTTCTTCTTCTTAGTGATTTTTTATAAACATTTGGAATACAAATCATTCTATATGTAATTTGAATAGTCAAGGTTGTTGGAAGACCAAAATGGTCACAAATTTGTGAATGAACAAAGGACCTTTGGCTCTCTTTTAATTTGGGTTTTTGTAGTGTTTATTTTTGTAAGATCCAGAGGCATTAGCATAGGCTCAATGAATTTAATGAGGCCCAAGGGCATTGGCCATTGACTCATTAAAGCTTGCAAATATTGTTTTTTAATGTCTTTGTCGTAATATTTTGTGATAACAAACTATGTGTGTAATGTTTGTTTAAATCAACGCATTTACTATTTTAGTGTATGCTATGAGTGCTTTCATTGTGTGACTTTAATTTGTAGGACACATGCACTGCATCCAGTGGTATTATAGCAAGGTAATCCTAATATTGAAGACTTCTAGTTGTAGTATATAGTTCTAGCAAAGAGTGAAGTCTTGCATATAATTGTTTGAGAAGTGAAGTATGTGGATCTTAAAAAGAAGTGTAGTAGTTCATGGGAATTATAGAGGATCGCAAAGTTGTAGAAGGTCGGAGTTGAAAAGATGTAGGAAAAGATGGTAAGAGTATTGTTGTGAGAGAAAATTAAAGTAAATAGAACGTTGAGTGAGGTATCCTGCATGAAAAAATAAAATAAAAAATTATTGTTGAGAGTGGACAATATGATAATTGATGAAGAAGACAACATGATAGGAAGAAGTGAATTTCCTGAGTGGTAGACAAAGAGGAAGAAAAATAAGTGAGGATTATCCTATAACAAAATCCTATAACAAAAGTAAAGAAGTCATGCTACAAATGTCGAAGAGAATGGATGCCTTCAAATTGGCTTAATAGAGGGGAATGGTCACAACCAAAGTGATCCAAATTAGTGATGAAGATGAAGATGAATAGCATATTCCTAGAGAAGAACCAAAGGAAGTGTTGAAGATGGAGATGCTTGAGTTTTATATAAGTTTAGGATCAGAATATTTAATAGAGTGGATGGGAGATTGAAGATCCCCAGAGATTAAAGATTGCTTATGGGATATTGAGGAGCACAATAGCGGAATATGGAAAAAAATGAATAGGAAAAGGGATTATGGATAATTGACTAAAAAAGTTAGATCATATTTCATAACATGATTTGGATCCTCAACATCATCTCAATGTGCATTTTAGTGATGATTGCATGCATTTTTTAGAAATCTCAAAATGCAATTTTTGGGGTCACATGTAGGCATTTTACAATGAATCAAGAAAATCTAAGACATGGGTTTTATGGCCAATATGGTAGAATATAGACAACTATGAATCATTTATTCATATCATGCATGAGAAAGATTTAGCATGCATTTTGGTAAGGCCTCACAAAAATTTTGGGCATTTTGTAAAAGGAGGCTAGGCCTTGAGTATTATTCCACATTTAACAATTTTTAAAGATCAATTTGAAAATATAGAAATGTAGAAAGGTGGGGAATGATAAAATACACATTCTGCAATTAGAATCATTCAAATTAGCCAATAAATGAATCCTAGGAAGGCAATTTTGGTCAATTTTAGTCAATATTACAAAATTTGTTGACTTGGCATATTTGTTCAAGCACATGGAGATGAATTTGAAAATTCTAAGATATGGGTTTTATTGAAAAGGTGAAAAAACATTGACAACAAATCTAACTTTCTTAAAAGGACACCTATATGAATTTTGGCATGCAGTTGTATGAGCCCTTTCACACAAATATGTAACCTATGTTTAATATCGACATTGGATTTGAGTAATTAATGCAAATTTGACATTGTTGCATGTTTCTAAGCATGAGGATCCATATGATGAAAAAATTGGAGTATCTCATGTGACTATGGAGACTTCATTATAAATGAAATGCATTTAATAATCCATTTAATTCAAAATTTAGAATGTATTTTTCTTGTCCTTGGCGAATTTGATGAAAAAATTGGAGTATCTCATGTGACTATGGAGACTTCATTATAAATGGAATGCATTTAATAATCCATTTAATTCAAATTTTAGAATGTATTTTTCTTGTCCTTGGTGAATTTTTGTAAACCCTTGAAAAATGAAGCATTCTATTTGGAATTTGAAAAGTTAGGGTAGTTTGAAGGCCAAAAGCGAATGAGAAACAAGCATAAATATGAAGTTTGTGAATGAAAAAAGTGCCTTTGGCTCTCTTTTGATTTGGGATTTTGTAGTGTTTGTTGCTTTAGGTCCATATACATGTGAATATGCTCTGTAAATGTAATGAGACCCAAGAGCATTGGTCACTAACTCAAAAAAGTTTGCAAATAATCATGTTGAATATATTTGTTGTAATGTTTTGTAATAATAGACTATGCATGTAAAGTCTATTTAAATTAATGCATTTAGAATTCCGGGTATGATATGAGTGATTTTGTTGTGAATTTGATCTATAAGCCCTAGCCACTCCATCATCTTCTTCCAAAACTAATGTCCAAATGCCCCCATTATCAAGAACATACATCCTACCCATAAATTGTAAAATCCCATCACTTTTCAAAGTTTAACCATTAGACTTTGATTCCATAAGCATTATATTTTTGCAAGGTGATACTCACTTTCATATGCCAATTGCCATCAAATAGATGTCTTAAAATTTGATCTTTCAAATCCACCTTTAATAGGATTAGCGAATAAATTATTGGTCTCTTGCTCAGGGCATAGCTTAGTTCTACTCACCACAATGTAGCAGATCCTAAATTCATACTTGCTAAGAAATTCACTCCAACATCGATGTTGGGTGTTAAGGTATCTCTAAGTAAAATTTTATTGAAGACTTTGATGATCCATTGCAAATCAAATGTGCATCATCACACCAATTGCTAACTCCACATCATGAATGGCATGATTGATTTCATTATCCTTAATCTTATGGAAGTGTAATGATCCGAAATGGATCAATATATAATTTTTTTATCTATTTTGGTGCTTTTGGAGTCGAAACATTGGATGAATTGGCTTGTAGGGTCCATTCTAGGGGCAGGTGTAACTTTGCAAATTTGGGGTCCATAACCTTCTACGACTTGTTTGAGGGTCTATGTAATATACATTAAGTATATTACAATAATATATTTTATTGATAAATTGATGATATGAGAATAAGTTACAATGGTGTGTATAGATACACAAGAATAGGATAACTCACATCCTTTTAATAATGATCGTGACTTATCGGAATTACACCTAATTATACTTAATACAAAATATAATAATTACAGTATGCAGTAAGTATATTACAATCTATATGATGTTTTTTGGTACAAAGTCCATCACTTTGTTATGTCCCTTCACGCGATTCTACACTTCGAGACCTTTCCAGCAGTCCAAGAATTGCCTGAAATGGAGTTGTATGAAGAAGTGATGTTGCTCGCAAGTTGACCTATCTAGTTGACCACCATGGTACTAAGTGGATTCCATGTCATCTCTCATTTCTCACACATGCGAAGATATTCACGTGTGGAATTTCAAGAACATTCTAGAAGGTCCAAAACTCTGTCCCTAATTGGGAGTTGTGGCATGTAAAAACCCTAAAATTTACCCTAGATGACTATCGAAATATGTAAAATACTGGGTCATTAGGAGAGGAAGGGGTCCCATTCTTTTGGTGTTATTGTATTGTTGCATAGATGAGAAACAACACGGGAATGGATATTAGAGTAGAAAATAGGAAGATGTAGATGTTGTAGTAGCCATTTTGGCCACAAAGTCACAGGTGACTCCATAGAGAGTACCCATTCCTTTGTATTTGCATTCTATATAAAAGAGCAAGGCATAGTTCTCATTTCTGGTTAGTTTTTTCCCCATAGTGGGTTTTCCCGGGGTATATCTTGTGTTATTGTGTGGATTGTGTATTTATTTGCTCTAGCTATTTTCCTTTCATTTCCCGTTGTTTAGCATTCAGTGGAAATAAGCTAATAAAAAGAACTAAGTTGTAAGATTCCTCACGATGAACTGTTCCAATGGAATATCCATGGCAGTTTACGGATCATGTAAGTTTTGGATTTTCCTTCATGCATCCAAACAACACCCAGGACTTTCTTAAATTGATTTCATGCACAAAGACAATTATTTTCCATGCCAAGCACAAGAATTAGAGTTTTAGTCAAATTTCACTTCATTTATATGAGTGTTTCCTCACATGCATTGGTCCATTCAAATTTATTTCCTTTCCACTACAAATAAGTAATAGAGTTAGCAATTTAGGGAAATCCTTCCATGAGTATTCTATAGTAAATAGAGAACCCCATAAAACCACATTTTTATGAGAATTCCTTAGTGTGTGCTAATCCATGAGGGGCTTAATATTACAATGGTCTACTTCAATACCATCCCCACTAATCATATGACCTAGTATTGAATCTTCTTCTTGAAGAGGGAATACTTGGACAAATTGCCATATAATTTTTTCTCCCATACTCCTCCTTATTAGATAAATAAATGAGAACATAATCTAAAAATACTTGTACAAACTAGTCCATGTATTTTTGAAACACATTATTCATCATGTTCATGAACAGTTTTTGGAGAATTTATCAACACAACTGGTACCACAATGAACTCATAATAACAAAATCTTGTCCTGAAAACAATATAGGGAATAAATTATTATTTAACACTAAGATGGTGTTACCTAAATCACAAATTAATTTTGGAAAATATAGAAGTTATACCTCTCAACGAATTGAACAAGTCATCATTTCAAGGAATTGGTTACATGTTTAAATCATGATAATTAATACATAGTTTAAGAGTACCATCTTGATTCCTTACAAAGGTCACTATTGCATCCAATGGAATCACTTTTTTCTTATCATAAATGTTGGAGCACGATTGTTGTTAGAACAAAACCTGTAGGCGTTAATATCTGCTACAATCACCAATGTTAGGATCCATGAGAGGGGGTTAACCCATGTTGCGAAACTCACGGAGATCACTTGATGCAAATGCCAACAATCTCCCCCCCAGCATTACACGAGTGAGTTTCGAACTTGAGAACTATCACTATGATACCATTTTTTGGAGCACGATTGTTGTTATACCAAAACCTATAGGTGTTAATCTCTACTACAGTCACCAAAGTTAGGATCCACGAGAGCGGGGTTAACCCATGTCGTAAAACTCACTAGGAGTGCTTGATGCAAGCCAACAATAACTTCATCCAAAAGTTATTTAAGCTAAATCCTTCTCCATTTGTTGAGTTGTGGAACGGTTACCCAATAAGGTGTTGTAGATAAAGGTTCCTCTTTGGGTTTCAAATTAATAGTAAAATCAATTTCAGAGCTGGTAACTGGTTAGGTACATTGCTCTTCACCATTGTCACTATCATGACAAGTGGTATCAGAGTTGAAAAATGGTTAGATACATTTATCTTCACCGTTGTCACTTTTATGACATTTGGTATCATAGAAGTTTTGGGAACTTTTCACCATTGTCACTTCCATGATAGGTGGCACCAGAGCAATTTTGGGCACTCTTCACCATTATCACTTCCATGATAGGTGGTATCAAATAAAACTCTTCACCAATTTTATAAGGAAATCTGGTGCCAAGGAAACTCAAACACACCTCTTCAAGGCCTTTCCAAACTTGAGGCAGGGTGAAAATCTAGAGGTAAGTTGACAATCAGTACAAGGAAACCTGAAGATTGCATCATAGAATATTTTCGAGGCCCAACATCCACCCAAGGTAGTTCGTTTGCACAAAATTTGGGTAGTGAAGCACTCTTCACCATGACATGGAAGGAAGTATAAAACTTCAATGATAGGTGATGCAAGTGGATAAGAGTGGGATTGAAACAGAAAGTGATGGCAAATATTGAGTCGTGGGCATACTTTTCAAAGGTTTCAAGAAGGGTTGAACCACTTTTTGATTGTGACATGGATGCAACGGAGGAAGAGTCATGGAAGACCAATATGGAATTCACTACCATGAATTAGAAACATTATGAGTAGGAGATCCATGAGATATACCAAACACATGTCACAAAAATAGAGCAAACTAGTTCATGGGCCAAATCTTAGGCTCATAAGTTGTAGACTTTGACACACCAATTAAAAACTTGGGTTGTGTGGTTGGAATCGTATAGAAGGAAGGAGACCAACATTATATAATTGTTGAAGTCCATAGGCAAGGATGTTGAGTTTTTTCTTTGTGACCAGAATCATTTTTCCTTTGTATGTCCTTTTAAGGAAGTGTTAGGTGACTAGGAGGAACACCAACTACGACCAATATAATAGGCAATGCCAAAACTCTTGACAATAAGCCCGGAATAGATTGGATGTTGTTCTGAAGAATGATTACTATCTTTACTAATGGATTCCACAACATAAACCCTACAAATTTTCCGTACACATTTCTTAACCTCCATTGTTGAAATGTAATGTGTGGAAACGATTTTTTTTAATTTCGTTAATCGAATGGGTTCTCCTATATTATTAAGGAAATGGGTTGAAGAAGGATAAAAATAAATATCCAACATAAGAAGGAAAATAAATAGAAATCCATAAAGGATACTAATAAATATAATGAATTTGGCAAGCCATGAGGTCATCCACCTGACCTAGTGGGATTGGGTGCATCTCCCTATGCAGGTACAAGTATCAAGGAGGGTGAAATCATTAAGGAAACCATCTCAGCCAACAAGGCGCATCCTTCATTGACTGATCAGCTCCCATGCATGAGCATGGAGACCTAGATAGAGATAGTGGATGACTTTTAATGCAATTAGTTGTTAGAGTAGTGGTTAGTTTTGATAAGCAAATTTACATGGTCAATCATTTGTAATAATCATCTCTATATATATGTTGCACTGGAGACTCAAATGGCATGATTAGCCTTTTGCCTTATTCTCCATTTATGTTTTCTTTTGTTTTGGTTCTCTATTAACTTATCATGGTACATCAATTGGTATCAAATCATTCGATCTGGGAATGCTTCTACTCTAAAGATTAGCTTGAAAATTATTTGTTTATGTTTGTTAGTGGTTCCACCTCTCAATGCTTGTTTTAGTGTTCCCAATGCTCTAATACCTCTCTCCTCCAGTGTGATAGGGTTCTATGACCTAGCTGCTAGGTTTTTGGGACAACAGATCGATTTTTGGATCTAGTCTAGAAGCTCAGTAAGCCTTTTCCATGGGTGCTTGGGTGCATAGGTTTATCTAGTTTCCCTTAGCGATTTTTCTTTGGCTCTTCAAGTGTATGCAAATATTTGGCTTGGATTTCCATGGGCACTAGGGATTTTCGACCCATCTCAAATTGGTGATCTTGATTTTGTTGGTTCTTTGGGGCTCCCTCTACAATGTACATTTATCTCTCTGGTTCACCAAGGAGTCTCTTTCTCAAGCGTTAGGGTATTGGATGGCCCTCAGTGGGATATCTTCTCTCAGCCTCACATTGCTACCACCTAAGGAAACCATGCCTAAAGACTTGAATTCAAACCCTTCCTCTTCAATTCACGGTATTTACCAAGTCCTAAATGAGCTCTTACGCTTACAACAAAGGCACTCCTCTTTTCCATTGCAGTTGGACACTCATTTCCAACTGCTTAAGTATAATGGGAAAATGAATGGAGACATTGTAGACACCTGGATACAAAGTCTCTATACCTATTTTCAAACCTATCTAGATTTAGATGAGGAATCCAAACTTCAAGTAACTAGTTTTCAATTGGAGGGTGTGGTGCCACACTAGTGGGATTCTTAGTTGGATCCTTTCAATCTTGTAGTGGATCTTTAGTCCATTGATTCTTCTTATTTCACTTGTCATCCTATCCAAACATGGATTGCACTCTGTCAAGCCCTCCAAGCTCATTTTTACCCCCTAGGTAGCTTCAAAACTTGATGGATTGATGTCTCCAACTCTGATAGTAGACTAGCCAATTTTTTCATGCTTATATTGATGTCTTCTTCAAGCTCTACATTCAGGTTGAGATCCATGGCCTAGAAGTACTTATTCTTAAATTCAATTTGGGTCTTTTGCTTGTATTTCATAGGGAAATGGAATTAATTGATACTACGACCTTGGATAACTATTTTCTGACAGCCTTAGATATGGATTGCAAGGAGGATTCTAGTTTGAGCCTTCCCCCTTCTTATTCTACACCCTTGTCCCCATTCAACCCCTCCTATCCTCGCTCTCTTAAGTCTAGTACCTGGTGCACTTTCCATCGTACTAAGTATCACTCTTCTAAGAAATGTCCCATTCTGCAAGGACAATGCTCCCCCAAGCCTCCTATGAAGGCTTGGTTTGTTGAAAACCTTGGCGCTTCTTCCAGCACATCTCCCATTCCAAACATAATCTCCTTGGACAATTCGATTGAGCGTGATCCCTCATTACTTCTCATGACTTGCACAACTAGTATATTTTACCAAGCCTCTCTTTTTACCCATAACTGTCAAACCAAACAATCACATTAGAGAAAATTTGAGGTCTAAAATGGGCCTCCTAAGGAAAATAATAAAATAATAGTTATGATTTTTGAAGGAAAAGACACAATTTTTTTTCGTATTTTCATCTTATCTCCCTATAGTTTTAGTCAAATTTCGAGCGGAAGCGCTTGTTGGATGTGGAATTAAATTCTGCATCCAACGAGTACCCACATGGCATGCTTTTGATGGACCCCACCCTATGAAAAACATCTTCATGGGGTTGGGTCCATCAAAAGAATACAGTGTGGTTACTTGTTGGATGCAAAATTGAATTATGCATCCAACAAGTGCTCCCACTCGAAATTTGAGTAAAACCACAAGGAGATAAATTGAATATATGAATTAAAAAAAGTATTTTTTATGACAATTATGCCAAATCAAACATTAAGGTTGACTCATTTTCCTGAAATTCTATTGGTTCTCGAATTCCAATGCATCAATGGCTAGTTTTCTTATAAGGCTCATTTTAGACCCCAAAGTTTCTCTAATGCTCACTACTATGATTCTAAAAAATGGTAGTCAGAAAAACATTGTATCCCATGACCTTGTTCAACGCCTTTCTCTACCCACCACACCTCATCTTACTCCTTATTATTCAGGTTGGGTGCACAAGGATGGACCCCATATCATAGTTACTTGGCATTGTGTTGTGAAATTTTCCATTGGCCCCTTCTAAAATGTTGTTGTATGTGATATCCTCCCTCTTGATTGCATAGATATTCTCTCTGGCATTCCTTACCAGCAAAAATGTAGCACCATCTATCAGGATTGCACCCATCAATACCACCTTCAACGGGATAGCCATACATATATCCTTACCTCATCTTCTTTGAAAACCCCTTCCTTACTTTCTAGTAATGTCGTTGTATGCCAAATATGTATCAACAAGTGTGTATCCCTTTGTTTGGTTCGCTCTCTCAAGCCTGATAATACAACCCATCTAGTGCATCCTGACACGGTTCTCTTGTTGACCAAATAAGTAGATGTCTTCGTTGTTCCTATTGGCCTGCCTCATTCCTTCTCTATCTCCCATGGCATTGAACTTATTCTTAGAGCCTCTCTTCCCAATTCTCCTTCTTATCACCTATTTCCTACCAAGATGGGTGAGATTGAATTCCATATCCAACAATTGTTGAACACATGCCATATACAACCCATCTTGTCCTTGTGCTTCCCCTACTTTCATTATTCATAAAAAGGAGACCAATGAATGGTGTGTGGTCACTAACTACCATTCTCTTAAAAAGGATATTGTCAAAAATCAGTATCCCTTGCCTCACATTGATGACCTTTTGGATGATTTGTGTAAGGCTCACTTATTCACCAAAATGAATCTCATAGTGGGGTGTTAGGATAATTAATACTCCAACCTTGTCCACCTTAGTGTTATTAGTCCTTTTCTAGTATTGTATGATGTCATTACCCCTTAGTGGTGTGCATATGTAATCTAGAACCCATTTTCCACTTGATGCACCATGCATGCATGATTTTAGGCCCACCAGAGTCAGTTCCCTACATTTTAGGATCTAACTCAGTGATCTAGTTCAATCCACCTAAGTTCCTGACTCTATTGGGGGGTTTGAGCTCCGATCACCACAGATTGTCTAGTGCACCCTTTTTTGGTTGTTGAACATCAAACTTAGTTATGCGACCTTCTTGATCAGTTCACTGACAATCAGTTCAGTTTGGTGGAGTTTGGGACTTACGGAGCACTCTAGTGGTGATATTTCCTAGGCTAGACTGATTGGGATTCGAATTATCTCTGGGCTTTCAAATTTCCTCTATTGTAACATATCTTTTGACTATACTGATTAATTAATTATGACACACATTTCTGTGCACATCTGAGTTTCAATGCATGATTAATTTTACTGCTCAATTCACTGCAATTTTCATTGTAATACATCTTTCTTCCTAATTCTTTCACTATGAGATTTTCTCAAGCTCAATGATCTGTCATGTTCAAGAATTTCACATGGTATTAGAGCCCAACAGGGTTGGTTTATATCCAATTTGAGAGTTTTTACAGGATTTTGAAAGTTTTTCAGTGCAGCAGTAGAAGCAGTTTTAGTTTGTATTCGCTCTAGCAGTTACACATGGAGAATTTGATTGCTCCTTTGTCTCCAAGAATCCTGACACCCTTCAATTATCTTGATTAGAGGGATGATATGCAGATGGTATTGTGCAATAAGAGTTTGTACAGGGTCAAAATGGGCAAGGAGGTCGAACCTCAAGCAACTGTTGAGAATGCAAAGTACATCAACAGATTAGATGAGGATTTTGGTTTTATTTGTATTCACATCTCCAAAGATTTTCTCTTCCACCTTGATGGATTGAAGACACCAAGAGAGGTTTGTTTGAAGCTTGAAGCTCTGTTTGGAAAGAAAGATGAGCTGAGAGGCCACATTCTAGAGAATGAATTAATTGCTCTTCAACCCAGCAGTTTCAAAACCATACAAGAGTTCTTTTCTAAATTTAAGTCCTTGGTTATGCAGTGCAAACAATGTGGCATTGAGAAAAACGATGAGCAGCTGGTGCTATCCATCCTAAGCAAGATTGGTCCTGAATTTTCAATACTTGTTTCTACCTTCCATCCAGGGATATTGTCAATCCCCAATTGGAAAAATACTTCTTTAGATGCATTCACTTAATCTCTCATCCAAGAACAAGACAAACTAATTTAGATAGGCGCCTTGGAGGTCTCCAAAAACCAAGCTCTTATGGATGGGGATTCAAAAAGTGCGAATGCTACAGGGAAGTAGAAAGGTAAAGAAAAGAAGAAATTTGAATCCAAGTAGAAGGAGAAGCCTAATCCATCAGAAGGAGCCTCCAGCTCCAAGAAGGATAAGCAAAATAGGTTTGATAAAACCAAGTGTACGTATTGCAAGAAAGAAAACCATCTAGAGAGATCTTGCATGAAGAATACCATAGATCAAAAGGCCAAACTTATTGAACAACACAACATTTCCCTCCTAGAAGGCGCAAGGAAGATTGATTCTGGAAGCAAGACAAATGATCATGAGAGATGACATGTACTGAAGGCTGGATTCTCCCAATCACAAGCATTCCTCATAGATTTTGGAGCCTCCAAACACATGGTTTCCTCCAAAGAGTATTTTTCTTCTCTAGATATCACCAACGGTCCTAGTATTCACATGGGAGATGATTCTCAAATCTCAGCTAAATGGAAGGGCACAATACAACTTGAGCATGGAAATTTCAGCAATGTTCTATATGTGCCCTCTCTAGCTGAAATTTTTTTATTTGATTATTAGATGGCACACACAGGTTCACCAAAGAAAGTTGTTTTTGGACCTGACATGGTTGAGGTTGCAGAGATCTCATCTGGAAAGTTGATAGCCAAAGGTGTTGCAAACCATACCTCAAAGGCATATGAGTTATCCTATTTTTTACATATTCACATAAAAGTGCTCTCTTGACTCATGCAAATGAGACTAGCAGACTCTAGTATGAAATATTCAACAACTAAATTTCAAGTGCAGGAACTGCACAAGAAAGAGATGGTTGAAGGATTTCCCGACATAAAATTCCATCAAGGAATATGAAAAGGTTTCTTAGTAGGGAAGCATCCAGAGCGAAAGTATGATGTTGGGAAGGAAAAGAGAGCTTCCTCCACACTTGATTTGATACATACTGATTTCTTGGGACCGATACCCACAGCTTCTATGAATGGACCCAAATACCTTCTGACCTTCATCGACGACTTCTTTAGGTTTTTTTGGATATACTTTCTTAAGCAGAAGTATGAGGTATTTGAAACTTTCAAAGTTTTCAATGCCTTAGTTGAGAAAATTGTTGGGAAGAAGATCAAAGCACTCAGATCAGATAATGGATGGGAGTACATCAAGAAGAAGTTGCAGCAGTTTTGTGCTTCTGGGGGCATCTAAATGCAACATTCTGTCCCATACACACCACAACAAAATGGTGTAGATGAGAGGAAGAATAGGTCATTGAAAGAGATGGCTACCTATTTGCATGAATCAAGGGATCTTCGACTATATCTCTAGGCAGAAGTAGTGAGTATGTTGTGCCACATACATTCAGAATAGGGTACCCAACAAATATGTGGATGGGGTCACTCCATTTGAAGCACTAAAGGGACACAAACCTGATGTCTCTCACCTGAGGATTTTTGGATCCAAGGAATGGGCCAGAATCCCCTCTGACAAAAGAAAATCTCTTCAACCCCAAAGTAGAGAATGCATTCTATTGGGATATGCAAAAGATGCAAAATATTACAAGCTGATGGAGATTGCAACCAAAATATGCTTCATTGAAAGAAGTGTCAAGTTCAATGAAGATCCATTGCAAGATCTACAACCAGTTGAAGAACAAGGTATAATTGTTTTACCTGCTCCATTTGCTCCTAATGATGTTTTTTCATATGATCCACATTCATATTCCAAATATGAGGACCAAGATGAATCAGATCTTGATATTGAGTATGAATATCAAGCATATCTAGATCCAGATCCAACACCTACTCCTAATCCAAATCCTAAGTGGGCTCAAAAATTCCTTGAGGTTTCTGGGAACATAGCTGTAAATCCATATGACCATAGAAGAACCATATCTCAGTACCAAGATGCAAATCTTGCACTATGTCATACAGATCCACTTCTCCCTGAGAGGTGCTATATGATGGTGGGATCTGATCCACAGTCCTTCAGAGAGGCTTTCCATGATCCCAGATGGAAAGATGCCATGGATGAATAATATCAGTCACTGCAGAACAATGAGACATGGCATCTTGTCTCTCTTCCCCCAGGTAGAAAGATAGTTTAGTGAAAATGGATCTACAAATAAAAACTTGCCTCTGATGGATCTACAACCATGAACAAAGCTCAGTTGGTTGCAAAGGGGTACTCACAAGTTTAGGGTTTGGAACACAATGAGACATTCGCTAATGTAGCAAGAATGGATTCAGTAATACTTGTTTTGGCCATTGCAACTTCAAATCTATGGGAGGTACATCACATGGATGTAAAGAGTGGATGTAAAGAGTGCCTTCCCACACAGTGACTTGGAAGAAGAGATATATATGAAACATCATGGGGGGTAAACTGATGATCCATCGTTGGTATGCATACTGAGGAGATCATTGTATGGGATCAAGCAATCCCCAAGGGCATAGTATGCCAAGATGGATTCTTTCTTACTGTCATAGAAGTTCGAGAGATGCAAATCTAACTGCAATGTCTACATGAAGTATAAGGGAGGTTGCCTACTATTGATTGTTTTGTATGTGGATGACTTGCTCATCACCGATGGTTCATCTATTGGGTTGAATAACATCAAGTCTGCTTTGAGTAAATACTTCTCCATGATAGATATAGGGCTACTTAAACAGTTTATTGGCCTCAAAGTAACTCAAAATGGTGAATGAGAGGAAATCTGCGGCCTGCTTAAGAGGTTCGAAACTGTCGATTTTAAAAATCTTCTGCAGATTTCCTCTCATTCACTATTTACAAAAATGTGGAGTAATGAACAACCAAATAACTCAAAATGCTTGAGGGATCATGATTTCACAGTCTAGGTATGCATCTGACCTTGCTCAAAAAGTTCCACATGACTGATTGCAAAGCTGCAACTTTTCCCTTCCTATCTGGCATCAGATTGGAAGACAGTGGTTCTACTCCTTTGGTTGATATCGCTTTGTATAGACAACTGATTGGTAGCTTGTTGTCACCTTGACGCATTCGAGACCATATCTATCATACGTTGTTGGTTTTGTGGCTAGGTACATACAAGAGACACATGAGTTGTATTGGAAGGCACCAACGAGGATCTTGCACTATGTGCAGGGTACGAGAGAGTTTGGTATTCATTATTATGTTGGTGCTCAGTTAGATCTGGTTGGTTTTACTGACTCGGATTGGGATGGAGACAACACTGATAGGAAATCTACTTCAGGGTACATGTTCATGTTTGGATCAGGACCAATGTGTTGGCCAAGCAAGAAGCAAGCAACACTCGCACTCTCTTCAGTAGAAGCAGAGTACATATGGGTTGTGAATGCAACTATATAGGTAGTTTGGTTACATGGGATCTTGACATAGTTTGGCTTCCACACTTCTCCTTCAATAGACCTTTTATGTGATAATCAAATTTCCATAAGGATCTCTGTTGGAATATTCTCACCATCATTTTTCATATTTGCATGTCTGCATGCATTTTTCATATTTGCATGTCTGCATGCATTTTTCATGCATCCAATTATCATGCATGCATTTGCATGCAACTACATGCATCCATTAATCATTTTGGTGGTCTCCCCAACACCTATATCCTAATTTCATCTCCCTAGAGCGTGTCTTCATCCCCCAGTAGCCCTCCTACCTACCTGATGCGCTCTCTTTGACTCTCCTGCATGACATGTGTGCCTTTTCTCACCTACTGGGAGTTATCATTTAGTTAGAGCGCCTTATCTCACCTACCAGGGGTCTAACAGTTAGTTAGAGCATTGATTGAGCAGTTCTTCCACTGATTGCTCATGGTTACTACCTGCAGCTCCTAGTTAACTAGTTCTGGAGTGCCACTTGACCTTCTGACAGCCTCATGCACCCTCCTTGGAGTCTCCATCCCCTGATTTGTGCTCACATGACTCAGTTAGACTCATTTGACTGACTATTGACCATTTATGATTGCTACTACTAACTGGATGATGTCTCCAATGTTGTCCAAGCTAGACTTTGAGCATGATTCGAATGAAATCCTTGGTTAATTCGAATTATCATCATAGTTATTGTATTATTGTATTCATTATTCACAGTGCCAGCTCACAGCTGATGTATGATACTGCTATCCTCCATTTTTTGTGTTCATGAGTGATTATTGAGTGCATTCTTCTCTTCTTCTCTGCACTTCTTGAGTGAGTTTGATTGTGAGGTTTGTTTCAATTGCTAGATCCTACTACAGATTATCACATGGTATCAGAGCTTGCAGCAGCTATTCGAATAGCAGTAGTTGCATCATTTCCTTGAGCAATTGTATTTCACTTGAGCACCAAAAGCCTATGAGTTTCCACAACAAATCCTAGTGCCATTACCTTGAATTCACTGGAGCAATCCAGTGAGGTCTATCCAGGTGTGAAGGACTTATTCATATGTGCCAAGTGTCCTAAGGCAGTGTTCATTTGAAGTGTAGCAAATCTCCATCAACAAAACTCTTCTTGTTTTGCAGGTGTATTCACCCATTCAAATTCTTCTTCAATTCAACCTTCACTGCTCAGATGGATCTAAAACTTCTACGAACATAATAGTAGATTAATAATAAACATAATTAATTGTACTTAAAGAGAGTGGCAATGCTACGAATATAAATGGCATATTAAATAAATAATAATTGTTAATCATTAAGTAGTTCATTATTAATGTGAAGGGACATAACCCTTCACTACGAGTGCTCAAGCCATATATAAGGTGAGCTATGTTGTAATATTAAATCATCTTCTTATCTATTCAAATATCAATATATATTTTCTTATTAATGGCTTATCTAATATTCCAGGTGTTCTGGTAATATTTATTGTGTGAATGAATAAATATTCACTTCATTTGGTATTAGAGCCCCCGCACATGGTTTTATGAAAGTGCACGTGGTTTTGTGAGAAGTGGGTTTGGTTTTATTCCCTAACAACAAACCAAAAGTGAGATTCGAACTTGGGTGGGGAAGGTAACAATCATTCCTCCCAACCACCCATTCTACACCATTTTACAAATATTAAGGGGAAATTAAATTAGAAGAGCACCAACACAAATAATTTTTACAAGAAGAATAATATTGAACATTGTTATTAAAAAAAATAAAAAAAATTCAAGGAGGATTCTTTCCAAAATTCGAAAGAGAAGAAGACAAAATCAAGGAAGACTCCCTTATCAAGAAGTCAAGTCAACGAAGACTAATTATTGTCAAAGTCGAGTTCATGGAATCTGGTTTGCGATTACAAATAGAGAAATTAGAAGCCAAGTTAAAGCGTTATCGAAGAGACAATGAAGATTTACGCGACATGAATTCAAAACTAGAAGCAATAATTGAAATACATAAGGTGGAAGAAACATACAAGGAACAAAAAATTTCCAACCAGAAAAATTGTATAGAAAAATTATTATGTGCTCAAATTGAGGAGTTAAAAGACGAAAACAATTTCAATCAAAGGTTGAAAAATCAAGATATAAAGAAAGAAATAAATGATTATGAAGCAGAAATAATACGCTTGAACAAAATCGTTAGCGACAAAGATGAAGAACTAACGCAAATACGACATAAATTAGAAAGTCAAGAATTAGAGGTCAGTCAATGTCGACAACAGATAAAAGTTCTTCAACAAAAAAATGACGACTCTAAAAAGACACATAAGTCAGAGATCACAAAGAGTAATAAAGTACTATCCAACAATTTCGAAGAAATTTTCAAATTAAGAAATCATAACAAGACACTAGTCACAAAAATTAAGAAGTTGAAAAATAGTCGGAAGACAGAACAATCTGCAGAAGACATTGAAGGAAAAATTCTAGACAAGCAGAAAGAAAATAGCTGCATCAGAAGTCATAACGAAGATCTTAAGAAACAACTTAAGAAGTATGAAAATGACAGAAAATCGCAAGTAGAAGTGATTAAGAAGTTTCAAAATGATAACATGCAGTTAGAAAACAAGTTGGAAAAGATACAAAACGAAACCTTAAAACCTCAAGGGACGAAAATACAACTTCCAACTCAAATCAATACTCAAAATATGACACTCGTAAAAGAAAATGACATTGTGAAAATTCCCTATCGACATCCCAACCATAAAAACCAATATTTTGAAAAGTGGGAAATGTCGAAAGATAATGGTACAAATGTGATCAAAGCTCCTGACGACACATCAGTAGGGAATCCCAGCAGTCAGCAACAAATCAATTTGGGATGGATTGACCCATCCACATATCGAAAGTTATGCTCTACACTTAGCAATTCATATCGACATGTTTCGCCAGCCGCGACATTGCAAAGAACAATGTGGAAAAATTATAAGGCTTTGAGGACAAAGCCTTTCTAAGAGAATGACAATGCTACGAACATAATAATAGATTAATAATAAACATAATTAATTGTACTTAAAGAGAGTGGCAATGCTACGAATATAAATGGCATATTAAATAAATAATAATTGTTAGTCATTAAGTAGTTCATTATTAATGTGAAGGGATGTAACCCTTCACTACGAGTGCTCAATCCATATATAAGGCGAGCTATGTTGTAATATTAAATCATCTTCTTATCTATTCAAATATCAATATATATTTGCCTATTAATGGATTATCTAATATTCCAGATGTTCTGGTAATATTTATTGTGTGAATGAATAAATATTCGCTTCAAAAACTTAATTCTTCCAACTATGTCGAATGGAAAGCTAAGATGTCTCTCTTCCCGAGGTCCAAGAGCTTCACCAGGATACTAAATGGAACTATGGTCGAACCACTCAGTGCAGTAGAGAAATCCAAGTACTTGGATAGGCTTGATGAAGCAGTAGGCTTACTTCTTCTCTCAATTTCTAAATATCTTCACTTCCATGTCATTGATCTAACATCTCCAAAAGAGGATTGGGACAAGCTCGAATCTCTCTTTGGACAGAAAGATGATCTGAAAGGTCATAAATTGGAGAATGAACTCATCTCATTAAGTCCTGAAAGATTCGAATCCATCAATTCCTTCTTAACCAAGTTCAAAAGCTTGATTTCTCAGTGGAAGAGATATGAGATAGTGAAAGAAGACAAACAACTCATTCTTGCCATTCTCTCCAAATTGGGGCCAAACTTCTTAGTTTTTGTCTCCACATTTCAGTTAGCTAAGATGTCCATTCCAAAATGGAAGTTTCCCTCACTTGATGACTTCATCCAATCTCTCACACAAGAGGAGGATAAGTTAATCTCCATGGGAATGATCAGACCAAAGTTGGATTCAGCCCTTATAGTTGCTGAGGCCAAATGAGCGAATTCAAAGGGAAAGCAAATTTTTTTATGAAAAGAGAGCGAATGATACAAAGCCAAAAGATGTTCCATATCAGTCAGATGGGGCTTCGAACTCAAAGAAGAACAAGCAATCTCAGAAAGAGAGATCCAAGTGCAGATATTGTCATTGGGTATTTCATCCTGAGAGTTCTTGTATGAAGACGACTATAGACTTGATGGCTCGGTTACTTGAGAAGAACAATCTCCCTGTACCTGCATGTGCAAGGAAGAAAGATATTGATACTGAACCTTCTAGATATGACGACAAAGAGAGATGCCATGCCCTCATGGAAAGTGCATCAACACAATCCTCATTCATCATAGATTCAAGAGCTTCAAGACATATGTCTTCCTCCAAATATATCTTCTCCAACTTCGAGTGCTCAGTTGGCCCTTCCATCATGTTGGGAAATGATTCTAAAGTCTCCTCTCAGGGGATTGGAAGAATCAAAACCTCACAAGAGCATCCCAGGCTATTACGAGCACACAGCTCTACCTATAGGATCTCCCAGGGACAAATTATACGTGGTCATGGCAAAACCTCGCAAGAGCATCCCAAGACTTATTACGGGCACACAACCCAACCTATCGGATCTCCCAGGGACATATTATATGCCATAGGACAAAACCTCGAAAGAGCATCAGCCAAATATCCCAGGGCCAGATTATATGCCATAAGAAAAACCTCAAAAGACTATCTGCAGATCTCCCAGGGCCAGATTATATGTCCTCCCAGAGAAAAACCTCGAAAGAGAATTTGCTAGATATCCCAGGGCCAAATTATAGGAAAAACCTCGAAAGACTATATGCAAATCTCCCAGAGCCAAATTATATGCTCATCTGCACAACCTGATCCACGACCATAGAGTATCAACCTGATACTCACCATACATCATCCTGATGTACACATGATCATCCTGATCATCATCACTGCAACATCCTGTTGCATGTCATCTGGAGCAACATCCTGAAGCTCGTCATCCATGATCATCCTGATCATACAATGCATCTACCTTATGCATACCAAGTATCTACCTTATGCATACCAAGTATCTACCTGATACATATCACCATACATGATCCACCTGATCATACAGTGTATCCACCTGATACAAATACAAATACATGATACATATCACCATACATGATCCACCTGATCATACAATGTATCCACCTGATACATGTACAGATACATGGTCCAAGCATCCAACATGATGCATATACAAAATACATACAAATGATCCTATTGATCATATCCAGCATCCAACATGATGTGTACATACATATACATATAAATGATCCAACTGATCATATCCAACATCCAACATGATGCATACATACATATACATATAAATGATCCAACTGATCATATCCAGCATCCAACATGATGCATACATACATATACATATAAATGATCCAACTGATCATATCCAGCATAAACCACAACATCATCCTGATGCTCATCTTCCAGCGCTTACATCCACAGCCATGTGAAGGATCCTCCTTCCAACATGCTTGGAATGGCTTAAGAAAATGTGTCCATCACTTCTTCCTCAAAGTGTCATCAATCCGAAGAACACCAAGCCTCTCTCTGAAGTACTCGAACTTCACCCTGGCTAGTGTCTTCGTCAGCACATCTGCAATCTGCTCGTCCGTTGCAACATACAGGAGCTTCACAGCTCTTCTCTACGCCATATCCCTGATATAGTGATATTTGATTTCTATGTGTTTTGACCTGTCATGAAACACTGGATTTTTCGGATAGCTTCACACAACTCTGGTTATCACAGAAGATGCCAGTAGCATCCAACGGGAGATCAAATAACTCAGATAGTAGCTTCGGTATCCATACTGCCTCACAACTAGCTGAACAGGATGCAACATACTCTGCTTCAACTGTACTCAGGCCTACGCAGGACTGCTTCTTGCTAAACCAAGAGATCACACCTAATCCCATACTGAAGCAGCATCCAGATGTGCTCTTCCTATCTGCAGCACTGCCAGCCCAATTTGAATCAACATAACCCTGCAGGTTAAACTTTTGATTCGCTTCATACTTGATCCCATAATCCATTGTACCCTTCAGGTACCTCAGAACATGCTTTACAGCAACTAGGTGAACACTTCTCGGATCCATCAAGAACTGGCTCAATGTGTTCACCGCAAAGCAAATATATGGTCTCGTGTTCGTCAGGTACATCAAGGACCCTATCATCTGATGATACATAGAGACATCAACCTACTCGGATGAAGCATCACAAAGAAGATTTAGATTCGATGCCATAGCCTCGTATTCCATCATCCCGAACCTCTTCAGGATCTCTACTGCATACTTCCCTTGTCCAAGGAAGATTCCATCTGCACTCTGCCACACCTCCATACCTAGAAAGTGGTGCATCATACCCAAGTTATGAACATATATTACTCCCTGTCATGTGTCTCAGAACCAAGTGGCTGCTCCACATACACTTCTTCTTCAACTACACCATTCAAGAAAGCTGTCTTGAAATCCATCTGGTGTATCTTTTATTTCATCACTTTTATATTTCTCTATGCTGCCATCTGCAGCATGCTTGATCTTAATAGATCCATATGGAAGTCATAACAAACTTCCCTTCAAGTATTGGGACTACATCCCAAACATCATTCTTCATGATCAACGGATCATGGCATTCTTCCCGTATCCTGGGAACTTCAATATCTTCAATAGATAATTTTGTTGCTGAACAAATGTTGTAGTTCTTCTTTTGTAGGTGATGGCATACGATCTTTCCTACACAACAAGTTAAATTGCATGATTAGAAAATATCTCATAGTTTTCAAAACAAATTCTCACACATAAAGAAATATGTCATATAGTCATGCAATTATCTTAGCCAATGCTTCAATACAACATTTATCCATATCCCGTAACTTTCTAGATGCCTTCTAATCTCTACCAGAACATTGTTAAGAGTGTGCACAACTCCCAACATGTCAGCAAAGAGGTTTGATTCTAGATAAGTAGCAATGGAATGTTGTACAGTGCCATAGGCCACTTACCCATGCATATCAGTAGTATATTGTTCATCAATGCAACTATTCTAATATGCATAATACACAACCTAATTCTAGGAACATCAGTATATACATTATTGAACAGTATTATTTAAACAATAAAATATGCAAGTAATGACAATTCAAATACTTATATTTGTTTGCTTGTTGGGTTGACTCCCTCTCAGTCTTTGCTTCTTTTCTGCAACTCCATTCTTATGTGGATTGTGAGAAGTGGTTAACTCCCTCTAAATATCTGCATCCTTGCAGAAACTACTGAAGTGTGCTCCTTTGCTTTCTTGCAGGAACAACTAGAGTGTGCTCACTCTTGATCTTTGCTTCCTGGACTACCTGTCCTTGAACTTACATCCATCCTTAATCACTATGCATGCTTATTAGTATCATCATTGTGTTATCCTTGAGGTCTCATACATAATCACACATTTATTAGTATAATCTTAATACTATCAAAACACAATAATCTTAAACATGTATATTCATGATCATTCACAGATAATAAACATTAGTATTCAAGGTTTCAGGGAAGTCTTCTTTTACTCATACATATTCTTATTTGATCATAGGACTCTTTTGGTTAGTTGAATCATCAATCAAGATAAGAGATATAATATGTATAAAACCCGTGATTATTCAAACCTATACCTTCATGATTCTTCTGGTTAGTCATATCATCAATTATGGTAAGAAACATAATATGCATACAACCATGATTAATTAAACCTATGACTTCATGAATAATCATTATCAACAACACAACAGTATAAGATCCTAACACAAGGTAGGATTCTAGCTTGATATAGGAAAAACATACCTGGATTAGCATGCTAGCTAGTTATGTCTAACATACCCGCATAATGTCTTCTTGTTCTCTTGAGTGACTTGTGCTAGTAACCTGCATGTCTCATAAGTTAACCATTGTAGAACCAAGTTATACATACCTCGAAAGTAGATCTTCTATGTGATCCATGACAATGGATGAATCTTTGTCTTCATGTCACCATGAGCATATGTTCTTGAAGTAGAACATGATTTGACTTTCTTGGTGTACCTTTTGTGTTAGCAAACAACATAAACCTCATACAACATCACAATGCATTAGTACAATCATAAGTGTCAAAACCTTAATCAATGAATATCTTCTATTAAGGTGATACGACAAGTCCAGTAATTAATCAAGATTGTACTGTAATGATATGAAGACAAACATATGATAAACTTAACCATGAAACATACCTGTCAAGATTGCTTGTAATCTTCTTATGGAAGGCCTTAGCCTCATATCCCTCTGAGACAGGAACTTCTTCACTTATGCAGGTGACCAATCTATCTTCTTATAGGATCAACCCAATCCACTTGATTTGCAAGAACTGGACCTGGAGTTGGATTAGGGTTTGTCAAAGAAACCCCAAAAATTCAAACTTTGAATTTCAAACTTCCGAAAGGATAGAAATATGTGCCTTGATGAGCTGATCAAGTTGGTATATTCAGAATTTGAAAACTGCAAAGTTTCACCCCTCAAAATTTCCTTTTAGATTTTTGGATTCACTGGGGAGGACCCTGAATTAGGGTTTGAGTTTCCCAGAGCTTCACCCAACCAAAATATTTGATTCAAAACTCTAAGCTTCGATTTTTCTGAGGAGCTTCCAGCGGTGGTCACAGATTTCCAAAATTCCAATTTTTGCAGAAGCCCTAATTTTCCATCTTTCCGATCAAAGTCCCGAACTAGGGTTTGATCAAGCCCGGCCTTCTTCCCAACCAAAAAATATGATCTTGGTCTCTAAATTTTGATTTTGATGAGTAGCATCCAGCCGTGGTCTCCAATTACAAAAATTCCAACTTTCTTGGAAGCCCTAAATTCCGGAAGCCATGAATGAAGGTACTCAAAAATAATTATGTTTTGACAGAAATATGTACCTGATTGTTTCTAGTGTAACTCCGAACTTTTTGATCCACAGGATCTGGAAACGTTTTTTGAGATAACCCGACCTGTTATATTTCCATCCCGATAGGTCTGACCTCAATAGGATTCTCTGAGAGAGAGTTATGCCAAGTGTCGCAACGTGACCTATTTATGGGATAATACAGGAGAGCAAACTTGTACGGAGTTCCACGTGTCACTGTTTCAACTTCGGCCTCTGAAAAATTTCCCTGAGATAGCCCGACCTGTTATCTTTCCATCCCGATAGGTCTGACCTCAATTGGATTCTTTGAGAGAGAGTTATGCCAAGTGTCGCAATGTGACCTGTTTATGGGATAATACAAGAGAGCGAACTTGTACGGCGTGCCACGAGTCACTTTTTCAACTTCGGCCTCTGAAAATTTTTCCTGAGATAGTACAGTCTTCCTAGCCCAAGTTATGACCTTTTTCCCAAGGTCACCTTATTTTTACTCAAATCTGGAAGAGGCAGAAACCCTATATTGTACAGATCATAAATCACAAAGTACAACGAATTAGAGGTTGTCCTTTGGACACAAGGTACATGGGGATCTGATCTTCGACCTGTAAAAGTTTTAGATCCGAAAACTTCACCAAAACGGATTTATAGCAAAATTTCTACGATGACTGGTTTTTGGTATATCAAGCCCTGGGATCGTAAGTGCAACAAGTGTCATACATGCCATATCATGCCTTCTTTTAGGCTAGCTCTGATACCATGTTAAATTTTCATAATTTACTTCAATATAATCTAGGATCTTAACTGAGAGAACAACATTTACAGCAAATCTACAGCATATCAATCATGGACACAATAATGCAAGCACACAAGAGACACAGAGTTTACTTGGGGAAAACCATAAAGGTGAAAAACCCCAATAACTTCCTCAGAGATAGATAGAGCAATGATACAACCAGAATACAAGAGATAGTCTTCTCCTAGCAGCAGAGCCTCCTCCTCCACAAGTGTGCCACTCTCCAAAGTGTGAGTGAGAGAATAGAATATGTAAAATGAGAGAGACACACTCTCTATTTATACACTAACTTGACTTGACCTTTAATCAACTAGGTCGGCCTCAACTTAACCACTTAACATAATGCTGACTGGGCCGACCCCCACTAGGGTGGTCTAATAACCCTTTGACCCACATGACTTATACAGGGCCGACCCCAACAAGGTGGTCTAATAACCCATCAAGTATAAGTTAGGACACTTACAATATAAATGATGACACTTCCGTATAGAGGAATAATAAAATCTCTATAGGAATACAACCACTTCTGTATAAAGGAATAATAACATCTCTATAGGAATACAACCACTTCCGTATAGAGGAATAATAATATCTCTATAGGAATACAATATACATATATGTGAAATACATTCCGAAGTTACATATACATCAACATTTCTTCCCACTGGGTTTTCCCTATTTTCTCACTTAGTTTATTTAGATTGATTGTATAGGGTGACCTTTGGTCTTAGTCACCAGGGCCCTATTTTTCAGTTTTCAGTTATTACCTCATAGTATAGCTTGCAGGGGAGTGTTGGAATAGTCTCACCATAATTTTTCATATTTGCATGTCTGCATGCATTTTGCATGCATCCAATCATCATTTTGGTGGTCTCCCCAACACCTAGAGCCTAATTTCAACTCCCTAGAGCCTGTCTTCAGCCTCCAGTAGCCCTCCTACCTACCTAATGCGCCCTCTTTGACTCTCCTCCATGACATGTGTGCCTTTTCTCACCTACCAGGATTTATCATTCAGTTAGAGCGCCTTATCTCACCTACCAAGTGTCTGACAGTTAGTTAGAGCATTGATTAAGCAGTTCTTCCACTGATTGCTCATGCTAACTACCTGCAGCTCCTAGTTAGCTAGTTCTAGAGTGCCACTTGACCTTCTGACACCCTCATGCACCCTCCTTGGAGTCTCCATCCCCTTATTTTTGCTCACATGTCTCAGTTAGACTCATTTGACTGACTATTGACCATTTATGACTGCTACTACTGATTGGATGATGTCTCCAATGTTGTCCAAGCTAGACTTTGAGCATGATTTGAATGACCTCCTTGGTTAATTCGAATTATCATCACAATTAGTGTATTATTGTATTCATTATTCACAGTGCCAGCTCACAGCTGATGTATGATACTGATATTCTCCATTTTCTATGTTCATGAGTGATTATTGAGTGCATTCTTCTCTGCACTTCTTGAGTGAGTTTGATTGTGAGGTTTGTTTCAGTTGCTAGATCCTACTACAGATTATCACAATCTCCAGTGATTCAGTTCAGAAAAAAAGGACCAAACATATTGAGGTTCACATGCACTACATCATGAAACTAGTGCACAATAGGACCATCTCACTGAATTATTGTCCTACAGAGGAGATAATTGCAGACATTTTCACAATTTTTTTCACTCAGAGGAGATTTGCCTATCTCAGATCTCTACTTGGTGTGAAATTTGTATGAGTTCCCTGTTGTTCATCTTTTTTTTTGGGGGGGGGGGGTGCTCCCATGAGGTTTTCCCCCATTTCCTTAGTTTCATGAACAGTTCTTTTTATTATTATTTTGATTACATGGGTGACCTTTAGTCTCAATAACCAGGGCCCCGGATTATCTATGTTTGGATTAAGGGGGGATGATAGGATAATTAATACTCCAACATTGTCCACCTTAGTGTTATTAGTCTTTTCCTAGTACTGGATGATGTCATTATCCCCCTAGTGGTGTGCATATGTCATCTAGAACCCATTTTCCACTTGATGCGCCATGCATGCATGATTTTAGGCCCACCAGAGTCATTTCCCTACATTTCAATAGCTAACTCAAATATCTAGTTCAATCTACCTAAGTTCCTGGCTCTAGTGGGGGGTTTGAGCTTCGATCACCACTAATTGTGATCTTATGCACCCTTTTTTGGTTGATTTGCATGTCAAACTCAGTTATGCACCCTTTTTTATCAGTTAACTGATAGTAGCTTCAGTTCACTAACAATCAGTTTAGTTTGGTCGATTTTGGGACTTTCAGAGCACTCAAGTGGTGATATTTCCTAGGCTAGACTGAATGGGATTCGAATTCTCTCTGGGTATTCGAATTTACTCTATTTTAATATACATTTGACTATACTGATTAATGAATTATGACACACATTTCTGTGCACATCTGATTTTCAATGCATGATTAAGTTTACTGCTCAATTCACTGCAATTTTCACTATAATTCATCTTTATTCCTAATTCTTTCACTGTGAGATTTTCTCAGGCTCAATGATATGTTGTGTTCAAGAATTTCACATGGGGTACCATAAGGTGAGAATGAATACTACTGATACCTAGAAGATGATGTTAAAAAAAATAGCCTTTATGAGTGGTTGGTAATGCCCTTTAGCCTCATTAATCTGCCTACCACCTTTATGCACCTTATCAATGACATCTCTGGGAACTACCTTGGAAATTTTGTGGTAATATATCTAGATGACATCCTCATTTTCAGTGAGTCTTGGGTGGACCATCTCCATCAATGTGTGGATAGTGTTGGACCTTTTGAGGCAACATAAGTTAAAGGCCAAAAAATGCAAGTCCTCTTTTGGTCATCCTTCAATTTAGTATTTAGGATTTATTCTTGACCAGGAAGGGGTTCATCTTGACATGGAAAAAGCATGATCTAGGGTAGGTTGGCTTGCTCCTACCGACGCCTTGGACCTTAAAATTTTCATGGGGGGTATCAACTTCTACCATCACTTCATATCCAATTCTTCTTATTTGGTTTTCCCTCTACACCAATTGGATAATCAATCTCATTTTGTTTGGACATCGCTTGCTCAACAACAGTTTCAATGTTTCAAGGATGCTCTTTCTTCTGCTACTATTCTCCATCTACCTAATTTGCAAAAATATTTTGAAATTGAGACGAATGACTCTCAATATGTTATTGGGGTCATACTTAAATAAGGAGGTCACCCTATAGCATATCATTCAGATTCTCTCTCTGATGCTAAGCTCCATTATAGCACCTATGACAAGGATTTATATAGTCTAGTGCAAGCCTTGAAGCAATGGTGCCATTATATACTGGGTAAGGAAACAATTTTTCATACATATCATCACTCGCTAATTTTTATTGATTCACAGTCTAATATTCGGGAGAAACGTCATCTAAAGTGGGTAGCATACACTCAACAATATCATTTTTTGATCATATACAAGAAGGGAACCTCTAATCACATGGAAAATCTACTCAATCGCCCTCCCACTTAGGTAATTCAAATTTTAAAGGTGTGTTGTGTAGCATATGATGCTTCGAAATCACTTTATGCTTTAGATGCTTTCTTTGGTCCTATTTGGGATGCCTACAATGGCCCACAAAGGTGAATCAGGCCCTTTTTCTTAGTTATTCCATTCTAGAGGGATAGATATACAATATGAATCAATTTTGTGTCCATTGTATGATGATCATATTACTCTCATTCACGAATCCCATGCCTCCTATGGCTGCCACTTTGGTACCCAAAAGACACCACCATTTACAAAACCACTTCTTATGGACCACTATGTAGTTCCAAGTGGAATAATTTATTCGGGCATGTTCGTTTTGAAGCCAACATAAGCCATCCAACTGTAAGTATGGACTTCCTCAGTGGTATTCCCATGAATTTATGTAAGCATGATTCCATTTGGGTTGTGGTCTACTCCGTTTCTAAGATGCCCCTCTTCATTCCTTGCACTAAAACTATCTCCACTACTTAGACTGTGGAACTATTCTTTGCTCAGGCCTGGTATCACTTTTCTCTTCCTACTAGTATCATTTCTTATCAAGATGCTCATTTTCCGAGCACCTTTAGAAAATTATTTTGTCTTTGTTGGGTTGTCAGCTCAAATTTTCCACTACCTTCCTCCCCCAAACCAACGATTAGACTGAAGTTGTCAATAATGGTCGCGTACATGCTCTTCGTATGTATTTTTCCAAGAACAAGCAATGGGATGCTTATCTAGCTGTGATACGTCATAACTATAACCAATATGTCCACCTCTCCAT
This sequence comes from Larix kaempferi, assembly GCA_027924585.1. NCBI lineage: Eukaryota > Viridiplantae > Streptophyta > Pinopsida > Pinales > Pinaceae > Larix > Larix kaempferi. The sequence goes on from BSBM01000278.1 coordinate 8,951,223, forward strand.
TGGTATTTCTCCATTTAAATCCTTATGTGGATATCAACCTTTATCCCCCTCTGAGTTCCGTCTCACTTTGTCTCTCGAGGGGATTGTCCACCTATAGAAAGAACAATAATATTCTCTCTTTACTCAAGCATTTAGATTAGGAGCATATTTAGGTCACCACAACTCTTAAGTCGTCTCAACAACAGTACAAATCCCATCATGAATTACACCGTACTCCTTTTTTCCTTCTCACCTAGTGCTCATGTTTAGTTGTCCACGGATAAGCCTTAGTTTCAGACCCAACACCATCATAATCTTAAACCTCTATGTTATGGTCCTTATGTTGTCCTCCAATAGATTGGATAGAATTCCTATCATCTATATTTAACTCCTAGTTGGGTATACATGATGTCGTCAATGTGAATAATCTCAAGCCATTTAAGCCCCCTCTATTAGACAAAGCAATCACTATTTATAACCCTTCTGAGAACATTTTTTATTTCCAACCCCCTCTTTTGGTGGCTACTTTGCTCGATACTCATTCTAAAACCACCCTCCATTCCCAACATATCTCTTATCTTGATGGTTCCAAAGTTCAGACTCCTGCTCAAGGATAAGTGATTTTCTCTTATGCAACAACAATTTCCATAGTTATTGGAAAAAGTAAGGACATTTTCATATATAAATAGGGAGGAAGCAGAAAAGCTAGGAGATCATCCACCTGACCCACTGGAATTGGGTGCATCTCCCCATGTAGGTACAATTATCAAGGAGTGTGCAATCACCAAGGAGACCAGCTCAGCCAGCAAGGCACATCCTCCATTGGTTGGTCAGCTCCCAAGCATGAGCATGGAGACCTAGACAGAGATAATGGACACATTTTAATTTAATTAGTTGTTATAGTAGTGGTTAGTTTTGATAAGCAAAATGACATGGTCAATCCTTTGTAAGAAGTAGCTCTATATATATGATGCATTGGAGACTCTAATGGGGTGAATAGTTATTTTCCTTATTCTATGTTTATGTTCTCTTGTGTTCTGTTCTCTGTTATCTTATCATGGTAGATCATGAATAATGATAGATAAGTTGATGATACAATATCTTGTGATGGTGTACTTATAGCATTGGCTAGTCCCAATGGATGAGAGGTCATGTCCCTTGGTAGGCTAAGTCCTTTAGAAAGGATGTGTACTTTCATTTATTATTGTTATTGTTATTTTATTATTATGTATTGATGTTTATATTTTCATTTTTATTTGTTTATATGATTATGTTCAGTACATGAACAACCCCTTGAAGATGCTTTGTCCTTGAAGCATTAAAAAAATCATGTCTTCGTTTTGGGTTATAATTCCTTGTCATGATTCTTCACTCTTGAGTTGGTCATAGTTGAGGATATGAGACAATATGATCTTCTAGAGTTGAGTAGAGTTATCAAATTGTGAAAGGGTCAAACCTCCCTAATTTGATCTTTTGTGGATTTCTGTGGAAACTGTGACCTCTACTTTGAAAGAAAAGTGTGAATTCTTTAAACATTATCTTTCGAAGAAATGTTGATACAAAACTATATTGAAGTTTTGATTCTTGTGATTTGGATGTAGGTAAGGTGTCCTTTTAGCATGATTTTTCCTTAGTATACTCAGTATTTTCTTGATTTTTTTTGGGCATTATGTCTTCTTCATGCACCTATGATGTACTATTGACCACTTGATATTTTTCAATAAGGACAGTTCGATATTGCATCTTTTGTACTTGGACATCTAAAGATATTCTTACTTCAACTAGATTTGCATAGTTTTGGGTTATGATGTTGTTTGATGGGCAATCTACCAAAAACGAACTCGAGGCCTAATCTCCCTAGCTCAACGTGAGTCTAGAACAAATAGAGACAGAACATAAATGACTCTCCTAGATCTAATTAGAGATCAAGGAACTAGATGCATTTACCTTTAGAATCGTTGATCCTTTCTCCTTGAATAATTCTCCAAGATTGATGGTCTTCAGATCTGAACTGCAAAACCTGTCAAGAAAACAAAACAGAACAAGCAGTAAAATGCACCTACACAATAATAGATCTAAGTAAGCAGTTAAGCAGGCAAACTACACAAGATATCATTAACACAATGAGATTTGGTGGAAAGCACTTATATTACTATATTAAAGGGGAAATACATAGGATGAAGAGATTACAACCAATGACTTAACGTAGCAATCCTTCTCCGATCAAGCCAATGCCAAAGCCTCCAAAGGGATGATGGATCTATCAAGGGATGAGTAGAGATCTCTCCTAAGCTAATTTCACTAGCAATTAGATACTATAGACTTCCTTTCCTTGGAATGGGAGAGAGCTTCACTTATATAGGACTAAGTGGATAGGATAGGTTGATATATGGTAGGAGAGAGATAGGGGATCCTTCCAAGAGGCTAGGAACCGAATTCCAACTTCCCCAAAGGCTAGGGATAGGGATACACATCAGCTACCTTCGAGAATAGACTCGAAGAAGCTATTTTAGTCAATTAACTGACATCGTCGTAGTCTGTAAGAGGCCAACATGCGACGTTGCAGGTTGCATTAGCACAACCTGCGACGACCTCTCAAAACATAGTATAACAGAGTCTTCATCTCTTCCAGATTAATGACTTAGTCAAGGAAATTCAGGGAATGTTTACATTGTTCAGCATGATGGAAAGATTTAGGTGTAACATAATTCCCCCCAAAGCATGAAGTTGTTTGGAAATTGGACAGGTGAAATGCTTTGACATAAGGAATGGCAATGGCTCGTCGGACGAAGGACACTGCTGCAGTACAACTGACTCTGAGTACACAGTCTCATACGACATACAACATGGTTGTCGACCAATACATTGCAGATCCATGGTAGTAATGACCGACTGAACACAATAATGGCTACTAGACACAAGCGTAGATCCATGATGAGATGATAACATAGCCACAACCAATACAAAAGTGGATCCTTGTGATATGACTCAAAACAATCTCCATCGCAACCTGGGTAAAACATGAATCCCAAGGGTCTTCAAGCCAAACCCGCAATAATACGAATCTATCCATGTGATTACAAATGTCTTGACGTTGAACATGGTAGAAACCACTTGATTACCGGTCATTGATGTATACCGTTAACAAGTGCGAGGGAAATCACCATTAATGTTAATGATTCCCAAGGTATCACAATACATATCATCAAGCATGAATAAATTAGTTGAAGTCAAACGCATGATGAAATATTTCAATCAAGAGTCAATGATGTAAACTCATGTTGAAAGCGAGGTAACCTACCATTGAGGCATGCAGGGCCAAGGTACTTGGTTGGTTTCCATATTCAATCCTCGGATGATGTGTTGAAGTTGACAAGGATGAATCCGTCGAAGGAGGGCCATGATGTATCCCCCATCATCGACACGAAACACGACAAATGATGTTTTGAAGTAGATCGGATGGTACAGTAACATGCAGGACTCTCAGAGTAGACCGACATGGTGGAAAGTGTACTGACTGCTATTGGAATATTCACACCATCATTTTTGTATTTTTCATGCTTGCATGAAAATCTACATGCTGCATGCATCCAGTCATCATCATGGTTATCTGCTCAACACCTAGAGCTTGCTTCTAGCTCTCCAGAGCCTATCTTTAGCCCTCATTTGGCCTCCTACCTTCCTAATGTTCCCTCCTTGACTCATCTGCTTGGAAAGTGCTCCCTTCTCACCTACCACTGTCAATTAGAGCGCTCTCACTCACCTACTATCAGTTATCATTCAGTTAGGGCACCTTATCTCACCTACCGAGAGTTATAATTTAGTTAGTGCATTGATTGAGTGGTTCTTCCACTGATTACTCATGTTGACTACTTGTAGCTCTTAGTTAGCTAGTTCTGGAGTTCCACTTGACTATTTGACAGCCTCATGCGCCCCCCTTGGAGTCTCCATTCCCTGATTTATGCCTAGATGGTTATGTTAGACTCAGTTAGACACACTTGACTGACTATTACCATTTATGACTGATACTATTGACTGGATGATGTCTCCATTGTTATCCAAGCTAGACTTTGAGTTAGACAACCTCATGCACTCCATTTAGAGCCTCCATTCCTTGATTTATGGGTAGTTAGTTCTGTTAGACTTAGTTAGACACACTTGACTGACTCTTACCACTCATGACTGATACTGCTGACTAGTTGATGTCTCCATAGTTATTCATGCTAGACTCTTAGATCAGTGATTCAAATACCCTACTTGGCTAATTTTAATCCTATATCATGCTGCTTTGCAGCCCATTGTAACACATTCTCTACATTCATTATTCATTGTATGATATTAACATTGTCCATTATTTCTGTGTTTATGAGTTATTATTGAATGCATGCTTCTTCTTCCTTGCAAATAATCCTGAGAGTTAGATTGTGAATTTGTTACAGTTGCTAGATCCCTACAGATTATCACAACTGCAGACAATGAATGGTGAGAGTATTCTTGAACATGGGCATGGCATGACTTGGCAGTATTGACATGACAAGTACGATACCGACTCCTAATGCAACTAATGATGGAAGTGTTCTTTGAATGACTCAAAGGAGTGACAAGACTCAGGAAGTAGGCGAAACTCGAGGAAAAATAGATAATCCAAGTACAGTATGCAAATGCAAATGAGTGCCATGTTCAAGAACGACTAGGTACTGCCACAGATAAAGGGTGTAACATAAAAGCTTTCCTTTTTCCCCATCATGATTGATGAGTGCCTCATGTGTTTTTTACGAGCTTGATGAGGGTAACCAGATGCTCAGTATAGCTCATCTCATAGATGAATCCAATCCCAAATATTTTTCGAACCTGGGATAGGAGGGGTTCGTCCCATGACGGTCCCTTCAGTGTGAATGTTTAATGAGTCCATAGAAGGTAAACTCGGTCGTCATTTCATGTTTAGGGAGTCTTAAAAGAACTAAAGAAGACTCCAACGCTACTTTTTCGTAAGGTTATCTTCATCGCCCGAAAAAGGGTAAAACAACACGGGAGAGGACTCTTCCAGTCATGATTGGCTGGAGTATACCTTTTTCGTAAGTAGTACCCCCTGGTTCGAAAAAGGGGTAAACTATCACTAGGGAGACGACCATTCAAATACTTTAACAAGAGTGAACGCAACAAGTCCGCTTGGCAATCTTTTCGTATTTCGAGAGCCTGAAAAGAGCTTAAAGATAGACTCCGGGGTGTTCCTTTTCCGTATGAGTTTAACGAGCCCGGAAAAGTGATAAATCGTAACTCGGTAACTTATTCTCATGGTTTTAAGAGCACGAGAAAGAACAAAGACTAAGCTCGTCATCATTAAATAATTAAAATCTAACGAATGAAAACTAACGAAAAAATATTCAAGGGGTTATTCATACTTGAGATGATCGCTACAATGTGAAAATGGCACAAATGGAACACTTAATGTCTCCTGCATGCTTGAAAACTAGGTCCAATAGTCAACCGAGTATTCAAATGCAGTAAAAATGGTCCAAACTATAGCAAATAACCCAAAGAGCATCTAAATTTGAAAAAGAATATTCCCTTTTTGTTTATAAATAGAAAAAATGACCAAATATAGTTACCATTGTTCATTTGCCAAATTAGGGAGAAGAAAGTGCCATTTGGAGCAGAATTTCAATCGCCGATTTTTGGAGCTACAAGCAACCATTTCACGAGCCTTTCGGAGCAGGTAACTCTAAATCTCATCCAGCATATTTCTCGTGGTTTAGAATTTCAATTTTTGTTCATTTTTAAGGGTTTTTGAGTTGATTTTTGGGGAGTTTATGCGCCCTCGGGTTGTCGCAGGTCTCCCTTACAGGAACTGGGATGAACCCAGGTCGTCGCAAAGCCTACAAAGGCATCCTACAACGATGTCGTCCTGTCTACAAGGACGGGGTGCGACGGCGAAAACGTCCTTGTTCAACTCAAAACCTAATCTAAAAGAAAACGTTTGGATGGTTGGGGTGAGGTCTAATGATGTTTAAATGCTCCTATTGACATGAGGTGGATGCTGTGGCCACCAACATGGTTCTAGAGTGGCGTGAGTGAGAACATGAGGTCGATGATGTGAAAGCAGCAAAGACCCATTATGTATAGAGGCATTGAGGAACTGTGGACTTCTAAAGTTCTTCCAGGTCCAGGGCATGAGGGCCCAAGTCTCACTGCTGGAACATATGGTCCGGAGTTGGGATGCAGCACAGAAGTACTTTGTGATCGGTGAGCATGTACTGACTATAGATGTCGAGGACATCTACTTCTTGACTAGATTGTCCCGGAGGGGGGACAATGTGGGTCTTACCGGATCTCAGGGAAGTGACCAGGCGGTGGATGACTTGATCATCCAACATTGTACTCCTCATGCCCATGCCTCTAGTAGGAAGATTCCCATCAAAGAGGTGCTAGATCATCCCTACATGCTATACTTTTCACCATAATGAGGATAGAAGGGAGCCAAGCGGCTCATCTTTCTACCAGGTCCCATATGTTGTATGCGGAGGACTGCATGTCTCCGAAGGTGTTAAACTAGTGTGAGGGACTCCTCACCAACCTATGAGCTCAGCTGACCAAGTGTCGACGCGGAGAGCTCAAGCAGTTCGGATATGGATCGATAGTGATCTCATTCTTATTGGAGTGGGTTCCCCTCTTGCACACGCAGGTGACTCTAGATGACAGGGATCTCAGGGATCCTCACATGGTCCGATGGACAGAGGTGATGGCCCGCCATGGTGGCGGGGGTCCTATAATCAGGTACGGTCCTGGATTATTCATCTAGATGGAAGGCCATCTACTCATGATAGAGGACTACCCGTACAGTGGTGCAGATTATAGGGAGGACCCAGACCTAACATTGCCCGAGGGAGTAGAGTGGGGAGACATCAATAAGAACAATGACCCTTGTACTTTTTATTTTTTGTATTTATAATTTTTTTTTGGATAGTACTGATGAGTTAATAACATGTGTGTAGATGTGGGCCCTTCACGTCCAATGGGAGTCTTGCTTCTCACGAGGAGAGGAGAGGCACCACCAATAGTGCTAGCCATGCATGATGCCATCATGGAGATGGATGATGTCTATGAGAACCTTACGAGGTTGACATTGGACTCCCAGATGTGGCAGTACATGAGTTGTTGAGGCTTATGCAAAGGTACACAGTCAATGTGACTATGCATTTTGGTACGCTGCTCTGCAATGTGGAGAGGGCTGCTAGACCTAGAGGTGCATGGGACAAGCGTCAGGCCCAGTGATGTTATTATGTATGTACTGAGAGCTATGTGAGCCTTAGATTTTGTACTACTGAAATCTGTAAGGACTCATATTTTGTATAGACTCACTGAAAGCCGTCGTGCTTCAGACTTTTTGTATCAACACTACATTATCTTGATTATATATAGAGAGAGACGTTTTTGGCGGATTTATACATTATGTGTTTTAATGGATGAATGATGTGATTGTGTTTATGTGTTTGCTTATACAATGAGTTATTTACATGTTATGTCTACTTTTATTGTTCATGAATATGCTCATGTGTGTGCAATGTACCAATCTAGAATGAAGTTGGCCATGGAGTCGGCAACTATGTTTACGTCTCGCGGAATGTGCAGGTACTGAATGGACTCGTATGACCTTTCTAGAAGACGAAATCGTCTGTAAAGACAGAGTAGGGTAGGATCGCGGATGGTGTAAACCCGGTTAAGATGAGAGACCACCAGTTGAGAATCCAGATGGATGACAACGTGGTCCATACCCAAAGAAATAACATCGGTTAGGGTTCCAATGACTGCTTGATATTCTGCAGCATTGTTGGTTGTGAAACCTAGAAACATTCCTCCTAATCTGACAAGCTCGCCAGTGGGAGAATAGAGCACCCAGGATGCCGAAGCAAGGTTAAGGGTATGTTGGGTATGTTGGCTGGCGCCGTCCGTGAATCCGTAGCAAGTTTCCATCTGCACATGCAGACAGAACAAGGTATAAGAAACAAAACAAGACCTATGCACGCAAAAACAAACGTTACACCACACAAAACACACACGCCATGTAAAGTATATACAAAGTACTTATGCATGAAAGACTTAGGCATAGTACCTCTTAAGGTAAATCCCATTGCGGGGCTCACCCAAAGATATCCTGTCGTAGTCTTATAGCACGTAGGCTCCCTTCTCTAAGATGTGTTTCACTATGTAGGGTCCATGCCACATGGACTCAAACTTTCTTGCCCCCAAGTTATCATGTCTTTAGTCATATCTAAGAACCAAATCTCCTTCGTTGTAGACGTGAGGTTCTACCGACTTGTCATACTGCTCTTTGATGCGTTTCTTATGAGCCTCATTGGCAAGAGCGGCATCACGGCAAGTCTCGTCGATTTTAGCTAGGTAGAGGAAGCGTTCTTCCTCAGCAGTAGTGTTGGGGAGAAGTTCAACTGCGAGTTTGAGGGACAGAATCCCGCACTAAATCGGGAGGACAGCCTCCAATCCATACACAAGTTGGAAAGGAGTAAATCTAGTGGCGGTCTTAACGGAAGTTCGATAAGCCCATAGTACGGAGAAGACATTATTATGCTAGTTGGACTTGTGCGTACTGACCATGTGTTGGATCATGGTTTTCAAGACCTTGTTGATGGCCTCTACTTGTCCATTGGACTGTGGGTAGTGTGGTGTTGATTTTTCATGGTGAAAACCCAATTTAGTGCTCAACTCGTCAACCATGTGGTTCATGTAATGAGAGCCATGGTCAGTAACTATCACTTGAGGAAATCCAAACTGCGCTATTACATGATTGAACATGAAGAGTGCCATGGTTTTTCTGTCGTCTATGTATGTAGGCATAGCCTCGGCCCACTTTGTAAAGTAATCCACGGCTACTATGACGTAACCATGCCCCCCGGCCGAGGTAGGCTTACAATGCATGAAGTCAATGCCCCATTTAGCGAAGGGGCCAACGGAAATAACCGGGTGTAATGGGGCGGGGTGGGTGCGCTTCTTAGTTTGGAAGTGTTGGCATGGAGGACATTTTTTAACGGCCTCGATACAATATTTGAAGATAGATGGCCAAAAATATCCTACGCGAAGTATCTTCTGGGTTGTAGCCATCCCAGAGAGATGACTGCCACATGCGCCAGCGTGACAGTAATTTAGAACGTGTTCAGCCTCTTCATGAGTGAGACAACGTCGAATAATAGAATTGATACCACGACGGTACAAAGTATCACTGATGATTAGATAATACTTTGCATGGTGGCATATTCGACGGCGGTCGTTGCACGAGAGTTGAGGGATAAAACGTTGGGTCTGAATATATAAAGTGATATCTCCATACCACGAATCAGACATGCTGATGAGGAACAATGATTCATCTAGAAGAGAATCATTGGGCTCAAATTCGACATCAGGATGGGGAAGATTGCAGATCAACTCAACGAACACCAAATACTTTCTAGACTTATCATTTTCGAATAGGAGATCAAATTCCTGCAGTATCACGATCCAGCGTGAATACTTGCCCCCAAGCACCTGATGTGTCAAAATGTGGTACATGGGGTTTGAATCGGAAATGATGGTGGTGGTGCAAAGCAAGATGTAGTGGCGGAACTTTTGGGCGGCAATGACTGCCGCGAGAGCAAGTTTCTCGTCATGTGAATAGCGAGTTTCGGCATCAATGAGACCCTTACTTGCGTAGTATATCACACGTTCTTGGGCGTTATTGTCTTCTTGAACCAAGACCATGGCAATCGTGGTGGCAGAAGCAGCAAGATAAAGGATATAATCCTTGTAGTAATTGGGCGGCTGTAGCACAGGGGCATGCGTGATTGCATGTTTTAAGCTTTCAAAATATTGTTGCACTTGGTGGTCCCATATGAATGGGACATCCTTTTTCATCAATCTCATGTAGCCCTGCCTCTTTTGCACGAAATTACAGACAAAGCGCCTTAAATAAGTTGCCTTCCTTTGCAAGCTTTGAAGTTCCCTTATGTCAATGGGAGGTGGGAGAGCGATGATGGCGACCACCTTCAGGGGATCAATATGGATCCCATCTTTCGAGACAATGAATCCGAGGAGGCGTCCAGACTCGACACAAAAGATGCACTTGTGAGGGTTCAGGCGGATGTTATACCGCCTACATCTAAGGAATACCGTCGTCAGATGGTCAATGTGGTACTCACACTGTCGTGAATGGGCAGGTAGATCGTCCAAGTAAGGTTCCACAAAGTCCTTCATGTCGTGAAAGGCATATGACACGCCCTGCTGCAATGTGGCACCAACATTTTTAAGGCCAAATGGGAGCTTGCGATAAGAAAACGTACACCAAGGATAGATGAAATTTGTCTTGTGCTAATCAACCAGGTGGATCTCAATTTGGTTGTAGCCGGAAAATCCATCCATGAATGAAAAGATAACGCTTCCCGCACAGTTGTCAATTATCCGGTCGATAAAGGGAGTCGAGTAATTGTCCTTGGGACAAGCCTTGTTGAGATCCCAATAATCGACGCAGACATGAATGTTACCCTGCTTCTTAGCTACAGGGACAATGTTTGAGACCCATTATGTCAACGGGATAGGGTAAATAAAACCGGCTTTCAAGAGCTTTTCAATCTTTGCCTTGATTTCCGCAATCTTTCAGGGGTGCACCGGTCGCAACTTTTGTCGGACTGGTTTAGCATCAGGATAGGTTTGAATCGTATGTGAAACAATAGCGGGGTCTATCCCGGGAATCTCCTCATAAGTCCAAGCAAACATGTCTTTAAATTGCTTGAACAAGGCCGTAAACATTGTGATTTCTTCAGGGGAACACTTGTGGCCTAAACGAATGTGTTCCACTACACCATGTGTAATCGATATGTCGACCGTAATGGTAGGATCAATGTTGGCCAAGTTGCCTTCAGAGTCTATTTGACATGTGAGTATTGAGGAATGAGAGCTGGGGTAGACATCTGGTGTAAATATGGTGCTAATGCTATTCTCCACAATCTCCAATAAAGGAAGGAAAGACAAACGATGGTGGAGGTCTACCCACGGAGGATCATCCGCACTCATGATTTCCATAATGGACTCGTCATAATGAAAATTCCACAGTAGAGGATCGGGTAGGGATGATGTCCGCTGTAGAGAATAGGAGGTGGAGGTCACTACTAAGTGGTCCTCCGGAGCTGATTGGATAGCCTCATATGTAAGTTCGGTGGGTGAAAGAGGCATAGTGTCTCCAATCAGGTGTGTTGTGGCTTTATCAGGTACAAGCCATGGATCAGTAGAGTTGGGGACAGATGAAATCTGCGTGGAGATGATGTTCACCATGGAAACATGATTTGGGGGATCCGAGGTTGGAAAAACGCCCATAAGGAATGAGTCCTTAATGAGGCCAACCCCCATCCTCTTATACTGATGAGAAGATTGTCCAAGTAATGGAACATTATCGCCCGGATGAGTAGCGGTGTCAAGTGTACAGAAATCCAGTTGGTCGACAGTAACAATTTGTCCTTGGTTATGGAATTGTAGTATGCGAAAGACAGATCATGCGACCACAGTCATGGCATAAAACCAATTACGACCAAGTAGAATGTTATAATCTAACAAGGCAGCAACCACTTCCACGTTAATGGTTGCGGTCTTTCCCCCCAACTCGACTGCTAAAGCTTGTAATAGCCCATGAGGTTGAAAGCCACGTCCGTTGAATGCTTTCAAAGTTGTAGGATAACGATTCAACTCAGGAGAGCCAATGGCTCTCCAACATGAGATCGACATGACTGAAGTAGAGGCACCCTCGTCCAAAACGATACGATGGATTGTCTTCCGAACTATGTTTGTGGCAACTTGAAATGCCAACTAATGGGAAAGCCTCGGTTTAAAGTATTCCAGCCGGAACATGATGGTGCTCGATGAATCCGGGTCAAATGCATTGATGGCAGCGAGGAGAGTCTTGCACTGGTTAGGATAGTTTTGCAAGACCTCGAGCGTCGACATAGCACAAGGAGCTTGTGTCAGGTCCTCTACAATATTGTAGTTCTGAGTAGCCCGAGCATTGGGATTGAAAACATATTTTCTAATCGTGCTCTTGGGTGGACGCAACACTGACTCAAAAGAGGGATTCTCAATGGTGAGAGAAGTGGGCGGTACGGTGACATCAGGAATCGAAGTGGAATCTTTTTCAGTATTACTTCCAACGGGTTCTTTTGGCGGGACAATGTCATATGAACGAGAATGGGTGTTCAAGTTGACGGTCTCACTATGCATCATGAGAACATGCACGGTGGAGGATGCTTCTCCCTGGGAAGGAGAGGTGTGTGCAATAAGTTGTTGGTTTTGAGTGGGGAAGGGATCGTTGAGAATTGCGGTAGTAGAGTTTCCCTTGAAAAACTTCTGGACTTCATCTCGGTGGGGACATTCTTTGTAGAAATGGTCTCCACCGCACAGCAAACAAGGATACTTTAACTTCCTCTTCTGTTTGGTTTCTTCCTGAGTGGGCTTGGGCTCCTGTTGGTTAGAATATTTCTTAGGTTTCCCTTTATTCTTCTTCTTACCACCGAACTTCAGAGATGAAGCTGATTGCACAGAATTCACCTCTTTGGTGGAAGCAGGAGTGGCGGACTTGGTAGTGTTGTTTCCAGCCTGTAGTGGTGATGGGGAAGAACCTTGGGGGTTCGACGAGCCACTAGTTTGAATAAAAGGCTGGGAGGCAAGGGAACCAATGATGCCATCCGTTTGTGGTCCCTTGGGTGGTTTCGCGAGATCGTAGGTGGGGCGAGGTGCATCAGGAAAAATTTCATATAATGTGTCGGATTGAGCATAGACTAAATCTAAGTAATGGGCACGGGCAATAGCCTGTTCCTCAGTGACAGCTCCTCCCATAGCTACGTCTCGAGCTATGACAGGTAAAAGTGACTTTGTAAACCAGTCAGCTAAGAGTTGGTATGGGATATGAGCCTTACTGAGACGTCGTCTCCGCCGCCATTCATGAATATGATTGGAAATATGAGTGGCAGTGTTCTGGCGAAGAGAGGTCAATAAGTTCGGACCAGTCTCATAGCGAATGGGTAACTGCAAGTGGGTAAAAAATGACATAGCAAGAGATCAAAAATCTGGAAAAGAATTAGGTGGCAACTCAATGTACCACTTGGCAGCTGGGCTAGTGAGAATCCGTTGAAATAACCTAAGACGAATCGAGTCGTCCATCAAGGAGTTGGATGAACACCATAAATGGTATGTCATCACATGGTTTTTAGGATCTTCACCAGGCTTGCCATCAAATTTGGGGATATCTGATGGTAACTTAACCAGAATGGGTGGTCAGTTATGCCCATGGAAAATGGGAGCATTCGTTAGACGAGACAAGTCAGGTAAGTCCAAAGTAGCCAAAAAGGGAAGTTGTTGCTTCAGCTGGGGGTACTGATAAGGCATGTACGAACCAGTAGGACCTTGAATTGACTTATTGTAAGGTGTTCCCAGAGGAAACTGATCGTAGGGGGGTGTGCCTCCTAGACCGTAAGTAGGTCCACCACCGTAAAAGGGTGTTCCATTACCATAATAAGGTGGCTCATTTCCATAAGGTGGGGGCCCGCCTCCGTCGCCAAGAGGGGATGGGCTGTCTCCAAATGGTGGTGGTCCGCTGCTACCGCCAAGATAGGATGGGTCGTCGTCGCCTCTGCCAGGAGGAGGTGGTGGCCTGCCACCACCGCCAGAATAGGGTGGGCCTCCACCGCCTCCGCCGGGAGGGGGTGGTGGTCCACCGCCACTGCCGGAAGGGTGAGGGCCTCCTCTCCCACCGCCACCATAGTAGGGTGGTCCTCCACCACCACCACCAGGATGGGATGGTCCTCCACCATAAGGCGGAGGTACGCTGCCACCGGGGGGAGTGGCCCTCCGCCTCCGCCTGAAGAGGAAGGGCCTCCACCTTCACTACTAGGGGGTGGTCCATGATGGCCAGAATGAGGTGGTCCTCCATTGGAAGGTAGAGGTCCGCCTCCTCCAGAGTTTTGCATGGGCCTGTCACCTCCAATGGGAGGTGGGGGTGGACCAAACGTGGGTGGAGGGACTTGAGGGACTATAGGTGGGGATCCATGTTGTAAAACATTTTGCTATCCCCATAGAGTGTGCAGATTTATGGGGTAGGATACCCCTTAGAGTGCATTTCTGGGATTGAGTTGTCTCGACACATGGTTAAGATAACCTGGATACACTTGGCTCGATGTTGGTTGGATTACATTGGATGGTCCCCCAACATGGGATAATCCCGTAGTGGAAGGTCTGGGAGGTAAGGAATTTCCAACGGAAGGACCGATGGGAACTCCTCTTGCAGTATTATGGTTAAGAGACGGGGGTTTCCCCCCAGCAACTTGTTGACCACTAAGTAGAGGGTGACCCAACACAGGTTGTTGATTATCTATCGTAGGATTAATGTTACCTGTAAGGAAGGGAGGAGGTAAAGAGTACCCTCCCTGTGAGATTTGAGGTGGGGGAGGAGCAAGTGATGTAACCGTGGTAGCAATAGGTGTGTTGGACTGTTTTCCTTCAACAGGTTGGGTCGTTAGAGGTACTGAATTTCTCTCTTGTCTAGGGGATGTATATGCAGGAAGTGATGGTTGACCAGTTTCAGAAGTAGTCATGTGTTGTGTGGCTGATTCTGGTGAATCAAAAGACAAAGAACGACCTGGGATTGGTCGATAAGGGGGTAACGTCGGGTCTTCAACCCTCCGTTGGAGACTTGATCTCAAAAGGTCCTCATCCATAGTGCGAAAGCGAGTCAATTGATCACAGTAATATGCTAGAGGTTCGTCTGGAGTATTCCCACTGGGTGGGGATGCAATGGCAAAGTGGGCCACAGGGTGGCCTAGAGAAGATGTCCAATACGTTGTTGAAGGACCAACAGCTGCTGCGGGGTCGTCTTGGGGAGGATTTATCCATTCCAACAATCTAGGCCCTCCTGGAAAAATGGGAGGTAAGTCTTGTGAAGTGGAAGTTTTTGCCTCCTCACCCTGCGGGGGGTGGGAGGCAGGTGAATCGGGAGGGGTATGAGGAAACAAGAGTCCTCCAAAGTTTAAAGTAGGGTTTTCCATTTCATGTGACACGACTGTGGCTTGCTGGTCCATCCTTACCTTCAAATTACCCCCTGGTTAAGGGGATATTCAGGTGGCAAGTTCTAAATCCTACGGGACCTTCTCCAAGGAAATTTAGCCCGAGTGACTGAAACAAAAGTTTCTCCTAAGGAAATCTAAACAAAATAAAAGCAATCCAGAAAAATTCTACTCAAACTAAGGCCGCAAGTAACTTATGTGACAAGAGTGGATTCAAAAGTCTGGAACCTCACAGGATTGTCAAGGCTTCGCAAATCGCTATATACCGCAGGGTCCAATAGTAAAACACGACAAGGAGGATTGGGACCGTTACCTTGCTTGAATACCTGATTACCTGGACAGTACGTGCATAGTAATATCCCTGAGTGTTGTTCTTAGTGTATTGCTCTACTAAGATGGCCAAAAGGTTAACTTAGTTGGTCCCAGGAATCCTAATGGTGTCTCCCGATATACGCAAGGTACGTGGGAGCTCAAATCCGTAGTGGTGTTGTCTAATGCACAACCGTCCAGCACGAGACCTTCCTATATACTACCGAGTACGTGAAACACCTTTCTATATACGCCAAGTACGTGAAACACCTTTCGATATACACGAAGTACTTGGTGGGTACATGAAAGAGCTTCGATATACCTGGTTGGTACGTGAAAGAGCTTCGATATACCTAGTTGGTACGTGAAAGAGATTCGATATATCAATAAGTACGTGGAAGATTACAATACCCCCGGAATACAGTGTTGGAAAGTAACGACAGCTGCCACGTTTTACGATGCCGGAACACGTCTCTAACTTACAGACAAGTTACTAAAAATTTTACCCTAGTTCTACCGTTAATTTTATCTTGGACGGTTAGGTGAATGCATGAGGTGAGTACATAATCGTAAACATAATGTATGCCCTAACTACATGCAAAAATGTACTTTTAATTTGATGAACTCTATGGATGGGAAGGAGAAATTTCTTTCCAAATGATTTTACCAAAGCAACACAATCCCAAAATCTACCAAATTTGATAAAAATACTCTTTTTGTTTTCCGTTTTTTCAAGCAAAACTCAAAAAATCAACAAGCATGACAACCAAATCCAAACATTTTCTTTTGTCTTTCCGAATCAAAACTTTTAAGAGATGAAAAGAGATAAATTTCCTATCTAGAGCGCTCTAACTTTTCAATTTCACTATGATAGCTTAAAAACAATAAAAACCAAAAGTGCACACAATTCTTTCAAACATGGAGCTACTTTTGTCAAAACTTGAACTCATTTGAGTTCTCCAAGAAGATGAATGATTCACAATTCCTTAAAAGTACAAATCACTAATTCTTCTTCAAACTTTTCCAAAAGATTAATAAATGACCATTCCAATGCATCAAGCAATTTCTACAATGTTTTCCAAATGTACTTGAAAACATTAAAAATGATGCACTTTCAATTTCCCAATGATATGCCAAGATTATGACCTGATAACAAGGATATTTTTAAGCACGGATAATTGAAAAGAAAGTTGATTTGCAACACTCTAAACACTTAGGAAATTTCAAGCAAAATACAAGCACTTAAATGGGTTGACAACACTTCAAAACACTCAATTAAACAACTTGAAAGAAAACAAAGATAAATGGCAAGTGCAAAAAGGAAGTTTGGGATTAGTTCTAATGCAAAGATCAAATCAGGTGAGGAGAGGAGGGATGATAAGGTCAATTGGATGAAGGTGGGGGAGCTCAAGTATCCACCACTACCAAGCTTAAGCTTATCAAAATGGGACCCAATGCAAAACCACACAAAACCCCAAACACTTCAACACACAAATCAAGAATAAATCTCTGACTGGATCTTGCAGTACAGAGGGGGTATGCACACCAAACCAAGACTCAAATCAAAAATATGGAGGGGGATGCCCATATACCAATTCTAACAGATTGGCGCAGTCTGTGTGTATACATAGAGCGACCGTCGCAGGTCATTAGTGCGGGAAATGCGACGATGTCGCGGTACACCAGTGAATGGGTTGCGACAACAGGCAAACAAACAGAGAAACAGAGGTCAAACCAATGCTCTGGTTGCACTTCCCAGGTGCGATGGGAGATATCTAAGTTCAAGAATGAACAAATCTCCAAACAATGAGCAATGAAATGGTTTGAAAATAGTGAGTACATACTCATAGGAGGACTATAGACTCTTCAAAGTGAATATCTGATGGTGAAAATGACTTAGGAGGAAAAATAAAATGGCTTGCAAAAGAAATCAACTGAAAATGGAATTCAAATTGAAAATTACAAAAAATGCATTCCCCAGTATGGTCGCCAGATTTGTTTGACAGACAATCTACCAAGAGCGGACTCGAGGCTTGATCTCCCTAACTCAACGTGAGTCTAGAACAAATAGAGACAGAACATAAATGACTCTCCTAGATCTAATTAGAGATCAAGGAACTAGATGCATTTACCTTTAGAATCGCTGATCCTTTCTCCTTGAATGTTGCTCCAAGCTTGATGGTCTTCAGATATGAACTGCAAAACTTGTCAAGACAACACAATAGAACAAGCAGTGAAATGCACCTACACAATAATAGATCTAAGTAAGCAGATAAGCAGGCAACCTACACAAGATATCATTAACACAATGAGATTTGGTGGAAAGCACTTATATTAATGTATTAAAAGGGAAATACATAGGATGAAGAGATTACAACCAATGACTTAACGTAGCAATCCTTCTCCGATTAAGCCAATTCCAAATCCTCCAAAGGGATGATGGATCTCTAAAGGGATGAGTAGAGATATATCCTGAGCTAATTTCACCAGCAATTAGATACTATAGACTTCCTCTCCTTGGAATGGGAGAGAGCTTCACTTATATAGGACTAAGTGGATAGGATAGGTTGAGATATGGTAGGAGAGAGATAGGGGATCCTTCCAAGAGGCTAGGAACCGAATGCCAGCTTCCCCAAAGGCTAGGGATAGGGATACACATCAACTACCTTCGAGAATGGACTCGAAGAAGATATTTTAGTCAATTAACTCACATTGTCGCAATTTGTAACAGGACAACCTGCGAGGTCGTAGGTTGCATTAGGACAACCTGCGACGACCTCTCAAAACCTAGTATAACCCTCTTCCGTATTAATGACTTAGTCAAGGAACTTCAGGGATTGTTTACACTGATCAGCATGATGGCAAGATTTAGGTGTAACAGATGTCGATTGGATCTATATTGGTTCCTTTGACCAAGGTTTGGATTTTTACATCTAAAAATCCTTCTAGTTTAATTGAATCAATCAATGTTACTTTATTGATTAATGCTTCTTTTATGGTAAGTTGTTCTAACCTTTCTTGAGTGACTTCTTATCATTCTTTAGCTTATTAATTTGGGTAAGTAAGAGTTTTTATGATCTTAAGCATGAAATTTCTAAATCATTTTATGACTTGTCAAATTTGTTCTTAATATCTTGAATCTTTGATTTCACATATATTAACATTTTGATTTGTTCAAGCAACCTTTGATGGAGGTTCCTTTGGATGATATTTTCTTCATTTTTTATGATAATTTATCCTTGAGCTCTTGGTTTTCCAATTCTAACTTCTAATTGTACTGGGTCGTATCCCTTGACTTCTTGATTTATGAAATAAGTTTTTGACTGTGATCTTTCAGACAAGAAATCTCTTCATCGCTTTCTAGAAAGCTTTTGTCAATTTTCCTATTGATATCGTGATTTTCTTGTTGTGTTTTTTTATTGCGCTTCTTACTATAGTATGTCACTTTTTTTTATTCCCCTACTTGTGTGTAAACTTCTGTAAGTAAGAATTGTGTTCATTTAGTAAAGATTACATAATTAAATAACTATATGTAAATTCTTCGTAATAAGTGGATACATGAAGCACAAAAATCCCACCAAGATATAATGATAACCTTCTTTGAAGCTTGAAATTTAGGTATGATCTTTTAGTTACCACTCCTTTGATACAATGCACTTTTCTCAATTAACGTCGGGCTCTAGAATATCCCTCCTTACTTGCATAAAAATGTTTGTATTTTCCACTTTGGTAACATAATTTGTTCACTTCATTGATTCAATATAATAATAATAATAATTTGTTTTTAAGGTCACGACATATCTAGACGCAAATTTGGTGTATGAGACCCCTTTGTTTGTGGGACAAGGACGCCCCTCCGCATAGCAATTTGACCGCTAAAGTCTATAGAGAAGTCTATGGAGGTGTACATACCCTACCCCCCTCCGGATTTGAACCCATGACCACCTAGGAGAAAATACATGTCCTTAACCATTAGTATCACTCAAGTTGTACCTTTACACTATCATTACCTAGCTCCAAAAAAACTTGAGAAATCAACCTTTTTGAAACCTTCAATACCTTTTACCTAGTACTTACATGATGTTTGTAAAAAGGAATGGATCAATTTATCAACTTGTATAGTCATTATGCTTCCTTATGTGGTAGGGTTTCACACATATGACCTTGTGTAATTTATGAAAGTTGTTTCCGTCTAAGATATATACACGTAGCTTGTTATCAATGCTATGTTCACTATAACACCAATGGTTGAGGGATTTTATTTTTTTTATTTTTCATCTCAACCCAATTTTATTAAATGCCTTGATCGGGTGATTATTAGACTATATGTTAACCCATAATTCCTATGGAAATAGTTAGATATGAATGAATATGACACACTCAATTGTTACAATCTTCCTTACACCATGATTTTATTAAATGCCTCCTCTTTCCATATTGAAAGTGTTGGGTTACAATTTTGAAGCATTTTGTGATGTTAGTAATACCCCATTTTTCCCATATACTCTTCCATTTCACCATCTTATCCATGTTGATCCTTTATCTACTTTTTCTTCGAGTTTATGCTACCATGGGATTATGAGGTAATTTGTTACCTAAATATTTAAATTATTATGTTTTAATGAATGAGATAGAATAAAATTGATTTACATCGATGATATTACCATATTCGGTTTAATGTAGTAGTGTGGTAGGTTAGAGTAGCAAGTTAGTTGGTTTGCCTAGGTGTGCCTCTTCAAGACAAATTCAAGCACATCGGTATTCTCCATAAAGATTTCGAGATGGATTGTGTCCTATCTGTCTAGTTCCAGCATCAACATCAACCTCTGGATCTCCGGTCAAAGGTTGGGTCACCGATTAAGTTAGAAGAGATAAATCTAAATATGAGATTGCGATTTCATGCTTTCAATCATGAAATCCATTGAGCCAAAATCGATGACTATTTTATATTAATCCCTTATACTCAGATGTCGATCTACCTATTATGATTGGATATATCATTCATCTTTATTTTAAGTATGTAATTAGTTAAAGATACACAAGATGGGGATTGGATCATCTCCTTCATATTGTATAAAAGGATGTGTCCTAGTATTGAGAAGGTTAATAAGGATAAGAAGACAATGGAGATGAGGAAAAACCCTGAGATTGTGATTCATATTGTGTAAAACTTCTGAATATTTTGAGTTAATACAAGGAATGTGTGATAAATTTTGCAGAGACACAAAACATAGAGTAGAAACACAAAGGGCATATTGATTTCCTTCTCATTATTAAACACACATATATATAGTTTCTCATAAGACTCAAAACAACTGGCTAATACTATGGGCCAGTGTAAACCATGGGTCAAGTAATGTATTAGTCAACAACTAACTTAACTAATTTAGGACCATTGACTTAACTAACTAACCAACTTGACACATGAGATTACAACTCTTAACACACCCCCTTAATCTCAAGTGGGATGGTATGGTCAGCACTATCAATGCCTAAGTGCTTCTTCCTCTGGAACTCAAATGCAGATGTACCCAAAGGTTTGGTAAACATATCAGCAAGCTTCTCCTTAGAGCCACAAAACATCAAACTGATTTCTCCATCATTGACTAACTCACGTATGAAGTGATAGCAAGTGTCGATGTGTTTACTCTTCCTATGAAATACATTATGTTTAGACAACTATATAGCAGAACTGTTGTCACAATTAATAATTGTTGGTTCTATTTATGTATGTCCCATGTCCTTCAAGAGTCTTCTAAGCCAAACTGCATGGCAGGCTGCTGTGGTTGTTGCAATATATTCTGCTTCTGCTGAAGACATTCTCACAATAGGCTATTTCTGAGAATCCCAAGAAATAAGACTGGTACCAAGATGGAAAGCATAACCATATGTGTTTTTCCTATCATCAATACTACCTACAAAATCACTATCTATGTACCCTGTGAGAGTGCAGTCTTGTGAATGAGTGTACCAAAGTCCATAATCAATTGTACCTGCAACATATATCAATATTCTTTTTCCAACTTTCCAGTGAGAGTCTTTGGGAGATACCATGAATCTAGAAATAAGACTGGCAGCATACATCAAATCAGGTCTAGTAGCAGTCAAATACATTAAACTACCTACTAATATTTTGTAAAGTGTAGAATTTACTGCTGGTCCTTCATCATTCTTGCTTAACTTGGTTTCTGTTGCAAAGGAGGTTTCTACTGGTTTACATTTATCCATTTTGAATCTCTACAGAATGTCAGTAGCATACTTATGCTGACAAATGAAGATCCCATTTTCACTTTGATCAACTTCCAGACCAAGGAAAAACTTCATAAGACCAAGATTAGTCATCTCAAACTCCTTTTTCATGACTGACTTAAACTCTTCTAGCATCAAATTTCCAGTATATATCATATCATCAACATAAAGACAAACAAGTAAAATGTTACCTTGCTGATATGTTTTGACATACAGAGTAGGTTCATTGCTGCTTATGTTGAACCCATTGTTGATGAGATAAGAGTCAATTCTGTTGTACCAAGCTCTTGGAGCTTGTTTGAGACCATACAAGGCCTTTTTTAGCTTACATACCTTGTGTTCTTGACTTTTGACAGCATAACTAGGTGGTTGGTCTACATAGACTTCTTCCTCAAGTATGCCATTGAGAAAGGCAGATTTCACATCCATTTGGTAAACAGGCCACTGGTTTTGAGCTGCTATTGCAAGTATAGCTCTGATGATGTCCAACCTTGCTGCTGGAGCAAAGGTTTCATCATAGTCTACACCATATTACTGAGAAAAACCTCTTGCAACAAGCCTTGCCTTGTACTTTTCTATCTCTGATTTTTCATTCAACTTGGTCTTATAAACCCATTTTACACCAATGCAACTTTTATTTGATGGGAGATCAACTAGATCCCAAGTCTGATTCCTCTCAATAGAATCAATCTCTTCATTCATTGCTTGGATCCATTGTGGATATTTTGTTGCTTCTTCAAAACATGTTGGCTGACATGAAAATAGAGCATACTGTAGCTTCTCATCAATGACAGGATTATGTTCATATAACTCCCTTAAGCTTCTGGTTCTTTGGTTCTATAGTGGACTGTCTGCTAGTGTCCCTTCTTGTTGTTGCTATTGCTGTACTTCAAGTCTGGGAATTCTGAGTGGTTCTGGTGGTACTGGACTGTCTGTCTGTTGAATGTTTGTTGTATCAGTCCAACATTTATCTTCCATAAATTTGACATCTATGCTCACCACTAATTTCTTAGTGATAGGATTATACAACTTATAGGATTTCTTTTGTTCACTATAGCCTGTGAAAATACACCTTTCACTTTTCTTTTCCAACTTATTTCTTAACTCATCAGGTATGTGTGTGAATGCAACACATCTAAATATCCTGAGATGTGAGACACTAATTTGAGTGCCACTCCATGCTTCTTCAGGTATCTTGTCTTTGGCAGTTACCATGGGAGACCTGTTAAGTAGATATATTGAACATGCAACTGCTTTTTCCCAATAATCATCGGATAACTTCTTGTATGACAGCATACTTCGGGCCATGTTCATGATGGTCTGATTCTTCCGTTCTGCAACTCCATTCTACTATTGAGTGTATCTGGTGGTGTACTAAATCTGGATTCCATGCTGCTTACAAAACTTTGCAAAATCATGAGATACATACTCACCTCCACCATCTGATCTGAGTATTCTGAGTGGTTTACCTGACTGCTTTTCAGTCAATGCTTTGAATTCTTTGAATCTGGAGAAATCTTCTGACTTATTTCTGAGAAAGTAAATCCAGACTTTCCTGCTATAGTCATCAATAAATGTTAGTAAATACAAACTACCTCCTATAGACTGGTTTTGCATGGGTCCACATAGGTCTGTGTGAACAAGTTCAAGGTGTTCTTTGGCTCTATTTGTAGAAGTGGGAAAGTTGTCCCTTTGGTCTTTCTCTAAAATACAGTCTTCACAAGAACTTGACTATTCATTCATGACTGGTAATCCTTTGACCATGGATTGTTTTTGCAGATGAGAGAGACTCTGAAAGGGTAGATGACCATACCTACAATGCCACAACTAGGTTTCGTCGTGACTGGAGACAGTATGAGCATATGACTGTGACAGGATAGCACTCCTCAGGTTGAGTGGGAAAATTCTATTCTTGGTCATTTCTACTTTGGCTATGAGTCTTCTACTAGGGGCTTTATCATAGACAACACGGTAGGAATCAATGAACCTAACATCACACTTATTCTGGATTAGTTGACCCACACTGATCAGAGTGACCTTAATATTTGGAACATAGAATACATCATTTATGTACTTCTTCTCATTCTGTTTGGTAAGTATAGGAATTGTACCTTTGCCTTGAGCTGGAACGAGATAGTGATCACCCAGTTTGATCTTTGAACTAACAGATGGATCTATATCAGAAAATAATGATTTTTTACCTGTCATATGATTGTTGCATCCACTGTCTAGCAACCACACATCTGATTGATGGTCTTCTTCAGAAGCCTGGTATGATAGAAACATAAATTCTGACGAATGTTCTTCAACATTGGAGACATTTTCTCTGCCACTGTTCTAATCTGCTTGCTTCTTTCTGCGGTCACGTTCATAATGGCCATATTTCTTGCAGTAGTTACACTGGACATTGGACCTATTAGTCCATCTCTTGCCTCCTCTTCCTCTCTGGTTCTGAGGGTTATGACTATGCTCACAGTGATATGTGTGTTCATGGTGTTCATGGCTAGTTCTATCCTCTGTGGAATTTGAAATCCTTCCTCTTCTGCCTCGTCCTCTGCCTCCTCGACCTTGGCCTTTATTGAAAGAAGTCTGAGTGTTAAATGCATGAGACATAGACTCGTCTTCCTGACTGAGTCTAGCTTCATGAGACAAAACCGACCCTGTTAACTCTTCTAGAGTAAAAGTCGACAGATCCTTAGATTCTTCTATGGTTGTAACCACCATAGAGAATTTCTTAGTGAGGCATCCAAGTACCTTTTCAACAATACCCTTCTGCTCTAGGGCTTCGCCATAGGTTTGGAATTGCGTGACAATCCCAGAAACCCTAGTCATAAACTGATCGACAATCTCTGTGTCTTTCATCTTAAGAATTTCAAATTGGAGTCGAAGGGTTTGGAGTCTTACCATTTTGACTCGATCAGTACCTTTGTATTCATATTGGAGGATATTCCATGCCTGATGTGCGGTCATTTTGACTCGATCCGTGGGAAAATGGACTCCTCAATGCAACTTTGGATCAACCACTTCGCAGTGAGATCCCGATCTCTGATTTCGTTGAGGGCCTTCTTATTTGCATTCGTCATCGCAGCGAGAGTAGCTGTCGTCGGTTCTGTGGACTCCTTTTCGACCATATCCCAACACTTGTTGAGCTCTAGAAAGGTCTACATCTTTATAGACCATAATTCATAATTCTTGCCGTTCAGCATTGGACCTGAGATCGGCTTCATGTTCATGCTTTCCATGGATTATGACAACAGTTAAGTTGACCAGCGTAGTCTTCTAACATACATAGTGGGCCTTCGGGGTGCACCGGACAAAATCTATCTAAGTAAAGGCCCACCAGCGCAATATTTCTTCTAGCAAGGTGAGCCGGCTAGAGCGGATTTTCTTCAGGCAAGTTGTGCCACTAGCACAAATTTCCTTCAAGTAAGGTGTGCCCAGCGCAAATTCCCTTCAGTCAGGGTGCACTAGCTTTGAGATACCCTTTGTCGAAAGAAAAAAAAATTAGCCAAAAAAAAAATTTTGCGGAAATTTTTTTTTTCGTGGCCCGAGTGTTCCGTCTTCATCCCGTGCTGCAACTTCTAGTCGTGTGTGTGTGCTCTCCAGTTTCTGAAAATGCTTACCCAAAAAATAAGATTTAAAGGATCAGGTCGTCAGCTCTGATGCCATGATAAAGTTTGCAGAGACACAGAACATAGAGCAGAAACACAAAGGGCATATTGATTTCCTTCTCATTATTAAACACACATATATATAGTTTCTCATAAGACTCAAAATAACTGGCTAATACTATGGGCCAATGTAAACCATGGTTCAACTAATGTATTAGTCAACAACTAACTTAACTAACTTAGGACCATTGACTTAACTAACTAACCAACTTGACACATGAGATTACAACTCTTAACAATGTGCAGCTTAATTTCATGAGTTAGATTTCGTGGTTTCCTGCAATGCATCTCAGACAGGAGGGGCCCCTATTATGGGTATGCACAACAAAGAGTTTGTGCGGTTGTTTTCGTTATTTGCTTTTAGTTGTGTGTGTTTCATATTTGTTTGTGTTTATGCTTAGAAGTCATTATCTTATTTATAATTTTAATTGATTTATTCATGCTTTTATCATTGATATTTTCTTTAATGCTTGTTTGAATGGGCCATCGAAATTCCATAGTTTAAGTGTGGTGTGATTTACTAATGGAAATATTAATATGTTGTCGAAACAAGGATTCTGATAAAACATGAAGTTATGGGACTTGAAGTAATAACTTTGAGATTTATAGTTATGATTTATATTACAAGTTTGGTTTGATTTAAGTTGATACTTGACTAATCTACAGGAATTGAGAAAGACATTGTATAAGCTATATGTTAGATTATTACAGGCATAATAAGGATCATTGTGACTGGTTTATGAGAGCATAGCATAACTCTCATAGTTAACTCTAACTCCTGGAAATTACTTGTCAAGTAGGTTGTGCTTTAACATTGATTTGAGATTTAATTTTATGCTTTGTAAAACTACGGGAGTCTATTGAATCATCTAAAAAGAACTATCTAAGAATGTTACAGGAATATTCTTCACAAGAATAAAAGACTATGCCTAGAGTGAATAGGATAGCTTTTGATGTTTCATCTCGATTCCTGAAAGTGGTTTATTAAGTAGCTTGTCTTTTAAAAATAGTAGGGTTAGTTTTCCTAGTTAGCATTCCTCTTGATCATGCATATACTTTGCCTACACCTCACAAGTATACAAACTCCTTGATAATTTAATGCTTAGACTTTATACTTATAAATTACTTAACATTTTTGTCATCGTTGTCAGGGAGGTGTTAAAAGGATTAGGTATTGGTTTGTGTGTTTTTTAGTTTTTCATTTTTTTCCTTTTTCCTTTTGCATATGATTGTTTTGGTGCCCACATATTGGATACGATGATATAACGACAATAAGACAAGAGGTAAGAACCTGGGAATTCACTATACTGAGTATGTTATCTTGTTGAATCTAGAATATATTGGCACTATATGAATAGGGATAGGGATGATAAGAGTAGGTTTCTAAGAGGTAAAAGTAGAGCATTCCAACTGTTGCATTTAGCATAATAGTAAAAACCCCTATACATATTATCCCATTGGTAGGAAGAATCTCAAAAGAAACATATACAATTAAGGCCTCAATATCATATCTTAAAATAACACTTGCTCCAAGGGACTCAATAGAACATAGATCTGCAGTAGCTATAGTTGTGGAACCTCTAATTTTTCTAGTATATCGTACAGTAGAAGTAGTTGTTGCTGGTGAATCCGATAACATAGGAGAAAATTGAGTTTTCACAATCTCGACATATATGGGCTTGGAATTTTGATGGAATGTGGGCCTATGATAGTCATTAAGAGTAGAAGAAGAGGAAAAAGAAAGACAAATTGTGATTGTATTGTTAGGGTTGAATTTCATCACAAACCTAAGAACAACCTTTATGTTGAATTCATCTAAGCAATTATTCAAGTTGATCGTAATGAAACTAGTCCTATATTATTAAAATGTAAATGGATCGAACAATCCATGATACAACATGATAAATATGGATTTGTGCATGCAAATACACATCAACTTTTGTCAAATATTGATGAACCATATGCTTCCCCTCTTCAAATTAACCAATCATTTCTAAATGACAATGCAACAATCCCAGGATGGCCATATGTCATTCAAACTTAATCTTATTCAAAATGGAAATTTATAGATGTTGATATAATGCCTAATGGGAAATATAATACTTACAAGAAACATTCAAAAAAGTTGTTGAAGATGAGGATAGAGTGTTTAAAGAAGGGACTTTGATTCCCAATGAAGAGGATAAGAGAGAATGCAATGCATGTCGCAATTGCTTTAAACCTTGATGGCATTAATCTATTGCCTGAGGATGAGAAAGAAAAAGAAGCAAATGCATACATGAGTGATTAGGATTGAAATATTGGTGGAAATGTAGATTATTATGATGATAATTTGTCAACTAAACTTTATGGATTCCATTTTCACTATCCAAATGTTTTGTTTTTTTATCCATGGAATCGACCAAAGGGTTTTACTAAAACCCTATCTGAAATCCATTCTTTTAGTTTTATTGGCATGCAAGGGTTTGTCCTACGGTATTTTTCTATTATATCTGTAATAGGAAACATTGTGTAGCTCATAATCAAGTACTTTATGAGATATGAAATTTGTTCATCTTTGTACATATGCATCACTACATATGTTTAATGTGGGTTATTCCATTGATGTTACTTGCTTCATTATTGTGAAATGTTGTTTTGCTTGTGTTAATACAAATGAGTAATGAAATAATGATCACAAACATGAAGAGTATCAAAGTGTTGTAGTCAAATGTTTGTTAGTTCCAAATCATTTCATTTAAGAGAGGCGATCATGTTAGATAGGCCGAAAGTTAGAAGCTCATTTTTTCCTTTTTTTTCCAAAAGTTATAATGGCTATTTGTATGGAAAAAAAATTTCTTTGGACATTTTTATTAAGCAATCTAGTATTCATTCTACAATACATATTTTGCATTCTACATGATGAGAGAATGAAATTCTATTAGCATGAGATTAATGTAACTATCATCTATATAGATCCCACAATATCTACCCATTTCAAATATCTACATGTAGCTCTAACTTCTCTGCATTCATTTGTCTATTATGTCATCTTTTTAGATTTCTTTATGTAACTATCATCTATATAGATCCCGCAATATCTACCCATTTCAAATATCTACATGTAGCTCTAACTTCTCTGCATGCATTTGTCTATTGTGTCATCTTTTTAGATTTCTTTATTATATGCACTAGTGACATTGTTTATGTGAAATGTTGGACATACCGGCTATAAAGAATAAAGGCTTGAAGCATAAAAGTGATACTATAAATGTTGGAAATATGACAAAAATATGAGTGTCTTTATAATAAAAAAAGTATGACAAAAGATGATGAATATTTATTGTCTATTGGTTTGATAAATAGGTAAGTAGTTAAGCAAACTACGTTTTCACTCATAAACATGTTTAATGAAAGTTGTATGTAATTTGTTTAATGACGTAGGCTATACATGCTTTTGATATTAATTTGATATCTTTTATATTTTATAGGGAAAAACTAAATTATACAATAAAAGAGAAAAAACAAAAGGAAAATAAAGACCTATTGTGGCCAACTTGTAGAAGCCATCATATTAATAGTTCAATACATGGAGATCAAGACATTACTCGTGATTAGAGACCTGAATGTCACATGGTCTACAAGAGATTCATGATAGGAAACCAAATGGAGAATCAAATTTGCATATAAATATTTACTACAAAAAATATTTGAATGCACATGTATGGTAATTGTTAAACAATGCCACACTTGTGACCAATGAGCAATTAATTTAGCCTAATGCAACTAAACATCCACTAGTTAGATTTTTTCCAAGCAATGTACCAAAAACTACACCTATTGCATCTACAAATCTTATGCAATAATAGAACCAAATATTTCCAATTCTAAAGATGTATTGATTGTTGTCAAAATATGGAGACTTAGTCAAGATTTGTATAGGCGTACAAAAATGCAAGCGAAAGAAGAAAATTAGAAGGTAAGAATGCTTTATTGGTTGAGGTGTTGAAAGATGACAGCGCATTGGCTACATGGTGGGCCACAGCGTTGGGCATGAGATGGATGTCTCGATTGAATGTTATCAAATCAAAATTTTCAGATAAGATCCAAGTATTGTTTTTTGATACAAAAAATTGAAATTCCGTTGAGAATGTTGGTGGAAAAATATCCGCCAAATTTTACAAGCAAAGGACGAGAATTTTAATGAATAATTTTAAGCATAACTGTAGTAAATAAATCCTCAGTGGAAAAAAGAAAGATGTGTGTAAATCTCAAACAGTGGGAAGATGCGAAGGAAATTATGTGTTCCCGATATAATTTAGCAAAGAGTACTAGAGGAAATAAAGCAAGAAACCTTGCAAAACGTTAATATGTATATGATCAAGGCAGGTTGCAAGCAAAAAAGACAGATTTGTAAGTATATGTCTTTTTGGTTTATTGTACATTGTGTATGAATTTGATTTGCTTATTCAACTTGTCATTTGTAGACAGATTTGTAAGTATATGTCTTTTTGGCTTATTGTACATTGTGTATGAATTTGATTTGTTTATTCAACTCATCATTTGTTCACATTGATTTGTAGGTGGAAGAAAATAATAAAGCATTGTGTGTGGAAGAAATGCTTAAATATATAGCAGAACTAAACAATTATAATGAGAATAAGATGTCAAAAACTATGATAGAAATTCCCTTGCTATCCGCAAAAATTTAGAGAATCAAACTAGAAACCACATCAAATGATGAAAACCTAAAAAAGGACTATCATCATGCAATGAAATGTATATACAGATTGACATAGACAATGTTGTCCCTAGACTCCTCCACTTAACCTCTTCTGGTTGCATGGAAGATTGAGAGGGAATTTATTGGTTTGCATGAAGTCAGCCAAGTTTCATTCCCTAACAACCATTTCTTCACTTGAATTTGTAACTGCATTGAAGTTTTTTTCCCATTTTCATTCAGTCATGAAGCCTTTTTCTTCTTGAATGGTAATGACTATCATCATGCAATGAAATGTATATACAAATTGACAAAGACAATGTCATCCCTAGCCTCCTCTGTTAAACCTCTTCTGGTTGCATGGAAGAAGAGGGAATTTATTGATTTACATGAAGTTAGCCAAGCTCCATTCCCTAACAACCATTTCTTCACTTGAATTTGTAATTGTGTTGAAGTTTTTTTCCCATTTTCATTCACTCATGAAGCCTCTTTCTTATTGAATGGTAATCTCTATCAATCATGGGAAGGAATTATAAATCTGGTTGGTGCAAGAATGGTGAAATAATCATGAAATGGGCATGAAGTTTCAACCCCTCAAGATATAAAATTACATGAATTAAAGCATGCAAAATTGTGGTACTTATATAATCATCAGTAAGTTTGAATACTTTCAAGAATACATGTTTTAAGATACTACAATTTATTTTGTAGGGTAATTGATTAAAGAATTAAAAAACTTAGGGCAATTAGAGAATATTTGTTTTAAGATTATGCAATTTATCTATACCTTCCATCTATTAAAGTCTAAACTAATATATTCAAGTTGCAAATGTATCTGAGTGCTATAAAAATTGTTATATCAATCTCTCCTTAACATTTTTTTTCTGTCACAAAGATTCTTGCAAACAGTTATATATCCAGTCTACTTTGGTGCTACTCTTATAAAATAATTATTATTATTTTGGTCTAAGTGTGAGGGATAGTTGCTGATTTTTCGAATTTTTGTGGTCTCATAATTATCAACAAGTGAGTTACTAGAATACGAGGTTGCAAACCATGCCTATAGAATTATTTTAATGAAATTGGTACACATATTTTAGATTGTAAGATATTTCAAGTCCACCATAATTAGTAAAATTTTAGATGGAGTTATTACGAAAACCAAAGACACAAAGAAACCAAAAACACGAGAAAATGGTTATTTTGTATTATAAAATGAAGAGAACAACCTTTTGTTTATAAAAATGAGATGACATAAACTGTAACTGCTCAAACCCTAATTGTACATACCCCAAAGTGACTTATTTGTACCTTAATAAAATAATTAAACATAGGGTAACCTAAAGTCACCAAGTAACTTTATTGATATACATAAGTCTATACTCTAGATTACCTTTATATTCTAACAACCTTCCTTAATGATCAATCTAGAAAATATGTAATGTCCCCATTCAAATAAATTCATGACAGGAAAATTCCACCAATCCTACTAGTTCCCTAGGTTGGATGGAGACATTGGGATTTGAAATAAGGGGGCTAATAAATGATGTTTGGACATTAGAATGGCATAAATATTTAATAAAGGAGTTAAATAAATAAATACAAGGGAAAATCAAAGTGGCAATTGATCATGAAGACACATGGAGGATGTGGGACCCACACAAGCTAGATTTTATATGCCAAATGGCATCCTTCTTGTCAATTCGAATCCATAAGAAGTCCAATGTTCTTGGGATGAGTTGGAAGGCTCATACACTTTGAAATATGCATCATAGGTCGAATTGGGATGGAAGTGTAACTCCCATGGAAGAGGAAGAGTCAAATGAGAGGTTTCTTGGACACTTGGGCTAGATTCCCTAACGTCTATGACAACAATGATGAAGATGTTATGACAACTATGACAAATTTCAGATCTGATTGCTGACATCTTACCAATATGACATGTCAAGCCTAAAAATAGACTCCAAGGGAGCACTCATGGGATTTAGAGAAGTCCAAGAGATTCCTACTTGAATTGGTGGAAGGTGGAAGGCTAAGAAGTGGAAGACAAGTGGCAAATCTTGAATCCTTCCCTAATTCGAATTGGCTTGGAGTTCATGGATGGAATTCGAAACTTAGAAGACTAAGGATGTTTATAAAATACATGGATCAAGTAAGAGAAGGTATTTTGATCATTTTCAAAATTTGCATTTGAGAGGAGAGCTAGTGGATGCTACTCTACTTGCCTTAGCACCAATTTCGAGGGTGAAAGATTCCCATCCTAGTTGGTAATTGGAAAGTCCATTCCGACCTTTCATTTGGAGATTCAATGAATTCAGATGTTGTAGATGCAAGCTACAGGGCAGGTTGTGGTCACTTCTAGTTCAGCTTGTTTCTCCAACCATTTCAAGTTTTC
Organism: Larix kaempferi; assembly: GCA_027924585.1. Taxonomy (NCBI): domain Eukaryota; kingdom Viridiplantae; phylum Streptophyta; class Pinopsida; order Pinales; family Pinaceae; genus Larix; species Larix kaempferi. The sequence continues at coordinate 8,983,611 of BSBM01000278.1, forward strand.
TCAACATATTCATGATCCTTGAGGTGGGACGCATTTGGTGAGTGGTTGTTCTCTTTGGGGGAGCGTCTAATGCCCCATTCTTTTATCATATGATGTAAATTATCTGTTCTTCATACTCATAATAGATTCAAGTCGAGATTCCAAGTGGAACTATGTAAATCTGATCATTAATGAGCAAATGGTGCCATTTTCCCCACTATGTTGATGTATGCCAATGATATGTTAGTATATTCGAATGGACAAGTGAACTACTGATGAATTAATGATTTATGGACTATTAATAATGTGTTATACAAGTTTCATGTCCAGTGCATAGTATTTTGGATTCATATTGTTCAATTTCATAGCATTTGGAGAAGATTGCCTATCATTTCCCCCAAGGTCGAAACTAGTCTTTTTGTATCTTATTTGAGAGGGTTGTAGCAAAATTAATAAATTGAATGGTGATGCACATGAGACCATATTGATGTTCCATAGATTTCCCCTTGTCATGTCCCAAATTTGGCATTGGGTCACAATGGCCTAATCACATTAGCCCTATTCATTAGAGTTTGTCAAATTGATGCTAAAGGTCAAATAATTGCCAAGGAGGAAAATTACTAGTTTCCTAGGTTTGGGGTGGAAGCTTTGGGATTTGGAATAATGGGGATAATAAATGATGTTTGAACATTAGAATGGAATAAATATTTAATAAAGGAGCTAAATAAATATATACAAGTGAAAATCAAAGTGGCATTTCATGATGAAGACACATGGAGGAAGTGGGACCCACATATGGCTAGATTTCCTCACTACATTTGGCATCATTCTCTCACCAATTCGAATTCAAGGTGAATGGTAACATACTTGGGGGAGTCCAAAAGGTATTATTCATTGCATGACTCATCCAAGGTCGAAATATAGAGGAAGAGTAACTCCCATGGAAGAGGAAGAGGCAATTTGGAGATAGTGAGACACTTGGGCTAGATTCCCTAGCTCTATGACAACAATGATGAAGATGCTATGACACCTATGACACAAATCAGACCTGAAGGCTGACATATGACATATATGACATGTCAGGGCTAAAAATAGACTCCAAGTGGGCACTCAAGGGTGTTAGGGCAGCTAAGATGCTCCCACATGTGATTTGGTGGAAGTGGGAGACTAGGAATTGTTGTACAAGTGGCGTTCTTTGGAATCTCTTCCCAACTTGAGTTGGCATGAGTCTCTTGGAAGGAATTCAACCCATGGAGGACATTAGAAGTTTATAAATGTCAATAACAAAGAATGAAACCAGCTTTTGATCATTTGTAGAATTTGCAATTGCATTTGTGAAGAGGGAGAGCTAGTGGATGACTAGTTTCTTGCCTTAGCCAATTTCGAGGGTGAAAGATTCCCATCCAAGTTGGTAATTGGAAAGTCCATTCAGACCTTTCATTTGGAGCTTTAATGGAGTCTTTATTTGCAGGTGTAAGCTACAGGGCAGCTCATGGTTTCTTCTATTGCAGCTCACTCCTTCAACCATTTCCAGTTTTGATGGCATATTCTTGATCCTTGAGGGAGGGATTTTTTGGTCGAAATTCCAAGTAGAAATGTATAAATCTCATTTTTAATGGAAGAACAATGCCATTTCCCCACTACCTTGTTGTGAGCCAATGTATTGATGATGATTTCGAATGAATGGATGATTCTCTGATATATTTGTGATCAATATACTGCCATGGATGTCTTCTACAAGTTTCATGTACTGTACTTGAGCATTTGAAGCATTTTTACTCAGTTTAGTTGTATTGGGAGGTGAAATAGTGCCATTTCCCCAAGGGTCGAATTGGGGATTTTTGCAGTTGAATGGAAGAGGGTGAGAACAGTTGTAATAATCCATTAATGGTGCATATGAGACTTTAATAAAATACTTAACACATTACATACCTCTGTTCATAAATTTGAGTGGGTTTGGAGGCATTTGGGAAGCCATTTTCAGTACTTACCCCAGGGGGATTTGAACCCCAAATTACTAGTAAAATTGCATAATTGGTTCAGAATCTTACGAGAGTTTGCAGAGGCCTTTTGGTGGACATATGTCATCCATAAACATCATATTCAAGTTCTAATATCATTCATACACCTTCCTTGAAGATTCGAAGGCATTTGGAGTCAATTTGAGACCTAGAGACCAATACTAGTCAAAGGAAAATCACTAGTAAAGTTACCTACATTGATCAGAATTGAAAGAGGATTTGCAGAAGTATTTTAAAGGTCCAAAGGCATCCCTGAAACACATATTTATGTTCTAATATCATTCATATACCTTCTCAAAATATTTGGGATCATTTGGGGCAAATTTGGGACCTAGAGATCAAAACTAGTCAAACGTCTAACTAGGAAAAAAAGTGAAAATTTGTCATTTTAATAAAATTCCTAACAAGGGACATTACAGTGGTATCAGAGCATGGTCCTTGCACCTGTGGATTAGGTACATACATTCAAGAATAATAGGCAGCCATGTCTTACTATTATGATGAATCCTATGAGTACAATTCTTATGAGGAATATGCAGATGCTTATGAGCAATATGAAGCAGAATGTGAATGGTACAAGGAAGAGATGCCATCATGCAACACTTCTTACAATTTCAAGAGAAATGAAGATTATTCTTATGACTTTAAATCTGATGGATATGAGTGTGTCACACCAACCAAGGATAATTCTATGAGTGAGTTCCAAAGATGGAGAGCAAAATATAAAACCTTGCCCCAACAATATCAAAAATATCAAGAATATCTTGCTTTTAGCAAAAATACAAAAAATGCCATGTCTTTTGAGTACTATGCTGAACATGTTTTTGAAAATAGGCCCAAAAATGAAGATGTGGAGTTAGTGAAGAAAGGTTTATGCCCTTCTTGTAAAAACCCTTGGAGCGAGTATCATATATGTGTGCATGAAATGATGTCCTCCTTGAGGAGAGCTTTTGAGATTTATTCAAGAAGGGATTCCAAATATACTGATCCTAAGGAAAACAAGGGGCAAAATGAATCAGCTTGCTTGAAGGAGAAAAATGAAGAGGCATCACAAGAGCATGAAGAAGATTCTATTGAAAATATGGAAGATCATTTCGAGACACCTTCTAGCTTAGACATGAACCAAAGAGCATCTACTGATGGATGCTTAAACTATGAAGGAGTACCTACTGATGGGTGCTCACACCTCTATGTTGGTGACATAGAGATCACTTTTGAAAGTGTTGCTGCAAGCCCAAGTTCCATTAAGCATGATAATGAAGACCTTGTAGCAGTTGAAGAAGAACCAAGATCAACTTCCCCATCACCACTTGAGCTTCATGAAGTTCGTCCAAGCAAAAATGAAGAAGATGAGGAGGTTCATTTGCAAGAGCCTCATTTTCTTGAAGGGTCCTTAAAGATGAATGAAAAGAAGATCCAAGAGTCCCTCAGCATTCTCCATGACACTCAAGCATTGGTGTCAAATTCTTGTTGGAGAGCTACTTCATTGGAGGAAACATCCTTCATTGAAGACATGGAGAAGATTCAAAGAGCAATGTGCAACATCAAAGGTAATTTCATGTCTTTGCTTTTTGATAGAAACCATTTGTTTGAGATTAATGAGTTGTTACATGATGCATACTTGAAGAATAATGAGGATATTCATAAGCTCACAATTCAAAATGAGCAACTTCTTGAAAAGTTGCAAGATACTTGTTTTTCCTCCTATGTTTCAGATTGTCAAATGGTAGATTATTTGGAGGATTCTCATGACATGGTGGATCATGAGAAATGTGGGAATTTGAATGTTCTTAATGTATTTGAAGATGAACTTGAATAGATCCAAACACTTGATGTGGTGGAAGAGGAACTTGAATTGTCTTTTGATGAAGGTTATGCAATTTTTAAAGAAGAGCATGATTCCTCTACATTGGAACCAATCTATGACAAAAGTTTCCCACTTTTGAAGGAGCTGCATGATACTACCCACATGGCTACTTTCCATGATGAAAATTCTGCATTTTTTTATCATTTGGGTGAGTTAGTTCATTCTCCTACATCCTACAATTCCATGTTTTGCAGTATTAGTCTCAATGAAGTATGGGTGAAAGGGTTCTTTTTTATGGTGCCACATGAGGAGTATGGAACTCCTAGATTTACCTTTTATGATGACATGGTTGGAGCACATTCTTCTTCACATTTGAAGCAACATTATTTGTCACTTTATGGTGATGCAAATCTACATGGATGCACCTATGATATGCATTTGAGCCACTTGAAGACTCGTGGTTTTTCTTACTCAACACTTGATTCATTTGATGTTGGACGAACTTCATCCAACACTTGGGAGAATAGATTTATGATTGGAGAACATTTTTGTTGCAAGACACATACTTTGTTATATCTTTATGACTCTCACATTCAGGGATGTATGGGTGAGACTTCTTTGAGTCATTTGAAGTCTCCTTGTTTTTTCTGCTCACTATTTGGTTCAGATTTTAGTGGAGATTCTTCATTCACTTCTTGGATGAAAGAATACATGGTTGAATATTTTGATGCATATCACATCCTTTTGGAGCAGCATTATAGGACATGGGATCCTCACCTATGTCATTGGAGCAGATTTGATTGGTCACTTGAAGCTTGTATGCACTTGGAAAATGGTGGTCTACTTGCTTGGAGGTATAAGCACTTTCATGACTCTTTGATGAAGCATATCCTTGATGTACATTTTCATTATGTTGTTATGTACTTTGATGATATATATTTGGTACTCATGATGTTTGGAAGGATGCATACAAGAAAATGGGATCCAGGAATCCTCTTAACTAATGGTGTGGGTTGGAGAGCACTCTTAATTATTGGGGTGCAATACAAGCAATGGGACCCTGGAATAATTTTTATCTCATTGGTTTCAAAATTTTTTTGGGGAAACAAGCAGTATGGGAGATGGATTCCCCCACTTAATAAAGTGATTTTTATCAGAGTAGTGCAGCAGCAAGCATGGTGGTTCCTCTCTAAAATCTTCATGGAAACTCAAAGACTCAAGGTTGGGCAATTCAATGGCAACTTCAAAGAATTATACAGAAAGCAGGTTCTTCAACACCCATGTTTAAAATTGCTTGAGGACAAGCAATATTGGGAAGGGAGGATTTGTCATGTCCCAAATTTGGCATTGGGTCACAATGGCCTAATCACATTAGCCCTATTCATTAGAGTTTGTCAAATTGATGCTAAAGGTCAAATAATTGCCAAGGAGGAAAATTACTAGTTTCCAAGGTTTGGGGTGGAAGCTTTGGGATTTGGAATAATGGGGATAATAAATGATATTTGAACATTAGAATGGAATAAATATTTAATAAAGGAGCTAAATAAATATATACAAGTGAAAATCAAAGTGGCATTTCATGATGAAGACACATGGAGGAAGTGGGACCCACATATGGCTAGATTTCCTCACTACATTTGGCATCATTCTCTCACCAATTCGAATTCAAGGTGAATGGTAACATACTTGGGGGAGTCCAAAAGGTATTATTCATTGCATGACTCATCCAAGGTCGAAATATAGAGGAAGAGTAACTCCCATGGAAGAGGAAGAGGCAATTTGGAGATAGTGAGACACTTGGGCTAGATTCCCTAGCTCTATGACAACAATGATGAAGATGCTATGACACCTATGACACAAATCAGACCTGAAGGCTGACATATGACATATATGACATGTCAGGGCTAAAAATAGACTCCAAGAGGGCACTCAAGGGTGTTAGGGCAGCTAAGATGCTCCCACATGTGATTTGGTGGAAGTGGGAGACTAGGAATTGTTGTACAAGTGGCGTTCTTTGGAATCTCTTCCCAACTTGAGTTGGCATGAGTCTCTTGGAAGGAATTCGACCCATGGAGGACATTAGAAGTTTATAAATGTCAATAACAAAGAATGAAACCAGCTTTTGATCATTTGTAGAATTTGCAATTGCATTTGTGAAGAGGGAGATCTAGTGGATGACTAGTTTCTTGCCTTAGCCAATTTCGAGGGTGAAAGATTCCCATCCAAGTTGGTAATTGGAAAGGCCATTCAGACCTTTCATTTGGAGCTTTAATGGAGTCTTTATTTGCAGGTGTAAGCTACAGGGTAGCTCATGGTTTCTTCTATTGCAGCTCACTCCTTCAACCATTTCCAGTTTTGATGGCATATTCTTGATCCTTGAGGGAGGGCGTTTTTGGTCGAAATTCCAAGTAGAAATGTATAAATCTCATTTTTAATGGAAGAACAATGCCATTTGCCCACTACCTTGTTGTGAGCCAATGTATTGATGATGATTTCGAATGAATGGATGATTCTCTGATATATTTGTGATCAATATACTGCCATGGATGTCTTCTACAAGTTTTATGTACTGTACTTGAGCATTTGAAGCATTTTTACTCAGTTTAGTTGTATTGGGAGGTGAAATAGTGCCATTTCCCCAAGGGTCGAATTGGAGATTTTTGCAGTTGAATGGAAGAGGGTGAGAACAGTTGTAATAATCCATTAATGGTGCATATGAGACTTTAATAAAATACTTAACACATTACATACCTCTTTTCATAAATTTGAGTGGGTTTGGAGGCATTTGGGAAGCCATTTTCAGTACTTACCCCAGGGGGATTTGAATCCCAAATTACTAGTAAAATTGCATAATTGGTTCAGAATCTTAAGAGAGTTTGCAGAGGCCTTTTGGTGGACATATGTCATCCATAAACATCATATTCAAGTTCTAATATCATTCATACACCTTCCTTGAATATTTGAAGGCATTTGGAGTCAATTTGAGACCTAGAGACCAATACTAGTCAAAGGAAAATCACTAGTAAAGTTACCTACATTGATCAGAATTGAAAGAGGATTTGCAGAAGTATTTTAAAGGTCCAAAGGAATCCCTGAAACACATATTTATGTTCTAATATCATTCATATACCTTCTCAGAAGATTTGGGATCATTTGGGGCAAATTTGGGACCTAGAGATCAAAACTAGTCAAAGGTCTAACTAGGGAAAAAAGTGAAAAATTGTCATTTTAATAAAATTCCTAACAAGGGACATTACACCCCTACTTTTTTCCTGAAATTTGAGAGGGTCCAATAGCATTTGGAGAGCCATCTCCAGCACCTACCCAGGGGGGAATTGAACCCCAAATTGCTAGGTTAATCCCCTACCTTGGCCAGAATTCAAAGGAGAGTTGCAGAAGCATTTTTAAGACTCTAAAGAATCCATGAACCTCATAATCATGTCCTAATACCACCCATAAACCTTATGTGACAATTTGGGATCATTTGGAGCCATTTGGAGACCAAGAAACCAATACTAGTTAAGGGTCGAACTAGTGGAAAATTTGAAATTTTCACCATTTTAATAAATTTCTAAAAAGGGACATTACAAGTGGTATCAGAGCATGATCCTTGCACCTGATGTGGTTATATATTCATGAGGACAAGAAGTCAGGTACCACCCTTAGACAGTGAAATCAAAAGTACTTTTGTTGAAGAGGAGGAAGTAGGAAAAGAAGTGCATTTTGACGAAACTATGGATAGGGATGAGAAGGGAACCTAAGATGATAGTGAGGGGTTTAAGAAACTCATGAAACCACTCTTTGAAGACATGACCAAATAGATGATGAAAGGATTCGAATTGTTTTCTAGCCAACTTGGGAGCAAAGGGGAAGGAGGAGGCAGCAGTAGTTCATCTTTCGAGGAAAATAAGGCAATGGGTTAAAGTATATTATCAAAGACATGACCTCATAATAGGCCTCATGAATTTCAGAGTGCAGCAAGGCCTACCACACCTAAATTTATTGATTCCAAATCAAATATTAATACTCCATATGATATGCAAGAGGTTCTAATCGAATGGCAAAAATTGAGTGAAGATTGCAGAAGTACCCTACCATTTGATCAATCCTTTGTTGTCTCAAACAAGCTCAAAATGAGGGAAGGTAATAGGAATCTCTTTCAAAATAGAGAATTGAATTATGCCATAAGTAAAATGCCACTTCCCACCTTTGATGTCTCATCTCAAAGTTCTGCAACTACTTGGGTACAAAAACTAGATGTGTATTTATGTTGAATCCAATGGTGGAAGAGGATGCTTTAAAAATGGCCATTTTGCATCTTGAAGGGGAAGCCAATGATTGGTGGTTCCTGTTATCACACCATAGTAGCAGGGCTACTATCCTTGCTGAGCAGATATCTGCACATTTCAGAGCTTTGATTTTACATAGATTGGATATGATGAGATTGTATTTTGAGATCACTCATGATCAGAGCAGTATATTATATCAGACTTATGTTAGACCTTGTGCCAAGGTTGAGCCTTGAGAGTTCAGATTTGATGACCTATGTGACCCTTTATTCCATACAGTTTCAGTTCAGTGCCCAGTGATGTTATTGCAGCAGTGTTTCAGATGATATGTGATGATTATTGCTATGATGTATAACTTATGGACTTCTGATTATTGACTATAGATTATTATCATGTTGTTTTAGTCATCTTCATAGCGTTAGCTTGGTATATGATTTAGGACATGGCAATACTATTTAAAACTAAAATTGAATATCTTGGATGATGTTATAACTATTAAATGGATGTATTACTTGCACATTTAGGTTTCTTGACAAAACCCACCGGTTTTATCACCCTCCTACGAGCATAGATATGGTCTTTCTTGACATTATTGTCTGCTAGATTAGGCACCACATTCATTTGACTCCATCCATCCATGACCTTCCCGATTTGGCTTTCACCTTTGATTTGCCTTTCTTGACTTTTTGATACTGAGGAATTCCCTATTTCTACCTCTGTGTTGGACTGCATCCATGTTTGTTTAGTGTCTCGGCTCTGAGTTGGTGACAAAACTTGCCTTTGGTGAGTTGGATTGAAGGCCTAAATCATTCTGGTCGGTTGTCTTGATGTTTGGCACTAGAAGAAGTCCCCCTAGTCACTTGAGATGTTGTTGGCTAAAACTGAAAGCTCATGTACTACTTTGTATTGGAAATGTTTATAAATTCGCCCATGGAAATTGTAAACTCTAGAATGTGTTTCTTAACACACGTGAGTAAAGGGAAAGAGCAATGAACTGCTAAAAATACTCCTCGAAGAGTATAAAAAAGGTCTCAAAAAGCAATGGTTACTCAAAGTTATATCTTTTATTGTTGACCTTGTATATGTATAAACATGCCCTGGATGCAAGCTGCAACTAGTTGTGCTTCTCAGCACATCTGAAATCCGAAGGGTTATGTAGGCCAAAAAGGCCATGAAATGAAATTGAATGATCCTAATGAACTTGGATCAAGCTTGATGTAGACATGATGCCTAAGTTGAATAAACACACTCTAAACAACTTATCCATTTGTGAGGCACAGCCCTTCCCCGTGTTATTTGTCTAGCACAGAGTGTAGCTCCCCCTTTCCCCCGTCCAAAGTGTCACCTAGTTGAGTTTGTTCAAGTCATCCCCTTTTCCCAACCTTGTCTTAGCCTTCACCCTTAGCTAGCAGTTAGACCATGTCAAATGGTGAGTTTGTCATTAAAGCTTATGTGCAAGTGAAATATAAATAACACTAAAATATCTACATGTATTAAACTGCCATGGAATGATGATGTACTTTAAGCTATGTTGTGAATATGATTAAAAGAACATGTCTTCAGTCTATTGATATAATCTTGTCCTTGGTTGTATATTGACCCAGTCAAACATAGTTTGACCATGGTCATCCTTGGGATCCATGATGACATGGGCCATATGTGCTTATGGATGATGATTGATGGTCCCACATACTCTTGTTGATGATACCATATGGTGGACATATGATCCAGATGGTGATTGATGCAGCTCAGCAAGTTTTATTATTATTTCAGATCATCAGATTATGCATTGTCCATGTATGGTGGACCCTACAGTTGACCCCTCAGGTCAACCCATGGTGTATGAGTACACAATCTTAGTGGATTTGGGTCTTCTGGATTTAATGCGACACTTATCATTCAGTTCTGGTCACTTCTGACAGTGATAGATGAAGTTATCCACTTGATGACCAGTTTTGGGGTTGTTTTCCCAACCCGTCCAACAGGGGCCATGAGAGGCCAGTTCACCTAGGGCGTTGTATGAGGAGGGGGTTGTCCAGCCACTTGATTTTACCATTATACCCCCCTCCCAGAGATCCTGGTGGGATCAATTTGACAGCGCAGGCACTCCAGGTGGAAGTTTGGGCAGCTTCACAGTTACCGAGGCGGATAAAAAATGGAATAAAAGGGTCACTGAGGAATTCAATTTGAAAAATTGAGGCAAGGCTTTGGAACTTGGTCTTCACAGAGGTATTCCAGGGTGAACCCCCCCATCTTCTATCCAGATATCATCAGTCACTGGGGTCCACAGTGGCCACAGGAGGCCATTTACTGCATGTCTCTATCAGTTTTGGAGACAAGATTTGATCATTTGTATTATCTTGGACACATTATTTTATATTATTGTGCCATGCGGATGAGCTAGTAAGTATTGATACCTCCTAGCCCCACCATGATCTTATTAAATCATGTCCTAGTCATATTGGGTGGGCCCATGTGTCTTAGCCCCCTCCTAGTGATGACATCACCCTCCAAGAGTTACTTTAGGCTATGATGTCATCCATCTTTTGAGTGATCCATGTGATATGATGTATAGGCTCATCTTAGCCATTGATTTGATTATGAGATCTTTTAATCTCAAGCACTCATCTTGTTGTATTGTAAAGTGGTTTTGAGATCTAGGGTTTTGGTCTTTATTATCCTATATAAGGAGGAGACCCCCTATTGTAAAAGCACCTTTTGAGCTCTCGAATATTGGAATAGATCACTTCTTTGTGGAGCATACTTCTCTTATCTTGTGGATTCTTTTGCACTTTGAATATACAGTATCTCTTCTATGTATCATTGTGTATCTTGGGGCTACACGTTGTTTTCTTGCATGGAGGCCGAATTGGTGGAGAGGAGGACGATTTGAAGAGGGTTATTGTTGGAGGGATCCACATATTCTCTCTTGGGTTGTTCTTGGTGACAGGGAGTATCATTATTGTATCTTTGTGACATAGTTGATGCTTTCTATTACATCTCTTCATCATTTTCATAGTTTTCTTACTTGGCTTGTTTCACTTGATCTTGTCTTGTAGGAGGAGGAAGTTTGGATTGGAGCACTAAGATATCACTCTTGAATATACACATAGGGGAATGCTATCAATTTGCAAAGTAGCCACAAGCAATTGAGGTAAGTTCTTCAAGGTATGTACCTAGATCCATCCATTCTTCTTCATTGGTCATCAAACCTTTAAAATTAAAACCCTCATTTTCTATTTTCCTAGATCTACTTGGATATAGCTTGGCTTTGGGTAAGATATTGAAACCCATCTCTATAGCATCCATGGAAATTCGGATCTATAGTTTGGTGTGGATTGAGCTTCATTTGACACACTTCCCAAAGCACTTAGCCTTCCTTAGGTGAGGTCACACTCCTTGGGAGGGTGATTTTTGCTACTTCCAAGACATGGGTAGGTGAGATCCCACTTGATTTGCACTCCTCTCATTTGATAACCTATCCCTAGTGCTTCACTTCTTTGATTTGTGCCTTGTGGGCCCCTGTCACATACCCCAATTTTATTAAAATAATATAATTATTTTTAATATTCCTGAGAACATTATGTTAAATTAAATGCTAAGTAGGAAGGGATGACTCAGCAGGGTCTCCAGAAATGGAATGTAAAATCTGAATAATTATTATTAATAAATAAATTATGGAGACAACAGCATGGGAGAGCTGTTAAAAGAGGTTACTGGTCTAACTGGTGGATGGAATTAGGTGGAGGGACAAAAGACAAGTGGCAGCATCCTCAAACACTTCCTGAGTTGCAGGTGGCAACTTCCCTATATTTTGGGGTCATGATTCCCCAAGAAAGTGGAATCTGAGCAGGTGGCTCATTAATGACAGTTAGCCCAACTAAGACCTAGGCAATCTTTTAAATACTACTCAATGAACTGAGCTGGGGGTTCAGCAATTGTTCTAGAGGGAGAATACATTCAGGTGAATGCTATTCAGGAGTCCCATTGAGGAAGTGGGAAAATAGTAAGGAAGTGTTTTGAGCAGGAAGTTGCAGTAACTTGGTTCCAGTGTAGCTGTTTTGGCTGAGGGAATTATTGGCCGTACCTAGATTCCAGCCAGTTAGACCAGAGCAAGCTCGGGGGTCCTGAGAAGTGCTGTCTGGGCACTCTCCAGGAATTGGTAGGGAGGAACAGCCTCCCATTGCTGTTATTGTCTACCATAGTCACAGGTTCTGTCACTCTCCTGTTGATTGGTTTAATTTAAATTCATATGAGATATTCTAGCACAGCTATGTTTTGACTGTTTTCAACTTCAGTAGATCAGTCTCTGTACTTTCTTTTGTTATAAATTTCAGAAACGCAGATGTTATAAAGATTTCCTATTTTTATTTAAATAGAGTATTTATCATATACAGAACCTAGTTGTTACTGTTACAGTTAGCAATACCATGTTTATGCATATCTAGAAACTCTGTTATTTGTTAAATAATAGACAGAATTGTTAAACAAGTAGATATTCTAGATTTATAGCTATTAACAATCATAAGAACAAACCTAGATAAATCTTAGATTTACTTCAAGCTATTTTCCTGTCAGAGAAAGCTACCTGTATATATATATATATATATTGCACATTTCAGTTAACTTTAGTTTCGTGTTATTCTCTTATCGAGTTAACAGTTAAACAACACTCATCTTAAGGAATTATTCTTACACAGAACACGTTGACAACTGTTGATTAAACTGAAGGGGCAACTGTGATAATAATTCATTGTTACCAGCTTCTACATCATATTAAACATTTACACAGTAGTCAAGTACAAACACAAATAACTGCAGATTATTATTTTTTCTTCTATCTAGTTTTAGAACACAGTAGACATGCCATTTTAATAGAAATAACAGAAGTATTTTTAAAACAAATCTAACCTATTAATACAACAGAGAAACAGTCGACGAACACAACCATCATTGGCTGTTACAAACCATCTTAAGTTTACACAGTAATAATATTTATTCATTACAAATATTCTTCCTTAGGTAGTCCACAAACCCTACATGGCCGTAGCCTTATATTATTTCTTTGACAGACTGAAAAACAATTGCAGAGAATGCTTTTTATGACAGACAGAACCTACAGCATCTTAACACATATTTCTACGTATATATTATTCTATTCATAGTTTTATTTAATAATTATATAGATTCAAAATAAATTGTTACAACTCGTACCAGTCACCACCGAGTTAACAATATCACACTTATGCATTGAACACAGAACAAAACCCCCAATTCGCCAGAACAACCATATGAATATAACTATTACAAGTACAGTCTCTAAACTTTCCTATGTTCTATTTTAACTTTTCCAATAGAATAAAAACGCAGAGAGATAACTTAGGGTTTCATTTATAAACAGAGTTATCATCCATTGCACGCATTGAAGATTACATCTATCCATACATCCCAAACACATGCTAATAAATTATCAAAACATAAACACGACCATACCAGGCCCAGGGTATATATTAAGCATAAATATCATATGGCGAGGTTAAAAACCTCATGCTCAGCCATTACAAATTACAACAACCGAAACCCTGGCCTCATAAGTCTTGGCCGTGAATGGCCTTCCATAACTTAACAGGGTTCCAAACCCCAATTTCATTTCAAACAAAACAATTTCAAACATATGACCGCACCTACAAACATCAGGTCGATAATGACCTCAACACACAGGAGTTGCCCCTGAAACACAACCCTAACCACTAAAACCAGCAAAGGAAGAGGTAGCCGTGGATAACCAGGCTTACCCGGAGGAGCCTGCGTGGGTGACCAAGTCCTGTACACCTTCAGAGCCGCGTGACCTGCACATTCAAAACTGAAAGATGTTAATACACTGTGTATGCCGAGAGTTTTAAATAATCGTATATCTACACTGCTTGCAAAATAGAAATTGCGAAAATGGTTATTTATTACCTGAGCAATGTAGCCGTGGATATTCTGGAAGCCACCGGTGGGAGCAGACACTGAAACCCCATCACCCTCGTCGGTTGAAAGAGCAAGGAACACCCTCAAACTCTTCCAATGACGGCCACGACAGACAAACCTTGCAGACAGAAACCTCAAACTGGAGCTTAATCAGTCGAGAAGCAAACTCAAAGCCCAATGGCATCAACCCTCTCATAACCTAAAAGACATAACTGAAACCCTATCTCATACCCACACCAGCACAGTGACGAACTGTAGATAGCTGGGAGTTAAACTTATAAAGAGCAACGAGACCACGAAGCAATAAAACCATAGCAGACGCTATCCCCAGAGCCGAGGACATACCCTATTGCCGAATGGAACCTCAAGGCCATAACCATCACACTCTGCACATTGTTACAGTGCTTTCAACACAAAACTCAGACAGGGAAGGGTTTCATCCTTAGGACCCGAGCCCGAAGGCCGCTACAATAACCTGTAGGGTTTCGTTAGAAGCTTATATATCGCCCATCGCATGGAGGAGGTTCCACCACGTAGCAAACAAATACGTTAACGTATTATGGGTCGAGATGATATAGTTCAATTTGCAATTCAAATCATTTTACACCGATTCCAAATCATGTCATATATAAGTCAAACATATAGGATAGCAAATGATATATAATCATTGGCATATAGTGCATGCCTTACAATTGTATCGTCGAGAATCCCAAGCCTGGGGATTGTATAATCACTACAATGATACAAATAAAAGTTAGTCAACATCACATATGGTTTATTCCATAACTTAATAGGGTGGATAATACTTTAACATATCTTAATTATAAATATTATCCATAGTAAGGGAAAACATTAGGACTATGCCAAAAATCAAGCTAATGCACAATTATATTGAAACCAGGGCATAAGTCAATGTCATTAGCATATGACTCTACACAAGATGTTGGTCAACTTCGACCTTGGAGTTTTCTCTATGGCCTAGTATGATAAATACAGCCATAAACACTATATAGAACATAAAGTTTGCCAATGTAAAGAATATTATGATTATTGCACAATCATTATATATATAAATTAATACCAAGCCATAGATTAATGCCATAGGCTTATTACATTTCTATGTTCATATAAGAACCAAGGTAGTCAACCTTCAAAGGAAAATGCCTCATCATTAATACTTGAAATATTACCAAGTCTTTAAGACAATAAATATATTGCCATTAAATACTATCATCAGAATTGCCATCAATTATATTGTTAACAGTAACAATATGAAAAATAAACCTCGATTATTAAGATGTTGAAATAGAGCTTCATCTACAGGTGTACATCGTAAAGATAGTTAAAATCAAGGCACCATCAAGTAACATAAGTTAAACTCTAAGTGGACATTTGACTTCGACGCGTAGGATCATATTGAAACAACGCTAGAGGCGTCACCTTCTCAACTCGCATTATCAATGCATGAACAAAACAGTAGTCACCGGTGTTAAGTTGACAACAGGTCACATGATGCATAAACATTGTTACAGCCAGAAATTCTGATATCACAAATGTTTCATTTTAGTTACAACAGTAACATAGCATAATAATCATAAAAACATAATTATAACTGAGACAATGTAAATCTTCGTAACACTTGACGATACTAGCTGATTAAGAAATATCATGACGATCATTAAGTTTTGAAGTATAAGGAGTATTGATGCTCACCAAGTTTAATATACAGTGATCCTTGCTTCACCGGCGCCCTGAGAAACAAAAGACGACGTATGCATTAGCTTGTAAGCTAAGTAAGCCAGTCAACTACGACTAGCTCTTCCCTTGCGGTTCAAAACAAACAATCATTAATTACAATCACCAAAATCAAAGTTTTAATAAAACCAAGTCTTTAAACAGTTTATGTTAGTTGATTAAATTAAAATGATATCAGAAATACTACCTAATTAACATTTATTGTTACGAATAAAATTTTTTAAATTTTTCAGAATTATCGGGTTCTGACATGTGGTATCAGAGCTCAGTTTCAGACACTAGGCCTGGATGTGACTCCACTAAACTTCCGTAAACAGCGATCATAAAAGAAGATTTTGTTTTATTTATAAAATACTAACATATATTTCGGTTTAATGTACAGTACAGAAAAATTCTCTTTTCTGAATTTTTCAGACAGATATGGAAAAACTGGGAGAATATGCTGAGGAGGAATCTCCCAATGCTGGGACAAGACAGATGTCAAAAGAACTAGAGGCAGAAGAAGAAATTGCTCACACCACTGAGCTGATGCAGACTATAAGAGGATTAAAGACAGAGATGGAAACGGTTAAGAAGGATAATGAAAGAATTCTAAAGACTCAGGAACAGCTAAATCAGCTATTGATAGAAAAATTTCAAACTGACGGAAGGAGCAAACCAGCTGACTCAGAAGAAGTTAATCATCCAAGAGGGTCAAAAAGGACAAAACCAACTAAATCTGACAGCAGTTCCTCATCTGAAGAAAGAAAAGGACAACCCAGTTATCACACTAGCAGTGACAGCAGTGAAGCTGAGATGCACAACCGAAGGAAAAAGTACAGGCCTTATGAAGAGATTTCCGGGGAGTTTAAGAAGATAAAGCCCCCAACTTTCAATGGAGAAACTGAAACTGGAGAAGAGGCAGAATCTTGGTTATCCGGGATGAGAAAATATTTTCAGATCTATAACTACTCAAATCAGTTAAAGGCAAGAATGGCCATCTACAACCTCTCGGGAAAGGCGGACATATGGTGGCAAGACCTGAAAAGGGTCAAAGGGATCAAAGAAAGAGAAGTTAATTGGAGTACCTTTAAAAGGTATTTCAAGAAGAAATTCCTGTCCGAGCAGTATTATGAAGAAAGGGCTAAAGAATTTTATGAACTAAAACTCGGATCTATGACGATGAAGGACTTAAACAGTAAATTTTTAAGTCTGTTGCGTTATGTACCATATTTTGTTGAAGAGAAACCAAAAATACAGCGGTTTCTTAGTTGCCTGCCTTATCATATCAAGGACAGAATTGAATATGACAACCCCAAAACACTGGAAGAAGCTATGCGCAAGGCAAACTTCTGTTACGAACAGAATAAAAAGAAAGAAGGAATAGCCAGTTGGAAAGCCAAAAAGAACAGCAATCTGATCGAGTACAAGAAAAAGGAATTTGTTCCCCATAAAAATTTCAAGAATGGCAAAAATGGGAACCACTTTAATAGTAAAAGTTTCCAAGGAAACAAAAATGGAGCTGTCAGCCATTCAAACAATTACAAAAACAGCAAAGAGACTCCTAATAACCATGGAAACTACATCAAAAATTTTGAGCGAAAAGAACCTGTTAAGTGCTGGGAATGTAATGGGCCACATTATGCTTCAGTCTGCCCAAACAGAAAGAAACAAGTCAGCAATATTCATACTGTTCAAGACGAAATGACAGTTGGAGATTTTGCAGGAACTATGCCCCGAATCAATGCAGCGTTGGAAAACCGCCAGGCTGACTACCAAACTTCCATGGTGGAGGTAGGAGGTAGAACCAGAAGGGGAAGTTCTGGTAGAACCGGATTGTATCCTCGGGAGGAGGGAAATTACTCTACGGAACCGGATAATTGGACAAGTGAAGGTGCAATGGAAGCACCTTAGTCCTGAAGAATCTACCTGGGAGCTGGAAAGTAAGATGCGGGAAGCATATCCCCATCTATTCCAGCAGGTAGCTGAAGAAGAAGAATAAGTAACATCGAGGACGATGTTACATTTTAAGGGGGTGTGTATGTCACATACCCCAATTTTATTAAAATAATATAATTATTTTTAATATTCCTGAGAACATTATGTTAAATTAAATGCTAAGTAGGAAGGGATGACTCAGCAGGGTCTCCAGAAATGGAATGTAAAATCTGAATAATTATTATTAATAAATAAATTATGGAGACAACAGCATGGGAGAGCTGTTAAAAGAGGTTACTGGTCTAACTGGTGGATGGAATTAGGTGGAGGGACAAAAGACAAGTGGCAGCATCCTCAAACACTTCCTGAGTTGCAGGTGGCAACTTCCCTATATTTTGGGGTCATGATTCCCCAAGAAAGTGGAATCTGAGCAGGTGGCTCATTAATGACAGTTAGCCCAACTAAGACCTAGGCAATCTTTTAAATACTACTCAATGAACTGAGCTGGGGGTTCAGCAATTGTTCTAGAGGGAGAATACATTCAGGTGAATGCTATTCAGGAGTCCCATTGAGGAAGTGGGAAAATAGTAAGGAAGTGTTTTGAGCAGGAAGTTGCAGTAACTTGGTTCCAGTGTAGCTGTTTTGGCTGAGGGAATTATTGGCCGTACCTAGATTCCAGCCAGTTAGACCAGAGCAAGCTCGGGGGTCCTGAGAAGTGCTGTCTGGGCACTCTCCAGGAATTGGTAGGGAGGAACAGCCTCCCATTGCTGTTATTGTCTACCATAGTCACAGGTTCTGTCACTCTCCTGTTGATTGGTTTAATTTAAATTCATATGAGATATTCTAGCACAGCTATGTTTTGACTGTTTTCAACTTCAGTAGATCAGTCTCTGTACTTTCTTTTGTTATAAATTTCAGAAACGCAGATGTTATAAAGATTTCCTATTTTTATTTAAATAGAGTATTTATCATATACAGAACCTAGTTGTTACTGTTACAGTTAGCAATACCATGTTTATGCATATCTAGAAACTCTGTTATTTGTTAAATAATAGACAGAATTGTTAAACAAGTAGATATTCTAGATTTATAGCTATTAACAATCATAAGAACAAACCTAGATAAATCTTAGATTTACTTCAAGCTATTTTCCTGTCAGAGAAAGCTACCTGTATATATATATATATATATTGCACATTTCAGTTAACTTTAGTTTCGTGTTATTCTCTTATCGAGTTAACAGTTAAACAACACTCATCTTAAGGAATTATTCTTACACAGAACACGTTGACAACTGTTGATTAAACTGAAGGGGCAACTGTGATAATAATTCATTGTTACCAGCTTCTACATCATATTAAACATTTACACAGTAGTCAAGTACAAACACAAATAACTGCAGATTATTATTTTTTCTTCTATCTAGTTTTAGAACACAGTAGACATGCCATTTTAATAGAAATAACAGAAGTATTTTTAAAACAAATCTAACCTATTAATACAACAGAGAAACAGTCGACGAACACAACCATCATTGGCTGTTACAAACCATCTTAAGTTTACACAGTAATAATATTTATTCATTACAAATATTCTTCCTTAGGTAGTCCACAAACCCTACATGGCCGTAGCCTTATATTATTTCTTTGACAGACTGAAAAACAATTGCAGAGAATGCTTTTTATGACAGACAGAACCTACAGCATCTTAACACATATTTCTACGTATATATTATTCTATTCATAGTTTTATTTAATAATTATATAGATTCAAAATAAATTGTTACAACTCGTACCAGTCACCACCGAGTTAACAATATCACACTTATGCATTGAACACAGAACAAAACCCCCAATTCGCCAGAACAACCATATGAATATAACTATTACAAGTACAGTCTCTAAACTTTCCTATGTTCTATTTTAACTTTTCCAATAGAATAAAAACGCAGAGAGATAACTTAGGGTTTCATTTATAAACAGAGTTATCATCCATTGCACGCATTGAAGATTACATCTATCCATACATCCCAAACACATGCTAATAAATTATCAAAACATAAACACGACCATACCAGGCCCAGGGTATATATTAAGCATAAATATCATATGGCGAGGTTAAAAACCTCATGCTCAGCCATTACAAATTACAACAACCGAAACCCTGGCCTCATAAGTCTTGGCCGTGAATGGCCTTCCATAACTTAACAGGGTTCCAAACCCCAATTTCATTTCAAACAAAACAATTTCAAACATATGACCGCACCTACAAACATCAGGTCGATAATGACCTCAACACACAGGAGTTGCCCCTGAAACACAACCCTAACCACTAAAACCAGCAAAGGAAGAGGTAGCCGTGGATAACCAGGCTTACCCGGAGGAGCCTGCGTGGGTGACCAAGTCCTGTACACCTTCAGAGCCGCGTGACCTGCACATTCAAAACTGAAAGATGTTAATACACTGTGTATGCCGAGAGTTTTAAATAATCGTATATCTACACTGCTTGCAAAACAGAAATTGCGAAAATGGTTATTTATTACCTGAGCAATGTAGCCGTGGATATTCTGGAAGCCACCGGTGGGAGCAGACACTGAAACCCCATCACCCTCGTCGGTTGAAAGAGCAAGGAACACCCTCAAACTCTTCCAATGACGGCCACGACAGACAAACCTTGCAGACAGAAACCTCAAACTGGAGCTTAATCAGTCGAGAAGCAAACTCAAAGCCCAATGGCATCAACCCTCTCATAACCTAAAAGACATAACTGAAACCCTATCTCATACCCACACCAGCACAGTGACGAACTGTAGATAGCTGGGAGTTAAACTTATAAAGAGCAACGAGACCACGAAGCAATAAAACCATAGCAGACGCTATCCCCAGAGCCGAGGACATACCCTATTGCCGAATGGAACCTCAAGGCCATAACCATCACACTCTGCACATTGTTACAGTGCTTTCAACACAAAACTCAGACAGGGAAGGGTTTCATCCTTAGGACCCGAGCCCGAAGGCCGCTACAATAACCTGTAGGGTTTCGTTAGAAGCTTATATATCGCCCATCGCATGGAGGAGGTTCCACCACGTAGCAAACAAATACGTTAACGTATTATGGGTCGAGATGATATAGTTCAATTTGCAATTCAAATCATTTTACACCGATTCCAAATCATGTCATATATAAGTCAAACATATAGGATAGCAAATGATATATAATCATTGGCATATAGTGCATGCCTTACAATTGTATCGTCGAGAATCCCAAGCCTGGGGATTGTATAATCACTACAATGATACAAATAAAAGTTAGTCAACATCACATATGGTTTATTCCATAACTTAATAGGGTGGATAATACTTTAACATATCTTAATTATAAATATTATCCATAGTAAGGGAAAACATTAGGACTATGCCAAAAATCAAGCTAATGCACAATTATATTGAAACCAGGGCATAAGTCAATGTCATTAGCATATGACTCTACACAAGATGTTGGTCAACTTCGACCTTGGAGTTTTCTCTATGGCCTAGTATGATAAATACAGCCATAAACACTATATAGAACATAAAGTTTGCCAATGTAAAGAATATTATGATTATTGCACAATCATTATATATATAAATTAATACCAAGCCATAGATTAATGCCATAGGCTTATTACATTTCTATGTTCATATAAGAACCAAGGTAGTCAACCTTCAAAGGAAAATGCCTCATCATTAATACTTGAAATATTACCAAGTCTTTAAGACAATAAATATATTGCCATTAAATACTATCATCAGAATTGCCATCAATTATATTGTTAACAGTAACAATATGAAAAATAAACCTCGATTATTAAGATGTTGAAATAGAGCTTCATCTACAGGTGTACATCGTAAAGATAGTTAAAATCAAGGCACCGTCAAGTAACATAAGTTAAACTCTAAGTGGACATTTGACTTCGACGCGTAGGATCATATTGAAACAACGCTAGAGGCGTCACCTTCTCAACTCGCATTATCAATGCATGAACAAAACAGTAGTCACCGGTGTTAAGTTGACAACAGGTCACATGATGCATAAACACTGTTACAGCCAGAAATTCTGATATCACAAATGTTTCATTTTAGTTACAACAGTAACATAGCATAATAATCATAAAAACATAATTATAACTGAGACAATGTAAATCTTCGTAACACTTGACGATACTAGCTGATTAAGAAATATCATGACGATCATTAAGTTTTGAAGTATAAGGAGTATTGATGCTCACCAAGTTTAATATACAGTGATCCTTGCTTCACCGGCGCCCTGAGAAACAAAAGACGACGTATGCATTAGCTTGTAAGCTAAGTAAGCCAGTCAACTACGACTAGCTCTTCCCTTGCGGTTCAAAACAAACAATCATTAATTACAATCACCAAAATCAAAGTTTTAATAAAACCAAGTCTTTAAACAGTTTATGTTAGTTGATTAAATTAAAATGATATCAGAAATACTACCTAATTAACATTTATTGTTACGAATAAAAATTTTTAAATTTTTCAGAATTATCGGGTTCTGACAGCCCCATTCCTCATTTTGAGGGTTGTGCCCCACTTGGGTCATTGGGAGATGCACTTTCAAACTTATATCTATGGATATCTAGCCTACCTTGAGGCATGCCACTAAAAACCCACCTTAATAATTGCCTTAACCATCCCAATCTACATGTTGGCATACTTTGGACTCCATTTACCCCTTCATTTTAAGGCACTAGTCTCCTTGGGTCAATTCGCACTCCTTGGGGATTGTGTCATGTGCTAGATCACATAAGTGGGTGTTGACTAATCTAACTTGGATCCATAGATCCACATCATCAAACACCCCTTAGTGCCATATCACTCCTAACTTCACCTTGTGGGTCGCATTTGGGTCATTTCCATATTTTAAGGAAGTGGGTCCCACTTGTGTATTTTATGGTACTAGATCTATCTCTTTGATCTCCCTAGGTGGCCTAACTCATTCATTGGTTGAAACACTTCTCATATCTTAAGCCTCTTCAACCATACTCTATCTCTTGGGCTCACCTAAGCTTGCATCGGTTTCCATAACTCAATTTTCACATCTCCCTAAGAACCATTGCTTTGGCTAATCTCCTTTGATTGGCTATAGGGTCTCTGCCTTGGTCTTGACTTGTCTAGATCTAAAGTGAAGAGTGCATCGGTTATCGTGACTCCCAGCTTGCATTGGGAACTGTGGCATCTCTTGGGTCACCTCTTTAGTTGTCCATCTCCTCTACCATCCCCGATGGGATACCATTAGGGACAACTACAAGTTGTGTGATAACAGTTCCATTGTCTGAAAACCTTGGGACATGATCAGGTTAAAGCATATGAAGAATTTGTTGACATGGTATTAGAAATATTTGAGCAAAAAGACCCAGAATTGCCTTTCAAAGAACTAGCCCAATTGAAGCAAGTTGGAACCCCTGCTGAGTATATGTTGGAATTCCAAAACTTATCTGTTAAGGTGGCTGATATATCTATGGTGAGGTTAGTATTACTCTTGACTGAAGGTTTGGCTGAACCCTTAAAATTTTTAGTCAAGGCCCACAAACCAAATTCATTGAAGGATGCCATGAAATTGACAAGAGATCTACAAAATGTGCTACCTAGGACAAGGTTTCCTCCCAAGCCTAACTTCCCTTCCAAATTCAGATTTGAAAAGAAGCCTTGGAAAAGAGATGCATTTGAAAAGAATAAGAAAGAGGGACTAAACAGGGAAGAACTTAGAAGAAAGAAATTGTGTTACACATGCTTTCAACCATGGGCACCAGGGCACAAATGTACTAAGGGAAAATCACAATACATTGAAGTATTTTCTGATAATGGTGAGTATGAAGGGGGTATGGAGGAAGAAGGACATATTTCAGATCAAGAAGAGGGATATGATGCAGCAGAAGAATGGAAACAAGAAGAAAATCATCCTTCATCTGACAAAGCAAGGATGTCAGTACTTTCAGCAGTGCCTCGTTATCACACTATTCAATGCAAGGGAGTGGTGCAAGGACAAAGGGCCTCGGTATTGGTATATGGAGGATCCACACATAACTTCATTGATGCATACATGGTAGAGAGAAGGAAGCTACCTATTGAACCATTCGATGGCTTCACAATCATCATTCCAGGTCACCACACTATGGAGTGCAAAACATGGGTTCCAAAGCCGCAAATAACCATAGGTAATTACTCTTTTTCTGATAGCTTTTATGTGGTTGATGTTGTTGATACTAATGTGGTATTGGGATTGCAATGGTTGTACTCTATAGGGGAGCATACAGTGAACTATCAAATTCCTGAAATGAAATTCCAAGATTCGGAAGGAATACTAAGGGTTGTGAGAGGGCAACACACCTATCTGAATCAAGTAGTAACCTCCCACATTATGAGATACATATTGATGCATGGAGACATAGAATGGGCTGCTGAATGTTTCATCACCTCTCCCAAGAAAAACATAAAGGTTGTTGAACACCGAAAGGATATAGAGAAACTACTACAAAAGTATGAAAAAGTTTTTGGAGACCTTCCACATGGTAGACCACCTGATAGGGGGGTTGAGCACAACATTGTTTTGGAGGAGGGTACTTCACCCATCCAAATACCACCCTATAGACATCCAAAAAAATTCAGAGATGAGATTGAAAAGGCCATCCAAGAACTCCTAGAGTTGGGACTCATTACACCAAGCTCTAGCCCTTATGCCTCTTCAGTAGTGTTGGTGGAGAAAAAAGATGGAAGCTTAAGGATGTGCATAGACTTTAGAGATTTGAACAAGAAGACAATCAAGAATAGGTATCCTATCCCCAGAATTGATGAGCTCATGGATGAGCTATTTGGGGAAAAATATTTCTCCAAAATTGATCTTAGATCAGGTTACCATCAAATTCCAATGAAGGAAGAAGATGTGCAAAAGACTGCTTTTAGATGTCACTATGGCCACTTTGAGTTTCTTGTTATGCGTTTTGGATTAACTAATGTTCCAGCCACATTCCAAGCATGCATGAATAGAAACTTTTGCAAGCAGCTTTGAAAGTTTGTTTTGGTTTTCTTTGATGACATTCTCATTTACAGCAAAACCTGGGAAGAGCATTTGCATCATTTAGAGGTTGTGCTGAAAATTTTGCATGAACAATCCTTGTTTTCTAAGTTGTCTAAATGTGAATTTGGGATGAAGGAAATTTTATATATTGGGTACATTATTGGACAAGAAGGAGTGAAAGTGCACATGGAAAAAATTATGGCTATCCTTGAATGGCCATCACCAAAAAACATCACAGAATTAAGAGGCTTCATTGGAATATGCACCTATTATAGGAAGTTTGTGAAAAGGTTCTCCAAATTGACTTCTCCACTCACTGATTTGACCAAGAAAGATGCTTTCAAGTGGGATGAAGAAACTAAAAAGGCCTTCCAAAAAATGAAAGAGGTAATGAGTAGTTGTCCAGTACTTGCATTACCTGATTTTTCTAAACCTTTTGTTTTGGAATGTGATGCTTAAGGTGAAGGGATTGTTGATGAAATTGTCATTGATGCCAACATGGTCTAGGAGATTGTTGATGAAATTGTCATTGATGCCAACCTGATCTTGATATCACCACTTTGTTGAAACTCTTGAAGAAGCCCTGCTGATGCTGCTGAAGACCCTAGAGATAATCCCGAATCCTTGGCAGACAATGGAGAAGCCCATGAAGTATTGGAACCCTTGATGAAGACCCTGATGACCTTGCTAAGGTCATGGATCCCACTACTGGCAATTGATATGGTTAGATGGAAATGATGAGCCTTGATGGAGATGATAATTCTTGAAGATGGTCCTAAGTGCACAAGGAATATCTTGCACCCATTGACCCTGCATGAAGCTCTTTATACCATAAAAGTTCGTGAAGAAGCCATCAAGAAGAATTCAAGTCATTTCATGATGGCCTGCACAAATTGAAGAAAATATGAGTAAAGGATCTTGTCAATGCAAGCAAGACCCTCATAAGATGATATCCCTCATCATTCCCTTTCCAACGGTAGGTGGCATGTCATGTGGTTCCTCATGGTTGATGAGATATTAATTTTTGAAGTTGACCCAACGAAAATTATAAGTCAGCTCAGTCAAACACAAAGTTGGCTCAGTCAAAGTTTTATTAAAAAATAATAAAATATTTTTATAGTATGTCGGCCCCATTAAAAATAAATTAAATATGTATGTCGGCCCTAAAATTATGGAGGAAAAACTAGTATAAATACCCCACGCAACTCTTCATTTTTTACATGGAAATTTCGGCCATCTCTGAGGCAGCCGCAGGAGCAGTGGAAATTTTTTTTGGGAGCAGCTCGTTTTGTGTGGAAATTGTCTGTGGAGCAGCAGAGATTTAGGGCTGGTCATTTTCTACAGCAGTCTTTGTCCTCAGGCTGCTACAGCAGCTCTTAAAGGTCTGAGATTTTCCAAGTTTTGCTGCAGACGTTAAGGGTTGTCATCAGTAGTTGTTTGGGGTCCTCCAAAGTACACAAACAGACCAAAATTCTGATCCTTGTGACAAGACCCTAGTCCACAGGCCGAGGTTGATTGAGGAATGTTCCAGTCATGAAGTCATCAACAGCAGCATTGAAATATTCCAGCTTGATGGTGTAAATCGGCATGATGCCATGGATTTCCATCACTTTGCTTAGAATGCCACTACCTTTTCATTCCTTGGTTGGCTTATGCTGATGATAATAATGCAGAGTATTGGCCAGTCTTCCTTGAAAGCGACAGAATAAAAATACAGGAACTAATGGAGAATTCTGTGCATTTTGTTCTTGTTGTTTTGAGCTCAGAAAAGGGCATCCTGGGCACATTTTTCAAGGGTATGGTCAGCTCAGTTTGGATAGACTAGATCAGCTTTTAGATTTTGCAATCACAAGGTCTAAAGCAGTGAGCAGTGACCTTTGACAACTGTGGTGATGCCCTAGCTGGACAATGACTTTGAAGAGCATGGAGATCGTATTTGAAATTGCCTATGAGAAAGGTGATTAAACAGCAGCACTATTCTTTTGGTTTTTCTATAGTTTGAAGAAATTTATGTTTATGAGAAAGTCTATAATTTCCACAAGTAGCGAATTTTTCATTTGGTAGATATAAGTCTGGTTGAAGTCAATATTTTTTTGGAGAGTGGGATCTATTTCTATTCCAGATCAGAGAGGCACATTATAAGTGTTTGTAAATGCGGTAAACAACAAACAGAGGGAAGAGGACAGTAGCGAGATAACAGAATAGCATTTGTTCAGAGTTCAGTATTGCACCAGTTTGCTGATCAAAGTTTTTTTTATATATTTGAACTTTGGGTTGATTAAGGTGCAGCATATGATGGTCTGAATTGAATTCTGATTTCTGTGTAATTTTTAAAGTTGGTGGAAAGTGTTTGAGATCTCCAACGCAGCTACCTATGCTCCTTGGTCTGAAGGAAGGGTTGATACTTGCACTCTCTTAAGACATCTTTGTACACATCCTTGTAACCTAATTCATGTAACCTGGTTCATGATTGAGGTGTTGAAGGTGGCAGCTTGATACACAAGTAGCAGACTTCTTGAAGACATTCTGACATAAGCTCAATGACAGCCCTAATTTTTGAAGAATTGATAGCCCTAGGAGGGAGATGACAGCCCCAGCTTGATAAAGATGGTAGCTCTAACTTGTATTTTATGAAGTGACTAGATGATAGAAACCTACAGCAGTATGACATCTATCATCATGAAGACAAACTGATGACAAGTTGTTTGACAGTCTTTTATGTTTGATTGATTGAGTTAACTGTGTTATGGGTAGACTCTGGTGCTTCACATGAACCTTGAACAGTTGACCAGTAGACTATTATACTTACATCTATGAAAGTTGTAGGATGTAAATTGTGTATGAAAAGTAGGATGAGCTGAATATGCATGTTGAGGACAGTTATTATACTTACATCTAATAATATGGTGCATATATGATCAGATTCCTTGTGATAAAGAAATGATGCTAGTGGCAGAATGTTGAAGAGCAGACTTTGCAATATTGCAGCAGTATAGATGTCTAATGAGAAAGGTTACAGCAGAGTGAACAATGATGATCAGAGAAGACAGTGAGCAGCATTGATCATGAGCAACAGTTGATGAGCTAATTGGCCAACAGTTTTGGACCAGCAAAGTTGATGTGTGTTGAGCAGAGATGATAAGCAGCAGCAGTGATGAATAGTGTTGACCAGCAGAAGATGAACAGAGAAGACTGAGAAGACTATTGCAGCAGTGTTGAGCAGATTGACAGTTGATGTGATGAGCAGCTTTGATGTGACAGAGATTTCTTGTGTGACACAAGTATACTGTGTAAAAGCAAGCTTGTCTTGCTTTTTGAGGTTAGGATACCTCAAACCCTTCTTAGCAGGGTCTAAGAAAACCAGGCAGGGTCCTGGATACAGAGTAGGTTCTCTTGATATCAGTAGGTGCTGATTTTGCCTAACGGTTGTAGCCGGACAAAAATAATACAAAAAGATTACAAAATTATATTGTGTTGTGTTCTGTTGTGTTATAGTTTCTGATGATCTAAATGCTTATGCTATGTGAATGATGATATGAAAGATGTTTATGAAATGATTATGGTAGAGTAATGGATTGATGAATTGGTAACTAACAGTGGTAAGCTAAGAAAGGTTTAAAATTTGGCTTCACACTGATTCACACCCCCCTCTCAATGTCAACAGGGATAGGGGTTGTCCTAAAGCAAAATCAACACCCTATAGCCTTTGAGAGCAGAAATTTGCAGCCACATGAGAATCTTTACTCCATCTATGACAAAGAAATTTTGGCCATCATGCATGCCTTGGCCAAGTTTAGACAATACTTGGTGGGAAACAAGTTTGTGGTGAAAACTGATCACAACAGTCTAAAGCACTTCCTCGCCCAAAAGGATATTAATGTAAGGCAACAAAAGTGGGTAAGCAAGATCCAAGCTTTTGATTTTGATCTTGAATATGTAAAAGGGAAGAATAACATTGTAGCAGATGCATTATATAGAAGACCTTCCTTTTCTCTCATGGACATTTCAAAAGATTGGAAAAACATGCTAATGGTTGAATATGCCAAAGATAGTTTTTCTTGTGATGTGTTAGATGGGGTCAAAGGGGATGATAACTACAAGATGTTGGATGGGCTGATATATTATAAGGGCAGAATTTATTTGGTTCAAAATCCAAAACTCAAGTACAAGATTTTGCAAGAAGCACATGATTTCCCCCTAGCTGGCCATCTGGGGATCTTCAAAACTTATAGGCAATTAAGGCAAAGGTTTTTTTGGAAAGGGATGAAGGAATATGTTCTAAAATATGTGAATGAATGTAAGGTATGTCATCAAAGCAAATCTGAACTCACGTGCCCAACTGGCTTATTACAACCATTGCCCATTCTAAAACAAAAATGGGAGAGTATCTCAATGGACTTCATCACAGGTTTGCCAAAATATTTCGGTAAGGATTGCATATATGTGGTAGTGGATAGGCTGACCAAATTTGCTCATTTATTTGTTGTTACATCATCTTTTAGTGCTGCACAAGTGGCTGATGTTTTTTTTAAAGAAATCTTCAGATTACATGGGCTCCCCAAGAACATTGTAAGTGATAGAGATAGCAAATTCATGGGTTCTTTTTGGCAAGAACTTTTCAGATTGGTGGGCACTCAGTTGACTCCAAGAAAAAGCTGTCATCCACAAACTGATGTCTAAACAGAGAGAGTGAATCAATGGTTGGAAGGGTAGCTAAGGAACTATCTGGGAGAGCAGCAAAAAGCATGGGTAAAATGGTTACACTTGGGTGAGTTTTGCTACAACACCACTTTTCATATGTCAACAGGAATGTCTCCTTTCAAAGCATTATATAGTTATGAATAACTCACGTTTGTTGAGCATATCTTTGGTGATAGTAGAGCCCCAAAAGCTAAAGATTGGGTCGAAGAGAGCCAATAAATTTTAAAGCTTTTGAAAGACAACTTGCAGGTTGCCCAAAATCAGCAAAAACAATATGCAGATCAACATAGGGAAGAAAGGACCTTTCAAATCAATGATTTGGTATATTTGAGGTTGCAGCCATATAAACAAACATCTTTGAAAAAGAAGGGAGCAGAGAAGCTAAAACCAAGATACTATGGCCCATACAAGGTAGTTCGGAAGGTTGGGGAGGTAGCATATGAGTTAGAACTTCCAAAAGGAAGTAAAATCCACAATGCATTTCATGTTTCATGTCTCAATAAGGCTCTTGGTCAACAAATTGTCATTTCAGAAACACTTCCTCCTTTGGATAATAAAGGTCAGCTCATACTTGTTCTAGAAAAAAAATTGAAGACAAGGGCAAGAAGATTAAGGAGCAGAACTAACAAATAGTACTTGGTACAATGGAAGGATCTACCAAGTGAAGATGCCACATGGGAAGAGGAACAAATTTTGCAGCATCCAAATCTAAAATTGCTTGAGGGAAAGCAATATTGGGTGGGGAGGACTATAATGTCCCCATTCAAATAAATTCATGACAGGAAAATTCCACCAATCCTACTAGTTCCCTAGGTTTGATGGAGACATTGGGATTTGAAATAAGGGGGGTAATAAATGATGTTTGGACATTAGAATTTCATAAATATTTAATAAATGAGTTAAATAAATAAATACAAGGGAAAATCAAAGTGGCAATTGATCATGAAGACACATGGAGGATGTGGGACCCACACCAACTAGATTTTATATGTCAAATGGCATCCTCCTCTTGTCAATTCGAATCCATAAGAAGTCCAACATTCTTGGAATGAGTTGGAAGGCTCATACACTTAGCAATATGCATAATAGGTCGAATCGGGATGGAAGTGTAACTCCCATGGAAGAGGAAGAGTCAAATGAGAGGTTCTTGGACACTTGGGCTAGATTCCCTAACCTCTATGACAACAATGATGAAGATGCTATGACACCTATGAAAAAATTCAGATCTGATTGTTGACATATGACCAATATGACATGTAAGGCCTAAAAATATCCTCCAAGGGATAGCTCATGGGAGTTAGATAAGTCCAAGATATTCCTACTCGAATTGGTGGAAGGTGGAAGGCTAGGAAGTGGAAGACAAGTGGAAAATCTTGAATCCTTCCCTGATTCGAAATGGGTTGGAGTTCATGGATGGAATCCGAACCTTAGAAGGTTAAGGATGTTTATAAAATATAGGGATCAAGTAAGAGAAGGGATTTTGATCATTTTCAGAATTTTCATTTGAGAGGAGAGCTAGTGGATTGCTACTCTACTTGCCTTAGCACCAATTTCGAGGGTGAAAGATTCCCATCCTAGTTGGTAATTGGAAAGGCCATTCAGACATTTCATTTGGAGCTTCAGTGGAGTCATATGTTTCAGATGCAATCTACAGGGAAACTCGTGGTCACTTCTAGTTCAGCTTGTTTCTCCAACCATTTCAAGTTTTCTCAACATATTCATGATCCTTGAGGTGGGGCACATTTGGTGAGTTGTTGTTCTCTTTGGTGGAACTTCTAATGCCCCATTCTTTTATTATCTGATTTAAATTATCTTTTCTTCATACTCATAATAGCTTCAAGTCATTCTAAGTATAACTATGTAAATATGAT